>OY855907.1:36784355-37384355 GCA_963693305.1 Meandrina meandrites
CTCGGATTTTGCTCAAGACTACCTTGCCTGCATGCATGTAATAAATATTGTTATTTTCGAGAACTAAAAGAAAAAGTACAACTTGCTTTCGCTGATAGGTGAATTCCGCTAACCAGGAGATGGAAGAAAACAAAACGAGTTTCTTTGTCATGTAAATATGCCTGGGGATATTTTATAATGAAAGGACGCTAGAGAGGTCTTTTTTTGTAGTCAGTGTAACGTTATTAGCACGTAGGAATGTTTTTAGCTGATGCAATGTCATCCGTAAAAGCAAAACAGGTCTACCGCACGCAAACACATAAATTATACACGCCTAAAGGGTTTAAATAAGACCTACTCTCGCCATTCTCAGTCAGTACTTGAAGAAGTATTTCCCATCGAGCTGTGATCCGTTAAGCAAGTTCCAAGAGAAAGCCAAAGGTAGGAATGACCAGAAGTTAAACAAACCAATTTAGTTTTATTTCAAAGGTTCCAATGCAGAGTTTATTAGCACTTTTGCCAAGTTCTGCTCCCTAACAGTTTTAAGAGTCATTTGATTTGTTTTCTTAGGCTGACGAAGACCGATATTTTTTCTCTGCAAACAATTCCCAGGACTAGTCTTGAAAATAACGCAGAAAAAAATCTTATCGCTTCATGTTTTTAGACATTTATTTAATCAGTGATACCTTTGAATGATCTTACATTAGAAAGTGAATTCTACTTTTCATTTGCTCCTTCCATTTGTATTGGTGAAAATTCACTGGTTTCTCGACGATGATTTTAAAGAAATCAATGACCGATGAATGAAAAACGAATATAGAAAACCAAATCCGTAAGCATCGCAAAATTAAAAAGCGGAGGTAGAACCAGTTCACTTCATTCGATGAAATTTCTAATCTCAGTGATAACCAGTACAAACAATTCGCTGAAAATCATTCAACGTAACTCAAGGCATTTCTTTTTTATTATATGATTGCTTTCCCAGTTACAACTGAATAGAATAAGCTTGATGTGCCGCCCTTAAGAGGCATGGCTATGGGGTACCTCGCCAAAAGCCAAAAAATACTAATGATCAAGAAATATACAGATGTAAAAACAATTGAAAAAAAGTGAATGTCTAAGACTCGCTACAAGCTCAAAGCGGCTCAAACTTACAATACTGCAATGAACTCTTTTTCGATCAAGTCAACAGTCATGACTGGCTGTGACGTATTTTTAGGGTTATATCACAAGTCCACATTGTTTAACAGTTCTCAATTCTTCATTGTTTTGAAAAGGATGCAATTGATTCCGAGCGAGCGAGCGCGGGCTCTAACTAAAGGAGAAAATTAAACGTGAGTGAATGAGCAGCATTTTTTAGACAATATTCAAGATACGAGACGCTCGGTTAGACAGATTGTGAAAAATGTCACATCTTTTTTTTCAGTCAGGAAAAAATAAGGTCACGAACCATTCACGTAAACAAAATATTGGATAACATACCGAAGTCTCAGCTCTTATTCCGTGGCCATGAATTGTTCAGTACTGACGTCTGCCTCAGTAGATATTAATACCGAGTTGCTGAATTATTCGTAAACAAATTATGCATAAGCTTAATTATTCATGAAACAAACGGCGTTCATGTTCACTTTGATTTCTTTCATTTTCTTTATAATGATTACCATACCGATAGAGATGTATTCCAGTCTACAGTGTTTCACATGCATAAAACATTAAGGAGTGGTAATTATTTATGGGGAAGGGGGGTTGGCGACTGGAGAGAAGTCAACATCAAAACTTTTAACGCCCCCCTCCCTCCCACCCCTCTTAGCTCAACTAAACTTTTTTGTCCCCCTAACTTCAGTAACAAAACGTTTTTGCCCCCATCCCCCCCTCACCACAAACAACAAAGCATCAAAAACAAAGTGTCCAACAAATGAAGATGTAAGAGCTACTTGAATATTTAGTTTAAAAGCGTGCTCAGCATCAAAAGGACACAATGCAAATGATTTTCTGCTTTGTCAAAGAAATAGAAATCCTCTATGCGCTTTTTGGACACCTCATTCATGTACATGAATTTCTCCGAGTGGTCAGAGACGATCTCACACCAAGAGTCACGCTTCTTATTTGAAGCAGCTATACAATAATAAATGAGTACCTAGCTAGCAAACAACCACCAAAGCTTTATGGAATTGAACTTTTTTAAATCATAAAGTTAAAGGGGCTTTGTCATGGATTTTAACAGGTTTTCTGAACAGAAGCCTAACAATAATGGTCCATTTTAATTAACAATTGCCATATTATCGAATATTTACAACACCTCTCGCTATCATAGGGACACTAGATGGCGTAATCTTGTTTTTGAACAAGCTTGGATGAATCAAGTTGAATTTGGTTAAATTCTTCTGTTTCATTGTCATTCAGTGGTCTGGATAACTTCACCTGGATACACTTAATGAATTTCTTTCGTCTCTGTTAGTAATTTACTGCGTTGAGGTCGGAACTTGACTTAACGCAAAAGCCTTAACTTAACGCAAAAACCAAAAATGTTGTTGCGTGTGTCGTTACGTGTTTAAAGCATTCGCGTACAAACTCTTTGTGTTTCCAAATATGGTACTTGGCAAATCTGAATATTCAAACGCTGTGAACGGGCGTTACACGTTTCAACCCATTATGAGTTTCTGGTAATACGATAAACAAACTCTACTAACTACATGTTTTCCCCTGGCAGTAGAGAAATGGAAGCCAAGTTTAATTTGTTCCTGTTCCTGGTTATTTTGGGGACCATTACCGTGCAGGGTGCACGTCTAGGAATTGGACAGGACAGCCCCATGGATGTTCATTCTGGTGAGTGTTTCTTTTTTATAACGAGCTTTTGTTTTTTATGCTTTTCAACTTAATTTCTCGAACTCAACTCAAACTCAACTCAACCCTTGACTCGGTCATTATTTTATCTCCAATTCGATAAGTTTCATGTAAATAATATAACATTTCTTAAATAACACGTAACAGTAATAACTGTATAAACTTAATAAAGCAAACAAAAAGCTCAATGAATTGTAGATAAAAGGATTATGAACTTTTGATAAACATTAAACGATAACCCTCGTAAGTAACTTAGGATAAAGGTACAATTATTATTATTATTATTATTATTATTATTATTATTATTATTATTATTATTATTATTATTATTGGCAGTATTTCTACCATTCTGGAATACTAGTTAACATGTTAATTAATATGGTTTTTATATTGCCGCCATCTCGTGAAGGCGTGCTCACGTAAAACTACCACAATGCAATGCGAACTCAAAACGTGACATCGTGTCACAGCATCCGTAACAAGAAGAAAGGAATGATGGAAGCCCCACAACGGTCTTTGGGTAAGATAATAATGCATTCAATGTTACTGCCAGACTCGTCAGTCACACAATACGGCGTAGATGCCATCCGATTTTTGTGACTTGAATATTTATTAAATTATTGGTAGGCTAATCAGCCCTTGTGCGAACTGTTTTTCTGTTTACAACATTATATTGACCTGTATTATGGTGTTATAGCTGTCTTGCTGGAGTACACATGTAGATCAAGTTCATCATTATTTAAGACATGCCATCAGATAGAAACCCCGGGGGGGGGGGGTACTCAAAAAAATCTTATACGGGGAGGTTCCGCCCCGAAGTCCAACCCCTTACCCTTTTATATACCATTTTTTCAGAAAAGGCACCCCTTTTGTATACCTTTTATTGGAAAAAGGCACCCCTTTCATATACCTATAACCACTGTCACTGGTCCGCTTTATGAATAAATCGTTAAAACAGGAAGTCTTCTTGCCATTTTTTTCACGAAGCGCGTAATAAATTAAAATGAAACAGTCATAGGTTGCGTCTGCTTGATATGCTTAAATTCAAGGCCCTTTTTAATACCCGAACGAAGATTTTCCTACCCTTTCATATACCTAAACTTGTGAAATCCCTACCCTTTTATATACCTGAAGCCTGATAAAGGTACCCCTTTCGGGCGGAGCCTCCCTGTATAGGCCATTATAGGGAGTACCCCCTCCCCCCCCCCCCCCCCGGGATCCCGGGATAGAAACGTGTCTAGCGAGTGCACTCTCCCTCTTTCACAAAGAAAGTTTCTTTAAAAATGGTATAAAAAAGCATAAATAGACCTAATGAGGTTGCTTTTGTATCTCAGACCAAGGCGACAAGTACAACTGGATCACCAAACGTGGAAAATGCAAATGTAAGGGCGATTGGGGTAAGCCTGCCAGTGGGATCGAGTTCGTGTTCGTGACATGCGCATCACAGGGATGGAAGGACTGCCATGACGAATATGGCTTATTCGCAAACTGCTGCCGCAAAGAATGAGAACTGAAAATAAACAACAAGCTTCATCAACAGTTCACTCAAGTCGTATAGCTGTTAACATGTATCTCTTTAAATGAAGCAAAAATAAACGAAGAACAAGAAAAAGCAAGTGTTATTATTGTATAAAATATAATTACAATTCTCACGTTGACACTTGCGTCACGAAAAAACCGCGAAATGTATTAATCCTGGAAGGGGGGGGGGGGGGTGGGGGCGAGTGGGGACGGACTCCGTTATGATGGGGCGCGAGCGGGGATGCTCGTCGTCTCGCTTTGGGGGTGTAAATTTCGGATTCTGGGTCTCACTTTGGGAGTTCCAGGCTAAATGCCAATATTTTTAGCTTTCAAGGTCTCGTTTAGGGTTGCACACGAAGAAATATTGAAATATAAATTACATTCTTAGTATTTTGGTATTTTTTAGGAGCTTGAAAAGCCTTCAGCCACGCGCAGATTGGTCTCCTTTAGGGGTTCTTTTCAAAATTTCCGACTAGCATGTCCGCCCCTTTCATATGAAAGAAATTACCGGAGATTTCGCTGTTGGACGTTTTGTGATTTGACCAATTTCTTGGAAAATATCGAGCTTCGAGTGAGATGCAGTCGAGAATAATATTGTTTCCAGCCCTGGGAGTATTAAATCAGTCAAAACCCTGCAGAAGAGTAATTTAAAATTATTATAGCTCCTCTCAGTGTCAGCTTGGGTTGCCTGTGTTCTGGGCAGAACGCTATTTTCTCAGGCCTGGTTTAAACGTCGCATTTCACATGCGCCGAATCGAATTGCCGAGTTAAGTGCATGTAAAATGCGACGTTTAAAACAATTAAATTCGGCAGATTTGAATTAAATGCGAGTTCAGTCGAATATTCGACTGTTCCAGTTTCATTGCCGTTCTTTGCGGAACAACAAGGTGAAATGACCAGATTTTGCGTATTGTGGAGAACCTGAACCACGACGGATAATTTTGGTTTTTTATAAATTATTTGGAATTGAACTCTCAGCAATTAAATGCGACGTTTAAACCACATGCCCAATTTTTTAATTCGAGTCGACTCGAATTAGCATTGTATTCGGCGCATGTAAAATGCGACGTTTAAACCAGGCCTCAGTTTACGGTTTTCTCGTCTTATCGAGTACTTTAGTTGGTTAGCACCCTGAAAGGACACAGACAGCAGAAGCCTAGTGTTTCTTCGGAGCACTTGCCTAAAAACGGGAACTCATGAAAGACAGTGGCCGGTCAAAAATGAAATTTAGGTATAACCATGGAGGCAAATAATGTCAAGTAATAAACTGAACACAAGAGTATGAGACATAAAGTAATTAAGATGACATTTTATTCGAGATTCCAAGATTTAGAGCTTGTTGAAAGCTGCAACATCCACACTTTGGATCTGGAAAGAATACAAGGAAAAAATACTAATGAAAATATTGTTATTAGTAATTAAAACAAAATGATTAACAATACGGGGTTTATTTCTTTTGCAGAGTTTTGATGAGGAAGTGCGGGCTGCCTTAATACAGAAGGGGACTTTATAAAGCCTGGCTAAACTAGGAAAAATTGCTGCAGAAACATTGTTGCTAAATAAGCGGGAAGCAAGGAAAATGTTTTGCTGCCTCGAGTCTGCTCATAGACGATGGCTGCAAGGGTTGCTCCCTGTGCTCCTCATAATTATTTTATACAGCTTTAAGTATTTTTAATTCTCTTTTACATATTTTTAATATCTGCTCATCATAATCATTTTATATAGCTTTAAGTATTTTAAATTTTCTTTTTATATATTTTTAATATCTGATTATCATAAATATTTTATATAGCTCTAAGTATCTTCAATTCTCTTTTTACATATTATTATATCTGTTAATTGTGTCCCCAAATTAGTATGGGATTTTCCCAGGCTATGTGGCCTTGACACATAAATAAAGTTTATCATTATTATCATCATCATCATAAACTAGGAAACAATGTTCCGGGAACAAAGTGTCACACATGCGCATAATGTACGCGAGCGTGCTGTTGCTAGGAAACATTAATGAGCAGCACTGGAAACCAGTCAACATTGCTTCCACGGAGGCTAAACTACAAATTTGTGTCTGGGAAGCAAAAATGTTTTTGACCTGAAGCAGAAACATTTTCTTGTTTCCAGAAGCAAAACTTGTTTACGCAACAATCTTTTCCCATGCAGTTAAACTGGGGATTACTTGCGTCAGCAACAAAGTTTCTGTAGCAATGTTTCCTAGTTTAGCAAGGCCTTACGACACTGGGGGGGGGGACTTATTTCAAATCGCACATCAGTTTGGGTAGGAATGGAAGAATGCAAGCCGACTTTTCACAAAATAGTTGGTGGATCATGTGTAATGTTAGCTTGTTTTATTGCTCATAAATTGTACAGAATAAAAGTGGGTTTATTACAGATTATAACAACTTCTGCTTACAAATCGAATAGCAGTTTGAATTTTTTTTCTTTTTACTTTCCATACCTGCAGTAATTTTTGCGGATTTTTTTTTTCTGGCGGAAACGTTTTTAAAAAATCTTGTTTAACAGTTCTTGAAAGAAACAGCAGACTATTACAAGAAGTAGAACCGAAAGAAGAATTTTGAAACATATCCTATTCACAACTACACAGTGTATTCTTGTAACCAGAACACATTTTACTTACAAAATCCTCAAATTCTGTGATTTTTTCTTCCAAGAAATCCGTACCAACTTTATCATCCTCTACCACACAGGAAATTTGAAGTTTTTTTATCCCGTATGCCACAGGAATGAACTTGCCTAACAACAAAAGGAAATGTCAATACTTATTCCAAGTTACCTATCAGAGTATTATTTGGCTACACTTTTGAAGAATTGTATGACTTGCGTGACCATGGTTTGTGTCACGACATTTGAGACCAACCTTAAAATAACACAAGTCTGGTGGATCCACAAATAACATAATTATTCCCTGAATCCCTCAAAAACCAATCATGTACTCCTATCTTGTCAACCTAAACATTCAAAATTCCAACAAATCACCCTAAAATGGCCAAATTACGTATGAAACTTCATGATTTTAAACATTTTCCCCTCGAAGGCTTGGTTTGTATCTGGCAGATTTTATCAGGGAGAGATTTCTAGTTTTCCTTATACTTACTAGCTTTCCATTCAAGTCCATCACACTCAATGGAGCGCACGGCCTTTTCCATAGCGTTTAAATCTAAGTGATATTGGGAGACAAAAAAACTGTCAATCACACAAAGAATATTTAACTACCAGTTTGACAATCAGGGGTAATCTGCCATTTTTGAATTGCATTTTGCCTGTTTCACAATTCATTTGAAAGTGAGTTTTCAACCTAAAAAAAATGGCACTTTTTTGGGTGGAGCCCCGCTGTATGTTCCACTATTGGAAGTAAGGCCTGTTAATACGAGCAACACTTTTGTTAAACTTTTCTCGTAACATCATTGCATTGCAAGCTGAACGAGTTGTTGCCCGTATTACTACCGTGTGCTCAACTTGTCTCGCAACAAATTTCAGTGTTGCAAGTTGAAAAAACTTGTTGCAAAAAGTAGAACTAGGTTCTACTTGTGCAAAACGTTGCTGCAACTTGCAACACTGAAATTTGTTGCGAGACAAGTTGAGCAGGCGGTGGTAATATGGGCAACATCTCGTTCAACTTGCAATGCAACAATGTTGCGAGACAAGTTGAAAAAAATGTTGCCTGTATAACCAGCCCTGTACGAAAGTTACTTGGTAAATGCTGCCGCTGCTAATTATAAACTAAGTGTTAATACTGTATTTATCAATACATTACCTGTCTCATCATCCCACTGTGCAATGATTTGCCAGGAAAAAAAAAAACAAAGAAAGAAAGAAACATTATTTCAAACACAGGAGCAATACTGTGCAGAGCTGTCAGAAAGTTTTTAAGCAGCCATTTCATTGAAATTTTCACCCGTAGCCTTTCCCTCTGTATACAAGTATGACATAACACCAATCAATGTCTTTGTCAACTCAGCCATCAAAGGTGTTACGGGTTATGGCCCTTAATGACAGCCGTACTGTGGAGTGGTAAGGTATGGTGAAGTCTGTATTGGGCTAGTGCCCCATGCCGTCAGACTTTACACCAGTTTCTGTCGCTTTGAGATACTTGAAATATCGCTACTCCCAATTTCATGGAATTCTGGTCCATTACAGGGTTACTACACCTGGGTGGAGTATGGTCAGAGTAAAGAGTATTGCCCAAGAAAAATTAATTACAGAAACCTGCCTTACCGGCTTTATATCCAGAATGATATTTGACTTTGCTATTAGTACTGGTTCTGTAAGAAAGGAGATGTTCAAGTAAGTTGTAAGCAGAAAATTGATTGGTGGAAATTAGTTGCAAGGCTAGAAACCTAATTTTGAGAGCATTCACAAAATTATCTGGGCAGAGTGCACTCACTTTCGCATCACTGTCCTAGATAAACACTTGTATATTAGGTGAAATTTTTAATTATAAATTACTTTTAAAATTTTTAGTATTTAATACTAAAAGTATTATAACGGCAATAATATTATACTATATGTTAAAAAGCTGTGATATAAAAGCCCTCCTAAAAGCTAACATGGCTTTATACAAAGCAACAGTCATTTTAATTTCAAGTGGGAATGGATGGCACAAACAACAACAACAATACTTATTTACCCACGTGACACCTAGGAGAGCAAGCCGTCGTTAAAATGTGTGCTGAAAGCAGCTTAGCAATGCCGACATAAACAGTCAAACTGGTGCCAGTATTATAGGTTGAAACATTTATCTGATTAATCAGAATTTCCAAGATTGTACAATGTGTACTATACAGTCCACCTCTAGTAAGTGGCCACCTTTGGAAAAACTGGTTTGTGGGTGCTTAAAAGACTGAGGTTTGTTAGTCTCATGTCCTCAAAGAAACAGCCAAAACATGGCCACAGTTGCTTTCCAGAAGTAGCTGCTAAATAAGGGTTTGATTAATAATTTTACAATATTCTAACGGCAATATTTTTGTGACTTTGACAACTGGCCGTTTAATAGGTGGCTGCTTAATAGGGGATCAGCTGCACTGTTACCATAAACACCCGCAGATAAGCTGCACCCCCGATTTTGAGTGACGATTTTAGGAAAAAAGGTGCGGCTTATTTGCGGGTGTTTACAGTACTCACTTTTTGCCTTCTTAGCTGCATATGCCGCCAGCCGGGCTTTTTTCACTTCATCCTCCTATAAAAAAGAGTGAGATGTGGGTTTAATGTAATGCATTGTTATGATCATGGAATGTATATGAAAGAATTCATATTTGAACTGCAGATAGAAATACAATGGGAAATGAGTGGGGCAAGGTCAATTATGAGTTCTGTTCTTTCAGGCTTCTTTCTTTGCGTTTTGTTTAATTATACAATTTCACTGTGAGGATCATTTCTTTACTTTATACATAATTACTTAAGCTGGTGGATTGAGTATCCCATTTTTTATGACAGATTAAAACAATAATAATATCCAGAGCAACATTGGTGGGAAGCGAGAGCTCTCACCACTGCGCCACCCCTGCTCCCCCAAAAACTAGCCAGAGGTTATTATTCCTGCATGGTGCCGAGCAAAAAGAGCACATTCTCTGGGATAGTAATAAAAAAACAAGTTCAATTCTTGCTAACTCTTCATTCCTTAATGATCGTGTTATTTTTCTGCCTTAAGGAGCCCTGGCCTTAAAAATACGTAACAAAATTCCTTGCACCGATCACCGATTCCTTGCCCTTATTTTTTCTAATAGGCCATTTCCGAGTTGCCTTTGGCTCAGTTTCAAAACAAGTCTTTTGAAATGAAAATGAGTTTGATTTGCATGAAAATGGAACGCATTTTCGTTATGAATGGTTTTGCACAGAGGCAAAGGGTAACTTGGAAGTGGCCTACCGTAAAATTCCAGTTATAAACACCCCCCCCGCCCCCCCCCCCCCCCGCTTATAAGCCCCCCCGGTTAAAGTATTTCGATCAACACTACCATGACTCTTTTCGAAACATTTTCTTATTCCGCTTATAAGCCCTCCCAGATATAAGCCCCTCCGCTTATAAGCCCATCCAAAACCCCTTACGAAGTTGTATAAGCCCAGGGCTTATAACCGGAATTTTACGGTATTACATGTACAGGTATGTGTTAATCAGTCTGAGATTCATTATTCTCATTGCCTGCCCACTGAACAATGTATTGAAAGGAGAAATTAATTAGATTTTGTTACCTCTTCCTCTTCCTCATCCTCGTCATCAGAACCAAACAAGTCGAAGTCATCATCGTCATCCTTAGCTTTGGCTTCTTTTTCCTGTAGCAAACATTAGCAAACATGAATGGCATGGAAACATTCCATATAATCCTGGTTATACGCTGGGGGAGGGGGGGGGGGGAGTATTAGATTCTCTAGGTTATAACAGGAGAGCTTAAAACTCCAGGGTAAAAATAGGAACGTTTTGAACAGCTTGGTTATAAAACATGGGGCTTTAAGAGGCTGTCCGCGTAACAGCGGATAAGGCAAATTTTGGACCTTCACCGATTTCTCTAATATTTTCAGTGAAAGTCGACCATTATATCCCATGAACAAATATCACATTTATTTGGACCAAATCTTTTATTTTTATTTTTTGCGAGGCAGTTTTCACTGCAACCTCAAAACCACCCAATTTGCGTTTGAAGACTCCATAATTTAGCATTAAGTGTCGGTCGCTGCCAAAGCGTATTTCCTTAACCAAACAAGCTGAATATTTTATATATCAAGGTTTTATGTTTCTTCTATACTTTAACGGTTAAACAATTGTATTCTATAAAATTTGGACTGAGTTATGAATTTTCAAAAACACTTCCTAACGGACTCAGGAATGCGTGACACGTAACATACCTTTAGTTGAAAGCGATTTTCTCGAATGTGGGACCTGATCAGAAGTCAAGTCTATTGTATCTCGAAAGTACTAATACCAGTCTAGAAACCTATCGAATAAAATTTGTGGGCACTCTGCACTTTGCGCCGTACAGAGCAGCAAGATTTTCCCAAATTTTCGCCATTTTGATTAAAACCAAAGATAACGACGGTCCGATTTCTTTACAGGGAACGCCTATAGATACGATCATTACCACTAAACACCACACTGTGGTATGCAAATAAATAATACTTGTCGATTTAGCCGTCGTTTGAGGAAAAAATCTACCGTTGTTGCAGGATTTTCAAAAGAAACAGCGATAAATGTCAATATGCAAATTACCTCCGAAAGCGACATTTTGCTATATTTATCTCTGTAATTCCCGAAAACTTTTTTTCTTAAAAATGATTTTACAAGGCAAAGAAATGTTCCTTACCTGAGAAAAGATGCCTTTCAGACTATGTTAAAGCGTTTCAGTTTTGCTGTGAGTGATTATTTTCATTTCCCACGCTGCGGCCGGTAACACAGTGTTTTCTTTGTTTGCAAGGTTGTTGGTTTCACCCTAATTCAATTAAAAGCAGGCAAGTTGTCTACTTTTTCAAAGGTCTCTCAGCTCATCCTTACAACGTCTGATGAGGGACCTGACTAAAGTTTATTGACAATTTCCCCCAATAAATGTCTGAAAAAAAAATCCTGAAAGTATCATATCAAAACGAAACTTCAAGTAGTGGGTCTTCATGAGGTTATCCGTAGGCCTCAGGCGTAACAGTCGTTGGCTGAAAAAAAAAAAGTTAACCGTAAAAAGAAAATTCTAGCCACGAAAGCAGAAGTCTCAGGATTTCGTGTCAGGACTTTCACTTGTCTTGGTACCGAGAAGTGTTAGATTTGCTCCAAGTCGTTCGCTTTTTCTTTGTGTCAACAAAGTTACTGTATTTGAATCGATCATTCTCGTCCCCAGAGCCCGCGATCCTTCTGGTCTCCACCAGGGATCTACAACTCTGACCGTTCCCAATTTCTGAGCATTAGCATGAACATGCACAGAGTTCTCGTTCTGTATCTTTAAGCCAATCAGATTTGTCAGATTTGACAATGAGTCCGTGAATCGCGGACTTGCGGTGTTGGAGGCGGAAAGAGGTCTCGATTCCTGGCGCAGAGCAGAAGGATCGAGTTACGCTTTGCCTCCGTTTGAAAACGAATCTACGTGCGAAGCCATTCATATGAAAATGCCTTCCACCTTCACGTCCATTTTCATGCAAATCAAACCTCTTTTTATTTGAATGGTTTCGCACGAAGACTCGTTTTGAATCTGAGGCAAAAGGCAACTCGGAGATGGCCTGTAGACCTTTTGCGCTTGGGCGATTTGTTGCCCCATTTACAGACCATTTGATGATACTCTTGAGAATTCTTGCTTTCAAATTTTCAAATAGTCGCGTGTATATGAATGAATAAATTTTATGTGGATAAAAGACAAATTCTCTAGAGAATATCACGTGGTCTGTAATGGGAAAACAAACCGCCCAAGCGAAAAAGGTCTATTGATCACTTACAAAAAAGGATACAAAAGGATACAAAATCGCGCATTGAAGTGTTCGCGCGCGAAAGGCAGGATTTCCAGAAATGGCTCATTCAACGATCAGACGCAATTTTTGATTTTTAAGCCAGACTGTGCGCCCTCCTTATCCAGCGGTCTTTTGCGAATCAAACGAGCGAGCAACTTAGAGCAAGTGCCGTAGCACATTGTAATTCATAGCACTTGCTCCAAGTTGCTTCCTCGTTTGATTCGAAAAAGACCACTGGATAAGGAGGGTACACAGTCTGGCTTGAAAATCAAAAATTGCTACTGTTCGCGGAACCAGCCATTCCTAGAATTTAATAGTGCGCTTCGCGCGCGAACACTTCAATGCGCGATTTTGTTTCCTGTTTTGTAAGTGATCAATTCACAGTCTCGTCTCCAGAGGCCGCGATCCTTCTCGTCTGTGCCAGGAATCAAGACATCTGGCCGCCTCCAAAACCGTTAGTCCGCGATTAACGGACTCATTGTCAAATCTGACAAATCTGATTGGCTGAAAGATACAGAACGAGTGCTCTGCGCATGTTAATGCTCAGAAGTTTGAGTTCTCGATCCCGGATGGAGACCAGAAGGATCGCGGGCTCTGGGGACCAGAATGATGAATTCAAATAACTCTGTTGACACAAAGACAAAGCGAACGACTAGGCGCAAATGTAACACTTCTCGGTACCAAGACACGTAAAAGTCTTGACAAGAAATCCTGAGACTTTCACTTTTGCGGCTAGAACTTTCTTTTTACGGTTAACTTTTTTTTTTCGGCCAACGACTGTTACGCCTAAGACTTAATTTTTTGGTCGCTTTACGGCTAACCTCATTAAGATCCACTACTTAACGACGTTTCGTTTTGATTATACTTCGGCTTAGTTTTAGGAATTATTTTCGACATTTATAGGGGGAAATTAATTTGTCACCCTCCCTCCCTCGCCTACCACCCCGCTCCCGTGAATTCCAATGATCCGCCATGTAACTGAGTACGTACAAAACAGAGGTGGACTAGATAGATCTCGACATTTTAATATAAAACTTTTTATTGACAAAAATAGTCAGGTACCTCAGACATTTTAAGGATGAGCTGAGAGAGCTTTCAAAACGGTAGACAACTTGCCCGCTTTTAATTGAATTAGAGTGAAACCAACAGCCTAGCAAACAAACACTGTGTTACCGGCCGCAGAGTGGGAAATGAAAATAATCACTCACAGCAAAACTGAAACGCTTTTACATAGTCTGAAAGGCATCTTTTCTCAGGTAAGGAACATTTCTTTGCCTTGTAAAATCATTTTTAAGAAAAAAAGTTTCCGGGAATTACAGAGGGAAATATAGCAAAATGTCGTTTTCGGAGGTAATTTGCATATTGACATTTATCGCTGTTTCTTTTCAGTTTTGAAAATCCTGCAACAACGGTAGATCTTTTCCTCAAACGACGGCTAAATCGACAAATTTTATTTATTTGCATACCACAGTGTGGCGTTTAGTGGTAATGATCGTATTTATTGGCGTTCCCTGTAAAGAAATCGGACCGTCGTTATCTTTGGTTTTAATCAAAATGGCGAAAATTTGGGAAAATCTTGCTACTCTGTACGGCGCGAAGTGCAGAGTGCCCACAAATTTTATTCGATAGGTTTCTAGACTGGTATTAGTACTTTCGAGATACAATAGACTTGACTTCTGATCAGGTCCCACATTCGAGAAAATCGCTTTCAACTAAAGGTATGTTACGTGTCACGCATTCCTGAGTCCGTTAGGAAGTGTTTTTGAAAATTCATAACTCAGTCCAAATTTTATAGAATACAATTGTTTAACCGTTAAAGTATAGAAGAAACATAAAACCTTGATATATAAAATATTCAGCTTGTTTGGTTAAGGAAATACGCTTTGGCAGCGACCGACATTTAATGCTAAATTATGGAGTCTTCAAATGCAAATTGGGTGGTTTTGAGGTTGCAGTGAAAACTGCCTCGCACAAAATAAAAATGAAAGATTTGGTCCAAATAAATGTGATATTTGTTCATGGGATATAATGGTCAACTTTCACTGAAAATATTAGAGAAATCGGTGGAGGTCCAAAATTTGCCTTATCCGCTGTTACGCGGACAGCCTCTTAAATCCCAGGGTTATAAAGAGGGAGCTTAGAACCCCTGGGTTATAAGAAAGGGGCTCTGGGTTATAAGAGGGGGGGGGGGGGGAGGGGTTGAATGCCTGGTTTAAAAGAGGGGAGCTAAGAACTTTGGGTTTTAAAAAGGGGGCTTAGAATGGCTGTGTGATGTTTTAAAACTTTTCCAACTTTTTTTTTGGAGAGTGGAAAGGTCTAATACATATATAATCAGTTTTGGGGAGGAGGTGGGGGACTCATCACTAGGGTTTTACAAGTATAAAGTTATTCTATAGAGCTGTGCTAAAAATTTCCTATTACACCACCACTGGAACACCTAGAAATTGATAGTCTTTGGTTGCAGGTTAAAGAGTCTGACCCACCCACTTTGCATTGCGCGCATGTTGTTGTTTACAAGCCCGGAGGCCCACATAAAGTATTGTAAAACGATGACGCTTCTTTCAAAAACAGCGATCGTTCAAATATAACAAACTGAAGAGAAGCGATAAGACTTGTTTTTAGCATTCATATCGCGATGCAAACAGATTTTACTTCTCGGTCGCTATCACTGGCTTTTTTGGGGGCCCCAAAAATGGCGGGTTGACTAAGGTGACAAATCAGTTTGCATCACGATGTGAATGATAGAAACAAGTCTTAACGCTTCTTATAGCTTCTCTTCAGTTTGTTATCTTCGAACGATCACTGTTTTTGAAAGAAACGTTATTGTGTTACGATAGTTTTTGTGGGCCTCCGCGCTTGTAAACAACAACAGGAGCGCAATGCAAAGTGGGTGGGTCAGATTCTTTAAGCTAGCCTAAAGATGGCCAATCTTTGTCTCATCATCATCATCATCATCATCATCATATACTTTATTTAAACACGGTAAAAACATCAGTTACAAGTTAAGAATGATGACATCACATTAAAAAAAAAAACTGATTTACATGTTTGCCGTGTGGGAGCACGAGGGAGACATCAGGCAATTGATAAGTCTTTCAAAGTGGCTAAAGGATCTAGCAGCTCTGGCATCCGCAAGAATTTTGCTCAACATCAAAAAGTTAGGCATTGTTAACATTTCATTGAAAGGTCATGCAGGAAAAATAAATTGTGCTCAAAATGGGGGGGGGAGGTGGTGCTTAAAGAAGTGATGGTGCACCCCCCCCCCCTCCCCCCACGAGCCTTGGAAGTCCGCTTGTTGTAAAAAAAAATTATCAAAATAAAGGGAAATGGTATTTCTGTGCTTCGACTATTGGTCCTTTGGGTTGAAGGTCCATCATTTGTAGATTTGTGTGGTATATGTTGGACCAAATTGTGTGATTATAGGTTAATTTCAATGATACATTCTACCTAATGTCCTTCACTTTTACCTGCCTTGTTGCCAAACAAACTGTCTTCAAAATGCACAAAATGCTGTCTTAGATAACCTATTTTTTCAAAATTTCCTGGGGGAGGATACCCCAACACCCCCCTGCGCTCGGGATTAAGTGCCGGAGGTGCTCATACGCACCCCCCACCCCCCCCCCCCCCCCCCATGCAAAATCCTGGCTACAGGTCTGAAATGATCTGAATACTACTTCTGATCGATGTTATTTACAAGTTCATGCAATAGCGATTCAGCTGGCAAGTGCATCACCTGGAAGGGGGGGGGGGGGGGTGGTACTCCCCTAAATTTCGGATAGGGGTGTGCCGCGAACGTTCTCAAACCCTGACCCTGTCTAAGGATAAAGAAAACGAAAATTAATACCCTTTCTAAGGCCCAAATCTGAAAATTGACACCCTATTCAAGGGGAGGTGTAATTAAAGGGGAGGTGTAATTAAAGGGGAGGTGTAAAGGGGAGGTGTAATTAATGCATTAATTAATGTACTCCCCTAAATTTCGGATAGGGGTGTGCCGCGAACGTTCTCAAACCCTGACCCTATCTAAGGATAAAGAAAACGAAAATTAATACCCTTTCTAAGGCCCAAATCTGAAAATTGACACCCTATTCAAGGGGAGGAGACGCATAGCGTGACGACTCAAATAACGGCTAACCGCGCACGGCAAAGCTCAAATCTTTCAAAATCACTTTGTTAATACTTAATGACGGATAGTTCAGTTTTAACAGACAATTTTTTTTCCGTTTAGCTGGGCATTTATTTGAGCTGATAGAATTTAGCTACCCTATCTAAGGATCACACCGGGAACACAATGCCAAAAGGAACGAAAGTGATACCCTATTTAAGGACCGAGAACCTCAAAAAACATACCCTATCCCGCAGCACATACCTATATAGCCCATATATGAGAGTACCCCCCGCCCCCCCGGGTGCATCACCAATCTGTGATTACTGCTAATAATAACCCTCTGACTTACCGCTGAAGATTGAGCTGTTGGCTGTGCTTTACCACCTGAAAAAACATCAGTTACAAAATGTGTTGTTAGTACAATCAACTCTTGTTATAATGGACACGCTTGGCCACTTTGCTTTTCATCATGATGTCACTTCGGTCTGGCCTGATCTTAGTGCAGCTGCTAAAACATTCAACTGAGTTTGTTATAACATCACTGAAAATACTGTTATCATTACTACACTTTAACCCAGTTTAGTTGAGTGGGAATTTTAACCTGGGTTTCTAAACAATTTTGCCAGTCAACTCTCTTAGTGTGGCTGCAACCATTAGCATCACAAAAGCTCAGTTAAGCCCCCTCAGGGGTTAATTGGAACGGGTCTGATTAGAGGGGTGGGGTCAGGTCTTATTTCAAATCACATAGTAGTTAGATCACATATACATGTAAAAGAAATCAAGGCATTGTACTTTAAATGTCTCAGTGCTGTCTAAAGTAAAAACATTTTCAAACAATGCTATTAATACTACTTGTTTTCTTGTTCATAAATTTTCATCATTGACCATCTAGGGAAAGGGGCACTTATTCAAAGAATTTAATAACATCCAGAGGGGGCTTATTTGGGAGGGTGGGTTTAAAAGGGGAGCTTTATAGAGCTTTTGTCCGTGTCTGATACATAACAAAAGAATTAATTCTGTCAAATAGGAACACAGCCTTCCCAACCTCTCATGTTTTTTTTTAAGGGGTGTAGACTATCTAAGTTATGTTTAGTTACCTTTTTCAAGTCGTTCAACTCGTATGGTGAGTTTTTGAAGAGCAGCCCTCAATTCCTCAGTAACTGCAAAATATTGGGATTTTTTTAAAAAAAAAAATAATAAGTAGGTTAAAAAAATACTTTTGTCATCATTTAAATCTAAATTGAAAATTAATGTCTATTATTTGTGGCAGTGTGGGATCATTAGGTGGCAAAAATAAGTTATGTAATATATCAAACACGAGGGAGAGTGTTTCATCACATTTCCAAACACCGAGGAGAGAGTTGAAAATACGATGAGTAGCGGAGTATTTTTGACGAACTTCGAGGTGTTTGGACATGTGATGAAAACACTCTCACGAGTGCTTGATATATCTTCTCAATCAAAACTAAAACTACGGAGAAAACAGAGAAATAAAATCTTAAAAATCTATACTACCGGTAATTAAGATCAGATTTCAAACCACCGTCACGGTTCTGATTTCCTTTGTGTTAACCAGATAAATTATTAATGAGTTTGAGAAGAATATTTAATGGTCAATACTCTAAATTTTCTAGGCCTTGATCATTCAAAGGATGGGTAACACTATTCACTGGAAAAATCACTTTCAACACAATGACACTGGCCAGGGTTCAAATTTAGACCACTTGTTCCAGTGTCCACCACATCGACTGGACACGTTACCATCATAGTGTCCAATTACGAGAGTCATCCATAAGACGAGTTTCAACTATATCTACTACTGTTAGCTAGATTTAGCAATACAGTCATAGCCTTGGAAAACAAATCCTTCTCTTTCTTCACTCAAGTACCTTTCTTTAGCTGTGCGTTTTCTTCCTCTAATGCAACAATGCGTTTATCTCCACCAGCCACAGTCCTTGTGGAAGAAGACGGAGCCTAAAGGGAAATGAATGCATGGAATTCTTAAGCAATAATTGTATCCTCGCATTATGGCTAAATTGGCTTGAAGGTGGAAGGTGGGTTGGAAGGGGAGGGGGGGACAAAGGCAGTACACAGGTGGGAGGGTGAGAACTGAATAATGTAGTTAATAAAGCTCGTTTTATTTCAAGTCACTGCCACATTCAAACTGAAGACAAATACCCGGTATCACTGCAGACTTTTCCAGAATCAAACAAACAGCACAGAGTACTAGTGCTACGTACTACTGCTTGATAAATTTCATAATTATTGGTCTTCATTTTGACTAGGGAAAATATCAAACTGTGAAAACCCACAAAAGTGTTATTACTTTCAAAGACATATTATCAGTAATCTATAATGAGAGTTTGTTACTTATTTAAGCGCCATGAGGGAGTGGACGGATAAGATCAACAGAAAAATAGACCTATCGACACCAGGATGTGTGACATGATACACATCATCATCGTCATCATTCCTTTTCACGCCATGCAAAATCAACTCCATTAAACCAACCACAAAGCAGCCACCAAAATCTGGTCTAATTTGAAAAATGCCTGACTGACCTTTTGGGCCAAACAAAGTGACAGTAATAACAAGATACAATTGAACCCCTATTAAGCAGCCACTCTCGGGTTCGTAAGAAATGAACATAACCCCTTTTAGAAAGGTCAAGTTTTTTCAATACTAAATATCCTAAAAAGGAACCATGGAATCACATGAAAATGACAATAATTCCCTGTTTGATCAACCATAAATTTCTTTAAATATACTCTTGTCTGCCTGACCTTGTTTGAAAACAAAACCAAACATCGTATAATTATTACATTTTTGCTGGCTGCTGAAGAGCAGCAAACACAATAGAAGAATGCTCATCGGGACGGCAAAAAGGTGGCTGCGGCCGCTTAATAGGGCTAACCATTTAAAAGGGGTTCTATTTGCAGTATTATATTGACAACAGTTTCAGACTGAAATAACTGGCTGCTTAATAGGGTGAGGCTGCTTGATGCACTTATTAAATCAAAAATCTGAAGGCAAGCTCATACTGTGCTTACAATTTCTCAATTGTTCTATAAGCATAATTTTATGATATTTGATTGAATAATTAGTAGTTCTAAGTGATTTGTTTTCTCAACTCGTCTGTTATTAGACTCTTAAATTGGTAAAGACATGCAGACACAAGAGATTTGATTTCTACATTCATCCAACCTGTTTTATAAGAAGTGAGTGGAGCCCTTTAGGAGAATTTTTATCTTGAAATAATAAGGTGTTATACTGAATACAATAGATGAAGGTTGGGGCAAGCTAAGTCACTAGCTTACCGTATTAAGGGACTGTTGAATTTTTTTACGGGCTTTTGCTATCTCTTCAACTGGAGAAAAGCTTGAAGCCTGAGAGAGAACAGAATTAATTTTGAAAACCAGCCAAGAACAAACGTAACTAATTGAAGAGAGTTGGGTACAGAGTGGCAAGAAACTTGATGTCTGAGGAAAAGTTAATAGAAGATTATACTTTGTACAGCGCATGGATTGAGAATGTACAAATTCACGAGAACAGTTGTTTAAAACACATTAAAATAGAATTATAATTTATTATTCTTTTCAGTCTATCAGTCTGGACCAGTTGAAAGTGAAAGAATGAAATTAATAACATTTCAGAATTAATATGGTTTCAAGGTTGAAACTATAATTTATATTTTATTATCATGACGTAAAAATTAATACAGAAAAGTGCCAGTATCCACATGGGAAAAAAAATGATAAAAATGCTGAGCAGCTGTATACATGATTGTGTTACTTTACAACAACTACATGTACTAACTATATTATTTTACATTTAACTCCACAGATTCCACTTTTACTGGCCAGTAAAACCCAGCTGGCAAATCCCCACAACTCCATCCTACGCTATTATGTCATGGTTTAAATCTATCTTTGGTTTAGTTTTTTCAAACCAGTTTGATTTTTATTTCCCTTTGTTTCAGATTATAGACTAGTAATGAGTATAAAACAATGAAAAATAAAAATCAAACTGGTTTAAGCCAGAGATAAATTTAAACCACAACATCTACATGTAACTATTAAATTAATGTACTTATATAGCCACCTTGAAAACACCTGTCTGGAAAGTCATGAAAATGTAAAAGGAAAAGAAGAACTGGTAAAAAATGTCTATGTTAACTAAGTCTAGTGGCCCATAAAGCAAAGGTTATTCCTGGTTTCTATAGGATGAAGTGACTAGGACTATTTCTACTCCCCTACATGTAGATGGGACACTAGTCCATCACAGGGTTATCCCCCCTCCCATCCCACCACCCAACATTAAATTCACTGAGGGTCCCCTATACCCCTTTGCAAAACTGAATCACGTAAAAATATTTGGCCTTTTCACGTGTCACGAATAATTACCAAAATTTTTTCATGTTCACGCAAAAATCAAGGCGATCGCAGTTTAGACTTTGGCGCTCGGAAGGCGTAAAACCGCAAAAATTTGATTTGAGTGTTGCATATCACGTCTCAATAGCTTAAAAAAGTTTCATCTGTTCAAAACCTAACCACAGAGCTGTACATTTATATACTAGAACACTGAAAGAATTGATAATTAAGTCACAAACAAGATATGATTCACCAATCACGTCTAATTCAACTCTTCGTTCACGGGTCACGTTTAAGTTAAAAATTGCTTTCACGTGCACGTGAAAAGATCTTGAAATTGTCAATCACGAATCACGAAAAAATAAAAGCTTCAATCACGTTTCACAGAAAAATAAATTACTCCAATCCCGCGTCACGTAAAAAGTATAGGGGACCCTCTTCATTGGTACCCATTTATACACTTGGACTGAGCAAGGCACCATAAAGGTAAAGTATCTTGCCCAGGAACACAACACAATGGCCCGGGCTGACCAGCGCTCAAACCCAGACTGGTCGATCTGCATTCTAGAGCACCAACAGTTAATTCACTATGCCTCTGCGTGCTCAAAGGAAACTTTAAGCCGAGATAGAAACATAGGATAAGCTAAAGACATCACCAATCCTGCTTTTACTATATGTAAGTATCCTGGTTAATAGGCCGAGATTTTAATTTCCATGTTACAGCGCTACCTAGCCCAACATGTTCTCACAATTTCTTTTCACTTCAGAGCAAAATGATCTACCAGTTAATTGATTTTTCTTTGTCTATTAAGCACATAAATGGGTAGTAGACCACGAAGCTACCTGAAAAATTGCAAAATAAATGTGCGCCAAATTTCTCAAACAACCACTTTGTGCCAAAATTGAAAATGTCATTTATCACAGCAAAATCTAGCCCAACTCATGTAATACCGGGCTGAAATCTATCTCAGCAAACCAAGCCAGCCCACCTCATGTAATCTGCAGGCCCTTATTAAGCTTAAAATAAAGTTATTTTTAATTATCTTTTTTTGGTCAATAATGTCCTGGCCAATGATGTATTAGTAAAGACAAGTGTAAGTGACTTTGCACCACGACGAATTATTTGAAAAGTTCATACAATTTTATCGAGTACAATAAATGAAGCAAAAATATAAATTCCTCCGCAGTTTCCTCGTTAAGTCCTTCTGAATTTTAAAATGAACTAATTGGGCTTCAATTTCAAGCTTTTAAATTAATAATTGCCAACGAGTCAGGCCTTCTGGAAGACCAGAAGGCCTGACGAGGCGGCAGATTATAGAGCCGTGAGAAGATTTGTATGTGCGGAAAAAATCTCACAAACGCTCCAAAATGTAGAAATGTAAGTAATGTAATGTAAGGTAATGTAATGTAATGTAAGGTAGATCGTGACGACACAATGTCTGATGTTTTTAGCCAATCTGTTGAGCAGAAACTGTTCAGCACGTGCACAATTTGTCATAGTTGTGGCCAATCAGCGCGCTACTTATTTGTTCAGCACGTGCACGATGCATGATTCATGGCGTCGATACGTGATCCGCAAACTCACATGTGTGAGAAGCTAAACAACGGCCGGTACGCGATCTGCTTTTAGCCATGCATGGCGGTTGCCAAGAATCGCCTGCGTAAGGCCTAGACTGTAACGAGAGGCTCTTCCGAAAAGATTTATTCAACAAAATCTCCCCAGAATCAATGGAGAAACAAAGAAGATGACCTCGGATACAGGCAAAGTGAAAACTGCTCACGTTTGTTGCAGTATTGAGCTGAGTGACACTGAATCGCTGCAGAATTATTTCCCTTCGCATTGCCAGTAGATTCTTCCACTACCAAGTAAGCTTTATTGAGATTATTTGAAATTTTTATTTCGATGAAAAGTGCGTTCTTTCGGACTGAAAAAAGATCGAACTGAAAGCATTTAGAATCTGTACGTGACCGCTTATCGAAACAATCTCCGCAGGAATTCCAAACCGCGGTATGGAAATCGCCACGAAATGTTCATTGCTCTAGTTCTACATCTTGTATTTTAAGAGCACTAAGTACTGTATATATATACTCTGTATATGTGCTTCTAAAAGCAAATAAAAAGGAAATTTATTTTATGGAGTTGTTTCAAATGACGCGTATGGCGACAGGAGCTTCTAATTGTAATTGTAGCTCGCGCCCCACGACGCGAGGTCATAATTTCAAAATAAAGTATTTCTTAGCTGGATGACCTCGAAAGTAAACATTTTATACCTGTTTCTACCGGTATATTTTATTTTAGGCCGCGAATGCCCTAAATCTTTTTGATTTTCGAACGATTTTCTTCATTGCCAGAATCAAAACAATAACAAACACTCGCAGTCGACAGAGAGTCTTTAATATTAAATTTAGTAATCAATTAGTCTTGTGAAGCGGGTAGGGGGTTGGGTAAAATGCAGCCTTTATTTGTGTTACTATATATGAAGTAAACAAAGGTTATATATTTTCCGAGTTTCAGTGGCTCACAGCCACTTTGATTTAAGGTCTATTGGACTTGAAAACAGCTGACACCTTTCCAAAATAGCGGCATAGAACTGCAATGGCTTGCAACCCTCAAATTACATGGATTTCACAAGGTTTCTCACTACTTTAGTATCATTTTAGAACTCCTTCATTAGGCCTTCACCAAATCGCATCAGTTTATTCCACAAACATTCCGCAACGAATACATGCAATGTACATTGATCACACCCACATCATAAAGTGTACTTTTAGTCAAACATTTACAATAAATTTAGTATCCTCACAACCCTTCTCTCTTGTTGTACTCGTTGGCACTTCTACCGATAGGTACCACTAGTATTATATTGTCTTGTTATTGGATCGGAACTATAAAGAACGTTAATTGACTGATCAACAGGCTTTCTTCCTTTATAAATTTAAGCTTATTGTATAAGCTTATATGTACATGCATGTACAGAAATAATAAAAAAATGCAAGAATCAGTCTAACCTTCTTTGCCCCATGTGCTGGCTGTGAGATGGTTCCCGCGAGAAATCTTTGATAATGTGACTCGGCTTGTTCATATTTCGGCCTATCAGTCCAGATGTTTTCGTGAAGCATAGCTGCAATCATGGTGGTTATTAAATGAGCAATCAATTAATTCAGTTTTCAGAGAAAGCTCCGTCGATCCACTTCCGAGAAAGATGGTAAAAGGATTTTCAAACGTGCGGGTTTCCAATCTCGTTCCCAGAGTCCACAGGCTCCACGGTCAGCGGTTTAGTCGCCGGGTGAAACTCTGGGGAAATGGAATTTTTTTTCCCACGAATTCATGGGTTCCGGTTGTTGTGCGCATGCTTAGCTAGTAAAACGGAAGTGAAAAAATCAGGAAAAACCGAAGGCTCAGTGGCGCAGACCAGAAGGATCGCGGCCTCTGGGGACGAGAATGGAGTCAGAATAAAAATCTGAGAACTCCACTCTCTCGATCACGATATACGACTCGATATACAACTCGTAAAGTCAAGTGGATCAACGCTGGAGGACAAACGTAAACAAAGGGAGTCGTAATGCCAAGTTGTATACGAATGTATTTTTTTCTCTGGAAGAAATCTTTCGAGGAAGGCCAGTGGTCGAATCTACATTTACACACAGCATTGTAAACGACGGCCGTGAGAGCACGGAGCAACTGCACGCCGATCGAAAGCTCATTTCGAAAATCAAATTTTCATTGAAATGCAATCGAATAGGCAGGTAAGCAATTATGTGCCGTATTTTCCACTACAGTGGGAGACTACAGTTGTGAGATTGGTTTCACCAAAAAAGCTGGAACTTTGGCGGTCCGTAGCAATAACAGATATGTAGCGGTTTGGTTGTCATCCCATGGAACTTCTTGCTCGTTTGTCATCGGTTTTACGAATGATGCAGATTTCCCTCCCAACCGATTTCGCACCCACCGAGTTCGCCCCCGCCGATTTCTAACGTAGTCACGCTTTTCTCATGCTTAAAGAACGAGAAATATTCTAGATAGTTTTACTCAAATTTATTCATTTTCCCTCTGTTGTTGACGAAGTTCCTCTGTACATTTTCGTCATGACTTAAAATCGAAAATTTCATCATGATCTGGCATTTGTAACTCATTAGACAAATGATGAATTTGTTTTATCTTTAACCGAACTATTTGTAGATAAAAGTGACTGTTTAAAGCATTTATAAAATGCTGTCACTTATCAGAAAAATATGGCCTTGCAACATTTATGAATACAGTGTAATTGTACTTTATTGTTGCTGAAATTAAAGTTCGCCAAGGGTGTTTCTTTGAACTGATTTAGCTATTTGTAACATTCACTGAGTGCTACCATGTGAATATTGGTTGAATATGGTATTGGTTTTCTGTACATGGCCTACCCCCAACTGCATGCAGCCAGCACAGCCCAAGAAATACTGCTTGTGTGTCATAGATTGCTTGAATGGCTTGTTGTGTTACCCCATTTCTGTAGCATAAGTGACTAGGTATATCTCTTCTTCCCCTGCCCCCCCGGATGGAATATTAGTCCATTGCAGGAATACTGCCAAAAGTATATTTGTTGGAACCCATTTATATTTGAGAGTTAAGTGTCTTTCCCAGAACACAACACAATGACCCTGGCTGGGGTTTGAAACCTGGACCATTCAATCCGAAGTTTAGTGGTGGGGCCTTACATTAGCCCACTGAGTGTGCCCCCCATCTTGTTTGTTGTACTACAGGTTATTTTGGCAAGTTACATAGATTTGATTTGATTTGGCAGATTCACCAAAACAAATATTTGTGAAATAAACATACAGTAGAACCCCGGTAACTCGAACCCCTATAACACGAACAACCCCGCTAACTCGAACAGAGTCTCAATTCCCTTGGATTTGAACTAACTTTTCAGTCATTTTTACCCGGATAACTCGAACCCCGATAACTCGAAAACCCTGCTAACTCGAACTCAATTTCGTTTCACTTGATCAAAATTTGGGTCAAATTTACCCCGATAACTCGAATTCCGGTTCTTGCAACTCGCCACGGTTGCCCATTGATTAGAGCAGCGAACAGATCACGTATTTGACAGCCATTTTCCACTCTTATCACAAGAATGTATGGTCGTGATAGAGTTTCTGACGAGATAAGTTCAATTTGCACTGTACTGGAGACTGCAGTGCTGAAAAATCAGTAAATTATCAATTATTAACTTGGCAAATTAAATATTCAATCGACCCCGATAACTCGAAACCCCGCTAACTCAAACTGTTTTTCGTTTCCCTTCAGAGTTCGAGTTACCGGGATTCTACTGTATCTTGCAAAGACCCCTGAAACTCGACAAGACTGTCAAAAGGTGTGGGCTGGAATAAACACCACCCAGTAACTTGTACAAAACACAAAATGATAAGCAGTTGGAATGAGTGGCAAAAATGTCAACTTTATTCTCATGTTACAGTTGGTGGACATAGGTGTCTATTGGTTGTAATTTAGCCAACTGCAGGACCTGCAAAAATAAATTAAAATATATCTATGATCACAAAAGGCGCTTTATGGTGTGAGTTCTTGAAGCCATTAGAAAGAAATGATTGTGTAACAATTGCAATAGGGGATGATAGGACAGCACAA
The DNA here is from genome assembly GCA_963693305.1 of Meandrina meandrites. NCBI lineage: Eukaryota > Metazoa > Cnidaria > Anthozoa > Scleractinia > Meandrinidae > Meandrina > Meandrina meandrites. The sequence continues at coordinate 36,811,234 of OY855907.1, forward strand.
CTCTTGGTTAAGCCTTCATTTGAGCCTAGTGGCCTATAAGTCCATCCAGGTTTCCACAGTCTTAAGCAGTTGGTGGTTTGGCTGGGGTGGTGGTAAAGGGGTAATTTTAGAATAAATTATTGTAGGAACCAAGAGAGAGAGAGAGAGAGAGTTATATCTTTTCCATCTGAGACCAAAAGGTAAACATTGTAAAAGTATATCAACAAGCAAAGTGCAGTTTTCTAAGCAAGGACTGGTGTTTGAACTTTATATCATGCCCTTTCAAGGTTCAATGTGGTTCACCTATTTTTTCACATACCATTACCAACTGTCTAAAGAAATTCTCATAAACAGTTGCATGCCCTGTTGCAAATATGGAAGTTTTCTATTTCGTTTATTACAATAAATACTCTACATAATCCATGTCCGATAATTTTCAATATAAACAATATTCCTGCATAACAGCTGATAACAGCCGGCGTTGCACACAGATGCAGTCGCCGGGATGTATTTACACTTAGAAAAGCACCAGAATTTACCAAAAAATCGGAGTTGTATAAAAAACACATCAGACAATTTCCAGCTCCTCGATCGAAGAAAATACTATTAATTACAACCGGGTGAAAAATGGGTGAATACCAAAATCTAAAGCTAGATTTTACCTACCTTGAAAACGAAACGGGAAATGGCATCATAAATCGCGGTTTAAGGCCAAGATACTGCAAAACACAAACGAACGAACTCCAAAAATCTCGGCAAAATGGCCGTTAAAGCTTCATAAGCAACTTCCGGAAATACGTCTGAGTTCGAAGGCTATTGTATTGAAACAGCCAATCAAAAAAAATCGAATTAATTCGAATAATTCCATTTCCCCACCCGGCGACTAAACCGCTGACCGTGGAGCCTGTGGACTCTGGGAACGAGATTGGCGGGTTTCAGTCTTGTACCTGGAGTGGCATATATCGAGAGATATGATTGGTTCAAATGGAGAATCATTGTGAAGCGAACCAATCATATAACTCGAAAGAAAATGCACGTGCTTGCCGCGGAAGAACTTCGCGGGCTCGCTTTCAGTTTGTCTCTGAGTCTCTGAGTGAGTTTGGCCAAAATGGTTCAGTTCTGGGAAGATTGTTCCCTAAGAATTTTTTTCTGCATTATGAACAGATAACGAAAAGGTAAGTGTGCTTTCTAGAGCGTATGTATTTGTTTTTAAAATACTTCGGCTTGAAGTTTGCGGTATGAAAAGTTTAATACTGCAGGATCGGTGTACGTGTCAGACTTCTGTGAACGGAGGTCATTTGAAGCTTTCACTATTTTGAAGTAAGCTTAATTTAATTTTATTGTAGCTGAAGGTATTTACGCGGCATCTTCGCAAAGCTTTAAGCTGAATTAATTGTTGAGTCGTAGGGATAGTTTAAACACCATGGGGGAAGATCTTGGACCAGGACTTTTGGCGGGCTCTAACACCACGTCTGGAGTTCCAATTGAGCACCTTGACTATGGGTATGTAGGGGAATGTAAAAACAGCAAAGAACTGGAAAAGATTCTCAAGGTTTTACGGTGAGTTGTAGCTCGGTATTGCAATACTTTACAGATGTATCCAGTCTTGAGAATTCTCGAAGTCCTGTAAGATCTGATTAGCCCTCCCTCTCAGATCAGGTGGACCTTTGTGGTACGTGAGGGGTGCGGACTCACCCATCGCACCCCCCCTGCATACAGCCCTGATCCTATCAGGGAGGAGTAAAAATATTCCTAGTCAATTCATTCAATTCAAATGCCAGCTTGCATTGATAACTATTATATGCAAAATTAACTAGATTTTCTCTTTAATTCGTGGCTTAAAAATCAGTTAGTTGCATATTTTTAATAAGAGAGTTCTGTTTATCTTGCAGATCTGGAGAAGAAGGCTATTATCCCAAATTAATTGAATTTACAGAAGAAAGGTTAAGGAAAGTTAATCCTGAAAGGTGAGGTTGTTTTAATTGTTTAAGAGGGTATGGTGAAGATTAAGTTAATAACAAATTAGTGTTAAGGAATGCAATAAAGACTGCGTCAAACAAAAATTGGAGGCCAAGCTTGGGAGGGGGATGTACTGAAAAGGCTCATAGATAACCCTCCGACCAGATAAATCCACCAGATGAGGGGCCTTGGCACATGGCACCATACGGATGGGTACCCTGCAAGGTACTGGAATAATGTTAAGGGGCCAAGTTAACCCAAAACAAAATGTCCCGTTTGCACTTGCAGCACTCTGAGAATAGAGAAAAAATTACTCTTATGGCATGCCATGGTTGATTGACATGAGCCAAATAAGGAAAGCTTGTATGAAGGTATCACCACAGAGATCTGATGAATAAGGGCTCATATGATAGTTGCTTGCCAACTTCAACCTTTAATTTTATTTTTATTAAACCGATATATGGCCACTGGTCATGGGAGTGAAAACGCTCAATAGCAAGACAGTAATAAACTATATTTTTTGCCAGTCCCTTGGCCCTTGATTATATCAAGGTTCCACACCCGCACTATACAGTATAGAAGTGACCTTAGTTTCATTTATTTTGCAGCAAAAGTCTCCGTAAAGAGCTCCCCATAAACACCTATCGTGATTTGACAAAAACAGAGGAGCAGGAGATTACCAGTGATTTACAGGTTTGTTTGTTTCAATGCAGCAGATCTCATAATATTAATACAATATAAACGAAATAGATTACTATCTTGAATAATTTAAAAAACAGCAATTTGGATTGTTGTCTACTTTAGTAGTTGATTTACCACCAAATCTAATTTGTAACTGACATTTAAAGAAATGTATGGCCATTATAAAAATAATTGATATTCAATATTTTTAAACCAAGAATCATAAGGATTGATGACATGCTATAGCTGATATAAATTGTTGGATTGAAATCCTTAGGAATGGATGACAACTATTGAACAGGCAGACAAATCCCTGCTGAAGTCTGCTGTGACAAGAGAATTGGATAGTGATAATCTGCCTCCAATCAGAGCAACAACGACGAAGACGACAACAACAGCAAGTAATGAAGAGTCCTCTGTTGAGGTTTGTCAATTTTTGGAAATGAATCTGTCCAGTTACAAACAACACCAGGAGAAACATCTGGATAGAGAGCAGAAATCAGACACCATTTTTTAGGTTTATTTTATTCCCCACATGAGAGACATCTAAGATTTTGCTGCAGTAATACAAAGAATTCCATACTGTTTTGATCTGCCAACATCCATGTAGCAGCTGTTTTTGCCAAAGCATAAAGTGGTTTAATGTTTAGCTCAATATTGAACCTTACACCCCCCCCCCCCCCTGAGCCCCCTGAGATGTGTTTTCTGCCAATCAATTTTCCTTACTTTGAACCGTAAACATGTACCTTATCTTATTTATAAGCACTTATACTGTTGCTGTGGTATCCTTTTAAATCTCAAACATTACCACAACTTGTTTATCAATTCCATGATTGGGCATTCATTTGAATTGCCATTGTTACAGTACATACATAGTGAACAACTGGTTTTGAACACGCTTTAGCGTGCACTATCGAGTAATGGTGCATGCAGGAAGTTTGGAGAACATGAAACAAGCATAAAAAAAAGTTTAAGTTGCTCAAGGTGATAGTGGAGAGCAACTCTACCTTCTTGAGTGCTCTCCAAACTTCCCAAGTGCACTATAACTCAATAGTGCACAGCTAAAAGTATTAATTTTAATATTCAGTAACAGTTATTTATTAATATATTTATTTATTTATTTATTTATTTATTTATTTATTTATTTATTTATTTATTTATTTATTTATTTATTTACAGTTAACAATAAAGATTAGCGAAAAAACTGAGGAACGACGTTTCGGTGTCATCCTGGCACCATTTTCAAGTTAAAAAATTATTTGAACGAAAAGTAACTAATTTATACCAATGGTGGAGGTGCGAAATTGAATAAATTAAGATTAAAAATAGCTGTTCACTGTTCATGTTCATTCCAGTGAGGTGTCAAACACTGGTAATGAGTGCAGTGTCTGTTCAATGCCTAAACAAATACTTTTGCGCGAATGGAGTCTGACTGAGTGTTAAGGCTTGGTTTCTTCTTGCGAATCCACAACATTTCGTGGATCAAGCAATCGAACTTTCCCTGACATTTCTTTAGGATCTTAAAGTTGTTAGTCAGGTCACCAACTGTATCAACTCGGTGTTCATTTTGAAGGTGTTTTCCGATGGCGGTAAATCGGTGTTCCTCAATGCGCTTGTAAAGATGACGGCTAGTGTAACCGACGTATTCTGCATCACACAGATCACATATATAGTTATAAACAACGCACTGTTGATTGATCAAAGGTGGTTTTGGCTCTTGTACTTTGAGATCATCCTTCACCATGGAGATCGCATCTAACGGTAGGCTACCATTTGTCGGCATTGAAATATGCAAGAAGGGCTGCAAGCTGGTAACAAGCGTTTACCGTAAACCCACAAACACTGGTCTCCTCTTACACCACCAAAGTCATGTCGACAACCGCTATAAAAGATCTCTAGTTAAAACCATGTTAAACCGTGCTTACCGCTTGTCCTCAACATGGGAACTATTCTCAACAGAATGCGAACGCCTTAAACTGATCTTTTCTAACCTCAAGTACTCAGATACTCTTGTGAACTCCACCATCACCCGTTTCGTTAATTCAGTGATGTCACCAGACACAAGATCGACGCCTCCAACAGAGAATATCTACCGCATTGTCCTGCCTTTTAAAGACCAGAAATCAGCGGACATAGTGAAAAAACATCTCTCGGACTTGAGTAATAAACTTGATCACAAACTACAGCCGGTGTTCAGAAGCCGTAAAATTGGCGATGATCTCAAAGTACAAGAGCCAAAACCACCTTTGATCAATCAACAGTGCGTTGTTTATAACTATATATGTGATCTGTGTGATGCAGAATACGTCGGTTACACTAGCCGTCATCTTTACAAGCGCATTGAGGAACACCGATTTACCGCCATCGGAAAACACCTTCAAAATGAACACCGAGTTGATACAGTTGGTGACCTGACTAACAACTTTAAGATCCTAAAGAAATGTCAGGGAAAGTTCGATTGCTTGATCCACGAAATGTTGTGGATTCGCAAGAAGAAACCAAGCCTTAACACTCAGTCAGACTCCATTCGCGCAAAAGTATTTGTTTAGGCATTGAACAGACACTGCACTCATTACCAGTGTTTGACACCTCACTGGAATGAACATGAACAGTGAACAGCTATTTTTAATCTTAATTTATTCAATTTCGCACCTCCACCATTGGTATAAATTAGTTACTTTTCGTTCAAATAATTTTTTAACTTGAAAATGGTGCCAGGATGACACCGAAACGTCGTTCCTCAGTTTTTTCGCTAATCTTTATTGTTAACTGTATTTCTAAATTTAATCTTATAAGAATTTATTTATTTGCAGCCAAAGCCTGCGGAGGAAAAGAAGAAAAAGAAAACTGTGTTACCTCGTGGCTATCAGGAGTGGGACAGGTAAATATACCCTGTATAAATAATCAAATTCTCTGTATTGGTCTCTGTGCATGTTTTGCTAAACCCTCAGTTAGGAGAATTGACTTATTATCTTTATAATAGAGGATTTAGCTGCTGGTCTGCTATGGAGCTGGTGTGGTAAGGTAAAATTAATTATGAACAAAAGTTCAAAGTACTGCTTGGCACTTGGATAAATCAAAGTAAAAAATTAAGAAGGGTTTTTACACTGTACATACCAAATGTTTCGGGCTTAGCCCTTTATCAGTGGTAATAACGTTGTCATGAACAACACGACAGAACTATTATTCAAAAGTACATTCAAAGCAGTAAGGTGAAGTCTGCATTCAAGTCTAGTGGCCCATCAGGCCGTAGCTTATTCCAGCTTCAATAGCATGAAGCGACTAGGAGTATTTCTACTCCCCCCTGGATGAGATGCTAGTCCATCGCAGGGTAACCCCCAGCAGTAAAGAGGCCGGTACCTATTTATATGCCTGGATGGAGAGAAGCACTGTGAGGATAAAGTGTCTTGCCCAAGAACACAACACTGTGCCAGCCAGCCGGCCAGGGCTTGAACCCGGGGGCACTCGATTCATAGTCCAGCACACTAAGTTAATCATTAGGCCACTGTCCCTCCACATGGAGCTGAACATGATTATGATCTATTTACTGCTGCTTCAATTTGAATCCCTCCAAAGGAATTAACAGGCTCATCTTGTTTGCATTAAGATTTGATCCTGACAAGGAAATTGAATCTCTGGACAAACAAGAGGAAGAAGAAAAGAGAAAGAAACAAGAAAAGGTGAAAGCAGTGGACAAGAATGCCATTCCATCAAATTTGGATTTAAAAGGTAATTACAAAGCCGTGCTGCACTATTGAGTGTAAGACAGGTTGTTATATAAAACTGCACATGGCGGCTGTTCCCAACTAGCACACATGCACAATGTTCATTGTAAAGTTGAGTGCTAACTGAAGAAACTACTAGTCAGATGGTTTTTGGCCTGCCTCACTTTCTCCTCCCAGTTGGGGTCTATCTCGCAGCTTTAGATATACTTTGGCATCCTTAGTACTTGACCAAGCTATCGGAACATGTAATTCTTAATCTGAAGGGACAATGTATTTCCACTGCCTGTTTTCTTATACAATTTCACATTAGAGATGTTGTTAGGCCAGTTGAGTTAGTATTACGCATTATTACATATCCTATGTTCAACTATTATATTGGCGGGATTTTTTTCTTTTCTTATGAGCAGACAAGAGTGAGACTGAAAGACAAGTCCTGGCCAATAGAGAAAAAGAAAAAGGCAATGAAGCTTTTCAGGTTGGCCACTTCTCTGAGGCTCTGATGTATTATTGCCGCAGCATCGAGCTGAACCCCAAAGCAGCAGCAGTGTACAACAACAGGGCTCTTGCAGGTATCTAGTATAAACAGACAAGCTTGGGTGATTGAGAGGTGGGGGCGAGGAGGCTGGAGTGATGTCCATGAGTCGTAAGTTGCAATTGGAATGTTGGCATGACGGCTGTTATTTGACAATGCAGTACAACTCATTACAGGGGTTTGTATGGGTCATGCAAAACCTGCTTCTCCCATGCCTTACTCAACTAAAAATCGTAGTAAGCAGGTTACCATGTCTTTCATCTGTTTTCTTGCACTTCAGCCGTGTCGCTTAATGTGCCATGTTTTTTCTTCTCCCATAGAAATAAAGCGTGAAAAATTCCAAGAAGCTATTAACGACTGCAACCATGTCCTTAGTGTGGAACCCAACAATGTCAAAGGTACTGTATTCTGCATTCATTCACGTTTGGGTATGTAACTTGAGACCTCACAAGTCACTGATATTTCTAAAAAAATTGAAATTTGCTTTTGTTTTGTTTGGTAGCTTTCTTAAGGAGGTCCATAGCTCATCGAGGACAAGGGCTAACCCAAGAGGCCAAGGAGGACCTTTTTCATGTCCTTGCTATAGAACCCAAAAATAAGAGGGCCAAGGTACACATTTTTCTTTGACATCTTTATTTTGTCCAAAGTAAAGTGTAAATCTACAAGTACATTTAAAAATTACATCACAATAATTACTGGACTGCAAACTCAAGTTTGCTAAGAGCTAAACAGTTAATAACCAAGACATGAAAAAGAAACTCTACAATGTATTCCGCTATCCCCCCCCCCTTCTCCTTCTACTCAGAATTTCCGGTGATCATCCTTGGGGTGGATGGATCTTTTTTATTCCTCTATTACATCATTTGATTATGAATTGTTTTAAGGTCAGGAAAACATGCAAGATATGGCCTGTTTGGTACACTATAATAATCTGTATTACACTATTCTGCCCCATTTTGGAACTAAATGGCAATCAAAATGTTGTAGAAGAATGCTTTATCTGATGGCTTTACAGGTTATGCTCTCAGACAGTTTACTTAAATATCATAATTTTTTTTGAAACTCGTAAGAATCCTATTTTAACTGAAAAAAAGCTTGTCTTATGAATAAAGTGCAACTATATAATATTATTTGTAATTGTTCTGTGCAACTGCACAGTGACTAACTTGAAACTTTTCTCTTTATTAACAAAGGAATTGCTTGAGGAAATTAAAAAAAATGAAAGGTAGGTCAGTATTAACAGCTACTGAAACATTACATTTGTCACATTTAGGTTCCACGCCATCCCAAATCATTCAAATACTATCATGGTGCTTGTAGTTAAAAATGATTTCTTATTTTGATTTATTTCCAATCAGTACAAATAAAGATCCAAGCAATGGAATACCAGAGGACTTAAATAATTTCAAAACTCAATCAAGAGACAGTGAAAAGATTTCCACAAACAATGGTGAACCTTTTGTAACAGAAAACTCTTCTGCTAAACCAAAAGGCAAAAGATTAGAGATTGTGGAAGTTAACAGCGAAAATGAGATGGAAACCTCTCAGAATTTAAATGTTACAAGTCACATTAGTGAAACATCAAATAAACCATCTAATAATATGGACCAACAAACTGAAGCTATTGACAGAACTGTGGAGACTGACAATAATTTGCAATCAGCTGAGAAATCACCACTGAAAAAACCGCCTGAGTTACCTGGACTGGTGCTGAAAGGTCAGAGTGAAGGAAAGCGATTATTTAAGCTAGGAAGGTATGCCGAGGCAGCAGAACAATTTACACAAGCCATTGATATTCTTCAGAAAGGTAAAGAAAGCAAACTACATTATCATTTTGTATTTTGAAACTAAGTTTAAAGAGTTTAACGTCAACCAATTTTCCCAAGATTGTCATGAAAAATTTGAGCACAGTAAAAGTCAATGAGAGTGTATGAGAGTCTCATCCCTGCATAAATAAATAGTCCATGGGCTAATTTCTCATATTTGGAACCAGCAGCCATCGGTTATTAAAAGTTAACAGCTGACGTTTTCAGGGATGTAGATAATAGCCAGGAGCTGGGAAAAATACCCAGCTGTCAGCTTGATTTTCCTAGCTGATAAACCACGTACAGCCTGTAAAATGGCTAAGTTTCTCCAAAATGTTTCTAGTCAGATTAAATTTCTTTTCAATTTTTTTTGTCAGTTCAGACAATATTGTTATTCTACCTGAATAATAATTCTATCAATTACAAACTCCCGGCTGTTAAATTTAACTACATCTCTGTTAAGGTAGAAATTTAAACTGGTCCAAGGTACTTTCATTAGTTCACAGAGTGGAATCTGTCCGAGCATTAAGCTGTGGCTTTTCACTGTTCTTATCCACAGATAATATAGCCTTCAATGAACCTTTCTGTGCCTTGCTGTGTAACCGCGGCTCATGTATGATAAAGATTGGTGATTGTGCCAGTTGTATTTCTGATTGTACGGCAGCTCTGCAGGTTTTACCTGGTGCCTTTAGGCCACTGCTTAAAAGAGCCGAGGCATATGAAACATCAGAAAAGTATGTTCCTATTAAAAGTGCTTAAATTAGTTTAAAGACTTTGTTAGTTTTTGAAATGAGTGAATACTTTATTTACCCTCGGATTGTAGAGTAGCTTTAACAACTAATGTCTCCGAGCATTTCAACAGTATAATGAGCAAAGACCAGACCACAACACCAGGAACTTCGTGCGCTACTCTTTACGATGAGTGTGTTGGTTCTTTAACTTCCCCTGCTGACCATAACAGTGGAGATGCAGGAGGCGTGGACTACCGTTTTTTACCCTTATTCAAGAAGGCTAAAACATTATCATTTGTAGAATTCAATGCAAACGCAGCATGTTTTTGCTTTAATTATTTTAAGACCCTGAGTGTTAGTCCGGTCTGTGGCTCGAACCCTCAACCTCCCGCACAGTACAGTGGAACCCCGTTAATACGGCCACCAACGGGCCATGAAAATTTGGCCGTTATAACGGGGTAGGGTCAAATTTCATGACTGGTCTACTTCAAGTGACGTCTTGACAGATACATATCACAATTGCATTTCTAAACAGAGCAACATCAAAATGCTAACGAATCTATTGGACCTTGAGAACAATCTTTCTGTAAGAGATGTTCACAAAGAGGAGAAAAGCTCAAAGAGATCCAAAGAGCAAGAAGAAAGTCGCAAGAAAAAAGCAAGCCGTGTTAAAAACTTTTTATTTGTTCTCTTTTTACTACACGCTTAGTAATTTCGCTAAGCAGGCGTTTTGAATAAAATAGTATCATTTAATATTGTTTCTCAAGCACTGAATTTGTTTTGTTTGGTCAATTGTTAATGGGCATTTGGTTCGAGTGGCCGTATTAGCGGGGTAAAATTGTAAAGAATTGTATGGTTTGGGATTTCACAATGTGGCCGTTGGCCGTATTAACGGGGTGGCCGCATTAACGGGGTTTTATTATAAGAAAATGTATGGGCGTTTTGCCGGGACAAAATAAAGTGGCCGTAATAAGGAATGAGGTGGCCGTATTAACGAGGTGGCCGTAAGGCGGGGTTCCACTGTATGTTGGTGCTCTACCAACAGAGCTAGCAGGTTGTTAGTCAGCTCAACAGTGCAGTACCCTTCAAGATTAGCTCCAGATTACAGAATTCTCTAATCAAACAGTTTTTACATGCCCATGTTCCATGTTCAATGGGCAATGAATGAGAAATTATAGACTTGTAAATAGCATCCTCTGTACTGTTGTAAGTTGTTGTTGTTGTTTTTAAGATATTCCAAGGCCTGGCTAGATTATCAGATGGCTTTAAAAGTCTGGCCACAGCACTTGACAGCACTACAAGGAAACTACAGGTGAATAGACAAAAAGAGTTTGTTGATTTATAACTCCTACAGTCCTTTGTATGATTCCAGGTATTTAGCTCTAAGTTGGGGAACAGCACAAAGCACAAAAAGTCTTCATTCTTCAGGCTAATCCCCAACTGACCAAACCTTACCCAGAACAGGCTACAGAGCAGGAAGAGAAGTGCTTCTTGCACTTCAGAAATTCTCGAGTGTTTTTAAAAATTCCCAAGTACTTATATAACTCAACAATGCAGGAGAATGAAGATTTTTATTTCTGCATTATAACTCGATAAAGCACTGAAGCTTGTGGTGTAGACTGCATGCTTTATGGAAGTATAACAAATTTGAACTGACCAAAATATCGGAACTGTCGGAACTCAGTAGAACACAGTATTATTTGTTGACTGAGGTCATCTGCACAACCTGTTTTGTGTGACAAGTAATGACTTATATGACTTGTCTGCAGTGCGCCTGCAAGGCGAGTTTGGTAAAGGTCGCCAAAGACCTTGTAACTGAGCCTTTTTTATAGCCGAGTTAAGGGGGCTGCATACAGTAATCAAAATGAAATCTAATTTGAGTCTCTATTTTCAGGGTTTCTAAACAACTGGAGCATCTGTATGGACCAGAATGGAAAGATAAAGTGTCGCCTCCAGAACCCTCACCAAGTGACAACTCTACAGCCCCGCAGGCTACTACTGACGACTTATTGACCCACCCCATCCCTACACAAGCTGCTAGTGAAATCACAGACCAAACCCACCCACCACAGTCAAACATTAATGGTGCAACATCTGCGACCCAGCCTACCCCCACACATGATAACATTGAAAATAATAGTGCTGCCCAGTCCTCTCCTCCACAGGATGTGGCTGAAGGCGCATCAGCCACAGATAACCCATCTCCTGTGACAGACAGCTCCACAGTGGACCCAGCTGTTCGGTTTTCACAGTGTAAAGATCAGGGAAACTCGTTAGTTAAACAGGTATTAGTGTCTCATCTGACAACGGAAACTACACTTTTGATGTGTTTCAGATGTAGTATGGCGAGAGCATCCAAGTGGAAAAATATATTATAATGTACAGTTAACAACTAGACAACAACGAAACCCTTTTGATCAAAGCTGTGACAAAACTTTAGAATCTGATTAGTCATCAGTAGCGTGATTTTAGCTCAAACTGGAATAGGACTCTACTCTCCCAGTCGTGTTACCTTTATTAGGGAGCTTAAGGAAACAACGACGGCAACGGCAAAGAAAACGTCACCAAACAAAAGGTTAAATCAGCAGAACAATAGCTCTACATATGCGTTTGAAATCTTGGTACATTTCTTGGCCGTTCTCTACGAAACAGCAAAGTGAAAGGACCAAATTCTGCGTATTTTGGACAACGTGAGCCACGGCAGCGTATTTTTTGTTTTTCTGTTTGAAGTTGAATTCTCTATTAAACATATTCAGCTGGAGCTAGTTCTTAAAATAGATACACTGAATATGTCTGGATAATTGCGAGCTTCTCAAGTAAAAATATAAATTCATTTTTCACTAGGCGTTGTCGTAGGCGTTGCCGTCGTCGTTGCTTAAGCTCCGTATTAAAACAATATCCTGGTTTTATAGCGTGTTGTACTCGGAATGCGGCCCGGGTTTGAGCCCTAGCCAGGATTACTATGATTACCATGCTGCAGAAACTGGATTAACCCGCACCACCTGATTGACCAATTAGCTTCGTAAAGGCTTTACTTAATAAATAAACTGACAAATTGAGTTTTTGTCCATAATAGCGAACTGTTCATCTGTTGTTTTTCTCAGAACCGTTACGAGGACGCCGTGACATGCTACACTGAATGCATTGAGCTCGACCCTGAAAATGTGGCAGTTTACACAAATAGAGCACTGTGCTACCTGCGACTCAATCAGGTACACATAAGCCTTTGACTCCGAAGATTAAAATCTAAATTCCCTTTACTGCTCTCCATATATTTCTTTTTAAGTTAGTTCTGAGAATATCGAGACTGTTCCTCGTTGCCCTTTTTCTTTCAGTTTGTCGTAAAGTCGGATTCAACTCAAAACCTTTTTATTTTTTGTTGTTTCTAGCATGAGCTGGCAATAGAAGACACTACAGAGGCGCTAAGGCTTCAACCTGACAACGTGAAAGCGTTATTCCGAAGAGCACTCGCCAAAAAGGTTTGTTGCGGTGCTGTAACCTTGCAGAAAGTTACAAACCAAGTGAAATTTAATTTTGGATTGGTGTTACTAACAAGAAGAAAGTACAAAAAAGCGCGGGAAAAGTCCCATGTCGCGCGTCACGTTCTGTTTCGGTTTTGCGTCTAATTGGTGGAGAGATGACAGCATCTTTATTTTGATTGGCTAGAACGTGTAGCGTGCGCTCCTTGAACCAATTAGAAACCCAGCTCGCATAGAACCATTTTTAGTAGCGAGGAATCGCAGAAACTGTGCGTTGTAGTAATGTTATGTACTTTTTGTGATTCACAGGCGTTGTTCCAGTACGATTCTGCCGCAAGGGATCTGTTTGCACTTCAGAAAATTGAACCAAAGAATGCTGCTGCTAAGAAAGAACTGGAGATCGTGTTGGACTTGTGTCGAAAGGTACTCTAACATGTTTAGTGCTTCACGCTAACAATTTTCTCTTGTATAGGAACAAGTTAGGTATTTTGACAGCATCATGTGTCGGTACAAGTACAGAAACGTTTTGTTTTCGCGTGGGAGGTGTGTTCGCCTATTACACTGTCAGTAAGTCGATTCGGTTCTAAGCCTGATCATTGTGTTGCGTTCTTGGGTTAGCCAGTTCCAGGTGAAAAACGGGATAAGCGCGACGAACGGCGAGTGGAAAATGCGAAGGGTTTGGGGCGAGAGAGAGCAAGGGAACGTTCTCTCACGCCCTCCCCTTAGTTTTTGTTCGCCGTTTTTCGACGGAGCTGCTCGCCAATTGATCGAGCGCTTGAAACGAGCTATTTTGGGGTAAGACACGGAACTCTCACAGTGCCTCTCTCCACCCAGGAGTGTATCGACGAATTGCTGGGGGAAAACCTAAACAGAATGCTGGGGAGTTATCTGGGATTGACTAGCATGCCGTCCAGGGGGAGGGGGGGGGTGGCAATACGGAATGATGCAGGTTTCGCTCCCAATCAAGTTCGCACCTACCGAGTTCGCCCCTACCTTTTTCGAGTTCGCCCCCACCGATCACTAGCGTGGTCACACTGTTCTCACGCTTAAAGAACGAGAAATATTCTAGATAGTAAGCTTACTTGGGAGCGAACGCGGTAAGTTCACTCTGAAACTCGGACGGTGCGAACACGATTGGGAGCGAAACTTACATTCACCTTATCCTTCAAGGAAACAGAAAAAGAATACCATGAGAAAATATGCCACTTGCGTTCGTGCTTTTTTGTGTGTGTTTGTAGGAGCGAAGGGCGTCGCAAGAAAAGAAAACGAAGCCAAAGAAAAAGACAAGCGAAAAAAAGACGGAACAACAGAAAGCACAGAATGACGAAGATCAAACACCAAAATGGAGGAGGATACCGATCAAGGATGTGCAACAAAACGATGAAGAGGTTAAAATTAAAAAGTTTTCTTTTAGTTTATTAGCTTTAGTGAACAGAGAGAGAGAGAGAGAGAGAGAGAGAGTGAGAGGCGCGCTGGCCTAATGGTTTGTAGGCTGGAATCCAGATCGAACGGCCCGGGATCGAACCCTGGTCGGGGTCATTGTGTCGTGTTCTTGGGCAAGACACTTTACTCTCATGGCCCCTCTCTCCACCCAGGTTTGTAAATGGTACCGGCGAATTGTTGGGGCAACCTGACAGAATGCTGGCGAGTAACCTTTGATGGACTAGCATCTCATCCAGGTGGAGTAGAAATACTCCTAGTCACTTCATGCTACGGAAACCGGAGTTAAGCGCCGGGAGCTAAAAGCCAGTTTTACTTAAACATAAGTTTAGCTTCGAACCCACCCTGCGAGCAGAGCCTCTTTTAACTTCTCTAACTTCTCTGCGGCTGAGTTTATCAGCGAAAAAAGGGCTCTGCTCGCAGGGTGCTTCGAACCACCCAGTGTGTCTACCTTTTTAAAGGGGTTTTGCGATTCGACCCAAAAAAATTCCATACTTGTCCTATCTTTTCCATTCTGTACTGTAAAACCTCCGCCTGCAATGTGAGCCTCACACGAACGAAAGTTTACTAGCCGAAAGAAACATTCCTGAACAGACTTACCTTTTTCTGCATTAGTTGTATATTGCAAAACAATAAGAACGAGTGAAAAATCGTGTCAGCTCATCAAGCATTCCTGAACAAAACGACTCGTAGATGGCCGACTCAAAGACTTCATGTACGCTGTTACCGAAGTGTTACGTATCAACGAATTCAAGACAAACATGAAAATAAGCCCCGAGACTGTGCAGGACGGACTGGAAATCAGCTTTAAGCCCTGCAAACAGGACCATTCGTGGCTCTGTTTTTGCCCCCGCAGG
Source organism: Meandrina meandrites (assembly GCA_963693305.1). Classification (NCBI taxonomy): domain Eukaryota; kingdom Metazoa; phylum Cnidaria; class Anthozoa; order Scleractinia; family Meandrinidae; genus Meandrina; species Meandrina meandrites. The sequence goes on from OY855907.1 coordinate 36,826,422, forward strand.
GTTTTGGCCCAGATGCGCTGAGAAAAAACAGGATAACAGCGGGGGCAGATGTAGTGTTAACTATCCCTAGTTTATCTTTTATTATTTGTTGTTTAGGATGATGAGCAGCCAGTTGTTGTCCCATCAAAACCAGAGTCTTCATCAAGCAAGGTTCCTGAAAACTCAGTTGAGGAGACTGCAGCGGTTAAGCCGGTCAAGCTGACCAAGGTTCGTAACGTCATGGAAACCTGTTATCATATTTGTTTTGTTTCAATGCGTATTGGACTGAAACTTCAATACCGTGACCATCTGTATTGCGTTACTTACATAATGCACCATAGTTTCCTTCACAGTCGTTGTTTAGGTTGTCACACAATGCTTCTGGGATCGTTCTGTGACGACTGGAACAACGGCTGTGAAGAATGCTGAAGAAAGTGTCTTTTTATCAACAGAACACAGCTTACGATTTCTTCCAAGCCTGGAACTCGGTGAAAAAGAACAATACTAAAGAGTACGCTGACTTGCTACGACAACTGGAGACAAAGCGCCTCGCCAAAGGTGAACATACAACTTTGTGTTTTGTGGGCGCCCCGGGGGAGGGTCTCCCATATTAAAGGAATAGAGGTGCTCGTCGAAAAATAAAGTGCGTGGTGTCGTTGACCAATGATAGGCGCCCCTGTTCATGCTGAATGAGCAATATAACAGATCATAATTTTTTCCTCCCCGTAAATGTCCCGAGAAAAATAGGCATTCTGCGCGATGTGAGTTTGTGTGAGAGTGGAGAATAAAAGAAGCGAAAGAGAAAAAGAAGAGAGAAGAGAAGACTTTGTCGTCTTTCCTTTTACTCCTTGCCTTCTCTACCTGCCTTTTTTTCCTACCGTTCCACCGATCGCTATCTTTCTAACCTTTCTTTTCTCCTCTCTCCTTTTCTTTCTTTCCTTCTAATCGTTCCTTTCTCCTTCCCTTTCTCTTCCTCCCTTCTCTTTCCTTCCCTTCCCTTCCGATCCCTCGCTCCAGAGAAGGCTGGCAGAAAGGACTAGTAAGAGAAAAGAGGGGTGAGATATGATTGTGCAGGTTAGCGTCACAAGTAAGGGCCAGGACGTCTTTGTACGGGTGCAGTGCGCGTTTTATACGAACTTTCACTGGTTATGATGTTTGTCTTTTTATTTAGTTCTCAGCAACAAGCTTGATGCGCCGATGTTAAATAGCATCATTGCAGCACTAAACCAAGAAATTGTGCCACAAGGTAACTGCAAATTTCACTTGTGATATTCTTCTCAAGCGCTGTACTGACATCAAATCCACAGCACGCGAAGGTCTGTAACACTGCCGTGCTGTGGACACAGCACATCAAGTATACAACAATCCCGTGTTGTGAACACTACTGGACCATTGATCAAACGAATTTAATAGTGAGTGTTTCTCTTTAGGGGAAGAAAAGCTTGCTTGGGACATATTGGATCAACTGAGTCATGCAGAACGATTTGACATGGTGCTGTTGTTCATGTCGTCTAATGAGAAGAAAGGTGAGAACTGCCCATAAACGGACGGTTTGACCGTGCCATTGTCTACCCAAAATTCAAACCCAAAGTTTGACATGACATAGTCTTTATGAAGGGCTGGTATTTCGGCCTCAATTTGACTGACAGATGGAGAAACGGACTGATCATGACTGACGGACGGACGGGATTACTGGCTCACCCACGGACTGACTGACTGACTGACTCGATCGATTGATTGATTGATTAATTTCATTAAAAGAATATTAAACCTGAAAGTTGTTTCACTTCTTTTAAACAGAACTTCAGCAACTGTTCTCCAAGCTGCAAGCTACCACGTCGCAACAGAGCTTCGTGACGAGCGAAGACTTTGACCGGATACGAAAGAAATACAGAACTTAGAGACTTGCTGTAGACATCTATAGGACGAATGACAATATGTCAGCCATAAGCTTTAACTCCCAAACTCTTACATGTTAATTCTCCAAACCGATTTACTTGCGTTGTGTTAGTGTTAGTTAGGGGATTTTGGTGATAAATAAAGACGAAGTAACGTTGTTGGTGATTCTCTTTATTCTCTTTGCCATGTTTGCCTGCGTTTCAAAATGTATTGATTTTCCAAGGTGAAATTCTATGTTGTTCGGTTCAGTTGTTTCCAGATTAGTCGACTGATTATAGGTCCAGTGTCAACCATGCAGTGAGACATCCAAAACAAAGAAACAGTTCGTTATCAACTGGAAGTTATCAAAATGAGGTAAACAAACTCGATCGTTCGCCCGTTGTCAGAGAAACACTTTATAGACACTTCGCCCGGACAAAGGGGTTACGCTCAAAACGTCAGCTCAAAGTTCGCTACCGCAGTCTCTTTATGTTTCTACCCGCCGACTAAACATAACGGCTTCTTTAGAAAGTAATACATTGTTCAAAATGAAGAAAGTTGCTGTATTCTAGCAGACAGCTGTATGAACGCTGCCAGGACTGGACCAGGAATGTGACGGCCGTCGAGCGAGATCACGTTCGGCAAAGTGCACGCTAGTGGTGAAGTCGCAATAAAAGCCACTTTTTCTGTAGACTGCAAAACAGTCGTATTTTCTGCGAACGCGCTCAAGCGGTCTTCCTGGACAATGTCAAAACGAAGAGTGAGACGCCCTAGGGGCGTGTGAGGCTTGGGTGACGATCGGCGCTCCTTCGATACGCGACCGTTAACGATGTTAGAAAAAAAACGACTGTTTTGCAGTCTACTCTTTCTGTGCTTCCCTATTGCTTCGGCGCTCGCCCAAACGTGCCCCGCGAAAAAGAGCACCACGTGACCAGTTTTAGCCAATAATGTTAATACGGAGCGCTCGTGTTATTCAAGCAGCCACAGAAATCAGACAAAGAAATGTAAAAGTTTTTCTTCATTCAAGCAGCTAAACCGGTCTAAAATGTACTTGACGCGAGCAAATCACGAAGTTTTTCAACTTGTACCGAATTTGTTTTTCATAATAATCGATTCAACGCAATTCAATAGCCGCCGTAAGTTTATTTAGTGTATTGTTACGAATCGCGACGGCAAAGAGAGCGAGAAATATTGAAAGACCTAAAACAAAGGAGAGATGCTCACAGCCGGCCATGAAATGCCTTAATTATAGAGAGCGTGTATCAGTTACAACGAAGCACAAACGAAGACAAATAACAGTTTATAAAGTGGTATTGAGAGTGTTTTATATACTCTAGGGTCTATTTCACGTTTTTAAGATGGAACATAAACCTGACACATAAATCAAGTCATCATTATAATAAATGATTTTGCTGGTGTGATTACTTTTGAATTATTTGCCACGTGGCGTGAAAATAGTACAAAAGGGAATCGCTGTCCGCAAGATACTCTCGGTGACACAGAAATCAAATGGAACTTGCATTTATTTATTTTGTTTGTTTTTTCTCTCTCTTTGTTTGTTTGTTTGTTTTTTTTCTAGTCGATATTTTAAACGAAGTTAAGCAAGCTTATATGTCGAGAATCCTTCCAGTAAAATATGCAAAACTGGGTGACTGGCAATGTTCTTTTGTCTAAATTCATGTTTGACTGTCGGTGACGCACTTACACGAACAATACGTAAAATGCCACGCACTGTTTTTACGAACAAAGACAACTGTGTTGTACGGATAATACGAGTTTCTTTTCCCTCTTTGAAGTGGCTTTTCAGAGTTGAATCAAAGGCCTGTTTACAGTGTTTACAGTGTCGTTTTTCATGTTTTGTACGTACGATTCAGGACAAATAGTTTTTTTAATAAAAAAAGGACAAATCGGAGACCACTGGGAGCTTTTTCGTCTAGTTTTCAAACTCCGCGGATTTAAAAGAATCAGAGATGGCTGTGGGAACGAAAAGGCTCAAATGGCAAATCGCCGTGTTAAAATAAAATTTTAAACTTCAAAACTTTTCCACCAGCATGCTAAAGAAACAATATAAAGTAAACGAAGAAAGAACGAGAAAAGAATAGAGATCGATAGAGTATAAGAGGGGCGAAAGCGGGAAAGAATTGAGCCTACGTGCACCCAAAATTGTGGAGTCAATCGACCGACAGGGTTCATAATATAAGGCAATGTGGGAATAGAAATGAATAACTCTAGACGACAATGACTTTGTGTTGAACTATACGCAAATGGGCTTACTGAGTAAATATTTTGCAAGCAACACCGTTTTTTCGAACTAAGAACTTGCCTTGAGCGCGCTGGCTTCGGATGAGTCAAACGGTGAAAAACCTGCGCGACATGGGCGCCGAGTTGCGTGCACATTTCATGCAAAAAAACAACAAAAAAAACTGAGTAACCAAAATAAGGAGCTGGTCGTATTAACGGGGCGGTTACAATACGGGATTCACTGTATTTCAGGTTTTTTAAGCGAATATTTGACGTCCGATTCTCATGCAAAGAAAATATTTCTTGATGTTAACTTTATTTTCAAAATAGTAGAATTCAAGGCATGGGCTCCTGTATTGCGCGATAATGTAATTACCATTCTGCCGTTCATTCCGTTTTCTCTTCGTTTCTTTTTAAAATTAATAGCTCCAAATTTAATGAAAATTAAACATTTATTTGGCGATGAAACAACAAACAATGGGAATACTTGAGAAAGGTGCAACACGTTTTAGTTTATAAATATTTTTAACACGCATCGATTTAAACTGAGCTCGATTTCTGTCGCGGGCGGCGCCAAAACTTACAAGAGATTTTGTCTGATAACATTTTGAATCTTGTCTAGTTCTCTTATACGCAGGGTTAAAGTTTTCATAGCATTTTTATATCAGTTATTTAGAAAGTTTCAATTTACTTGTTTATGTATATCTGACAGAAAAGCCATCGTGACTTCTAGGTTTTTTAATCTTTCCTAAGTACCTTCACAAAAACATCACGTGTATAATTAGACATGGTCATTAAACCTCATTACCGTAAAACACGCGTGTTAAAACACCGATCAGACGGTTAAATCAGATAATTCTTTTGTACCAAGCTTGTTAATGTCACTAGTTACAATCACAACTTGGTTTTGGATTATGTTTAGGGTAGAGGGGGACGCAGGCATATTAACTAGCTTCTGCCTTTGTGGATAAATTATTGAGCGTATGTTGACATAATGGATTAACTTTCGGTTAGTTTATTCAAGTGCAGTCAAGTGCAAGCTTTTGCTCGCGCTGTGAAGAGAGATTCATATCTTACTTTCTTTAAGAACATCGATACATTATTACATGTAAGCCGACAGGATAAAAATAAAGAGAATCATCGACTTGGGGATATTTTACCGGTTGTTATAGTCTCAGTGTGAAGTTTTAAGAACTGAGATCGATTAAAAAGAATATTTCAGTCGTTAACGGAATTAGCATTTTGAGGGTTTTAATATGTTATCAACAGGGGACATTTTTAGAGAAGTTCAGATTTATGAATTGTAAATTGCACAATATAACCTTAGTGTTTTAACTTGTATTATTAAAGATGTTGCTGTTATTCGATTGTTAGTTTTAGACCCTGAAGAGCGTTCAAGTTTTGAAACGGGGTACATCAATTTTGCATTGTTGCTTTATCTTGCCACAAGTAAATTAAAACACACCAAGCAAAAGATATGTCTGGTTCATTCCTTGACAAAACAATCACTTTAATTGTCGTATTGATCAATATAGCTATCAGTTTTAACTGTGATTTTATACATAATATGAAAAACAACTTCGTAAAGCGAGCAGTGAAGCCCTCTGTTTTAACTTTCGAATCTTGGACAACGGGTTTTCAAGGCAATAACTGAATTTGCTGCCTTGATGAAAGAACAATGTCATCAAAATTATTGTGCAATGTATAAAGTCTCAGAGAATTAAATTCCATATACACACATGAAAAGAGGGCTTCACTTTAGTGTACTCTTCGGTTAGGTATATAAATGAGCCCGCAGATTTTGTCACGGAAGTCCTTGTTACTTAGCAACAAGACATTGGCACCAGCAAGTTGACGTCAAATATGACTTTCGCGAAGACTCGCGAGTATTCGCGTTGTTTTTGATTGAGTTAAATGAATGGAAAGCACTTCTAGTGTTATTGTAAAGATTAGCAATAAAGAGCGAACTTGTTTACCGGGCAAAATTAGCTGAATTGAAACCCAGAATTTAATTCTAACAAAGTCATTTCAGCTGCAAGTATAAAAACTTTAGTCAGTCATTTGGTAAATATAAGCATTTTGTCTTTTAAATGCGGTTTGTATTATTTCCAGACAGAATCTCTAACCTCTGAGCTACGGAGAACCCGTTTACAACGGGATCACCAACAATCCCGCGAGATCGCGTCTTTTTTCCTCGGCTTGGACCGTCGTTACTTCGTGAGTCCTCGCTCAAAGTGTCGGAGAGAGATCGGATGTAATTACAAGCGATCCGGAGAATCTCTAGCTTAGTGACCCGTCGTTTGCTCTGAGGCACGGGAAGACATTTCTTGAGGCTTTCCAGCGCTCTGTTCAACGATCTCATCCGTCGCCTCTCCCGGTCGTTAGCGCGAAGGCGCCGCATTTTTTTCAATGGTTGCCCACGGCCGTGCCTCGCGCATCTGTCAGCGTGAGGCGCTTCAGAGCTTCGTGTGTCGTCCGTCGTGTTACTCGCCAAACAAATCTCGTCCAATACCTCTAAGCCGGTCGCCGTCCCGTTTTGAAGCATGTCAGTTGAATTCTGGCCTTCCGGTATTTCCTCGTACGGGCATGCGGATAAATCATGGTATCGCACGGTGCTGGGTGTCGAAGGGTACTCGACCTCCCTATATTTGACAAGCGAGCTCAACTGCTGCTCGGAAAGGCAAAAGCCGGGCCGATTATCAGCAGTAAATGTGTCGACCGCAAATGCATCATCAAAGGCTGATTCAGTATAAAAGCTACCGTGAAAAATATCTTCCATTTTACTCTGCAAAAGAGGAAAACCAAAACAAAGTCAAATAACAAATCAAACAGAATTCAACAAAAACAGAAGAAATGTCGAGTTAGGAACCTTGTGGTAGATAAAGATTCAATATAGAAAGTTGAATCATGATATAGAGAGAAATAAGGACCCTTACTGACCTCTGTGTTGCACCGTTGCTCGGCGGTGTGTTTTTGTCAAATGAGCAAGATTTCAATCTCACGTGGTCCTTTTATCGGCGTCTTCTACTCCACGATGTTACACAGTTGTACAAAGGGGTGACGGAATAAAGTACAAAACCAATTAGTCAAACCTTTGCATAAACGCACCGCCGGGCTATGTTGTCACTTTCGTGAATTGCATAACAACTCTGTACTGTTGACGGGTTTCCTCGCGAGCCGAGAAGAAAAGAAATGTCAAACAAACTAATAAAAATGACACGATTCCTCATGACTTAATATCACTCACTTCCTTTAGAAATTACGAGGCAAACGAGGGCTTTTTAAAACCATCTATCAAATATTGGGCAACTCTACCGCATTGAAATTCATTTTTTACAAAACCTTTTTGAACACAAAAGAAGACATTTTCTCATATAGAAGAACAAATGAGAACACGGCGGTGATATTTTTACTTAATGTTTGCTAAGATTCTTTTTTAAGAGGTTCAGGCAGTGACAACTTAGTATGCCACTTTTGATGCAAGAACTTCAAACAAAGTCTCGCAGCTTGTTTGTATCGAACGAACTGAAAACTTTGAGTCATCAACATTTTTATGACCAGTACGCATGCGCGTAACTTCAGATTTTCTCCTCGCATTGCGCAAAAGCCCGCGAAAAAATCCCACTTTCGGAGCGAACAGATTGAATTTTAACTTTTGTGCTCAAAATTCATCCTTTTTCTCGTGTTCTGAGCAGAATTTAGCCACATGTCTTTGTCAATAGCCGGTCGAAAATCTAATTTGCATTTCGTCGAATATTTAAATTTTCATGGAAAGGCTAAAATAAGTGTTCGTGTTGTGTCAAGTACTACCGGACACGTTTCGCTTTCTTGTTAAATTAAAGAGAACGCGTTAAAATTAATTTTTCTGCGGGTTCTTGTGTGTTTAAACACATTTTTCATTGACTTACACACTTCGGTTAATGAATGTAGTGTCAAAATTACTTATTAAAATAACAAAACTGAACGAAACTGCGATCCATAGAAAACTCACTGTAACCCATTGTCACTTGAGGAAACTTCGATAGTCCGATGTTTTAATCGCCTTAGTTTCAATTTCAAGCAGTGTTTCCGTTAAGAAGCTCTTATCTTCTAACACCCATGAGGGCCAATATTGCGATCATGGCAAGATTCAGCCAGAATTTGCTAATTAAAATCGACGCGGCGCGTACAAAGTTGCAGGCTTACTTTGAGCTGGAGTTTTCACCTTGCTATCGCAACATGTTTTGTGAAAAAGAGCCTTTTGTTTAACCTTAACAAAAGGTGCATGTCTAGAATCGCAAATGGTGAATAATTGATATTTTCAGGCCGATTAGGGCTTTAGCATCTTCCCTTTATCTCGCAACACAAAACCATCTAGGGGTGGAGGGCCCAGCTAATTGTCTTTGCACGTTTTCCCCATATGACGGGTTATTTTTCTCTGTGTAATAAACATTGTTATTTGGATATGGACGGAATTTGATCAACAATGCCTGGCAATTAATAACGCTTGCCAAATCTGTTCATTTCTTAGGTAACCCCAACCATAATGACACGAGTCACAATGTGAGCCACGTGTGAGCTTCTCTAAGCAATCTTTACACTTCAGGCTTTGGTGTATAGCTCTTTGGCACTCCTATATTTAAACTATGTCTTAATCCGCAGATCGCGCACGCATACTATGCTTTCATAAGCAAGGTTCTCGCTGTTTATTCCTCTTTTATTCAAGAAAATAATCAAGCATAAAGGAGGGGATATGGGTGTATTTTTTCTTCGTCTTTCAACCAGGCAACCGTCTTCTGGAAGAAAAAAAAAAGCGATTACAGTGGCATTGGGGGCAGACAACTTGCTTTGTACTCGGAGTATGTTTCCATTTCCAGAATTCCGCCTTGCAAAATAAAAAAATCCCAGTCATCGTCTGCTGTTATTGCACGCTAGCATGACACAAATCCCCCAATAGGGCAATAAATCAACGTATTTACCGGCGTCAAATATCTAATTACCCATTTGAAATCATTTTCCTCCCCGATGAAAAGCTGAAAACCTTATCAAAAGCGTTTCGTTACCAAACAATGGCACACGCCCGCAAAATTAGTCGATCTTCAGAGATAGTTATCTTCCCATCCGGCCACATGTGCGAGCAAGGCAAACCAAACATAGCAACAACCACTGCTATCCAACGCAGTTACAATAGCTCCAGGCAGATCTGAATGCTTTAAAAAAAACGTTATCCGAACTCATTTGATTGAGTGGTTTGAAGCCCGTGAGAAGGTGACGAATGTTCGATCAAGAGCAGCGCACGTGCGCAGAGAACTGTTATTCGCCTTGGCAAATAGACACCGAACAGAAAAATATCACACAACAAAGAAAAGAGTGCAAGTTGTCCTGCTCGTCCCCAGAGACAACCCTTGCACCTAGTTATGAGCGGACGGTTTTCATGCGATGACCATTTTTAACTATTTTATTCCCAAGAGTGATCACTATCTAAATTCTCGTTACAATGTCGACAAGTTGTAAAAGGAGAGGGGTGATGAGAATATCAAAACTCAACAGCGTGGGGATATTGTCGGAACTGACTTGAATGAATATGGGGCAATAAGTGTGAAGAATCGATATTTTGAGCTAGAGCTGCCTCAAACTCAATAGGTGTCCTTATGCTTATAACGAGCAATATAATAAATGAAGAAACGCTCTCAAGTCGAATACTTGGAAGAAAGATATTCTGAGTTCACCAACGGGAGTCGAACCCATGGCCCTCTAGATACCGTTGGACGCTCTAACCACTGAGCTATGGGGGACTCGTGGTGAGTGAGGTCATGTAATAGGTTCTTATGTGTGGCACATGTCCTACCACAACTGCAAGGCTCGATACGTCGAAATGATAAATGTGAATAAATGATAAGAGTATTCAACTTGAGAACGCTTCTTGATTTAATTCACTTTATCCAAGTCACCACTTCACTTATCAATATAATGTGTAGCAGTGACACAACAAACTCCTGTTCTCTGTGAGCGATCAGTCAACGAGGCACAGTCGAGTTGTCTATCGCTCGTAGAAAACGAGGTCGAGCAGTCTAACTGTTTCAGTAGACATTAAAAAGGCTGACATTCAAAACCTTACAAGTTAAGGTGTCTGGAACCCAAAAATCAAGAAGTTTTTATCCGGGTATTCCTCGGGAGTGCTGCTGGGGTGTGTTTTCTGGTTCTTCAAACCCTGACCTTGTCAGATCAAAGTACGACATTTTCTACATCGATTTTTCTATTCAGGCCTGGCCTTAAAAATCTATACCCTATACCCTATAATCTATATATATGCATTTTCAGACCTGGTTAATTCCGGAACTGAAGCGATAACTCGCGATGTACCTTTTCGAAAGATATTTTTAGCAACTTCTCTTTCGGCTCTCTTGCTAAATTAAGTTTTCGTTTGAGGATAAAAGACACCTGATGAAAACTAAGAGTCAAACCCTATGTCAGACCAAAATGGCAAAACCTATAACCCATTCCCAAACTAAAACGGTTTATACTCTTTGAGGCAGCACATACCTATATAGCTTAGATAAAGGAGTTACCCTCCACCTCCCATGTAATTTTCCTTTGAATGGGCAACCCGCCCGCGATGGTGATATGTTCGCGAAGCCGTCAGCAATTTGAAAAAGTAAAACACACTGGTTGTACTAGTCGAAATATTGGCCTATTAAAAGTGCTCTTTTAAAAGTGCCAACATTGCATTTAAATTAATTTTTCTACAAGGTTACGGTGATCGACGTCTGATAAGAGCATCTCCACCAAAACAAATCCGGGAACCGAAGAAGTGCTTGGTTTTATTCTACGTTGTTTGGTTCCCTGCATTCAAAGTTTTACGGGACTGGTCAAAAGGAATAGGTTGGCCGGAGCAGAGAGGGAGTCGTTCACTAGCTTTTGAGCCCTTGCACAGGGGTGGGTCATCTCAATTTCAAGTTAGCCTAAAGGGGCTGGGTCATCATATTTATGATACAAATATTTTATAAAAGAGGCAGATATATACTTCATGAATAAAACTTTATTAATGTGTCGACGTCACACAGCCTGGGAAAATCCCATACTAATTTGGGGACACAAATTAATAGATGCTAAATATATATAAGAAAGACAATTTACCCTACATTTATACAGAGTCAAAGTGGTGCATAAGGCCTTTTGAATATTTAGTCAGCATTTAAATTAGTAGCTCGTCGTGCAGACGGATTAAAAGAGTATTGACAGACTGCACGACTCATGCAGCTTCTGAAGTCTTTGAAAAAACGACGAGTGTCTTAAATATACAGCAATTTGATGAAAGTGTTTTGCAATGCAAAATAAAAGGTTATTCTTGGACGGAAAAAAAAACTTTTCTTACCAAATCAGTTTAGCAGACAGGCGATAAAATCGTCAACTAGGAAACGTTTTGTATAACACCAAGTTCTCTCAACTGACATTTAAAGAAGTATATGCTGACCAGTAATAAGAGTTTTAATGTTTCAAACTTTGCGCTAGATGAAGCTAATGATGTTATTTCGTTGTGATTTGTATACAAAAATAAATATTACAGTACAACTTAATTATTTGTCGTGGACAAGTTAATCAAACCTGCTTTGTTTTGTGGAAAATGTCTGTAACCTTTATTTTCAAACCAGTGGTCGAATAGTTTAGCAGATGGTGGAAAATATTACAGATCGCTACATTGACTCAAAAAGGACAAAAAGCAGACTGAAATATACACTTACCTCGTTTCAAGTATTCCTTTACAGGTGATATGACCTTTTCTCTATCACCTCATGGTTCGTTAGTTTTGGACGGTCCTTGACCATTTGAAGGAGTTTCTGTTTTTAGCGAAATTAAATAGCTTGCATCATGTAGAACTTCCGGGAAAGAGATTTTCTGAACAATGTAATTTTTGAACCTTGTTTTTTTATTGCATTTCAGCTTTCGCCCCCGTCTTGATTAGTTTTGTAACTATACTAGTTTCAGGGCAAGCAAAGGTTGTAAATTGTGAATCTAAAAAGTAATCAGTAAAAAGTAAATAAAGTTGAGTTAAGACGGAATCCGCCAGGACTTCGAGTAGTTATTGGACAAAATTATGTACCAAAATTATTTACACCTTATTGCAAGCTTTTGTGTAACTGCTTCAAATATCTTATCGAAAGAAATCTTTTCTAACAACACCAAACATCGAAAACAAATTTCGAAGTTCCACTTAATTCCACTAAATCGCTTGCGAGCTTTTGCCTATAGCTTGTGAACTTTGAATTTCATTTTCTTTGGCTCTGATAAGAAATTGTTGTACCAAAATTATTTACACCTCATTGCAAACTTTTGTGTTATTTACTGCTTCAAATATCTTATCAAAAGAGATCTTTCTTAACACCAAACCTTCGAAGTTCCACTGAATTCCACCGTAATCGCTTAAATGCAATTTTACAAAATGGCTACACGCGAGTGATTTTGCCTAGAGCTTGTAAATTTTGAAATTCATTTTCTCAGACTCTGATGAGAAATTGTTGTTGGTATTTTCACTGATAATTATTTACATCTTTAGCTTTTATTTAGGGTAGAAAACAACGAAATAGGATTTAAATTATTCTGGTACTCGATTTTTGTCCAACTTAAATAACAATTACTCGACTTCCTGGTGGATTCCGTCTTAATCTGCGTTTCTTACATCTATTCAGAAAAAGTAAAACGTAGATAAGCTTTTGTCTTGGGAGTTTATGGTCCATTGGAGGGTGACTCCGCTATGTCTAGCTGTTGAGATATCAAATACTTACCGTTTCCTTCATGTGCCACCGAGAAAACATATCACAAGTTCTTTCGTTTGTCCTTGATAATATCTTCCTTGATGAACTGGGAAAACATGCATTTTAGTCTTACCTTTTCAACGAGAGTTGTTTTCCGGGCTGTATGGTGGATTCAACAGTTTTTCCTAGCTATTGTTCTTAAACATGTTCACGCCACGCTCAAACATTCACTTAAGTTCTTAATCCAATTTGCTTTGAACAGTAACGTTCAATTCTGTCGTGTGAATCGATCTCTTCAAAGAACTACGGATTAAAATAATGTTGTTGGTTTAGAATCTAACTTAAGTTAAAACAAGCCTGAAGTTTACGGACTTGGCTACCACACTACATAAACTCAAGACCTCCACGGTGCCATGCAGTGCTCAGTATTGGCCAAACGCGATGTTAAGATGCCGAGATATTGGCAAAATCGAGATAAGAGAGGTTTATTTACCAGCGTGCTTAATATATTTGCCTCGGTCCATAATGCCGCTGCGGCCAATATTCCACACACCACCTTGACCCCGCAACTAAGCTTTTACTGAGATAAAGCCTTCAGGCTTAAAACATGACCTGCGGGTTTTAGCAATTCCAAAAGTGTGAAATTAACAAATAGATTCCATTTTGCCGTGCGTCTGTTCAGTTATAGATCACAGATGACGTCAAAATATGGTAAGAACAAACAAGTGGCCCACGAGCCGCCAGGCGAGTGGGTCACTGATGTTCTTACCACATTTTGACGTCTTCTGTGATCTATAACTGAACAGACGCACCGCAAAATGGAATCTATTGTTTTATACAATAACAAGACTTCTGTACACTTCAGTATCGCTATTATAAAAGCGCCGCTACCGGTGAGCCTAGGTTGTTTTCATTTCGAGATAGTTTTCTGTAATCACGAAGCACTGTTAAACTGATTTTAAAATAAGCAATATGAAAGAAAAATAACATGTCAGCGAAAGAAACTGACCTTTATTCCCTTTGTAGACTTTGTACTCTGTAAGCTTTAACTAAGGTAAGCGTTCAACGGCGTTCAACTGTCATTCATGGATTTCCCGTAGCGTCGTCAAACTACTCGAGCATTGGACAAACACATACAACTTCCGATAATTTTTCAGATCAGTCACTGTCTACTTCAAGCTTGTTTAGCCCAGTTAAATGTCTCGAAAGTTGTAGAGTATTTGACAGATTGTTCCTCTGTGTACATTTATAATTAAGCTGAACTTTCTCTTGATGTTTTCGCTGCAAGTTTTGAAAAACTTTGCCGAGAAGACTGACTTGGACTATGAACTCTGATCACGCGCGCGAGTCACACCACGCAGTGACGTCATTTGTGCGTCTGTACTCTAATAGATGACAGGCATCAGCCAATCACAATGCGCGCAGTAACTCGGTTGTTGTATAAACTACAATAGAAGTTCCATCCACAGACAAATCACAGTCACTCTTCAAATATAAAAGTGCAACTTACCCCAAAATGTTTTCTGTTTGTTTGTTTAAACAAATTTTCTTGCGATGAACTTTGATGGTCATGACCGAGGAATAAGGGGGAATGGGGCAAGCTGTCTCGTGACGTCACCGTGGGAATAGCAACGGAGCGCTTTCTATTTGTGTGGAAAATTCGGTGAGAGTTTCCGATAAATTAAGCAGCGCATTTTTTTCAACAAACATAATGGTACGAGAAGAGTATGTACCACTGGAGAACTTTCCAGTGGAAAGAACTGTTCCTTATTTAGGGATCATGAATGGTCCCTTAAACTTTTTGCAGTGCTCGCAAAATTAGGTTTCTGCTCGAATTGCTCGCAAAAGTTTAGTGGATGCTTGTTTGGTCGTGCCCGCATATTTTTACAAGTGCTCGCATGCTCGGTTTTTAGTGGAGGTAGTTTTTTTTAAAATGGTCGTTGATCGCGAGGTTAACTTTTGTCAATGCTCGTGCTCGCCAAAAAAACGCTGTGCTCGCATGCTCGCAAAGACCATTCGATACCCCTTTATTTCACCGGGAATAGCCGCGTATTTCATCGAGGAGCATGGTCCAGCTAGTGATATTCATAATGATATATTCTGAGTATTCTTCTGATTAAAACGACAGAACAGGAATACCTTGAAGGTATTTCATTTTTTTCGAGAATATTATTACGGACAGTTTCTTGTTCCCTGGGTCGGAAAGCTCACAGATTTCCTCTCGAGTTTAGAAGTCTATCTTGGACAACTTTCACTGTTTGTAATACGACCAACGGACACTTTACATGGCCACGCCTTCCGCATACTCTTCCAAGTTTAATGTCACTAATACATAAACAAAAAGCCAAAATCAATGAACGCGCCGAATCAAATCCATTCCTTCTTGCCTGTCTGCCTCCGATCTTTCTTTCTTTCTTTCTTTCTTTCTTTCTTTCTTTCTTTCTTTCTTTCTTTCTTTCTTTCTTTCTTTCTTTCTTTCTTTCTTTCTTTCTTTCTTTCTTTCTTTCTTTCTTTCTGCCTCCCTCCCTCCCTCCCTCCCTCCCCCCTTCCCCCTCCCTTCGTTCGTTCGTTTTTTCCTTCCGTTCTTCCGTTCTTCCGTTCTTAAATAGTTCCAGCCCCTTTGGGGGTCTGGTGTGTCATCTTCCTCCCTGTGGGGCAAGGAACGCGGGCTCACAAAATGGCCGGAAATCGAGCCTGATGGTTCTGATGGTTCATTGAGGTTGGATCAGCTCAACCTTGCCGTGACCCTTGCCGTGAGTCCAATCCGACGATTCCCTGTTCCCAGATCCTCGGGAAACTTTCTATCGCAGAAGAGTGGTAGCTACATTGCAATATTCAACATGGCGGACGCAGAGAACACTCTTCGTATTTTTGTGGTGGATGCGTTTACAGATAAACCTTTTGGTGGAAACCCAGCTGCAGTGTGCCTTGTAGGATCAAAAGTTAGTAGGCTTTAAATTTAGTGTGCAAACCCCCAGGGTTCTTTTACGATTAGGGGGTTCGTGGAGACGTGGAATAGGTAAACGTAATATTGACAGCACTTATCTGCTTGAAGTAGGAATTTAAAAAATTGATCATTTTTGTGCACTTTCTAACACGTTTTTGAAGAAATTTAGTGAGACATTTGGCCATCCACAAATGTTATGAAGTGAGACATTTGAACAAATGGTCCCTGCCTATTCTTGCCCTAAGCCCCCTCCTCTCCTCCTTGAATCCCCCTCCCCTGCCCCCTCTCCAGCTTAATATTGATAGGTTCATTAGAGACAATTTGGTGCCAGATTTGAGCCTATATTTGATGTTGTAATGGTTGAAAAAATGTTGCTGTCTATCTACATCACTACTGTCAAAAGTGGAGGCCAGGTGCCCCATCTCCCACCCCACCGTTCCCTTAGTCTAACAAGAGGTAGGGGCAGGTAAGTGACCTACTGTATCCCGCAACTTGTCTGTATTGGATGGATTATAAGATTTTAGTTAATAATGTCACCATGTGTATGCATCAGTTCAATAATTATTTTGTCTTGAATTCAGGAATTAAGTGATGACATCTTGCAGAAAATTGCAAAAGAAATGAACTTGTCTGAAACTGCCTTTATCTTTGGGAAAAATGAGCATGACACCTACAGCAAAGGTTAGGTCTTTTAAGACAAAAGGTAATAGACAGATTCAGTTAACAATTGTACCCATTCATGTCACTACCCAATTCAGACCACAAACTGACGACTCATTTGGGAAATTGCGATTATTGTGCAATTTGAGTGCATGAAAGTCAATGTACAAATAGAACATTATTGTAACCTTGCAAATGCGTCATTACTTCATCTGAATGATTTGGATGGCAGCATGTTAGCTGAATCCATCTATTGCTACTAAAGTATGTTATCTCTCGTCATGCCAATAGGCACATAAGGCACTGCAAGAGTACACATATTCAAGTTTCCCTCTGTTTTATGCCACCTTGTCAATAAGTCCTCCCACTCTTCCCTTCCCCCTCTCCCCAGCCCCCCTCATTTTGAATTTCAAAGTTTTTTGCAGCAGGTTTCATTTACAGGTTACAGGTCACAGGTCACAGGTTACAGGTCACAGGTTACAGGCCACAGGTCACAGGTCACAGGTCACGGACAGGTCACAGGTCACAGGTCAAAAAAATGAAACATTTGGAGGGTATGTACTGAGGCCCAAAATGATGAACAAAACTTGTTGCGGTTAGCTTTTACCCCTGTTGCCTTGCAGTTATCTTTTACTCTGGATGCTTGCAGTTAGCTTTAATTCAGGTTGCTTGCAATAAGCTTTTACTCCAGTTTGCTTGTGGTTAGCTTTTACTCTGGTTTGCTTGCGGTTAGCTTTCACTCCGGTTGGCTTGCGGTTAGCTTTTATTTGTTGGTTAGGGCAGTACTCTATATATTTGTCTTTTGTTTTGTTTATAGAGTACTGCCCTAACCGGCAACTAAAAGCTAACTGCAAGCAAACCAGAGTGAAAGCTAACCGCAAGCAAACCAGAGTAAAAGCTAAGCGCAAGCAAACAGGGGTAAAAGCTAAACGTAACTGACAAGTTTTGCTTATCGTTTTGGGCTTCAGAACATACCCTCCAAATGTTATTTTTTTAAAACTGTGACCTGTGACCTGTGACCTGTAACCTGTGAACTGTGACCTGTGACCTGTGACCTGTAACCTGTGACCTGTGACCTGTGACCTGTGACCTGTGACAGAAACCTGCTGAGTTTTTTGCTTTGCTAGGATCCTGTTTTGGTCTGCGTTGGTTCACGCCAAAATGTGAAGTACCGCTATGTGGACATGCAACACTAGCATCAGCAGCGGTTTTGTTCAATTCCTTGGGTGAGTTGTGAGAAACACTTATTTTTACACCAGGATAATTATTTTGCTAAATATTTGCAGTAGAAGAAACCACATGACTTACTCTGCCAGACCCAAAAAAGTTTATTTCAATTTCATCATAAAATTCTAAATTCATGCAGAAATTTTTGTAATTTTCATGGTTATTTGCAAGACTGAGTTTTAGTACTAAAAAATGCTTATTTTGTACTTTATTCCATTTGACTGATGGATAAAAAATATAATTTTGCCCAATTTAGGTAACCCAAACACAGAAATAACATTTGAAACTTTAAGTGGAAATTTAATGGCAAGAAGACAAGGTAAGCCATAAAATGTTAGTAACATATTTGGTCATATTTTCAAACTGTCAAAAAAGAACAGAGGAGTTCAGCTCTGGTTGTGTTTTAAAATCTCAGTTGCAATACAAGAATGTTTTGCAGTCCAGATGTTTAAGATTGAGTTTGTGTCATCTAATATTACTTGGCTGAGAAAGTTCATAATAACGATCACTGTCAGTAGCTAGAAACAGAATTGCAATCAGTAAAGCTTTTACAGTTCCTTTTCAATCATAAAGCTGTGTTATAAATGTAGCCCTAAATCATTTATATGTTTTCTCATTCAAATATATAATTCCAGTGAAAAGAACTCATCTGGGGCCACCCAACTTTTTTTAGCCAATCACAAGACAAGTTCAGAACAAAAGAATCGGACTTCCTTCATCAACAGCCCAACCACAGTAAGGGGCAAATTTAACTGCTGATGAACAAACTCCAATTCTTTTGTTCTGAGCTTGCCTTATGATTGGCTGAAAAATGTTGGGTGATCCTGGTTGAGTTCATTTCACTGTAAAACTCCCTTGGTTTAATTCTGCATTGAAGCAGCATATAAACATGTGGTGGCAAAATGGAGGACGCAGTTATAAATTATTTTCTAGCTAAAGGTTGCAACAAGAATGTGATCCTGCCAGTAAAGTTTTTATGAGTCATAAGTCATGAGTCAGTGAGTCAAATTTTAAGTAATTACAGTTATTAATTTGAGAATAAAGATACCCTTACTACCGGTAATTTAAACCTAATTGTAAGCAAACCACTTGGACCTAACCGCAAGCAAACCGGAGAGGAACTAACTGCAAGCAAACCAGAGTGCAACTAACTGCAAGCAAACTGGAGTTGAACTATCTGCAAGCAAAGCAGAGCAGAACTAACCTATGCAAAGTGGTCAGTGCTTCTAAGCTAACTTGAATACAGGCAAGCCATGGTCCAATATATAAATAACCTTATCTACTTTGTTTAAAAATTTCATTGACTCATGACTTGTAGACTCATTTGACTCATAAAACAGCGGACCTCCACAGAATGTACTCCAAAGCAAAAAATCAGTGCAAATTAATTTTATGCTCTTTTATCTATGTCACAAGATACACTTCTGTCAGAGTTATTACTTTTGCACACGTTTTTTTTTTCATTAGTTTCAAGCACATGTGTGTTGTTGGAGAGTATGTCAGTAACACTATTTTTTTTGTTTACATTTTAGGTTCATCGATATGCTTAGATCTTCCATTAAATGTCAGTGGGCCACTATATGAAGTATGTTGAAAAATAACATTAATTCTTTTGTTGCCTTTGTGTGATGCCAACACTTAAGGACGTTCGCGCTAATTGTTTATGCGCATCCTTACTGCGCACGTAATTCCTGTCGCAACGCTATGCCACATCATTTATCGAGCGCGCGCGCTGAGGAAACTTTCCAACCACATATAGGGTGACTAGCCGTTGCGATAACTTCGCTTGCAGTTTGCTCGCTTAAATGGTCGGTGACCCCTATTTTTTTCTTAACAGATCACTTTTGTTAACGATTATCTATGTTGTGTGAGAAAATGAAAAAAATCTATCGATTAAAAGGTTGATTTTTTTTGCCCCACGCACATTCGAATACCGCTTTTTGATCTTTTCGTTTTGCCGTACGACGGGTTCAAATTCCTCTTCCAGGCCTAAGTTTTGCATAAAATATGGCAGCACTTATAATTATTTTCGCAACAGACGCACTTCTTCAAAATATCACCAAGATCGTTTGCCTCCGTTTTCTCATCATCGATAATTTAAACTACAAACCCTGAAAGCCGTGCGAAATTACGTGCGCCAATTTTTCAAAATCAGGGTAGTTTTCTACAGACTTTATCTCTGAAACGAAGTCGGTGACCCCCACTTTTTTGTATTTCTGACACAAGTAACTCATTATCCGTCCTCAGTAAAAATTTTAGAAAAATCTATCGAGTAGAAAATTTTCGCGCGAACGTCCTTAATTTAAAGGGAGTGTTAATTTGTGATTGGAAACTTGCTCAAACTAGTTTACCTAACCAAGACGTTTCTCTAGAATAAGCTGAACAAAGACAAAAGTTAATAATTTTAAAATGTGCAAATATAGTGCAAATTTTTTCGGACTCAATATCGTTGATTTTTTTTAAAACCCTCATTTTTCAAATTCGAGCTTTTAAACCCCACAGTAGTGTGACTGATCTCTGACTGCTGCTTACCTGTGAGTTATGTAGTAAATCAGGAAATGTGACAAGAAACTTGACTGTATAACTGAAAGTAAATTTCTGTCATTTTTTGAGCAACAATTTACAAAATCAAACATTAAAATATATTGTTGGGCAGAAATTCTCTTCAAAACGTGGTGGGCATCTAACACCCAGAACACACCAATCCTGGCTGAAAGCTTGTTATGTTGGATGGCTTGTTATCCCGATATGTTTTGACTTAGCAGGAAGCCGGTCGTTTCGCATACAAGTCGATTCGCATACATCGAGGTCGTTTCGCCGTCACGATCTTGGTCGATTCGCATACATCGAAGTCGTTTCGCCGACACGATCTCGGTCGATTCGCATACATCGAAAACAGGAAGCCGGTCGTTTCGCATAAAAGTCGATTCGCATACATCGAGGTCGTTTCGCCGACACGATCTTGGTCGATTCGCATACATCGAAGTCGTTTCGCCGACACGATCTTGGTCGATTCGCATACATCGAAAAAGTGCAAAATACATTGAAAAAGTTCTCATAAAGTGCCGCAGTCGTGTTGTAATGCTGATCCCGCAGTCCCGAAGTCTCCAGTCAATTAGCCGTATTAATAAATTTTCCTTGCCATAACTGGTCAGCTACCTTGATGATACATCAGACTTAAGAGTTCAGCTGATGACTTCGATGGTGTTGTCGAGTGTTGAAGTTATTTGTAACTCTTATAAATAAGAATTGAGCAAAATAAAAACTATTTTAATCAACTGAGGATTGTTCTTACTACGTTCTTAAAATTTTGGTTTATCTCAACCTTAACCTTCTTATAAGAAAGGTTCTTATTAGAACTAATTAGAGTGTACTTTCTTTAATTTGAGATTCAAAACCGAGCACAAGAGGCAGGTGATTTTGAATTCCCAGCGATGCGAACTGAGTACGAGCAATTGTTTAGGTATTTTTACTTAAGAAATCCGCGAAATTGATGAATTTCAGCTTAAAAGCTTTTAAGCTTTTGACAGTCCTTAGCAATAGATGTTTATAAGTGGCCCGCGCAAGGTAAGTGTGTTTTTTTGCTTTGTTTTCAAATTTCGATTCACTACACTTGTGACTTTTTTTTTTTCACAAAAACCCGAGGAGGCATCATTGTAGTCCGCGCGTATATAGACTATATATATTTAGAATATAGCCGCTGTATACACGCAATGGAATTCTAGCGGGCATTATTTTTTTATAGAACATAGCTAAAAACTATAGAAGCCCGGTACCCCGGATGCAACTTTTCCTGCGTTACGAATTCAAAAACATGGCGGCAACAATCTTTTAAAGTTGTCATTTTATTTCCTTAATTATGGCCGCTAAAAACAGTTCACCTGAATTACGTTTCGGTGACTGGGAAGATGAAGACGTGGACGAGTTGTTGAGCGGTGAGTGATTGTTACGGAATCGTACTCTTAAGAGCACAAAAGCAAACACAAAACGGGCTGCAAAGGTTTTTCAAGGTAAGTACAACGATATAGAAATTCACTTTCGACTGCAAAACAGCATTAAAATAGATTTGATTGCTGCCGTCAGGTTTCTTGGCGTAGTGTTTGTTCATTCAGGTCAGCACGCGCGCGCAAGTGTGTTTTTTTTTTAATTATTTGCATTTCTATGCTATGTTCTAAACCCACTAGAAGATGGTTTTCCTATGTCCTATAAGAAAATAACGCACTTTTGAGGTCTAGAAAAGCAGCTGAATGCCCTCGCCTAACGGCTCGGGCATCTACTAGCAGCTTTTCTAGACCTCAAGCGTGCATTATTTTCTTATAGAACATGGAAAACCATCTTCTAGTAGGTAAATAGTATACCAGACAAAATCTCGACTTGGCCAAAGGGGGACCGCAAGTAGTATCGGTAGGTGTGATAAAATGCAATTTCCTGTACGGTGATTGGTCAAAGATGACGTAAGATGAAGCATGATTGGGTGATGATGACTAACCACGTGCACAAATCACAACAATAGTCAACAAACAACGCTTGTAAACGTTGATTGCAGTTGGGTTGCTGCAGTTTCCTTCGGGTTTCCTTCGAGCTTTATTGACTTCACAAGGTCTAGAAGCCGAAACTTACGCAATTGATATGATCAAAAGCAAGAATAGTACGTATTGGTCTAGAAATTTCTCTTGTTAGCGCGTTGCGAGCAGCTCTCGTTCGCTCGCAGGATTGACAGACTCAATCCGAAATCGAGATTTGTCAGACACAAATCACACTTCACACGAGGGGTTTGAAAGACTCAGGCCACAACCAAGATATAAAGTTAGCAGCTGCGATAAGTTCAAAAAGAGTTAAAGAAGGAAAGTTTTTAAAAGATACCGCGAGCATTGAAACTCGCAGAGAAGTGAGAAAGTTTTCACTTGAGACATACATATATAACTAGCCCACTGTCGATCCAGTGTTTTCGGCTTTTAGGCGAAACATCATATAACATTAAATAAAAAAACTCAAGTGGCAGGAATAAGATATAAAAGACTCGATCAGTCTTCAGGCATTTAAGTAAAATTTGTAACTGAGACTTGTCGAGAAGGAAAGAGAATTCAAAAGAGTTCTTGAGATGATCAAATCTCACGGCAGGCGCTTCGATTGACAGAGGTGAGAAATCTTTTGGCATGCGTTTCGAGCTCCGCTGTCAAGTTTGTCATTGTTGCTTGTTTCTCTGTCCTATTGCTATCTTGTTAGAGTGTTTATGAGAACTTTTTCAATGTATTTTGTACTTTTCCGATGTATGTGAATTGACCAAGATCGTGTCGGCGAAACGACTTCGATGTATGCGAATCGACCAAGATCGTGTCGGCGAAACGACCTCGATGTATGCGAATCGACTTGTATGCGAAACGACCGACATTCAGTATAGCATCATGGCTTCATCGCAGCTGTACCTTCATCTGCTAAAAAAAGTGAATTCGTGACAGAATATTTTTGTTATTACTCGGTACTGGTAGCTTCAAGCTATGCTTCAAGGACCAGCAGGAATGGAAAGATCTTGCTGACCACCAGATAACCTGTGCATTGCTTAGGATTTTTCAGCTTGTTAATGATGACGATCCCTTATTAGAGATCTGAACAAAGCAGTTATACATTACTTGGGTTCTCTCCTCTCGTTTAGGAAGACCAAACGATAACAAGATTAATTAAAACAGGTACATAATTTTATAATAATATAGACATTATAATTGTAGTTAATTTTATTGGTTTTTATTTGTATGGGTCATCGAAAACCTGGAAACTCATGTAATTCGTGACTTCCAAATCTTAATCATAATTATAGTTCAACCTCGTTCCCAGGGTCTCTCTCTCTCTGGGGGGCAGGAGAGAGAGACCCTGGGAACGAGGTTGATTATAGTTATACACAGGAAACAACCTTTTGAGGATTATGTGACAATAATGTGTAAGAGATGATATATTAAAACTTACAAACCTGAAATAATCTTAGACACAACTGTGCACACATGTTTTTGTTTATGTACAGGTTTGTGTACCTGTCATGTTTGTGTTCTTGAGAATTTGACACTCTTAGGTTTGCTACAGCTCAAGAAATGGTTAGGGAAAAATGACAGGGAAACTGACATTATAACACCTCTGATTTTATGCTGGTACCTTTCATGGTTGGACAAAAGATTTTGCTCCCACCTAGCCACCTTGATGGAAAATGTTAGTGCATCCCCCCCCCCCCCCCCCCCCACAGTATTTCATTCTCTTGGGTGGAGAGAGGCACTGTGAGAAACTTGCACAAGAACACAACACAATGACCTCTGCGAGGCCCCGAACCTATTGGTCTACCATGATTTCTACTTATAGTAATGTTTATTTAGTTGTAGGTGAACTTGGGGTGAAGGAAGTTGAATACTCCAAAACTACCAAGAAACTGTTGTTGTGTCTAAAGCCTTCATTGACAAGGTTAGGCTTTTTAAATAATTACATGTCATCTGAAAATGCTATACTGTGCATGGTTGTTAAGTAAAAGTTAAGTTATTAATAATCTATTTTTAAATATCATTTCAAATCTCGTCTAACTTTGACCTGCTTGGCAGGTCAGAAGTAGTTGGGTTACTTGTAAAAATCGTCTCAGAAAGACATGTGATGTGTTTTTTTCTATGCCTTTGGTGCATACCTTCCCACCCCTCCTCCTCTTCTTGAATCCCCCCTCCCAGGGGGGTACTCCCGTAAATTTCCGACAGGTGTGTGTCGCGAAGGATGAAAAAAAAAACGAAAATTAATACCCGTTTTAAGGCCCAAACCCGAAAAATGACACCCTACTCAAGAGAAAAGCAAAACCTAAGAATGACGTGAAAGGATCAACTTCATTTCCTTTCTACAACATTGTAAGGAGAACCTCAAAAACCATCCCCTATCCCGCGGGAGATACGTATATTGCCCATATATTGGAGTAGTCCCCCCCCCCTTCCCGCCTGGTACACCTGCCCCGGTCCAGTTTCATGATCACTAGTATGTATCAAAGGCAGAAATGAGCAATAATTCGTTAATAATTAGTATCACAGTATTGTAAGTAAACAAATCAAATTTGTTGTCAAACAGAGAAGATTTGGAAAACCTCTCTCCAGACTTCCAGGCCATGATGGATGCTCACTCGTCTGGAGTTGTCCGTGGTGTGATTGTAACCCTGCAGGGTACTGGATCAAATGGTTGTGTGGACAGCTGTGGTGCAGTGTATGACTTTGTTTCTCGTTACTTTGCTCCCTGGGTTGGTATCCCTGAGGATCCTGTGACTGGTGAGTAAGATTTAAAAATATCAAAGGCTCCTAGAGCTGTCTCGACAGAATCAAAGTCAAAATCGAGCTCATAAGAGCTCTAACGATCTAGTGACAATCGAAAATTGGAGGAATCGACGGAATTGGATTCGGAAGAATCAGAATCTTTCCATTTTTCTTATTCCGCTTAAATGATTCCGTCGCTTATGTTCCATTTAAAAGAAAAGAGCCAGAAATAGGAATGTGTAGTATATTAAGTGGCCCCTTTTAACAGAAATTCCAGGAGTCAGTAGTTAAGCACAGAACACTGTTCAACTTCCTCTCGGTTGAAAAATTTAACTATACAGTAAATGGTTTAAACCCAGAAGTATCAGAAGTTCGTCTAATTCAGTCTAATGTGATCGTCCGGGTGAGAGTAGTTTTGAAAATGACTGTTATTGTGACTGATGTTAAGTCCTAGAATTTATTGGTTAAATTCCCATCCAAAAAGGCGCACAAAATACCTGCACGAACTGTAGTTTAACAGAATAATTTGGCGAAAGGCGATAAATTAACTATAGTCTTTTTGATGAATTTCTTTAATAATTCCTAGAGACCACAAAACCACACATTAATTTGTTACAATTTTCATTGAAAGGTTCGGCACACACGGTTCTTGCTAGCTATTGGTCATTAAGACTGCAGAAGAACGACTTATATGGTAAGTTGTCTATTCTTTGTATCAAGCGCCCATCGAGAATCAAGAAAGTTTGCAGCAACAAAATCGTTCCTTTGCTTTACGTAACACCTCCTTTACTCAAGACATTATCGTTGATTAAATTTTATCAATACTTTGTCCTTAGCTCGGCAGTGCTCGTCTCGTGGCGGGGAACTCAGGATTCACGTGCGACAAGACGAAAGAGTCGACATCGCCGGAGAAGCGGTTCTGGTACTACAAGGAAGTCTGCACTTATAACGTCACGCAACACTTCTCCTGACTAAAGTTGCGTGACAGCATTACCTAAATGGCTAAGTAACGGCTGCGAGTAGACCATATTTATTCTTCTGGGCAGTGGTTAAAACTTCCCACGTGAACTTCACGTGGGAAGCTTTAACCACTGCCCATTCATGGTTAAAAAGGAGCGGATAAAAGAAGCGTTCTACGTCGCACATTTCCGTCCGGAACTAAACAAACAAGTGCAATCACTGGACCTCACCTTGTTCCCCATGGGAACAGGTATTACATAACTGGTGTTACCTGATCTATAAGAACAGATGCAGAATTTTTTCACTCTGATGATGATCAAACAGATCGAAAACGTTAAGACTCGTAATTTTAACAGCTTTTTACCTTCAAGGTTAATACGTTACTTTATATATCGGGTTTAATATTTTGTCTGTATATGAATGCACGGGCCAAGTTTGGTTGGCTGATATTTATCGATATTTACCTTAAAAAATATTTAAAACTTCTCGTTTCTTTAGGGGTGTTAAATATGCTGTTTTTAAATCGTTTTCGTATTGAAGTAATTTGTAAGTCTTCTTGTATAACTAAGACATAAAATTCTGTATTTATGATGCAACTTTCTCTTGAAGGCTGGAACACTGGTTTTAAATAAAGAATGCGAATCATTATCAAAGGGTTTATTTTTTTAATATTTCGGATTTGTGAATACGTCCAGTTTTAGAAATGCCCCTCTTTTATTTAACAGTCAGTCTCTCACTCCCAAGACCATTCAAGTTTAAAACTGAAAAATGTCTCCCAAGTTTTAATTTTTTCGAACGAGTGTAAAAAAAAAAATGTACGCCGGCGCCACAGATATGCAGTGTTCTTGAAAAGGGCTGAATTTCTCTTTGTTCCAAAACTGCATAAGCGGTAACTGGTCGTGGCCTCTTTGAGATCAGGTGTTTTAGAAAGATCACAAGCGTGGGACGAACGGAAATCGAACGGATGGCCTCCCAAACATTGAGCGCGCGCTCTATGCACTGAACTACAGAGAGACTCGTAGTGAGCTATGGGGCGCCGTTTGTAAATTTATTATTTAGACCGAATTCAAGCCATTATTTCCTTATATGTAAATAATTGAAAATGTCAGACAATTTATTTAGAAATAAGACACAAGAACTTGTCGGATGATATGTAAATAATGATTTCAGGGACGTTCTGATTTATAAATATTCTTTTCCGATAAAGTAACTATATATAAATAATTTTTGAAACAACTCCAATTATTTATAAATCAGGCTATCTCTAAAATATGTATTTACATATCATAATATGTACAAACTTATTATTTATAAATCATGAAATTTCGTCTCTTCGAATGCAAAAGTATTATTTATAAATAATCCACTCACTTGGTGCTTGATTTCATTATTTACAAATCATGCATTTTCATAACACCCCTGTTAAACCATTATCAGTTTATAAATAATGAAATTTCACTTCGCCAAGTGTAAATTTATTATTAATAAACAATGGTATTTCACTACGTGCCCAAATTTATTATTTATAAAACAAATGGTTGTAATCTAAGATGTTTTTAGGGAATTTATGATTTGCATATCAATTTTGCATCGCATTGCACAACCTGGAACTTTGCTATCTCTCCGATCTTAAAAATGGCGGGAATCTTTAGCCGAGATCGGGGTATTTACGCAACTTGCAAAGTTATCTTTCCAATTTTCGCAAAAAGCGACGCGGGAGAGCCTAATTATTCGGAATATTCCTAGACAGGACACTGACCGTGTAACGCTTTCAGTCTTTGCTCGAAGCTAACCTCGATTAACCCTTTACAAGCCGGAGTGATGTCGGAGCAAAACTCGGTCCTAAAGAAAGAAACGCAATACAACCATGCATTTAAAAAATGATTGACAGGCCTAGCACGACTCCCACTGTTTCGTGATAAACGGTCTTTGACCTTTAGAGTTTAGCTCTAACAAGTATGTCTTTCAGAGATTTTCCTTTCCTGTAGGAGATGAAAGGAGGGTCTCTGTATATTTCTCTAAGCAGAGGTTGGTCTTGGATTAAATGCCATTTGTTCATTAAAATGCTTTTAAGATTGGGCACTGATGGATTATATTGTGTGACAAAAGGCAATAATCTCTTTTGCAATTTTGGTTTCTGTTGTAGTGCCGACTTCCTGTTTTTAAATTCGACTTCTGCGAGGACCAGTTTGACCAGTTTCTCTGGATAGCCTCGAACACGCAAATTTGATCTGAAATTTTTGATCTTTTCTTCAAAACTTTTTTTTGAAGAGTTTGTTGTCAGAAGCCTAAGTGCTTCACCTTTGATAAAACCTTTTTTCACACCTGGAGCGTGACAGGAAGAGAAATGCGTGTATTGAAATTTCTCAGTCGGCTTGAAGTGTGTGCAGATATCAAAGATTGAATCTTTGTTAAATCTCTCGCCTTTGAAGACAGTAGTGTCTAGGAAATTTATTTCCTTCTCTGATATTTCAGCCGTGAATTTAATGGTAGGATGGTGCCTGTTTGCTTCTGAAATAAACTGATCTATTTCCTCTTTGTTTGTGTTCCACAACGAGAACACGTCATCTATGTATCTATTCCACTCAATGGGTTTTATCTTGCTTTTACCGATAATTTTAGATTCTACTGCGGACATAAAAATGTTCGCGAAAGCAACTGCCATTTTAGTCCCCATTGCGGTGCCATGGGTTTGGAGATAGTTCCTTCCGTTGAAATGGAAGGAGTTCTCCTGAAGTATAAGTCTAAGCATGTTGCGGAGTGATGGGAGTGTTGTTCTTATAGAAGTCTTCGTATGCTATGCATACAGTGTTTATCCCTTCCTCTTGGGGGATATTGGTGTACAGGCTGGTAACATCCATTGAAACTAGAATCGTATTTTGTTGGACTTGCGAAAACCGGAAAGATAACTTTGCAAGTTGCGTAAATACCCTGACCTCGGCTAAAATTTCCCGCCATTTTTAAGATCGGAGAGATAGCAAAGTTCCAGGTTGTGCAATGCGATGCAAAATTGATATGTAAATCATAAATTCCCTAAAAACATCTTAGATTACAACCATTTGTTTTATAAATAATAAATTTGGGCACGTAGTGAAATACCATTGTTTATTAATAATAAATTTACACTTGGCGAAGTGAAATTTCATTATTTATAAACTGATAATGGTTTAACAGGGGTGTTATGAAAATGCATGATTTGTAAATAATGAAATCAAGCACCAAGTGAGTGGATTATTTATAAATAATACTTTTGCATTCGAAGAGACGAAATTTCATGATTTATAAATAATAAGTTTGTACATATTATGATATGTAAATACATATTTTAGAGATAGCCTGATTTATAAATAATTGGAGTTGTTTCAAAAATTATTTATATATAGTTACTTTATCGGAAAAGAATATTTATAAATCAGAACGTCCCTGAAATCATTATTTACATATCATCCGACAAGTTCTTGTGTCTTATTTCTAAATAAATTGTCTGACATTTTCAATTATTTACATATAAGGAAATAATGGCTTGAATTCGGTCTAAATAATAAATTTACAAACGGCGCCCCATAGTATGACTGACCATTTACTAGGTTCATAAATTATGAAACTCGGTTTATAAATTATGAAACTCGGTTTATAAATTATGAAACTAGGTTTATAAATTATGAAACTAGGTTTATAAATTATGAAACTCGGTTTATAAATTATGAAACTCGGTTTATAAATTATGAAACTAGGTTTATAAATTATGAAACTAGGTTTATAAATTATGAAACTAGGTTTATAAATTATGAAACTAGGTTTATAAATTATGAAACTAGGTTTTTAAATTACGAAACTAGGTTTATAAATTATTTGACGCGTCCTGCATACTCCAAGGATTAGCAATGTCGGTAGCGTACTGTATGGTGATGAGTAAAGATGGTAAATTGCAAATAAAATTCGGATGGTTTCTTTGTACCACACTCGTGATATAATGAACACTGCGTCTTTCTTGTGTCACTACCGAGCTTAAAATTAAACATTTTTCTTTACTTATTATCAGGGTACGCCCGATTAACAAATGATAATAGCCGGGGGGAGGGGTTGGGGGTGGCGGAGATTAATTACTTTTTGCATCAAAAGGGGACGGTTTCAGAGGCGGATCCAGGGGAGGGGTTGAGGGGATTGCACACCCACCCACCCCCCCCCCCCCCCCCCCTTGAGCAGCTTTTTTGTTTTTGTTATTTTGTTTGATTCTCCCTAAAAATAAGAAATAATATAAATAAGATAAATTCCAGATTTTATATCATGCCTTCACAACTCTTTTGAAGTCTCGGGAATGCTGCAAAAGGCTTTTTAGAGGAAAAAATCAGAAACATATTTTTTGGGGGGAGGGGTATGGCTCCGGACCCCTTAAGAGCTCGTGACAGAGGCACGGGGCCGGAAATCGCCTTCCACACCATTGACGTTCAAGGTTACTACAATAGTGTACAATAGTGCAGTGACGCCTTGACAGATAAATATCACAATTGCACTTCTAAACAGAGCCACATCAAAATGGTAACCAGCGCTAACAAATCTATTGGACCTTGAGAACAATCTTTCTGTAAGAGATGTTCACAAAGAGGAGAAAAGCTCAAAGAGATCCACAGAGCAAATAGGAAGCCGCAAGAAAAAAAGCACGCCGTTGTAAAAGTTTGGTATTTATTCTATTTTTACTACACGCTTTGTAATTTCGCTAAGCAATCGTTTTGAATAAAATAGTATCGTTCAATATTGTTTCTCAAATACTGTATTTGTTTTGTTTGGTCAATTATTAATGGGTATTTGGCTCGAGTGGCCGTATTAGCGAGGTAAAATTGTAAAGGATTGTATAGTTTGGGATTTCACAATGTGGCCGTTGGCCGTATTAACGAGGTGGCCGCATTAACGGGGTTTTATTATAAGGAAATATATGGGCGTTTCGCCGGGACAAAAAGAGTGGCCGTAATAACGAGGTGGTCGTATTAACGAGGTGGCCGTAAGGCGGGTTTCCACTGTAATTGATCCTTTAATTCACAAATTCCGGATGCAGTCAACCTTTTTGCCCAAAATTCTCTCGTGACATTTGTCGAATATTGATTATTCAACGCACAAAATTTTTTCAGAAATATTCAGATCAAAGCGCATTTATCGCAGCTCAAATGAATTTAACGGAGTATATAAAGAAGTCTCAAAGGACACGCCGATCATTTGGTGTTGGCCTTCAAGTTGGAAATGGCAGAGTTGATCACTGCTCGATGCACGTCTTTGGGTAAGTCCAAGTTTTCGATCTTGTCTTTGTTGTTTATTCGTCTTGCTGTTATTGCTTTTTACAGCTCGTTTCGTTTAGCTTTGTTTCTTTTCAATTTTGGCCGTTTAACGGTTTAACTGAGCAATTTTGTGAATGTGAAAGTTTCCAAACTGATCGGCGTTCTCATCGGCGACGCTACAGAATACAACGTTGTTCAAGTCAAGTCTGTGAAGGACTGATTTAACCTAACACTTTTTTCTTCGTTTGTTTTGCCAAGCACCGCGAACAGTAAATTAGAATGACTGTTTAATCCGGCCACGTACAACTGCACTTGAAACTTTTTAGTTCGTAATTTGTATCTGTAACGTTCGGAGTGCTGCCGTGCAGTTTGCTCTCGTCTCTTATTGTTTTAAGATCCAATGAAGTAACTCGTTCAGAGAGGTAGTGCGCGACCCACTTATTTCTCTGGCGACTTTTTTTGGAAAATAATTAATATTTAACTGGAGAATAGTTCTAATTCAAAACGTGAATTCATCACGTGCCAGACCAAGGTTCAAGCTGTTGTTTTCCTAACAATACAACAATAGAAAATTGCCAAAAAAATGATAATCTCGAAAGTTATTGAATTGCTGCTAGAATTAAAAATATTCACTGTAATCAAACTGGCCACGTTAAGATCGAATCGAAAGACAAGAATTTGGATAAATTGTAATTGTAATAAGCGGTTCTGATAAGAACCCTTTTAATATACAAGGTTTTAAATTTAATCACGGAACTGAAAAGTATAAGAGATAAGTTAAATTTTAGGAATTATTGACAATGCTGTAGTGTATGTAAATATGTGGTGGATTTATTTAGAAATTGTTAGGTGTAATGCAGCAAAGGTCTAACCACTGGGCCACGTCTGTGGGTTGCAGCAAGGCAAAAAAACAGGTCGGAGGTCACAGGTTACAAGCCACAGGTCACAGGGTTTTTTTTTTAAAAAAAATAACATTTGGAGGGTAAAACACGTAACGACGTACAAAACTTGCTTGCGGTTAGCTTTTGCCCATGCTTGCTTGTGGTTAATTTACTCCGGTTTGCTTGCGGTTAGCTTTTATTTGTTGGTACTATATTTGTTTTGTTTTGTTCCGTTTCAGGTTTTATATGTAGAGTACTGCAAGCAAACCAGAGTAAAAGTTAATCGCAAGCAAACAGGGGTAAAAGCTAACCGCAACAAGTTTTGTTCATCATTTTGGGATTCAGTACATACCCTCCAAATGTTATTTTTTTTAACCTGTAACCTGTGACCTGTGACCTGTGACCTGTAACCTGTGATCTGTGACCTGTGACCTGTAACCCGTATTTAAGCCCCGCCATTGTGGGTTGCGATGAAAAGATTCTGACCCATCATTTGCTACAATTTCAATATTTTTTTGCTTTGCTAGAGTCGCCTGGCTGTTTTGTTATTTTTCTGCGTCACTACCCCCCTGCAAAGGGGGCTATGGTACATGGTGAATGTCCTTGGTGCGGAGGTGAGCTCGTGGCAATGACAGAAGAATCAGCGTCGGGTGAGTTATGAAAATAATATGTTTAATTCCTACACTGTTACAATTTTCATGATTTTCATTGGCGAGTCCTTAATCGATTACAAAAAAAGGACAACACTGTGATTTTTCTGGTAAATTTTTAACATTTTTAATCTTAATCTTTAGCAAACTCGGAATAGCCATTGTTTCAGTTAAGACTGTTACATGTCAGTATAATAATATTCTTTCGTTAAGAAGACTTACAAATGCCCAAGGGGGTAGTCAAGATTTCAAGTGACAGGGATAATCAAATGGGGGAAAATCAAGAGCCAAAAAGATCCCTGGACCACAACTCACGCCCCCCAAAAAACAAGCCAAATTTCATTCACCGTTAAAATTCCAGAAAGGGTTAACTGGATGATATAGCACAAAAAACATATCAGGAATCAACTCTCTTACAGAAATTGAATATCCGTGTTTGTTTATCCATCATGTACCATCTAAATTTATCTTTCACCGCCGCGGACCGGTTAGCTCAGTTCAGTGGTAGAGAGTCGGACTACCGTACGGGAGGTCTCGGGTTCAAGCCCCAGACCGGACCAACACTCAGGGTCTTAAAATAACTGAGGAGAATTTGCTGCCTTTGCAATGGCATCTGCAAATGTTTAGATATTCTAGTCTTCTTGGATAAGGACGATAAACCGTAGGTCCCGTCTCCTGCATCTTCACTGTTATAGTCAGCAGGGGGCGTTAAAGAACCTACACACTCATCGTAAAGAGTACGGCACGAAGTTCCTGTGGACTGGTCTTTGCCCATTGCTGTTAAAGCTACTCTACAATTCCCTAGGCCTCATCTGGTAGTCATTTTAACAACACTGGACACACCCAAGAACACTTTCCAAATCTCCTACCCCCAGAAAAATCCCCGAATCAAAAATTACAAATTAACCCCCCAAATCCTTCAATCGTATCGTAAACACTCAATGCATGTCGGAAAAAAACTATGATTTTAAAAACTTGACGTTTCGTTTGCTACAACATACATCTTCAGAAGTGACTGTCAACTAGATTACAACTGAAATTTAATTGAGAGAGAAAAACAAAAAGACTGGCATCTAATAAAATGTAGCAATACTAATAATTAATAACAAACAGATGAGTCTGTGGGAAAAAATCATCCCCGTCACTTAAAATCCCGAGTATAGGCCCTCTGTCATGAGAGTTAATGAGGCAAGAAATCAACAAACTGAGTCCATGGTTATGTATTAATTTTTGTTTCTTCATTACAAAATAATCCATAATTTTCATTATTGTCTTAAAATCCTGACTTGTAAAATTATTACATATAGTTTTTTTACTTGTAAAAATGTTTTTGCTTGTAATTTTTTTCATTTGTAATTGAATTTTTTCCAGAAAGTGATGATGATGATGATGATCACGAGGATCATGATGATAAAGGTGATGATGAAGATGATGATGGGGACAAAGATGATGAAAAGAAAAATAATAAGGAGGATGATAATGATGACAAAGTGAAGATGACAATGTTGATTCTCCTATGGATATTGACGATCATGCTGATAGTGATTAATATGCTTACGCTGTGCTGGTGTTTTTTTTTTTTTTCATAATATCTTCATTTGTTTCCTGCATGTCGTTAACAAATTACAATACTCTTTTCAAATGAACATTACATTATACATTACATAAATCTATTTTCATTTGTTCCTTTGTATTGCTACTATCTAGCTTGGCACATTTACATTTCACTTACTTGAAAATTGTCTCTTATAATAAATCTATTTACATTTGTTCCATTTAACATTTCACTTACTTGTATATTGTCTATCTCTTATAATGCTTTTAGGAAGAGCATTTTTTGCACTAATTAATGACAAAAATTTTCTATTCTGTATTTAAATAGTGCTTTATCAACGAAATTAGAAAGGCGAATAGCTTTATTATGCATTTTGCTAGTGTAAATGTAATATCTCATAAAAAGGGTGGTATAGTTAAATTTTCTTAATGTTTCTTTTTCATATGGGCCAGATAAGATACCAAATAGTTTTTCTTCAATTGTTGGACTAAATTGTGAATTATTAGTAACATTGAACCAGTGGATGACGTTTTTTACAAACGTCCTTACAAATTGGCATTCATAAAATGTATGATCAATCGAATCGTGCTCACCGCAATAAAGACATTCGTCATCCGTTTTAATACCATATTTACAAAGCTCCTTTTTGGTAACTATAATTCTGTGGATAAATTTAAACTGGAATTACTTCAATTTTGTTTCCTTGCAGATGTTTTTCAAAGAGGCAAATATTTTTTTCCAAGCGTCCCCATCCAGCTTCATTGTGTTGTTCCATCTCGTTGGGCCAGTTTGGTTCTCCGTGTGAATTTTATTGTTAAGTAGACAATAGAAGTCACTGGTTTTGGTCTTTTCTAGATGTATTTGTGTCGAGTCGTCTAGTTCGAAAAGGAGGTTATCTCCAGTGTATAGTTCGCCTTCCGGTGTCTCTGTGTTTTTCGCTTTTGTTACTAGATGCTTCGGTATTGCAGTGATAACCTGATAAAATTGTAGAAAGTTCGTTTTGCAGGGATATTTACTTCTAAATTCTTGGTAAGTCAGAAACTGACCGTTGTTGTTCAGTAAATCCTGGATTAACAAAATATTACTGTTAAACCATTCACTGATGAAAACGGGTTTTCCTCCAACAAGAATCTCTTTGTTATTGAATATTACCATATCCTGTCCCTTTTCATAGCAATAGAGAGTTTTCAGATCGTTTAAGTATTTCAGAATGTCCTTGTAAAACATTGGCAAACCTCCTATATATTTTATGTCATAGTTGCACCTTAGGAGAAATCTCAAACCGCCATATTTTCCTAGGTAATAGTCTGGAACCGTTTTCCAGTTTTTCCTTCCCGGAGTCAAAAGTCGTGGAATCCAAGCTAACCGCAGCGCTTTAGTCATAGTTTCAATGTCTGTCATACGTATACCCCCTTTGTCTCGGTCTTGATAAAGTCCGGTTCTTTTTATTTTGTCTCTTTTATTTTTCCATAGAAAGTTAAACAGCTTTGTCTTAATTGTCGATATTATTTCACTTTTCTTTATAAATTGTGTCAAATTTTTGGCTACCAAGAAAAAGTCAATTCTTGATTTCACTTTTAGTGCCTTTGATTCGTAAGAGTACTTGCGCTGCTTTGGATGTCTAACCCTTTGAATGTCCACGAGATCAAGAATATTCATAGTTGTCAGAAGAAGGTTTCTATAATTTGTTGCTTTCCATGGTTTGCCGCCAATTTTATCGTTCTTTGATAGAGTGCAATTCCAGTCGCCGCCAACGATCAATGTTGTCAGTTCTGATTTGTCTATAAGACAATTATTCAGTTCTTGCAAGAATTCCAGCTGTTCATTTTGATTGTTCGGGGCGTAAATGTTACAGAGCGATAAATGTATAGAATTAATAACAATAGTAATTAACACAATTCTTCCATGCTTGTCACTGAAAGAATAGTCGACCTTATCTTGCACCGATGGATGAATTAGAATGCAAACACCTTTGCTGTGTTTAGTACCATGTGAAAAAAATATTTCGCCTCCCCATTCATTTCTCCAAATAATTTCATCATTCAGTTCAGAGTACGCTTCTTGTAAGAAGTAAAATTTGGATTTCTTGTCTTCAGGAGATACGAAAAAATGCTCCTCCGTTTGCTCTGTTCTCTAATTCCTCTTACGTTTAGCGATGTTACATCATAGGTTGTTTTTTTTGGCATGCAGAAAACTCAAGGTTATATTCAATAATTAAATAAAACGAGCACACACACACAAAAGCAAACAAACAAACAAACAAAACTAATTGATGAGATTCCCTTCCTCTAGTTTCAGACACCTAGTTCCTACCCCCAGCTACAAATTTAAAGTTTGTCGTAGTAAATGATTACCTTAAAGATTTTCCAGGTCAGATTTGTCATAAATTCTAATCGGTCGACCATCAGGGGATGTTTTCACAAATATTTTCCCGTCCATCGACCACGCACTTAGTACCAAGCCATCTTTACGCTTTTGGTTTGCTTCTTTCAAAATCCCACGTCTGTAAGATGTTAAATTTTCGTTCAGATAGATACGTTCTGATTCCACCCGAGTTGCTGCAGATGAATACGGAAAAAGGTCTGACACGCGGACATGCTTCAGCTTTGCTCTCTCTTTGTACAAGCTTGATTTCACTTTGTGACTTTGAAATTTAACGATGATAGGTTTTACTCCTTTTCTGTTAAGTTTGTGAGAAATTTCAACATCCTCTGATTTAACGTCCACATTTAAAGCTTCTGCAAGCTTTAGCACCACCTCCTCCGTTGACGTGTAGGCTGATTCGGGCACGCCGTGGATTTCTAAGGAGCTCTTTCTGGTATACTGCTCAAGTTCGTCTTGAAGATCATAAAGCTCAGCAATTTCTTCTTCTTGATCGTTGATTTTTTTTCTCGCGGCGGTCAGCTCGGTTTCCATTTCCTCATGTTGTTTCTTCGTAATGGCAAGTGCTGTTTTGACGTCTGCGAGTTCAGATTTCTGCTGATGGATTACATTTCGTACCTCAGCCATCTCGTTTGTAAGTTTAGAGTTTTCGCGAAGAATATCCGGCACGGTTATCTGAATATCAACTAACATTTCTTTCAGTTCTAAAAGACTAGTTTCCTCGGGGCTTGTTCCTGACCAAGCCTCTTCGCTGCTGGCGCCGGGCAGTGCTTCGTTTTCCTTGCCACTCGATTGAACTTCGACGTCCGCCATGTTTGCACGTTTGTTGGTTTGTTGCTCTTCCTCCACCGACCCGCGTTCGCCTCTTTTATGTTTCCCAGTGAGCTTTTCTTTACCGGACATGTAGTTATTTTAAATAAAGGTGATCAAGGTTGCTCAAAAATTAGGTTTTGGGGGAAGGAACTGCTCTTTCACAAAATGTGCTTCTGCACGCTAACCCCGCGCATGCTCTTCACTGTGCTGGTGATGAAAATGTGGACTTCAAGTAACAGTTAAACACCCTTCCTTTTCTAATGCAGCTGTTGCTGGACAGATTTAAGTAGCCGGTGCAAGGCCAAAAGTCTTCGGTTCTGCAAGTTTATTCTTGAGTGGTCTTCAGAATACAAGCTGTGTTCTTAACGTATTCGAGCAGGTTGAGAGTAATCGATTAAGGGTTACAAGGCAGTTCTATTTATGCGGATCGCTTAAATTAATTACTTTTCCGCAAGATTAAGTGCTATTGATATGCGAAAACTAGGTGTGTCCCATCTTTCAAGAG
This sequence comes from Meandrina meandrites, assembly GCA_963693305.1. Classification (NCBI taxonomy): domain Eukaryota; kingdom Metazoa; phylum Cnidaria; class Anthozoa; order Scleractinia; family Meandrinidae; genus Meandrina; species Meandrina meandrites. Next base: position 36,864,364 of record OY855907.1, read on the forward strand.
CAAAGGAAACCGAACGGATGCAATGCTTTCTTTGTTAGTGAAAAATTTTGTTAGGTAGCAAATATCTTAAAAACTAGATTCTAATACAGAAAAACAACTCGCTAGGTTTAAGGCTAATAACTTAACCTCAGTTTCTACTGAAAAGTAGTGACGTCATAGGATACCGTGGAGGTCTGGGAAAAAGCCGTACAAGGGACTAGGCAAGAAATTGGCCATTCTCGTCCCCATAGCCCTTTTCGCTTCTCTTAGCCGGCGGGGCCATGGCACGAGAAACGAAGGGCTCTGGGGACATAGGGTTTTTGAATTAATTCGAATTTTTTTGATTGGCTGTTTGAAACAAAGGAATCTCGAGCGGAAGTAAAAACCGCGATGAGTGTCCCACCAGAAACATCACGACTGCAGACATGAAGACCGGAAGTCCTAGAATCTAGGACTGAAAATCCTGTGTCCCCAGAGCCCTTCGTTTCTCGTGCCAAGGCCCCGCCGGCTAAGAGAAGCGAAAAGGGCTATGGGGACGAGAATGGAAATTGGCAAGAACAAACTCACAAGCATAAAAGTGTTTGGCCCAGTAACTTGCGTAGAACGCGCGAATAGCGGAGGAGCGGGCCTGGGGCCCATTTCTCGAAGGCCCCGAAAAGATTTCGCACCCGGAAAGCCATATCAAAATCTCAAACGTTACGACTACACAGCTATTTAATTCCATTATATTTTTAATATGAACGGAGGTTCTCTTCATACAAAGTTTCAGGCCTATACACTTCTCCGTTTTTAAGATACAGATAACTAAATATATCTTTTCGGGCCCGAAACGTTTCTGGGGCTTTCGAGAAACGGGCCCCTGGGGTGAAGCAACTCCGGTCTGCTCTCTTTTTCGCTATGGTTCGTTCGCTCAAGGAGGAATCGACTTCTAAGCTTAAGCAGGCTAGTAAACCAGTATTTACAAAAACTTGTTAAGCTACGCAGCGTGGCCAATGAGCAACTCGATTTGAGCTTCGCGGCGCGTGTACTGTCGTGAATTGTAATAACAGTTGTCGTGATTTGTAACAGCCTGGTAACAGCTGTCGTAAATTGTAATAACAGTTGTCGTCAATTATAATAATGCACCTTTCGCAAATTGTAATAACAAGCTGAGGAAATTTGTAATACACCGAGCTGTCGTAAATTGTAATAGCACATTGCCGTGTTTTGTAATAACCAGTATTATCATATTTTATTTCGTGATTTTGGGTCTTTCAATCGGATTGAGGCACAACCCCCTTTTCGCTTGTATTAAACTTATATGTTTTAATTCAAACATTAACTGGCACTGTCTTTTCCATCTTTTCTTTTTTTTTTTTCTCCTCACATGTTCCGTTTTTTTTTTTTAATTACTCATTACTAGGCTTAGTTTATTTTTGTCTTCTTTTATGTACAGCCTCGTCAAGCAATTAAATTCCTTTTTGTGACTACTCAGCTCGTTTAGTTTATTTCTATTCTGGGTAGTTTTTTTGCCTATTTTAGTTAATTTATATTCTGCTGTAATTTTTTCTCAATTTAATTTGGCAAAATAAAATGGTTGTTGTTGTTGCAACCCCCACCCCACCCTCACCCCCCAAACAAACAAATAAATAAAAATAGGTGGAGTGTGGAACTACAAGGGTAACGCAGCATCGTTGCTGCGGAGCCTGGAAACAACAATAACTGGTTATTGAATTAATATGACGATTATGGAGGTCGAGGGAAACAAATCGATGTGGTTGTAAAAATAAAAATAAATTGCAGAGAAAAGAAAGAAAAACCGCCTTAACAACTGTAAAGCGTAAAGAAATGTCATTAATGAATATGTTTTGTTTGACTACATATCCTTTATTTTTTCAGCGCGAAAATTTAAGTCGGCCAGAAGACACCAAAGGAAGATAAAAAGGGGGAGTGACTTAACATTAGACAATCATTCAAAAAAGAAGATAATATTTGAAATAAGACCCAATATCCACCTAAAAAAGACCAATGACTTGTCAGGGACCGACTAGAGAAATCACAATGAAAACTCGCGTTTCCCTTTATGTGCTTTGCTGCAAATTTGTTCTGGCTAGAAGTTGATTAATAATGTTGGATAACCCTCATGACGATATCAAGCAGTAAAATAAATTTATGCTACGGGATCTTTAACTGTTATTCCTTATAGATAACGGAAATGAGATTTTTCAATGATTCCTAATTCTCATTTTATAGAATTATTACAAAACACGGCAATGTGCTATTACAATTTACGACAGTTCAGAGTATTACAAATTACGACAGCATTGGGACTGTTTTATGAAAGGTCCTAGAAGAGTGATCGAATCTTTTATCCGGTCAAGTAGTTTTTATTTGGCAAGTTGCGGTTTTGGACCGTTTCTTGCTTTAACTTTCTATCTTTGTATCTTTCGTCTTTTCGTCGTCGTCGCGTGCGCACTTGCTTACGCTGATGAGTTGTCATCATCGCGTGAAAGACGCACACTCCAGAATGCAGAATGAACAAAAGCTCCGCTACACGGGAAACTTTGTCCCGCGGAGGACTGGTGACTACACATAATCAAGATGGCGGATGCAGAGAACACTCATCGTATTTTTGTGGTAGATGCATTTACAGATAAACCTTTTGGTGGAAACCCAGCCGCAGTGTGCCTTGTAGGATCAAAAGTTAGTTAGCTTTAAAGACAGAGTTTGAAAGATTTTGCAAAATTTGGTTCAGCTTGTAAACGTGCGAGTTATAATTTAATCTATTTCTGGTAAATTGGGCCATTTAATATCCGCACCCCCCCCCCCCCCCCCCTATTGAGGGTATTTGGTTGCAACCCCCTCGGAAATAACATTTGAAGACCCCTTCAGATTTTTTTTATCAAAGTGCCGACACATACCCCCCTTCAGAAACATAAAAAGATCAAAGGTTCTGACATGGCTACCCCCTCAGATATAACTGCTGAAGACCCCCTCCCTCCCCCTAAGATTTCCTAAGCCCTCAATAGGGGGGGTGCGGATATTAAATGGAATGGCCCATTATATGCCGGTATTCAAATAATGTGAGCGAGACCACTTGCAGGGGTCCCTTGGAGGGCGTAAGCAGTGTAAGTTTATATCTGATTAGGTCAGATGAGCTTGAAATTATATACCCTGTTCAGGGCCGGAGGGGTCAAAACCATACCCTATCCAGCGGCATGTCCCCAAATAGGCCATATGGGAGAATACGCCCCCACCCCAGGTTTATTTGTAGTGGCATTCATGCTAGGACACCTGGCAGAGAGTACAGGGTACCTTTCTCAAATTGTTTCTTCGAAATCTATCTTACTTTTCTGGTTCCCCAGCTGTTACCATTCAAGGTTATGTTCTGTTTATTTTTTACTATTTCTACTTTCATTGAGATTGGCATAGCTATAGAAAACTATTATTTGAAATTTCCTTCAAATATTTAGAAGCACAACTTTCAATTTTAATTTTGTATACCGGAGAAAAGGTTTAGAAAAGGCAAGGTTTAGAAAATGCAAATAGCTGTGAACAATTTTTTTTTATTTTTTAAAAGAGTCATAACATTTATAATAAACATCTTGCATCAGATCATTAACTTATTTTGTCTTGAATAATTCAGGAATTAGGTGATGACATTTTGCAGAAAATTGCAAAAGAAATGAACTTGTCAGACACTGCCTTTATCTTTGGGAAAAATGAGCATGACACCTACAACACAGGTAATATGTGCACCTTCCAATCACAAATGCACTCTGAATATTTGAAAACACAATGCAACACATGAACTCTGCATGATCAACAGTTCCACTTTTCACCGCCATCAATCTTCTTACCAGACTTCTCAGGAAACAGAAGTTCACTTCAACCGGTTCTAAAGGTCATGTCTGTGGGTTACGATAAATAGATTTTTGACCCATTTTTGTTTGTTTTATTTCAATCCATTTTCATTGGCAGAGGAAAACACAGTTATAATAATTGAGCAGGGAACACTGACATGTTATCATTAAGTCTAGAGAGACAAATTATTAAAAGTTTTAGTGGTAAAATATGTTCTCTCTCTTTTAACCTCCCCCTGTCTAAGACCCCCCCCCCCCCCCCCCCTCCTCCCCCACCCTCTTCTAGAATTTCAATAATTTTTTGCTTTGATAGGATCCTGTTTTGGTCTCCGTTGGTTCTCGCCAAAGTGTGAAGTACCGTTATGTGGACATGCAACACTAGCATCAGCAGCAGTTTTGTTCAATTCCTTGGGTAAATTGTGAGAATGTTTCTGCACTGTGACAATTCTCATGATTTTTATTGGCCTGCTTAATTTGAGTCCTTATAATCAGTTTTAAAAAAGACAACACTGTGATTTTTTGTATTTTTTTATATTTGTTTGTCTTATATGTCAGTATTATTCTTTCACTAAGAAGGCACGCAAATGCCCAAGGTGTACTCAGGATTTCAAGTGACAGGGATGATCAAATGGGGGCAAAAATCAAGACCCAAAAAATCCCTGGACTAAAAATTAACCCCCAGACAAATCCCATGCCAAATTTCTGACCCTTAAAATTGCCAAAAAGGGTTGACTGAATGTTATAGTACAAAGAAAACATTAGAAACTGAATGTTGGTGTTTGTTCATTTATCATAACATCTGAATTTACATTTCCCTCATAGAGACACCCAAGAACACTTGCTTAATTTCCCTACCCAAAGAAATGCCGAAATCAAAAATTACAACCCCCAAAAATATTTCGGCAATTATCCCTGTCACTTGAAATCCCAAGTATCCCCACCCCCATCATGAGTGCAAATGAGGCAAGGGTCAACAAGATAGGTCACTGGTTAATTTTTGTGACTTCATTACAAAATAATCCATAACTTTCCTTGTTGTCTAATAGTTAAGATCCTGACTTGTAAAATTATTGAAACTTCTACTTACAAGTAAAAATGTTTTTCCTTGTAATTTTTTTACTTGTAATTGAACTTTTTTCAGTTGAAAGTGATCAATAGTTGGTAGCAGTTTCAGTTAGTTGACTGGATGTGGATGTTTTTTAGGCAACCCAAACACAGAAATAACATTTGAAACTTTAAGTGGGAAGTTAATGGCAAGAAGACAAGGTAGGCCATAAAATGTTTAAAAAAAGACTGTTAAAAAGTGAACATATTTTCAGTTTCAGTGACTCTGTTTTAAAAATCTTTTCAACATGTTGATTAGTAGCAGCACAGGTTGAGGTACCTGAGCCAGTGTCTCTCTATAGTAAACACAGTTTACAAGGAGAAGTTCATTGGGTGAAATGTAGAATCAGCTAAGAAATAAAAAATTTTTGACGTTTCTGTTTTCATTTTAGGTTCATCAATCTGCTTAGATCTTCCATTAAATGGCAGCGAACCGCTACATGTCAAAGTACGTCATGTCAGTTGTCAAATATTAAGTTGCTTGAGGAACTTTTTTGTCCACCTGTGTGTCACTAAGCATTTAAAGGCTTGATAATGTTATGGAGGCCTTCCATGGGGTAAAAGCCACAAGCAACATGACCCTGAATACTGACGACACAGGAACATTTTAACAGCGACAAGCGACATCATTGCGGCACTGAAACGCAACAGCGACACAAAGCAACAGCAACAAAATAGCTGAAAAAATGACAGCGACATTTACAGCTGTTGACTAGGCGACATGGATTCTCAGAAACATGCAACATAGCGACACGGCTACCCCCCTTGGAAGGCCTCATTATGATGATAATGAGCAAAACAATTTTTAGCAATGTTGTATATAACAGGGGTTCTTTTCTCTCTTTTAGGAGGACAAAGCAATGCCAAGATTAATAAAAGCAGGTAAACACTCATGCCATGATATTCTTGCTCTAGACTTGTGATAAATTATGCATACAATAACTATTTATTTTGTCACGCAAGCGAGAAACAAGGAAATCAAGTGAAAAGTTTTATTAGAAAATAAATGCAGTATCCTGCTTCTGCCTTTTCATTAACCAAATTATGGTACATGAAAGGGTCACATTTTTGGTATACAGCTATTTCAATTAACGTTGTCGGATTAAATCTTCAAACCTACAAGTCAAGACCGAATGGTGCCATGGGTATTTACTGCAATTTGCATATCACCATTGAGGAAATCTACAAGTTTGTATTTTTGCACGTGGAATATTTTGTTTTTCTTTCCGTGAAACCTTTCTTGTATCTTTTCTTTCGCCGTTATGTGGTTTGAATTATTCTTTTTAAATGAAATGAGGCGAAAAAGGATCTTTTCTACACATTTCTGAAGAGAAAGGAAACGAAAATCGTCTCGTTTGCTTTATCGCTGTATCTCATTAGTAGGGCTGCAATGATACATTTTCTTAGCAACCGATACATATCTCGGTACAAGTGCCACGATACGATACACGATACGATACATCATAACATACAACTGACAAGTGACGTAATGTAACTAAACTGCTTTGGAATCTTTAATTTCCATTGACAACAATTACATACATACATACACCAGGCGGTGTTGGACACGACTCGCAAAGCATGCCGGAAGAAATTTTCGATTGTACTCATTATTGTCTGATCGTCGGACTGTAAACATATCCTCGAGGTGAGAAGATATTCCTATGCTGAAAGAAATTTCGGAGGAAATCCATACCAAATCTTTGTGGGCCAAGTAACAACTATAGATGTGTATTCCTGGATTCGCAAAGGCGCCATTGATGTGGACCTGCTAACAAATGGTAACAAATAACACAAGAATATAACGAGAAGTGTCTTACTCCTTGGCCATCGTAAAAAACTTTGAATCCAAAGTCTTTCCATACCTTTGACTTACAAGAGGACGGTGCCAGTTGTAACTCAACTGCAGAGGAAGACATTTTGACGAAAGAACCAACGTGACGAACGAACCGCATGTTTTTGTTGCGGGCGCATAAGACTGTGTCAGCTGACAACTTATTGAAACTACGCATGCTTTCGTGCCGCCATCCTGAAATATAAGTGACTGGAAGCATGCGAAACGATACTAAGCAACGACGAAGCCCTGTGGCTAAAAAAAGGCTTGTACTTGGGTAAGGAGTCATAAAACTGATTAAAACAGTAATTTCTGAATGTTGGTAAAGTAATTTTTCATTTTTGATGAGAAATATTTCGTTGTTTCGCGATACAGCGATATCCCATTCAAATATCGATATTCGTATCGTGACAAAAAATATCGCGATTCACCGGTGCACCGACAGGGCTGAATAACGTCTGCGCAAGCGCGTATTCGCTCGCGGCAATCCCGCGCGCGGGAGAATGGGTACCATAAAATTTCCATGGAAACAAACCAGCGTCAAAATGGCGGCATATTTAAATTTCCCGGCATTTGTTATTATTTTGCGAGGATAAGGCCGAGACGAACCAGCTAAGGTTTTCCCTTACGGTACAGCCCCTAAAGAAACTATTCTGCAGCATATCTTTGTCAACAGAAAAGTGGTCTTGATAACAATAGTTAATTCTGAGCTCGAAGTCGAGCATTTGGCAAAGGGAAACATGAAGTTTGTCTTCGTCGCAGCAGTCCTATTTTTCGCCTTTTCTCAAGGGAAAAATCCTGTTGAAAAAGTTTGCTGCATGAAAGGTAAAACGCGAGAGAAGTTCGTTTGTAAAGGTAGATTGGTTGCCCTCAATGTAGAACTGGCAAGAGTAGCAATGGTGGAGCACGGAAATTTCGTCTGCGAGTTTCACTGGCATCAATTAAGAACAAGGAACAATGTTTGCTCGTGCCCACTTGCCAGCCATTCGTCAACTATGAGCACTACTCCCATACCGGCAAGACTTTATGAAGTATTCGACCAAGCAGGAAGAAACATGGCATCATATCGACCAGGGACGCGGTGGTGTACTAGTTGTCGACGAAACGCCGACCGTAAGTTTTCATCGATGCCAGGGTATCAAAAGCCAACCTCTCGAAAAAAGGTGGGTTCACTTATGTTATTCTATACAGTACTTTGATGACTCTGTCTTTTCCGCGTTTAAACCACGATAGGTTAGGAAAATAAAGGAAATATATTTCACAATTTTCACCATTGTACGGAAAATAAATAAAATGTAAAGAAAAAACACATTTAAAAAAGAGCGAGACAATAATAATAATATGTAAAGAAAGTATAATGCATTTTGTTTAACCCTATAAAAAATATTATGGCTTTCTACTTTTTTCATTAGAGACAAACTCAAAGCTCTGCCTCCTCCACTACCACAACCAGTACACAATCATCTGACAAAAATCAGGTACAGAAGAAATACCAATTTATTTATTTATTATGATGAAAGAGAGTCATTTATAAAAACATGGGAATAATTGCATTTGTTTGAATCTTCTTAGGACAATGCCTCAAAGAACTCCAATCAACTTGAAAAAATCCTGCAAAACAAGGAAACAACATCTTCAGGTACACTACATGTAGCTCCATAAATTGACTAATCTTGTGTTATTTTTGTATATATTTGAAATTAAATGCCAAGGGCATTTTTTTACAAACTGAGTTGTAGAACATAGAATATTTCTGTCTAAATAGTCTGAATTATAACTATTCCCTGCACATTACCTAGTGCATTAACTGCCATTTCATGTTGGATTATTGATTGGAGGATGGTATTTTAATTAGAAAGGGTATTACTCTGAGTGAACAGAATACCCTTTCAAACAGAAATAATCAAACATAATATTTTTCAGACTGTACCTTAGACCAGCTTGTCCATCAGTGCCAGACAGCTATGTTCCGGTATTACCAGAGTAGCCCAGAAGTGCCACTATATGATCCAACTGTCATGAGAAACTTCTGCGAGGAGAATGCCCCAGGGCTGTTTGACCTGCTGTTAAAATCTATAACCAGAGATGACAACCGAGTGTCAGCTGAGAGGGAGTCACTGCAGAAAAAGAGAACAGTGTCACTTATACACATTCTTTCTTACTTTAGGTGTGAAGTTAAAAAATTATTTTACCCAGGGTGCTACAGAACCAAGAAAAGCGCTTACATGTATTAAATACATTAAGTTAAAATTTTTGAAGACACCAGATATACTGTATCTTTATACATATACATTTTGGTTTAATAGATTATGCATGCAGATATTTTGCGGGTTGCGTAGCAATGAGCAAAATGTCTGATCGTATGGTATGTTACACCATCGACTAAGGGATTTATTATTCCACCATAGTTTGTCAAAGTTTGGGTCGTAATAACATGTCATATTTTGCACATTCTTGTGTCCTAATATGGCAAAGTGGTGCAATAGTGGAATAATAAATAATTCTATTGTAACAACAATTTCACAAACACTGCTGTAAATATATGCAAGGTGTGAAATAATTTAAACAAATTATTGTAATATTAATAACGCAGGTCACAGAAGACATGCCAACTACAGAAGGACAGCGGTCTTTATTCTACCATCAGAGGCCTGTCATTACAGGGGCTGTCACCAGGACCAGTGCTTGGCTTTTCCGTGAACCCAAAAACTATCCAGTGTTTAAAGCAAGGAATGGTCAAAGCACACAATGAACATGTTATTAAACAGCTTCAACAAGTTCTTGCTGTAAGTGCATGTGAATAAAACGTTTTAACAACTTTTTTAAAAAGTATCCACAAAATATAGAAAATTGATAATGGTTAGCGTTGTGTGTATTTAAGTTGAAGTCTGATCATTTATGGTTAACAAAATTGTGAATTCATTTTTCAGCTCAACTGCTTCATGGTAATCTTTCTTGATGACTACCACAACATACACACAAAACACGTTCCAACTGACCTCCAAAAAACAAAGATCGCACACATGGCCTCCTCCATGGTTGACATACACCCACAAATCCCTGCAGTAAAGAGGACTGATGTCAGCCCGCATCGACAGGTCATAGTGAACATCAAAGGTGAAGACAAGTTGTGCCTTGGAGGAGCCAGCAGTTCTGCAGTATTAACACACATAAACAGAGGGTTACAGGCTATGTCCAACCACTTCATTGATCAGCTTCCAGCTCATATGAAAAATCTGAATCCTGGGAATTTCCAAAACTTGGTGAATAGTTTTAGGTAAAAAAAAGTATGCTTAAATTTACTGTTTGATGTCACAACAGGTTTACTAATATGTTGATCAGTATACATGAACAATAGTTTATGAATATTATGTTGCACTGCCAAGGCAGCAGTTTCAATACTGACAGCAAATAAAGACAAAAAATAATATTGAGAATACATGTAAATCTGAAATAATGTATGCCATAATTTAAACTATTGTCTTACACTTTTTTAGGGTTTATGGTCACCCATATGATGAGGACATTGAAAGCCTACAATCTTGCCAGCTTTTAGATGAGTGCGAGCAAGACTTGAAAAGTCTTAGAAATTATAAAGACTCTTTAGACCATGTGTTTTCAAAATATCCTGATGTCACAAACTACCTCGAAAGAAATCTTCTTCCCTTCCCTGCAGACTGGCCTGGATGGTACTATCCAAAGAAACTTATTGCTAATAACTGCAGTCGAAAGTACAATTCATTGATACCAGAACAGGGCCAGTTTCATGTTGCACTAAATGCAGTGGAAGACACTGTTTTGATCTTTTGGCATTTTTTTGACAAACTATTTTCCTGTTTATTTGGCGGTACACTACCAAAGAAACCACGTCCACATCAGTCAACACTTTGTGTAACTGCAGCTTTACTTGGCTGGTTCATGATACGTGATAGAGTGCTAAAAACGTTCACATTGTGCAAAAGCCATGAGTTCGTATCAACCCTGTACTTGTTAGATGATGTTATTCCATTAGTTTACTTCCAATACCAAATCTTCAGAACTGGAGACTTGGAATTGTATATGTGTGTAATGGCACAAATGGCTATCCTATTTAACATCTGGCGCAGGAAACACTATGATAAATCAACAATCTCCTTCCTAAGTGACTGTGATTACCAAAAGAACTTCCTACCTGACTACTGGAAATCCAAACAGGACTGGCTTTACTTATTTGTTGAAAAAAAGGTGGAAATATGGCATTCACTACTGCGAGCTCACACTCAAAGCCATGATGATGCTAACAGCATATCAAGAGTTGCCAAGACGATTGCTTCAAGTGGCTTTCTTGCAAACTTCTGGGGCACTTTTGTACCAGACTACATTCGAGGGCAGTCATGTTTTGACTTCTGGCTGATTGCTGGAAAATCAGCAGAATTCATCCTTCAGTTGTTCTCAGAAATAGCAAAGAACACCAGCAAAGCTAATGTGGTAAGTACTACTAAAACTAAAAAAAGTTTGGTTAACTGTAAACAAAAATTACTGTACATAATAATTGAAAAATGGATTTCATGAATATTTTATCTGGCACTTTAGTACCCAGAACAATTTCACAAAAGTTAATGCACTTTGCAAAACACAATACTTATAGATGCACTTAAAAACCATTATTTTGTGCGAAAATAGTCAGTGAAATTTGCTTTATAGAAAAAATCATATTTGTACATTCTAGATCCCAAGTGAATGTTACGGCAATGGAAAACCAAAAAGATGGCCAAAGTACAAGTTCCCTACCTATGGTATTGAAGCTGAAACTAAGTGCCTTCCTCTGTCATATAACCTGAGTAAGACATCAGGAAAGGAGCCAAATCCACAAGTTTGTTGTGACCTGCCTGAATGCAACAACTGTATCCATGGTGGTGACTTTGTTCGCCTTGCATGTTATCACACCTTCCATGTTTCTTGTTTACCAAGTGACCACTGTTGCAGCATATGCAAACAACCTTTGGAGGAATTGATAAAGAATAAAGTTTCCCAGTTTAATGAAGGACTGCTGAAAAATGGAAGTACCGAATCAGATGACGACTCAAGCGACTCTGAAACTGAAGATGATACAGCCACTGGAGTGGACAGTGAAACAAATAATGGAAATGCAGAGCAGTACTACACGTCTGGTGTTTGGGAGAAGAAAGTAGATAGCATTCTTTCAGCTATTGGAGAGATTGAACAGCCATGCCATCCCAATGCTCAAGCTTCCCATGCACACTCCCAGTCACAATCTTCAACAATTCAGACTCACACCCTTGTTCAACAACTATCTATTAGTCCCAATAAATGCAACAGAATCACAAGCTGGCACTTCCCACCACAGTATTCTCAGTCTACTTTAATTGGCAGGCTAGGTAGCAATGCATGTACCTTTATCGCCCTGACATTCAGCAAACTATATTTCAGCTCACCTGAGCCCCTTGACAGTACAAGGTTACTTACCAACACTTGGGTCTACCGAGTTCTTGCAGCCATTATGCTTGGAAACCAGTTCTATGACAAGGCCGCAGGTAACACTGCACGGTTTTATGGTGTTAGAGAAGCTGCCACAAAAATGGAGCAAACAAATGCTCTTGGAAGCATCCAGGTCTCTGCAGAGTTTCCAGCCAGCATTATCAGGGAGCAAACACCATCAGCAAGCCTACCATACTACTTTAATGAAGCCTGCAACACCTCGAAAACCGCTTGCTTGTACATTATTAATGGCAAAACAGTGGCCTTTATTCCAACCAGCCATGGAATTGTTTTGTTTGATAGCCATTTCCACGGAATAAGTGGGGCATTTGTAGCCATTGCCCCACTTGATGCAGCATATGAATTGCTTGCATGGTTTAAACGTATCAACAGTATTCCACATAATCTTGGATCAGTCACAAATGTTTCATTTTAATCATAACAGTCAAGTTAACGTTAACTGAAAACATCCACGGAGAGAAACAAAACACTTTGAATATTTAAGTTACATGTACAAAAACACTTTAGGGAAACTATTACAGTGTAGCAGTTTTGTAATAAACAGCACAGTTGTTTCCTCACTTCCAACAAACGTATTGTACAATGTAGGATAGATTCGGATAAGCACGAGTGGTCACCAAACAAAATTGTTGTGGACAGAATATGCTTGTTTTACGTTCAAAAATTAACCTTAAATGAATCGAAGTTGACCATTTTCGATTACAACGGCTCGATAATCACATAATCACAAAGCAAGTTCACGTAGCCAACACAAAAGTTTATAAACATAAGCTTAAGTCAATTATACGTGAAATTTTAACAAACACAAAAATGCATTTGTTTTCACTACAAATTCAGTTACCCTGATACTCACCTTTTTCAGCACGCCTTCAATCTTTCATATCGCCATAAATGTCCCACCAGACATGTAGCTTTCATAAAACGAAGCACGGGAAGCGAAATATATAAACATCTATTTCGTAACGGTTGAATTCAATCCTTCAAGTGCCACCAGTTGCAAATGAAATTCTGTCGTATTACCCGGCATTTATTTTCGAAAAAACTTCGATGTGTGCTTTAAGATGTTCAAAGTATGATTTGCCAGAGTAGAAAGAGGGAATACGGACGTTTGATTCGACAATGAAAGGAAATTCTCTGCTCCATTTTCGCCATTCAGTTGTAAACGACAAAAGAACCACGCATCGCGTTCGCGCCGAAATTTTCGAAATGTTGTCATGACATCCCGCACATGCGCAGACGTTATTCAGCCCTGTTCGGTGCACCGGTGTATCGTTGCAGTCCTACTCATTAGCATTCAGCACGCGTGGAACACTCTTTCTTCGCCCATACTACCTTTCGGTCTTGTCTTTACGCTTTGAGCTTCAATCCGACAACGTTAATTGAAATAGCTCTATAAAAGGGAAATGGTTTGTTCCTCGAATCCTTCACACATAAAAGAGAATTTAGTTTGTTTTTTTTGGTAGGGGGGGGGGGGGGGGGGGGAGGGATGGTGGGGCTGGTATCAAATTTAGAAGGCAGTAATTAGAATACCTTTAGTAATCCGAACTAAATTGCTAATTGAAATTCAGTGTAGAATGGAAAATCTTGATTCCTTAAAATAATGGTACTAATGGTAAATCTTCATTTAGTTGTAGGTGAACTTGGGGTGAAGGAAGTTGAATACTCTAAAACTACCAAGAACCTACTGTTGCATCTAGAGCCTTCACTGACAAGGTCAGAAAATTATTATAATGTTATATATCATTACTGTGGTCATCCTAATTAACAAATAAAGAAGCCTCGACTGTGCTCTGTTTTGTTGTAAAGCACGCAGGAAGCAGCGATAGCACGAAAGAAGTGTAGGGGGGAACATGAGCCCTTAGGTGAGTGTTTCTCCCTACTTCTTGAGTGCTATCGCCGCTTCCTAAGTGCTTTACAACAGAACAGAGAACACTCAAGGCCTCTTTATTTGTTTTATGATAAAGAGCTTGTCCCCAGAGCTGCATGCCTGTCACTCTTAGCCTAGTTGACAAGGCCTTTTCACGTGAGAAACAGGTGAGAAACAGTTTACGAGGAACAGATGGCTTTGGGGACAAGAATGGAGCTCATTAACATTTATTTGTTTGCCATGAGAAACAATGTCATTTGATAAAGGATATTCTTCTGCTTAAACTTGACATGGATCTGTTGAAACTCGTGCATAAGTCCTCAGGTTTTGATGTTATATAAACCAGTAAGTGCACGTGATAAGAAAGGTCATGGATTGATCAATTTGTTTATTGTTAATACATAAATTGAATTTATTTTCAATCAGAGAAGATTTGGAAAACCTCTCTCCAGACTTCCAGGCCATGATGGATGCTCACTCATCTGGAGTTGTCCGTGGTGTGATTGTAACCCTGCAGGGGACTGGGTCAAATGGTTGTGTGGACAACTGTGGTACAGTGTATGACTTTGTTTCTCGTTATTTTGCTCCCTGGCTTGGTGTCCCTGAGGATCCTGTGACTGGTTAGTAAGGGAGACACTGTCAGTTGTTCCTTGAGCTGTCTCGTTTAACAAATTGAAGCTCTTAATATATAAATAATAATTAATGGTGGAATACCATGCCATGATCGAATATTTTTGCTACTTTGCAACAAGGCATGCAAAATGCTTAGGCGAACTGTGTTTTACAAAAACTCGCTGTAAGAAGACTCTAGAGTACATAGCCACACATTAATCAACAGTCACCTCTTTACTAACACAATTTTCTTTTTAGGTTCGGCGCACACAGTTCTTGCTAGTTTTTGGTCATCAAGACTTCGGAAGAACGACTTATATGGTAAGTTGTCTACACTCTATACAATACAATACAATACAATACAATACAATACAATACAATACAATACAATACAATACAATCTTTATTAACGTGGTCAGCATGCTTAGCTAAAAAGCTAGTTTCCAGGTGCACCACGAAATAAAAATAGAAAAAAAACTCTATAAACTGCACTATGGCCTATTGCTTGCATTGTTACGAGAGAGTCCATCTTCATCCAATATACCCCCCTAATATAACACCCGCACTTATATTTTTGCCGTAACTGTTTTCACGCATCATGATCTAAGCTTTACTTTGGGTGGCCTGTGGCTCGATAGGGTTTTGAAACAAACTGTCACGTGGTACAAGCTCAGCCATGTTGGATGGCGGGCTGTCACTGCTGGGATACCCAACACAAAGAACTTCAAGCTCAACTGATTAATGGAGCTACGTCACGAGGATTTCGCAGATTTTTGGTCTAAACTGTTCTGAAATTAGTGGTAGGCAACTTAACGCATTGAAAACATTATCTTTGAACATCTGAAGGAAGATATGACCTTAATTTGCAGATAGAAATCAAACTAAGGCTAGAAAATATTGATTTTTTTGAAGACGCTCGGAAACAACTTGAAAAGTTTAGCCTTAATTTTTCAAATTGCAATCCATTTCTATCCAAGCCATCCGCAGCGAAAGATGCTTGTTAACAGTTTCAATGCCCTAATGTAGCAATTGTTAATAAAAATGGCTTTAAATTTTCAGGTTTTCTACGCTACAAATATGAATTTTGGCCGTTCAAAAATCTGTTAAAAAAGCCGTGACAAAGCCCCTTTAAAGTCACTTTGTTTTAGAGTCAGATTTAGAGGCTGTTGCATTGTTTTTCCATCTAGCAACAAGGGCGGTGACCATTTGATGCATTAATTGCATCATCAATGCATAGCATTGATACCCTGGGTACTAAGAGGATTTTTCAGGCGCGCGGCAAAACACTTCACTTCAACGGCCAAAGGCCGCGCCACGAACGGCGAAGCCAAGAACCGGAAACCGCACATGAAAAGCCTCTGGCCTCGGTTACCGATCGTTGTACCCAAAATCCTGTTCGCCCAAAACCGTTTAGCCCGGACTGGAAGTCGGTTAACCCGGACGAAAAATCGGTTTGCCCACACTAAAAGTCGTTCGGGTGAAACGGTTTCGGGGGAACAGGATTTCAGGTGAACTGCAATTCCTGGCACCCAGGGTATACCATTGATGGATGGAAGCTCGATGTGATCTCGGTGATTTTTTGGAAACAGAGGCTGCACGCCAAATACCAAAATGCTGACATTTTGGTATTTGGTTAGGGAAATTTGATTTTTATCAGGGAAAAGTCTGGGAATTTTAAAAACTGACGTCTGTGGCAACTATGAACAATGCCTAATTTACATTATAATTGTTTTATCAATACTTTGTCCTTAGCTCGGCAGTGCTCGTCTCGTGGCGGGGAACTCAGAATTCACGTGCGACAAGACGAAAGAGTCGACATCACCGGAGAAGCAGTTCTAGTGCTACAAGGAAGTCTGCACTTGTAACGTCATGCAACACTTTCTCCTGACTAGCGTGATGTGATGACCCAAATGAGGAGATTAATTGGCTTCATATGTAGACGCTTGATAGGAGACACCGACAGACAGACAGACAGACAGACAGACTGACTGACTGACAGACAGACAGATAGGCAGGCAGACAGACCTTCAGACAGACCTTCAGACAGACTGACTGACTGACTGGCTGACTGACTGAAAGGTAGACAGACTGACTGACGTACAGGCAGGCAGACAGACAGGCAGATGCCAGACAGGCAGGCAGACAGCCAGACAGACAGAAAGACAGACTGACTGACTGACTGACTGACTGACTGACTGACTGACAAACAGGCAGGCAGACAGACAGACAGGCAGGCACATGCCAATTAGACAGACAAACAAATAAAAAACCTTTATACACTCGAACCCCTATTGAGCGGCCAGCTGTCAAATTCCCGACAGTACTGTCTGGCGGTATAACAATAAAACCCTTATTTACCGGCCACCTTAAAGTTAAGATAAAAGATGTACTGCTTTGTGGTACTGACGTTACAATGTTCTTTAACTTTTTTAAAATATACATATCTATATTGCAATCTCAAATTACACGAGGCGCAGCCGAGTGTTATGACATAAAATATATCGTTTTGATAATCAATCAATCAATCAATCAATCAATCAATCAATCAATCAATGAAAACCTTTATTTAAACACGATTCAGTTAAAAGCTGCATAGCTTGAGGGGTCGTGTATAATAGTAATATCATGATACAACTAGTAAAAAAAAGGTATTCAACTATATAAATTTAAGGTAAAAACGCTAAACTAAACGCAAAAAAGTCATAAAATACTAGCAGATAAAATCTTATATAAAAACTACACACATGTAACAACGATAGCAAGGGGAAAAAAAATGCTAAAACGTCTTTCAAAAAGGTTGATCATTTTGAATTGCGGTTTCTTCGCTCCATGGTCAGATCGCTCCCTACCAGACATATCGCCCCCAACCAAGTCACACTTTTCTCACGCTTAAAGAACAAGAAATATTCTAGGTCATTTATTTGGAGCGAAGTCGGTCGCACTTTACTTACACTTAACTGAACATGGGACAAAGTCACTTTAGTTTGAGAGCGATCTAACTGGGAGCGATCTGACCGGATACCATCATTTTGATAAAACCCCTTGGGGACATTGCTTCGCGGCATTCTCCTTTTATTGATAGTTTCGTGGTATTGGTTTTAATTGGTGGAGTAATTAGTAGACGGTTTTTCTAAAATTGTACGAGGGTTGAAACTTGGCGACATGTAGAGTCATACAGCGGGGGTGGGGAAAGTCATTATGGTGCATCTTATAGATAAGTTTCACAATCGATAATTTATACATTTCTTAATGTCGTAAAAGAGGTTATGATTGTTCATCGTGGTTAAGGACAATAAAAATAAAGTATTTATCTCACGATGTAGTCACTTGTGATGTGAATCGCGACGTTTCGACTGCAGACAGCTAGTCTTCATCAGGCGATAAGGATGACTGGTTACACGTAACCATGTAAAGCGCAATGCTCCGCTGTGATTGGTGCATTTCAATCCTCGCTATACCGGTGTATCGTTGTTCCATCTGTGGTCCACTGTGATACAGTTCTATTGTTGTGTTTTTTGATCGTGGGCATCCATGCTTCTGAAATTTCAATTCCACTATTCCTGTTGATATTGTTAGGGTGAATGAGTCTTATGCGAACTGACAATGTTATTATCAAACGTCATGTTGACTTGCCAGGGGATGTTGGGTGTTGGCATTGTCCAGATGCTAAGGACTAAGGCTGGACTCGAAAGAACGGCGGAAATCGAGCCTACACAGGTGGTCCCAGATCAGCCCGGGGTCCCCTCCCCCGATCAGGCATGACAACTTCACGTCGATTGAAGTGTGTACCGCAAATTTTGCGGTCGTTAAGAATTCATATATTCAGTCTATTGTTCTAGCTCATTACATATTCACGGCGAGTAGCTTGCCGAGGATGCGGCATGTTTCCGAAGAGCCTGACGAGCGCAAACTCTTTGATGTAGGTGAGACTTCTGTCTTTTGTTTTGGAGAGTGGAATAAACCCATGGGACAAGAGTAATTTGCTGCTTGATAAAGTCCGAAATGTCACCCTTGAAAGACATTAAATATGCAAAACAATTTTACTTTGCGTACCACGCGCCGTAAACGATAAGCGAACAACTTTGAGAAATGCATCAGTCAATTCCAGCAGTGCCCATCCCCCCCCCGGGCAACCCCGGGGCATTTCCTAATGTTGCTCGTCCCGGGGGTGGGGCATTTGCGTACCTCGGGTTGACCCCCGGGCATTTGACACGTGGTTTCGAAACCGTGGAGTGAGTCGCGTATTCGTGATGGAGGCGTTTATAGGCCAAGACGTGGACTACGTTGCAGATTAGCTAATCCATGAAGGACTAGAGAAGCTCGTGGATGTTCATGGATGTTTTTAAAGGTATATTTTCTGAATTTTAGATATTTCTTCATTGTGAAGAAGCAACAACTTGTATTATATTCTTATATCACCTATCGAGAGATTGAAAACAATCAACCCGGGAGCGGGGCATTTGCCCGGTTCCCTCATCCCCACCCCGGGGAATTTACCAAAGAAATGCTAATGCCCGGGGGTCAGCCCGGGGGGGGGATGGGCACTCCTGGAATTGACTGATGCAAAAGTCTCAAATAAAAGAAGCGTGGCCGCGCCATGACCGCAACATTCGCAACGAGAATTAAAATAAACACCGTAACTATCCCGTTGTCATCATTTCCGAGAAAAAAATGAAAGCATTGGCTACATTAAATCTTTTCACAAATGCAACGATATCGCTGGAAATCACAAGTGCATAACCTGTCTTGGTAAGGTTTAAGAAATATTTTCAATAGCACGATCATATATAGTCATGTTACAGGTGTATGGGATTTTGATTAAAAGCTGGGTTGGAAATTGAAATTCGAACCAAAATTTGGGCCAGGATATGAAATATGAATGCTTTCCCTATTTAAAATTATCAAATCCTTCCTATCATGAACTTTTTTACCTTTACGTTTTTTTACTTGTTAAATTTTCGTGACATTTCACGAAATCGCGAGTCTTCTTATATTTTCCAAGTCTATCGCACAATTGCATGAAAATGTTTTGACGAGTACAGTTATCACAAAAAAGAAGACTGGATGATTTTATGCAGTCTAGTTTCCTCCTCCCCACCTCCTTTGACTTACACTCCGCGCTCGTGTTCGCTAAGAACTCTCTCTGTTAATTCTTTCACGCATGCACTTTCTCTCTGTGCGTTGAGAAATAGAGACTGTGAAAAATTTAATGGGGCTTTGTCAAGGATTTTAACAGAGTTTTGAAGAGCCAAAATTTATATTTCTATCGAAGGAAACCAAAAAATAATGGTCCATTTTTATTGACAATTGCTATTTTATAACACCAAAACTGTTAAACAAGCGTCTTTAGCTGCAGATGGCTTAGCCTGCGTAGCTGGCGGGATTTCGCGAACGAGTGCTTTTTACCCGGGTTTTTTTAGCGGCCGCATGCTTTGGTCTTGGCCGCCAAGCAGCGAGGGGCTTGGTGAGGAGTCGAGTTGAGATCCCGCCTGCCGGAATGCGTGGGTTTTTTTTAATTATGCGTTCGCCAGTGCACGCGAATTTCGGATTGGCTAAGAGCTGTGAAATGTCAATCAAATGTTAATGTTAACCATCCCATGGGATAACGTCTGTGTTTTACGTGCAGATGGCAAAATGGACGGAAGGCAAAGAGAAAGCTATATACTCACTAAATGTCCCGGCAGCGAAAGCAGATAAATATTCTAAAGGAAAAACAGACTGTGATTTAGTTGCTTTCACGAAATGAAGTTTTGGCAGTATGCAAGAGAGGTAAAACCCAAACGTCGAGCTAAAGAGACAAACCGCCCGATCAAATTAAATATTAATACAAGCCGAGTATAACCTTTACAACACGAAAATGTCTCTCTAAAACCAACTTTGAGCTTTCGCGAATCACCAACAGTCTCTCTTAGCTTACAAAGTACGATAAACATGTCATCTGTGATCGTGATCCCTGAAGATCAATACATCGGTGCATCTTGCAACAGTGTTAAATAAACCGGGTCGGGTCCGGCATCACAAACATTAAATGCAAGTAATCAACAATTTCACGGAATATATCAGATCTTGTCCTTCCAGAGCTAAAGTATACCTTGCAAATAACAATGAGCCAATGCAAAGCAAACTGCAATAGCAAAACATGTGGTAAATTACACAGCCAGAGGTGTCAAACTTTGCAAACAGGAAACCGTGCTAGGAAGGCTCTATTCAACTTATACTGCCGCCGAGTAATACGACACATCTGGTAGTCTCCTTGAGATTAGTAGAGCACAATCTACATATGTCATTTACAACTCCTTCTTTGGGTTTAGGGCCCCGTTTTAGAGGCATTTTTGGCGTAACGTCCTTTGCGTTATTATCCTTGCGCCATCAAGAGTTTGTTTACGAGTGTCAATGCCCTTTCACGCGATTCGTATTACACCTTACTCTCTGATTGGCTTACGTTTAATTTGAAATCAAGGGCGATAAAAGTGGGCGGATAGCAAAACCGGCAGGCGGGAATTTCACTCGCGGCTCCGCCGTTCGCTGACGCGGGCTTCGCCCGCGCGAGAAAAATTCACTCGTGCCCACTAATCCCGCCAGCTACGGAGGCTACAGATGGCTAGTATGGAAATGGTTGCAACTTGAAAAATTGAGGCTAAACTTTTCAAGTTGTTTCCGCATGTCGATAAAAAATCAATATTTAAGCCGTAGTTTGATTTCTATCCACAAATTAAGGTTATATCTTCCTGTAGATGTTCAAATATAATGTTTTTCATGGGTTAAGTTGCCTACCACTAATTTCAGAACATTTTAGATCAAAAATCTGCGAAATCCCCATGACAGAGATCCTTTAAAAAGAGGTTTGTTGAAAATGCCCAATTCACTATAACGAACATGTTTGTTTTCATTTGTGATGGGGCAAACAAGCTTAAATCGATAACTTACCGCCCTTTTTTATGCCTGATAATTTTTTCATAGCCAAACTTTTGTTTTAGTATTGAAAACATTCTGAGTTATACGCAATTTTGGCGCTTTTGAAGAAAATGGCTTGCGTAGTTAGCCATCCATCTAGTTAGCAAGTCAAGTTACAGAGTAACCATTTCAAACTAACCTTTATAATTAAATGCAGTAATTTTGCCATAGCTTGGCTCTCAGATGTGATTTTGACGCAGATATTTCACCATTTAGGCGTGCTGATTTTCTGAAAAACGGCATTATTTCAGTGTTTGCCCCCTGGCAGACAACGTGGCTAATTTGCATCATAAAATGAAAATCATCATGGCGGCTATCGTGAAAATGAACTATCAACAACAAGTTGCCGGCCTCAAATCCCACAGCAGCTACTGTAAACAGGTCTTAAGTTGTAATTTGAAAAGCCACTTCAAGAAGAAAAGAATGCGAATTTTATCCGTGAAAACAGTGCATAACATTTGGTATTGTTAGGTAAGTGCGTCACTGCTAATCAAACATGAACTAAACAAAAGGGTATTGTTTAAGATTTTGCATATTTTCGTCAAAAGGACTCTCAAACCAAGCGAACTTCGTTTAGCTGTTTAGTAAAAGCCGATTAGAAAACCCAGTTAAACTGCGAAAAACATTAAAAATCGTTCATTTCTAAAAACTTACGTTGTCACGACAGTTAAACGGTCTTAAACAGACCGGGCTGGTCACAAAAAAAAACGACGGAGTTACCATTTCGTTCGCCGTTCAAACGTTCTGAACACCTTTGAAAGCGTATTTACATAAATTGATCCCTTTCTACAGGTAGAAGTTCTTTTTGATTGCTCCGCTAAAAATCAGTTAGCGCATTTGAGTCGGATTTTTGTGGTCGTTTTCTATCAGCGCTCGCTAGCTGAAGTGGAGCATATGCACTGCATTTTCCATTCCATGCACGTGGCAAATAATTTAGTGTAATTAGCAATTTTAGCACGGCAGATCATTTACATGCTATCTTTTGTGCAGTGAGGTTATCTTTCCGTGAAAAAGATTCAGAAACAAATTATATGCACTTAATGCCACGCTATTTTCTTTTGTTTGATTTAATGTAATATAAACTCACCATAATTATAGTATTACAGGGAATAAGCATTATTTAATTTATACGTCGTAGTTAGCACCGAACGTGGGAAAGTTTTGAAAAACCCACAAACAGTTTCAATATGGAAAAAAGCTACGGTTTATAGTGTAAAGACAGTTTTCAACTGGAGGAGATTTAATGGCTAACAACGTAAAAATCCTCATTGCCACAAGCTGTGTCACTGTTCAGACAGTTTGTAGTTCGAAATCAGCGATTGGAAGGTTTTTACGTTGACTGTTACTACCGTGAGTTATACACGTGCAGTAGTCAACACAAAACCCTTAATTTCGCCGATTTTTGATTATGTCGCGATAACACGATACCAAAATTTTCTTGTACACAGTCAGAGCACGTCGACGGAATTGACCAGAAACAAAAAGTTTCCAAAACAAGAACATGACCGAACATAGATCTTGTGATATTTTGCGTGTCACGATTTTTCCTCGTATAATTCTGTATAATTATAATTCGCATTCCCTTTGGTTTTGCATTACTTCGCTTAGTGATCGGGTTTAAAACAACTCGCATCACTTTCCCAACCAAACAGAAGAAAGACTCCAAAACCAATCATAACTCGCTCGCGCACGTTTTCCCGCGCTTCGCACCGTGTATACGACGTGTATATGTATTTGCTTCGAGTTTTGATTGGTTCACTGGATTGTTCATGTCCTTTGTGATTGGCCAGAGTGTTTACTATGGTTTTGGTTTTTCGACACAAAATAGAAATTGCTCTATACTGAATTCAAACTGTACAAAAACAGTTTTCATTTTTTTCGAGATTCATCACGACGAGCATCTTACTCAAATAACTTTACTTTCAGCAGTAATTTAACGTTGTCGATTGAAAAGAGTAATTTGTCGCGACAAACGATTGCTTCGCTAAAAAGACGATAGGTTAAGTCTTCCTCGTTTAATTTAACTGAAAGACAAGCACGTAGGAAAGATGAAAACCACTTTCGACATCCGCTTTCATACACGTGCACGAATCTAAATGAATCTAAATGAACAACTGAGTTCAGGTGGCCGAAGCCTCGCCTCAAAACCCTTTCGTTGTTAGCACTTTTTTTTGGTCTGACAAAACGCTCCTCAATCGGTATTTTTCTTACTTTACAATCTTGAAGTCCTGTTGGTAGTCAGAATCCACACGCTACCAAATCTTGCTTCCTGTCACTTAAAATCAATGCGACTTGTACGTGACATCCTCATCATGCACTTCCTGAATTGCTAGAAAGACAGTGCGCATGCTCGACAGGAATCGCTGTAATTACTTGCAAACCGAGGCTTTCAGTTAAAAAGTGATAAACTCAGCGAGACGCTTCGTGGAACATCAGTCATTAACTTGATTTGTAAGTTAACATTTTATCATCACTTTTTAGTGATCAAATTTAGCATTCTTACTAAAAGACAATTAGTTGTTGTGCAAAGTAATTCGCAAGGATCTTAAGATGTGAAAGTCATTTATTTTCCTCCTGCCGTCATGGCCTTGCATGTATTTATAAGAGCAAACACAACTTCAAGCTTTCTCTTTGCCAGTGCATTTGTGATTTGTTTTAATCAACCATTTGGGTGCATGAATGATTATTTCAGCAAACGGTGCGTATTTTGTTAAAGTAACCCACAACAAAACACTTAAAAAGTCCTCGTCAAACCAACTTGAATTTTAAAATAATGATTATAAAATTGACTCGTGGAAGTGTTAAATGATCATCGCAGTGAACTTCCAATATATTGCGAAGATATCAAGAGAAAATTTTCAGCTCCTCATTACAATGTTTCAAAAATTACTATTGTAAACACTAAATATTACTCAAAATCCTAAAATACATCTCCTGACAATAATTAGCCAAAAAACGCTTCCGAAACAACGTTTTCAGGTTCTAGTTGCTAGTTTAAAAAGAAACAATTGCTTTAGAAAACGGGGCCCCTTTTCCCTCCAAACAACGTGGCTACATCTGGATGCAAAACTCTTGATATGAGTAGATGAAGTACAACTACTGGCCGAACTAGTTCAAAACGATCTTTCGAAATCGTGACTACCCATGTACTTGTTCCTCGTGGGGCATATTACGACTTCATCTTGATTTACTATAATTAAAATAGCGCTTTCAAAAACTTGTCAACGGCACTCTCCTTGGAGTGCCTCTCGATCTGCTGCCCCTGCAAAGTAAGTAACAACTTCCCTTCGGCACAAAGGAAGAAGGTAAAGCCGTGTTCACAAATGTCCGTTCATGTACAAATCGATACTGACAACAATTTTAATATTTCATTTTCAGCATTTCATTTGCTGAGAGAATTGTATAATAATAATAATATTAATAATAATAATAATAATAATAATAATAATAATAATAATAATAATAATAATAATAATAATAATGTGTCTTATCTAGCTTACATGAATGCAAACTAATTGGGGACACCTATCTACCTAATACTTAGTTAGATTAGCTATTATACAAAAAATTAAAACTATATTTACATGTCCAAAATCTAAATAAATAAATAAATAAATGTTCCTCTTATTAAGAATAATAGTACTGTTAAATAGATTTAAAATGTCCAAGATAACGAAGTAGCAAATTCGATGGCGGTTAGGCGGTTTTTCCAGAGCGCCGGCGATAAAGATGTTTTTGAGAACAGTATCCCAGGCAGTACCGGCTAGGTCGGTGGCATATGAGTCAACCAGGCTTAACTGAAACAACGGGAATCTTAAAAGAAAACCATTTTAGAGGGTCCCGATACCTTTTCCGTGAAGCATGATTGGGGCTATTAATTTTTTCCGTGAAGCATGCTTGGGGCTATTTATCTTTTCCGTGAAGTGTGATTTAAGCTGCTATTTTTTTTTTCGTTCCCAATTTTAAGATCTTTCACTTGCACGTCAACGCAATATTTTACTTAATCGTGACCCGTGAACGAAGATTCAGTTTGCAAAGGAGCTATAGGGGACCCTCTTTTACTCTCTGTTTTACGCAAAAGAAAACCATATTCAGTCTAGTTTCTCAGGAAGAGTTTTTCAAACGATGCCAGCTGATTTCGGAATCATTGTCATTATCATGGCTTCAGGACTGAGAATTTCGCTTGTTGCTATTAACCACTTTGAACTTGGTTTTATTTTTCAGTCGACAAAGCTCACAATGCATGCGTTAACCGGCTTTAGTAGTATCACTCCAAGTGGAGTTTAGTTCTGAAAAAAAAAACGTACCAGTTACATTCTTACCCGCGCTCAAAACTGGT
Organism: Meandrina meandrites; assembly: GCA_963693305.1. NCBI lineage: Eukaryota > Metazoa > Cnidaria > Anthozoa > Scleractinia > Meandrinidae > Meandrina > Meandrina meandrites. Next base: position 36,890,394 of record OY855907.1, read on the forward strand.
TACATGTTTTCCCGCGTTTTCTTCAAATTATGGACGGTTGCATGTTTTAGCTTCGAGCTCTGATTGGTTCACTAGAGTACCTACATTTGTTGTAATTGGCTAGATTGGTGAGTTTGGTTTGGTCTTCACGGCAGTTATTAGAAGCCGTAATCACGAAGAAAAATCTACGCAGAAAACGCTGGCAAATTTTCACGCCAAGAATCATCTCTTGTGTTTTGTCAGAAGTGTATTATCTTATAATCCATCAAATTTTTTCGTGCGTGCGATTGGTATAAACACGTCACGTGATACAGCCAAAACTGGGGAATATTAGATGATGTTAAAATGAAAGAAACTGGTAAATTTCTACGCTGTTCTCATAATTGTTATACCGGCGCTTCGGCTATCCTCATTTCGTTTTCGTAAACGGTCGATGCCATCATTGGTAACCAAGCTTTTCGGACGATGCCACATCTGCTCTAGTTTAGGCCTGGATAATATCGAAACTGTGCTTTAATTATTAGATGAAATTAGGCCTAGACAAGACGAGTATTAAATCTATGTTAGATTTACGCTTAGGTTGGGATAGGGTCATCTATCATAGATGTAACAGTAGGCAAGTCACCTTATGTGATTAAATTTTTCGGGGGTTTGGCGGAGCAATGTGGTGGTGTAGTGGTGAGAAAGGGCTCCTAGCATGCCAGAGGTTTCAAGTTCGATTCTGCGTCGTGGCTTTCAATTTTCATTTTTCTTTTTAGTAGAAAACAATTTCGATGATAGTGAAAAAATTCCAAAGTGTCGCTAAAATGGCATCGACCGTTTAGGAAACAGTCGCGTGCTTCGGCTATGCTGCCTTCCGGCAGGGTAGAAAACATTTAAAAATTCACGCTGCGCTGGTATTTTCAATCTTGAATAACACATGCTATTCCCCACGCGATATTCCCCAGTTTTCGAACTTTGCAATTTTAGTTCGCACGTTTCATTCTCAAACATTTTGAATAGTTTCTCAATAAGATGCGTGTAGACAGAAGTCCATCCCTGTTACGTTTTCGAAAGAAAACAGATCATCGTGGTCTTGATACGTGTAGACCGGGTCGAAATCGCGTTTTTCCCAAAGCCAAAAGTCAGATGACAATTAATATATGTACTATATAAGCTTACCAGCCGTCTAAGACCGAGAAGGAATGAATAGATTAAGCCCCACTGATGCCTTTCAAGAATGCAAAATAAGTTAACACATTGTTACTCCAAAGTTCGCGAAAGTGCAAACACGTTTGCGAAAAACAATCATTACGTACACATGTGTTTACAATTACATTAAGATTATTAGCATCAACACGAACACTTATTAAATATTATTTATGAACGTGGTGCAATGTTAAGACGAAGAGGAAAAATGCCGATTTCGAGGAAGAAAAAGAAACGGTATTAATTTCACCAGTCAGCTGGGCAGTGATATTCACCTTTGTATCGTTTTCCAACTGTCAAAATTTAGTTAATGCACGAAAACTTTCCGCTATTTTCCGTTAATTTGTTGTGTTAATGCACGACAACGCTTTTGACCATCTTGTTGGTTTTCCAAGCCTATCAGCCAATCATAGAGCCGAAAAAACGACACGTGACTTTTCCCGGCGTCTTTCAAGGTTAACTTCATCTGTGATTGGCCAAGAATCGAGAAAGCCAACAAAACGCTGTCAAGAAACAATTAAATACTTTATAGCGAAATTACAGCGTTACGACTGAAGTGATGATAATTCATCTGTAAAATCTCAAAATCCGACGACCAAACGAAGTGAAATAAAAGCTCGACTGATGATTCTATTGTGCTTGTAAGCGCTGTTGTTTTACCGACGAGATAAAGTAAATCTCCTTCAGTTAATAATTTAAATTTAAATTTCAATTCTTTTAATGATAGTTTAGAGAATTTGGAGTTACATCAAAATAGTACCCCTTAGCTGATGGTTTTCTTTAATCTGTTCGTCTGTCTGTTTGACAATGTAATTTTTTCTTAAGAGAAACGAGAGCTTGACAAACACTCTCTTCGCCGAAATTGTTCAATTATGTGCTATTTATTTAGTACTCGAAATGCGTTAACAACTGAACAAAAGCTGCACGTCTTTTTTCATGAACAAATAGCGTATGTTTGCCACATTGTGAATGGAAATACCGCAGTGACCAATTTCGGATATTTTAATTTGTTTGGCTGTAGGGGTTATTGTAAAATTGAGAGAGTCTTTGCACGCAATATCAACGCTATCCTTTCAATTTTACTCTCAACAAACGTTTACGTCAAACGCGATAAAAAGCAAAGCAAAGTAACAAAAACATATTAAGCGTCGTCAGCTGTTTTCTAAAAGATTCCATGTTGACTGAGCGCGTTAAATATAGAATCAACTTGTACGTGTCTAATGAAACAATGTACTTCAAGGAGGCATGTTTTTTTTATTTGGAATTTGGTTCTCTGATTGGTTTTAGAGTATTATCGAAAATACAATGTTGCTAGCGAACAAAAATAAACTAATAAAGACGCCCACGGCCAGCTGAGGGTCGCTGAGGAAAATGATGGAGACCATTAATCAAAAAATAAGAAAAACGTAACTTTTAACTTTGACAACTTATAATGTTATTTGTAAGTGACGTGGAATTCAATGTGTCGCCGCTTTACCGCGCCATAGAAAAGCTTTCAGTTCCTCACTTGTTTTTTCGTTTTTTTGTGAATGAAGAAAACGGTTTCACATATGCAAATGAGCTATTAATCAAAGTTGTGTGTCTTGATCACGTTTTAGGGAGCAACCTTTTCAATTAATTGATCAGTCACGTGACAACATCGGCGAAAACGTGCAAAATTCATGGCAATAAATTTGCGGTCTGACTCTCTGCGGTGCCTGCATCCTTTTTTATTCGGTACGTGAAAAAAAGGTATTTTTTAACCGCACTTCTTCTGTATAAATCAGATTGAAAATCAAATTAGCTTACGTCTTTTGGTAATAGGCTCTTCTTGCAGAGGTGCTTTATCGAATTGATAAAAAAAGGCATATCTTGTAACAAAAGTATCAATCACATCAAATGGATGTAAGAGCTGGACAGTGAAAAAGTCTGGTTCGATTTCAAATATCCTTTTTGGTTTTTCGGTTCAACTTGATTAACAAATAAACCAATGGTGGCTTTTGTTTGTTTCCTTAAAATGGATCTGAACGTATGCAAAAAGCTTCAATTTGTATCATAATAACTATTCACGTTATTTAACCAAGCTAAAGGAGGCAAAACAATGGCAAATTTTGATTGCTTCAAAACATGCTTTTCTACTATTTTGACTGTAAAAAGCATTGTCATATTATGTTAAGGTTTCCCATTTTTTGTGTGTATTCCCCTCACAATTGGTAGAAAATAATCAATGTTTCTCTCTTTAGTTTCTCGAGTTTGATCTGGGTGTTTTTGCTTTCGAGTTCAACCTGTAGTTTAAATAAAACTGTAGACCCTTTTGGGGATGTTTATTAATCAAATGGGAATTTGTTCATAACGGACTTGCAAAAAGAACAATGAAGTATATTTATTTAGCCTCTGTATCTCATTATCCATGCAGATATATGCTTTTTTCGAGAATACAACTTCCCCTTTTTGAGAAAGCACATAATTTTTTTAGAAAAAACAGCCACGGTTAAAAGGCAGTTTTGTTTCACTATATCAAGTGGCTTAAATGGGCGCTACTTCTATAAGTCAAGCTTGCATGTTTTGCATGAATAATTTGTGAATCTTGTAGCTCTCATCAGCTGAAAGGTGTCACAATTGAAACTTCTACTTTCAACCTTATCTTTCGCTCCCATGTGGCCCATTGTTTCAATGTAGTTTTCACATAATCGCCAGATGGCAGCTAATAAAATTAGCTTTTCGCAAACCACAACAATATTCAGTATTCACGCCAGCGAGTTCGCAACCTTCTCGAAGCTGGTCCCTGGCATGTTTAAGGGAGGGTAGCAGGAACCACTTGTGGCCTTGCTCGATTTGTTCCAGTATATTTGATTCTTTTTCGAGAGTAAATCGTTAAATTCCAAGCCTTTGAAGGACACAATACTTTACAGCCAAGAATCATTGATATGGTAAAACACACAAGAGAGTGACATGTTCACCGTTTGTGTGCCCCAAAACACATCCGGCTCTAATAAAGAGCTGACAACTTGCAGGCCTCTTGAATAAGCCCAACGTGTAAAGCACTGAAAATCATTAGTATCTCACCAATGAACCGCTAATTAGACACTAAAGTCTGTATTCACTCGCTGAGCCTAGTTGTGCCGTCACAGTATTGTGTGAGGTCTGTATAATCAATGATCGCCAGGTGCAGGCTGACAAACGTTACTGGGGTAGCCTCCTGGCCCATGAGTTACCTTTGTCCCACCTTAAAAGCATCTTACTCACAATCATTGTGTGCTAACCACTGGAGAAGGTCACGGGAAAGCCCTTTTTCGCCGGTTTTTAAACCTCAAAAAAAGAGAAAAAACACTCGTCTCTTGTCGGTCTGTAAATGAAACCCTAGGCACTCGCGCATGCGCATAAAACACCGTTGCTCGACGTTGTGTTTACACTTTTCTAGAAAGAAGATTTGCCAGGTCTCCTTAAATTGAGATGAAACACGCCGAGCGTGGCTCGGTCGCTGCTTTCTCTTGATGCATCGGACTCGCCGGCACCGGCTTGTCTAACCTTTTAAAACATGCAAATTTAACAAACAAGGCTTATTTTACAAAAATAGGCGAAATAGCTAGTCCTCTCTTGAGTATAGGATTTCCAATAATCACCTCAAATGGCGTCAATTTTGAGAGAGAACATGTCGTAAAAACATGTTGTAAATATGACAGTCGATGATTTTCTCTTGGGGAGGCGCTATGCAGGGTCAAATTTAGCTAATTTTCGCTTTGTGGCATGGGTTGAAAGCAAAACCCTGTTTTCTAAAGACCCCGAATATCTTTGTTATCTAACGTGGAGACTTAATCATTGGATATGCACGTGGTTTATTTTTTAACAAGAATTTGCATTGTGAATGTCATTATGTTGGCTGATTTACTTGTCCAAAGTCGCGAAATGAAGGGTTTGAATTTATTTTATTTTTTCTCTCCCGAGGCGTGCCCAGCGCACACCATTGTTTACCAATGTTTCTTTTCTTCACCACGTGCGAGGAGATAATCATTCAAAACTAGCCCAACATTTACAAGTAAACACCATTACCAAGCGAGCTTTCCGAAGCACAGGAACACCCCTAGATCACGACCGCTTAACTATTTGCGCCTCGCTAAACCATCAGCAGGTAAGAGGGCGGTAAAGTTGTTAACTTCTTTAACTGTTAAACAAAACTCCTAACTGGTAACACGGTAGTGAAAATTTATTATGACAAGCGCTCTTTTGATCATTTCACGCTTGTGAGAACCTGTTTTTGTGTTGTTTTCGGTGAGATTCGCATTTCTTCTCAGACGTTCATAAGATTATTATTGCATTTTAGTTAGCTTGTTCGCAGTACATCGAAGATTTTTTTGTTTATTTATCACAAGTATCTGTCATTTTGTTCTCTTGCAGATCTTTGAGAGTTTGTTCGGCTATGAGCGCCCAAGAAACAAGACGAGGTCACTTGCAAACCCAGACACAGGCAAAAAAATTTGGCTCCATGTCTTCCAAGAGTTTTATCAAGCAAGTAGGTGTAAAGCACACAAACACGAAAGCCTTTAGCGTGGACATGGAGGAGACAAGCTCGGAACTGTTGAGTAACACTGCAGAAAGTGATTCAAGGGGACAAAAATGGGCCAAAAATACAAACGGGTGGCAAACTCAAGGCAGAGCGCGACCGACCGGTGTAAGAACAACGCGACAAATCAGGCGTAACGAGAGAGAACGCGGAAGAAAGGCACGGTTAAATGCCGCTTTTCAAGTCTTGCGTTCGGTCGTTCCGAGCAATGTGAACTCTTCTGGTGGAGTCAGCGAAAGAAAGATGACACAGGTTGAAATCCTACGCTTGGCGAAAAACTATATTTCAAATCTCACGGAACTACTCAAGGAAGATAATAAGTACACTCTTCGAGCTTTCAATGCTTAAATGCTTTCATTGTCATCAAAATGGGTGTACAGCTCTCGTGACATGATAATTTCGGGTTTTTATAGCGACACGGCTGCGCCCAAATTAGCCGGCCATTGAATATTTCGAAAATACAACAAGCGGTTAAGAACTTCTCTGATTTGCTTTATAATTTATTGCAGGAAACATGGAATAGAGCTTCGATCATTTCAATGTTTATTCCTTTGAGAGCTCATTAGCATGTCGTTTAGATTAGTTGTATCTTTTTGTAAAAAGTGACAAAGAGTTAACCTCGTTAAGAGTGTTTTCTCAAAAGGAGAGTGTGAAATGTTTCACGGCTCAGTGAGATTTTACGGCGTGTGAGCGAACTATAATTTATTAAAGTGCATTCACGCTGAAGTGTTAAACACGAGTGTTCGCAAATGTAGATGTGAAACGGCAAAGAACCGCTACAAAAGGCTGTGTTGGCTGTATAGTCAATACAAAGTAAACAGTGAATTCATTGACAATAGCGTTAAAGGACTTTACGCAATCGACTTTTGTTTTAATATAGCTCGTGCAAAATTATACGCCGGAACGGGTCGCTGTAAAAACGTTTTCTGTCTTTGCGCTGTTTGTTGCGTCTTCACTGCTTTTGCGGTTAAAAGATGAATATAATAAACACTATTGTAGACAAAGGAACAAGATAAAGCCAACTGGCAACATGCTCTTAATGTTGTCATTTTATTCGTTGATCGATGACCGGTAAAAAAGGACAAATTAGATAAAATTCTTTCATTAAAGAAAACATTTTTCCTTCTCAGCGGGACAAACAATTTTAATAATGTTTTTAGTATTTACAGGATCACCCGCGGGACAGATGAAGTAAACACAAAAATGACACAATAACGGGTTGTTGCGTGCATTGGACCTTACACAGCGTGAATCATATAAACCTATATGTTCTTTGTCTGAAACCAAATGTTGTTCAGTCATTCCCTTCATCACATCAATAATTAACACTTTTCATTCAGTTTTATGCTCGAAATATTAGGTGGTGCTGCGGTATATATACATAATCTTTAACGTTTACAAACTTAGTGGTACACTAGGCTTGCCTACAACTCGAGCTCTCAGAGAGCGAAGGGCGACAGCGAACACTGCCAAACCGGAAACGAGAAGCGAACGACTTTTGAAAAGTCTCTGCATTGTATACCAAAGAAACAATTTCTCCTTAGTTAATAATCTCCTTTATTCCATCACCTGTTTGCTTAAAAATACATTGACAGTGTAACAAGGTCACTAGATACGCTGAAAACAACTTGTTTCGTTCATTTGTGCGGATTCACGTTTCGATAATAGAAGCAAATGACAAACTTTGTTTGGAAGCGCTCCGAAGGAAATTATTGTATTCGCTGGCACTAAACTTAACAGCTATAAATTTACGCTCTCCTCTTTTTAAGCCTCGAGTCCCCCGTCTGGAAGTTCAATCTCTTTACAATGAGACACCCTCTTCCCCTCTCTCTATTAACACCCCCTCCCCCCTTCACTAGATGGCAAATAACAGCAATTTATGAAAACAAAATAACTTTATGCTTTTTAAGTTAATTCATATACCACATTTACCCATCATGATATTGTTGCTATGTTGTGAAAATGTTTCAATTACGGCATTCATCGGTCTACAAATTCTAGCCAATCAGATGATAGTGAGAGCAGCCAATCAGGTACGAGCCAAAGCTAATTGGGCCTTTTCCCGCCAGTTTGACGTTTTCCCGCGCTTGCCCGGCGCCGGTTACAGAATCAGTTCACGTGTGTTTGTTTAGAACACGATGATGCAGTAAATTTATTCATACACGATGGCCTTGTAGGATCATGTAGCTTAAATCTTAAAGGGCCTTTGTCACGATTATACGCATGTTCGGTCTTGGTTGACCCTGAACGTTTTTTGATTAGTAGAAATCGTAATACTCAGGACTAGCATGAACATCTGCAGCTACGTGAATTTTATGATGTTCATCTGTCCATCTCTGCTTCGTTTTTTCTTTTTTTCTTCAGAAACAAGGCACATTGAGGCGAAAGCAGCTTTTGTCCGAAGCCGCTTCGTGTTTTCCTCTCTAGGGCATCAAATATAATTTCTCGACTATTTTCACATAAAAACACAGAATATGCCATTTAAATTCTCCACAAATGCCCAGATAATTCTTCAATACTGGTATGATAACTTTCACAAGCCTCACATGGTCGATGGAAAAGGATTTCTTCACAGAAATTAACTTTGAAAAGAGTTCCGTCAGGATCAGAATTCAAATTGCCGCAGATGCGCAGAAGAGTAACAAAGGCCCTTTAAAAGTTTAAAGGACACTGTCACGAGCATAACTTTAAAATTTCAACCATACCAGTGTACTGAAGCTAAATATAGAGTGATATCACTGTGATACCAACGGGAGCTTTTGTCTCAACTTGAAAAAGTCAGCCTGACTTTTTCAAGTTCTGTCCTTGTGGTTTGGAAAAATCACGGTTGAAAACTATTTATGGTCACCCTCTTCTTTAAACAATTTGCTAGATATCCTTCCCTCTACGTTCTAGGAGCATTTCCTGCATGGTTAAAAGTACTTAGTCGTAATTTTCGTATCGTTTTACTAAAAAAGGGAAAAAATGTCCGTGACAGTGTCCCTTTAAAAGACTTTTCCCATCGTTACTATCTTAGGGTCGCATCTTCCATGGGGACGTCGCTACGTTCGTTTCGCTAAAACATGTACCATATGTAAACTGGTCCATATTGCTAAAATGAAATGTTTCGAATGTAGGTAGAGATCAGATAGAAAGGAAATGTCCTGTAGGGTACAGCTCAGTGTTGTATCTGTTGTTATATCAAGTCAAGCTATAAGTGACGGTCGGGTTTCTCCTTTCGGCATTTACAAACAACAGTTTTCTGACAGAGTCACTTCTTTGGGGTGGGGGATTAATTTAGGAACTTTTAATCGTAATATTTAAAACAATTATTCACCGAAGTGGAAGGGAATATTTGTGAAATATATACCAATAACAATTATAGCAAATAAGAATGACGGGAGAAGTCGGAAGAGCAGAGAGAAGACCAGCTGAGAAGGGTATTAATTCTAGCTTCGCGAGTTTTAACTTTAATAATCATCAGAATTCTTGTAAACCACGCAGATTGGTGGAAAAATAAAGATTGCAGCTCATTACAAGTCGAAGTTTTATGGAATTTAAAAATTTCATTTAGCATTTCACGTAATTTATTTCGCCAATACATCGCTGGCTGTGTTTTTATAAAGTGAGAAAGTTTACTGGAACATTTTTCATTGCTGTGGAGAGTTCAACGTTTAACTGTGAAACGGTGTAAAATTTAATCGTGCGGCAAGGGAAAATTTTATCGTTAAGCGGAGCTATTTTTAGCCGGAATCTGTTATTTATATAACCTGTTTGATCACTGTTTAACTGCACAAAGGCTCCCACTTTGTGGTCTTAAGCGTTCAACACAAAAACGACGCCAAGAACCAATTTAGGTCATCTTGAATTCATTTTTTGTCAGAGTGCCCAAAACAAATTCACATTGATTGTGCTCCACATTCTTTGGACGGAAGATTTCTTTGCAAATAATTTGATTAAATAGTAACTTCAATTGCCACACAGCAAAAATTGAATGGAAGTATATAAAAAGGCATGAAATCAATAGGAAACTTTATTATCCACAATTGATTCAGAAATGTTGAAACAATAGATTTGGCCGTGAGACCTCATTTCAGCCCGAGAAGTAAGGTGAGGAAAATTTGCTTTGCATCCACTTGTACACCGGCTACTTGATGGATTGAAGAAGTTGTTTTCGCCGACGCTTGTTTAAATTCAATCTAACCACAGGACAAAAGTAAATAAAACAATGAAAAGCTTATTGAGACGTGTACCTGTTTTTTGGTTGTCTTCTCTCGCGCAACCCTTACCCACATCCCATGCGGAACACAACCGCTAATCTTTTACCCAGACCGTCTCGCTTTTATTTTATCATTTTGCTTTTATACTGATAAATGACTGACAAATATTCCGACTGTGAACCAAAAACTTCCCAAATCACCAGATTTCTTTCCAAGCAAGCTGAACCAGACTGGTAAACCGAGGATCCTCGCGTTATTCCTGGGACGTGGAGATCGGAACATTGACTTCACAGGGACCGAATCAATCAGTATTCTTCATAAAATAAACCGTTTTTATGCTTCAGATATATATACCCAATCTCTAGGATGACATGACCAGACAAGATGAAGACTTCATTGTAGATAATTTCCCTTTCTTCAGCCGAATTCTAAGCTTCCTCGTGTAGTGAGCCTCAACACCCGCTGAATGACTGCAGTTTTGAAACACGCTCTCAGTATGATGGCACGCCTTCTCTTCATGATCAGGCACCTTGTTATTACATGTAGCTTAGTCAGTCACACTGTTATTTATACGGCCATATTTTCGTGGCGAGTAAGTGACAGTATTAACGGGTTTTCACAGTAGGTCTAAATAACAATACTATCCTGCTAGCAGACAGCGGGAAACTACAGTTGAGAGAAGCGGGTGGTGGATAACAGGTACGGCCGCGTATCGAGTAAAATAAATGGTAATAAAGAGGAGAGAAAATAAAAGTAAGTGGCGAATTGTAATGCCTGCGTGCGGCCGTCTGCTATTTCAGTTTTCCACGTGAGGGAACAGGAGACGCTTGCACGCCCTCAGGGGGGATCGCCCACTACCTCTCGGAACGAGTTGCTTCATTGGTTGTTAAAACAACAGATAACAGGTCATAACAATGCCTCTATACCTCAATAACAATAGAGGTAGTGCCTTGAAAAGCGGGCGAATGAAAATAGAGGTTTCAGAGAGGTAGTGTCTTACTGCCTCAGGGTTGCGCGCATATATAAAGGATATTAAGGTATAAAGGTGTACTTTACAGTCCGAATATACAGTTCGTATTCCAGACAAAATCTTGATTTGCCTGAACAGGGCTGCGAGAAATCGTTGGGTAATGATGACGTTTCGTCTTCACTGAACGGTCGCAAGTATAAAATGGGTAATGATGACGTAGAAACGTAAAAGCCCGAAAGGAGTATGGTATAATGACGTCACAATAACCGGGGGAAGCAGTAAATGAAAAATTTCTAGTATCTAAAGGTAGAACAGTATTGTAAAATACGCGTGGGTGGTTTTGGTGTCAGTTATACCTAAGGCGACTTCGAGCGATTCATTTCTTCGGTTTTTTACTCAACGTGCGTCTAGGGATTCTTCGAGCCGTTACGTTTGCCGTGTTTGGGTTTAGTGACATTCGGTAGAGCAGTCGTCAGTAATACCCTCTTTCTGATAAGAACCTTTTTTATAAGAACGCTGAGGCTGAGATTTACCAAAATTTTAAGAACATGCTAAGAACATATCCCAGGCAGAGTCGGAGAACGTCTTTATTTTGCCCATTTGTTTTAATTTCTTGTTAAATGAGCTGTATAGATAAACGCAAAACTGTGGTCTAACGGTACAATTATACCTTAACATTAACAATGTTTTTTTCTGATTGCATAATACACAAAAGTATGTAGAACAACTATAAATTTTGTCCACGATTTGCCAGACACAAACTACTTGATCGGATATAAGACTCGTCCAGTCAATCTCCGGACGAGATTTGCTTGACAACATGCGGCTTGCGAGATAAAATGAAATTCGCAACTGAGACTTGAGTTCTCGAGATAATTAAAACTCGCGGCAGGCTGAAAATGACTGCGTGGGAGGCTATTGCGTTGACAGAGGTGAGAAAATCTTTTCGGCATACTTTTCTGTCAAGTTGGTCATTCTTGCTTGGGCTCCCCTTGGGCTCCCAGCCCAAAAATGTTGAAAACAGTTGGGCTCAAATAGTAATTTAAAACGTCTGGCTATTGCTGGAGTTTATTTTCACTGAGATCACTCATTACAGCAAAACACGGCAAAATGATGTCAAGCTGTTGCAGTTGCGTCCTTTTAATTAAATTTACGAGATCATCAATCATTTAGAATTTTTGCATAATTTCGCTTTGTTTTGCTCATTCACCTGGCTTCGACAAGTTTCTTTCAAATGGCACAACCTCGTCTCGGAGAGAAGGAGATCAAGGAGGCTGTCTGATAATAATCAATTGTAATTTCATATCACGCTATCCGAATTGTTTATGTTACGTCACTGCGTGACTTTACTTACAGATTGCATAGGCAATATATCACGTACTGTTTCAAGACAACTAAGAATAGATTTAATCAATAGGATATAGCGAGCCAAGATTTAACCGCAGCATGATTGTATTTCATTTCTCGGATGTATAAGCTATTGATGTAAAGCTTCAATTTAGAACGGAAAAGCGATTGATAGTATAACATTGTGAACGAGATTGTGAGAGAATAAAACGCAACCATTGGAAAGATACAGTCCTTTTGATTGTGAACCAGCGTCGGGAGAGTTTCCCGAACAGAGGCAGCGTGGCCTAGTGGTTAGGGCGCTGGAGTTGTAATCCGGAGGTCCCGGGTTCAAATCCTCCTTCCTGCCACTGGATGGATTTGTCTTCGGTGGTCCCGAATTCAACTCCTCCACGCTTTGTATATAGCCAACTGGTCAGCCTTCTGCCAGTTGGGATTTTTAACAAGTTTCTGTTTGATTTATAATATTTGTTTCACTATTTACAGTGTCCTCAATTAGTACAGCCGTGCTAAACACATTGACACTTAAATAAAGTGATTTATTTATTTATTTAAGGACAAAATCCATGTTTGTCAGCACAACACGAGAATAATTTAGAGAACACGAGCCGCCAGCGAAGGGTTTTCTTTGTAAACGTCCCGAACAAGCAAAAAAAAAATGATTGAAGATGAAAATGAATGAAGAGCCAAAATACCAAGCGAGAGAACTCGCGCGCTGAAAAAAAAAGATTAACAGCGGGGGCAGCTGTAGTGTCAAATTTAGTATAGATAAAGGCTACATGCAGTGAGAGAGAATAAATTGTTGCGGGCCCCAGCAGGTAACAGATGAAAGGTGTCAAGCACACCGAGTAGGGAAAAGAGAAGTGCAGAGCGGATAACAGCTGGTAAAGGGAGGTAGGAAAATAAAGGGAGAAAGGGGGGGGGGGGGGGGGGGTGACTACAAAGGGATCGCCAAAGCAATGCCGTTTTTGTCTTGGAGCCCAGCCGGGATCCTAAACATCGTCTTCTTACTGCCTGGTTTTCACAAGCGACAGAGTTTTAGTCGGAGTAGTAAAAACACTTAAGACCTAGTGAAAACCGAAAATCGGAGTCGTAATCATACAGAATAGGATTTGCAACTGTCAGAACGTTTTCATTTTCTTCCGATTCCGCTAATGACTCCGTCGCTTATGATCCAATGAAAACAAGATTGACGGACTCGCAAGCAGAAGCGGAAGAACAAACCAATCACAATGCTAGTTCTCAGGCTCTCCGTGTACTTTACTTTTTTTAAACTCGATAGATATATATGCTCTGCGCTTCTGCAGGGCCCGGTTGCATAAAACGCCCGTAATACTTACGGGTACACATAGGTGTACTCATAACTTACGTGAGTTGCATTAAATCACTTAAGTGTTTCACTTACGGAGTGCACGTAAGTGGCTGCACTTACGATTTTCGTAAGTGTGCACCTAAGTGTCGTTTATGCAACAGAAATTGCGGGTGTTGCATAAAACGTTTTTTACGTCAAAAACAGCCCGTAAGTTTAAGGGACCTATATAGGTCCCGTATTTTTACTGAAGTTAACGCGAACGTTTTCTGACAGGTGAAAGGAAAAGGTATTTCATTCTTGTTTAAGTACTTATAATGCCCTTTATGATCCAATGCCCACGTTTTAATCTTGTCCTTAAAGGAACCCAAACATGTCAAATGGATATTAAAGTAAAAACACGATTCATACTATAATTAAGCAGAATTCAGCGGGCTTGATGAGTTCCACTCACTTGTTTACTCAAACTGAAATGTATACTTTTCTCAAATCCACAAAGATACATCCCTTTAATCGAATTAAAAAATCTTTGAAAAGCTTAACCCTCAAATTTCGACACGTTTTTGTCGACCCCTTCAGTTTCATTGCCGTCTTGGTACATGCCATCGGTATCGTTTTCACCAGTGGCGTCTGCATCATCATTTTCAACTTCAAGCGGAACGCCCATCTTTTTTAGAATACCGATTTGTAAGCCTTGTTGTAGCTCTTTTGCACTAAACGTGTTTACCAATGAGGGTCACGATCAATAAACTTGATTTCCGTTTCATTAGCGTGTTCTTAAACTTCGGAGTTTTGCAAACGAACAAACCGTATATCTCTGTCGTGTTCTTTTATCCTTTTTTGCATCGCTCTCCCTGTTTCCCCAATATATACTTTTCCGCATTCACGTGGAATCTCACAGACAACACTGACTTGTTTAGTTAGCTCAGGGGCGTCTTTTGGTCGCACTAAGTGAGACCTAAGAGTTGTGTCTTTTATTTACGTTTATTGTGTCCTAAGCAGCGAAGCGCTATCGTCAATTGCTGTGCAGCTTTAAGGGCGTGGTTTCGTGTTGTGCCATACTCTAGCCCTATACACACCCTATTTACAAGCTCGTAAATTATGGGTCTTGTCCTTCGAGTCTCTTCTGAAACTTTTTAGTTAGGTAGCCGAAAAACATATGACTAGATCAATAATGAGTAGCTCAATACCAAGTCAGGAATAAGTGAAAAAAGGAAACTCTTTGATTAAGTTTTTCAAAATAAAATGATGAAAAAACTTTCTTTTGAAAAAACAGAGTCGGAGTCATTAATAAAATGACCACAACAAAATTAAGTGTGACCTTAAGTAAACCCGAAAGTTACCCCGTGAGGCAAATACTTAAGAGTGTGCTAAGTATGTTCCATGCAACACCCGTAAGTGTACCCTTAACGGACTCGTAAGTGTCCTACCTAAGTTTGCACTTAAGTGGACGTTTTATGCAACCGGGCCCATTACTTCGTCGCTAGTAAAACCAGCCTTAGAAAAAGATAAAAATTCCGATCAGAATTTCTTGGGCCGTAATTTGGCAATGCATTGCAATGGGGCCTTGTTTTCTTTCTCGAGTGGGCCTAATGCAAGTGGGTATATCATTGAAGTGAGTTTGTATGGAACTACAAAACTTTTTTCAGTTAATAGGTGACCATAGGTTGTTTTAGGCTACCTTCGATTTTTGGAAATTTGTATTCCGCAAAAACGTATGTATCGAACACAGGCAGATGCGTCACACTGGTCCATGCGGTTCAATAAACAAGATCATAACAGAGAGCATTTCTTTGACAATGTGTACAAAGCTTCTACGGGTTAGCTCCGCTCCGAGGTCAAAACACTTACTTTCTAAAGAAAAGGTATCCTTTTCATAAATATTCCATAAAAAATTGTTCTGTCTTCACATACCTACTAGCCTATGAACAGGCTCTCCGGTCGAGGATGGGGCGAAAAGAAAGCGATTTTAATTCTCCCTCAGGCCCTTCTCTTTGGGAGCCTGCTCGCAGGCTACATACCTATCTACAGCACATAATGCATCTAAACCTTTCACTCGAGCAACCCCATAAATTGGTGCATCTGTCCGAGATAGTCTGAAAGGCTATGCTTTAAAATACCTACATGGCATTTTCCCATCCGGGCCTTTCCTATCCGTCAACTCGTGGATCTCTTCCAGCCTTGAACAGATATCTCTTTAGGACGGGGCCTCCTCGCATAGTCCACGGTAGAAAATACTCCCCGGGGGCAAAGTCATACTAACACACATCTTTTATTTTGACTATGTGTACAAAGTTTATTTACAGTAGTTTACACGAGACTTGATTAGAGAACGTTTGACGGGAGTTAAAATAATAATAAAAACAGTGTTGCCATGGTAACAGTAGTTCGTTTAAAGTCATAATGCACACAGCTTTAAACCAATCACAGCAAGTGTGCAGTAGTTCTTCAAAATATATATTTCGCTTAAATTCTGGATAGAAAGGGAAACTAGGGGTGTATACGCGAGATAAAAGGTTTTAATATCTAGTTTTGTGTTACTTTATCTTTCAGTTAAAATGTACATATACAATATTCATATTTGAGTTTTTCTCCGACAACTTGGTATATCATGATCTACAAAACCCGCAGACTAAATCATATGTTTAAAAACACCCTCTTCCAAAAGCTAGACCAGGTTTCTGATTTCGATGATCAGAATTTCAAACCAATAGCTTCTTCTACTGCAATCCAAGTTTTACACCTTGATCCTCTCAATTCAACATGGGAGGGGTAAGGCGCTTCTCTCTCTCTCTCTTCACCTCTCCACTGAGGTTATTAATCGTCCACTTTAACGAAGACTTTGGGTCGAGAGAATATTTTAATGGCGTCTTCTATTTCGGAAAGTTTCCTTTCAAGTTCGGCTTTTGTGGTCTTCACTCTCAGCGTGTCCACCCGTACAGGAAGCGCGTTTAATTGAGCGAGAAGCTCTGACTGATCTGAAAAAAAGAACACACGAAAAAACGTTGTAAAGACATGATAGCATATGTCAAACCTGGGAAGACTCCCGTTTGAAAAAAGGGCGGAGATGCTCGTCGTAAAATTTTAGTGAAACCCCTAAAATGTAGCCTGCGAGCAGGCTCCCGAAGAAATCGGAGAGCGAATCGAGCCGAGAAAGGCCTAGGGGAGAATTAAAAGCACCACCCCCCCTCCCGCAACCCTCTCCTTTCCTCTGCCTTGTTCCCCTCCTCCACCCTCTCCTTTCTCTTGCCGCTTTCTTTTCGCCCCATCCTTGACCACAGGCTACTTTTCGCCCCATCCTTGTTCACAGGCTACCCTAAATGAAACCAATCTGGGTGTGGCTCAAGCTTCTTTTGTCCCATAAAAGACACCATTTTTCCTGCCTGTTCGGTCTTCACCGCCAACGCAGTATGGCGGCGTTGTATATTTCTTCACGTGATTTCCTAAGTGAGACCTTGACGGCTAAAAATCTTGGCGTTCTGTCTTGAACTCTCTAAGTGAGACCAAAATCCGTGATTTACATCCCGAGGCGAGACGCCGAGCATCCTCGTCTCTTTCAAGTAGTATTTCGCTCACTCGCTACTTTCGCGTCTGTCGCCCCTGTTTGCAGTCTAGAATAAAGACTGAAAAGACTGGGAAAGATACTGTAAAGATTAACATGGATTGCGGTCAAGACATTTTTGTACCACAGCGTGGTAAATTTAAAATGTCAAAACGATAGACGTAAAAATAGAGAGGTTTAGATTTTTAATTTTCTTGTAGACAAACGCAAACATCTTATATACATAATAAAAATTTTGGTTGTATCTGATCTTAAAATCGGTTGCATTGTTAAAAACGTATAAAACTGAATTTTCGGTAACTCTCTGTTACCTTCATCAGTGTTAAAAAATTTGGTTCAGTTTCTTGCATAATAAGTTTTTTATACACCGCCGGTCTCTAGGGATGTTCCCAATGTTAAATAAACTTGCGGGAATTGCACATGCTCATTCACACAGTTAATGTCCTGGACGGAATGTAGCGCTTCTAGGAATAGGCGTTGTTTCCTATTGTTGACATTTCTTTCTAAAATTTCTACATAATCCGGATGAATGTCATGGTCTGTTGTTTCCGCGTGAAATCTTATTGCGCTTTCGTTATTAGATCTTGTGCCAGGCTTGTGCTCTGCGCCACGTGAATTCCACGATCTTTTGTATAACATTTATATGTATAACATTTGTATGTCTCCGTAAGAGCTTGCAGAACTCACTTTTTTGAAGGCTTGCTAGCGTCTGAAGCCGTTCTTCCCTGGGCATCAGTGTGTGTCCTGGGGGAACACTTGGGTCTGGCATGTTGGCGATTCTTATCGCTTCTTCTTGCTTCCATTGTTCTTGTCGAGTTTTAAGGCTGGAAATGATCACATAATTAATGGAATTAAGATGTTGTGCTCTTAGAAACTCACCCTCGATTCTTTTGGCTGATTTGTTGGCATTATACAGAGTTCTGATAATTTGGCAAAACATCAAGGCAACAGTCCTATAATCGCTTTACAGTGGAAGCTGAATATCTCTAGCCTCCAAGGGAAATAAAAATTGGTTCCAGAAATGGAGAGTTTAAGAAACCAGGGACAAAATTCAAACGCAGTCGCTTTTAGGGGCAATCATATTTCACTTTTCCCAATGGCCCCTAAAAACGACTATGTGGGAGGCTACCCACTGATACACAGTGTGTCTTCTAGGACACTACATACTGCCACAAAGCACTTCAAATAATCTGATGGAACAACAAGAGTTGCGTGTCGTAAAACCAACACCAAAGTAAACACTCATGCCAATCACAAAGGACACAAACAATCCAGTGACCCAATTAAAACTCAAAGCAAATACATGTAGGCTAGAAGATTGAAGTGTGAGTCATTAAAGTGAAAAACACTCTAACCTGATGGTATGAAAATCAATTAATGCTATGTGAGGAAATGAAATGTTGATTGCCCGCAATCAGTCCACTTGGAAATTTTACACTTAGTAAAGTGATGAAAACCTTATTTCTCCTTACAAGATCAAGACAATTTGTCAAGGCGACAGGTGATGAGAACACAGAAACTCATCAACTGATGAAAAACCAAATTCACAGAACTAACACGTAAAGAAATATATGGCTACTGGTAAGGAGAGTTGACAATTTGAGCCTGAGACTAAATCATGTTTAAAATACTTACTACTTGGGTACTTTTCCTCTTTTATAACGTTTTTCTTCTTCTTCTTTCTTGGCTGCTAACTTCTCAGCTGCGATTACCGAGGGTGGGCGTGGTCTGAGAGGTGAAGGGGCACGGCGGACATTTTGACCAATGTGATTGACGTTTTTGACTTGTGGTTTGTGCTGTTATTAATAGTAAAAGAAAACAGACACTCGAATAATCTTTGTTGAATTCCTGCAGATCACAGAGCACAGAGCACACCCACATGCTGTTATACATCAACCACTAATACCAGACAGAGTGCTTTTCCAGAATTTTCACAACCAACAACATAAGAAACCAATTTAGCATTTCTATTCAATATAAAAAGAGGGCTCTCTGAACTTAGTTCAGAGTTGTAATGTATACTTTATGTTACCTAAATTTCTATGACTTTCCATTACCTTTCATGGTCGTGTGAAAAATAATTATCAATGACCAAATGAGCACATGGCTCCAACTGAGAGAAAAGAACATACACAGGGACAGGCAATCAGGAAGAAAAAATCCATTCAAAGATCTTTGTTGATTATGCGATTTATGGTTCTATTTACCCCCGGTATGCAAATTCTGTTCATTATATATTCCATATTCAAGCCCTGCCCGGAGCCATTCTGTTGTATTCTTGAGCAAGACACTAAATTACTCACACGGTGCCTCTCTCCACACATGTGTACAAATTGGTACCAGTGAATTTACTGCTGTGGGTAACCCTGTGATGGACAAGCATCCCATTCAGGGAGGAACAGAAATACTCCTAGTCGCTACATGCTACTGAAGCAGGATAAGCTCCGGCCTGATGGCCATGGGCCACTAGGCTCAAATGCAGACCTTACCTTACGAGCCCTGCAGTATAAGGTGCTCCCCCCCTGAATCTCTTACTGGCAGTAAGTTACATGCCCCTTACTGAAAAACACAAAACGCTCACCTCTTTAGCAATAGCTGCTTTGGGAACAGTTAATTTCATTTCGCGTGGAATGACAGGCTCACATGAAGTTGGTCGATCCTTCACTGGGGGACCATTTCTTGAACCAGCTCGAAGAAATGTCGCAGAATTCGATCTGTGAAGCGGTGGAGGGGGAGCCTAAAACAGCGACACATTGGAAAAAAATGATTATGAAGATGAAGCCTTCCAATAATAGCCCCCTCCCTTCCCCCCCTCCCCCACCCCCCACCAAAAAAAAGCAAACAAACAAAGAACTCCAAAACTCAGATGTCTCCCCAAAATATAAGCTCAAAAAACCTTTAACACAAAATTCCTTCCAATAATAATAATTATTATTTTAGCCTATCTCAAATGATGATGCCCCAACCCTGTAAAATCCCAGGGCTCAGGATTGTCACTAAGTGCCAGCTGCCGGCTAATTTCACCGGCTGAAAGAGACCTTAAATCCGGCTGAAATTTCACATGAAAACAAAGACTTGCCAGGTAAACTTTTAGGGCTGCAAAAGCCAGAAAAGCCAGGTGGGCTTGTTCATGAGCCGGCTTAGCATTTTCTTAGCTACAACCCTGACTAACATCATCATCACCTTAACAGGTAGGTAGTCACAAGAATGCATATTTACTATTATTTGATACATAAGCTGTTGGAAAAATTCTATTATAGATTTTTTTAGCAGCATCCAGGATTTGACTCCAAAATTTCTTTTCTGGTCAATAAAGTAGCTGAGCACAAACATCTATATAATATCTTTGATTGGTTCTTACAAATTTCATGTTAAAAGTCAGAACTTGGCAGGTCAAGGACATGTGAACTCATGAGTGTCTGTAGAGCTTAACAAATAACTTGAGTATGGAATATTTTAGTATTTTGCAAAAATGAGAGTTGGGATTGTTATTCAGGTTTTGAACCCAATGGCACACTTAGGAGCCATGTAAGGACTAATCATATCATGACAAAATAATCTTACAAACCTTAATTTCCTGTGCCACTCTTGAGTCGACATGATCAAACTTTCCTGGCTTGTAGACAGCTTTCACTGGTTCATTAGCACCAGACTCTCTTTGTTTTTCTCGATTTGCTCTCTGAATTTCCTTAATTCTATGCACATTTTCTTTTGCAAAATTCTTTGATTGTGCTGAAGCTATAAGGGACAAAAATGGAATGAAATGTTAGAGCACTGGGCATTATAGGTAGCCATTTATTCATGGAACCTCTTTCTACGCAGGAATACCAGCTTCTACCCCATAGATTTTTCAGTGGGGTAGCCTGTCATGTTGGCGGGCGGGGGGGGGGAAGAGAGACATCTGGTGGAATTCTAGCTTGGCATCAAGGCTTGGAGAAACAAAAGATTTCACATTAAGGTTGAGGGATACAAAGATGATTTCTTTTGGTTTATTCTCCAAAGCATCAGAGCCGAGTTGGCTGAAAGAATGACATCACAGTTTCACAGTTGCCCTCAAAGTGAACTGTTAATTTTTCAGACAATCTTTCAGCCTCAGGCATTACCATCGTCAGCCACCTAAAAGGGTTAATTTTCTAAATATACATAGGCTGCCAAATTTTTGTTGACAATTTGTTCAGTAAAGAACAACAATACTATTCTGCTCAATCTTGTGAAATATCATCTTATTTTAACCCACTCAGCTAAGGACACCAAACCTCTCTGTCTATAATTTAAAGTTTTAAGATATTCCTTAAAGATATTCCTTTCTATTTCACAGGATAACAGTTTAATGTCTGCAACTACAGACTAACATGGCACTAACTGCTAACAAACACTTGTGATGTTTTCCCTATGAGCATGATATCACCGGACGATCATTTGGAAATCATTCTATTTGATCGAATCTGACAAATTTTGCCAGAGTAGTGCGACCAAACAGTTGCTGGTTTAGTGAGCTGGAGTTGCAAACATGCAGTTATGTACGAAACCTTTTATAAAATTATTGTTAAACAGGTGAATAATGGCATCCAAAGTTCTATTACACTTCAACGAAATGTTCAGTACCGAAGCAAATGTCGTTTACAAACACATAGAAAATAAGCATTTTAAGGCAAGAAGATAAAATAATCTTGAAGGAACTGTACGGGAAACATATCTGAAGGTGATATTCCGTCGAAACTGCTGCTGTATACATATCTAAGTATAAAAAAAGTTAAAATGTGAACTGCAACTTACAAGGTCTTGATCCGATTGAGTACGGCCTTGCTTGAGGGTTAAACAATTGTGCCAGAGTTCCCTGGTTCTTAATTGCATTAGAAAGCGCTTCGGGCTTCACTCGAGCTTTCGGTATCCTTTCTGCATACACAGGACTGTACCTATCAGCGCTAGAAGGCCTTCTTGTGTCAAAACCAGGATCGGTAGGAATCGTCCAAGTCGAAAGCATTTTGCTTGACACGATTTGAGATTTACCTTCACTGTCACTCGATTTCCGACTGATCGCGGAATTTAATCGTTGTATTTTGATGGTTCATAGTCGTGCTTGGTTTTGAGTGCCTCTTGATGTAAGATCACGAAGAATTTCACCAATATTTGCGTGTGTTCAACAATAAAAAGTTCACTTCCTTCATATATTTTCCGTTGGTATGCAAAACAACTCTAAAGCAATCCCACAAGGCAACGAGGCATCGTTGCCATGTGACCGCTGTACATAGAAATCGCACGCGCGCGGCAATTTGTCACTGGTACCCAGGGTCTTCTCTGGTACTCAAATCCAAGATGGTGGCATTCCGCTCCCTTCAAAAGGATCGACGGGGGTTGGCCAACGTACTTGGCCTACATTTTTTAAAAAAAAAGGTTCAAGTCATCCTATTTCTTTTCGAGACACAAGTTTTACGAGCATTGTCGTGGGGAGGGGAACCGGACGCATATTAGCAGAAAATTTTGGCCATGTAATTGGGTCTCCTGGGTTCCTTCCAGTGATCAGTATATCATTGTAAGAACTCGTAGGCACGCCAAAATCGTCAAAAACTGAGATGCCTCAGTGAAAAGGATAGATACATGGCACAAACGGTCTTAAACCTTGAATTGTTACCCTCTTTGACCAAACCCCAAAAATGTCACCCTATGTTCTACTCTCAGACTCGTGCCGAATCCCTACACTTTAATATATTTCCAGCATTAAAAAAGTACCCCTTACGGGTGGAGACTGCCGCCCTGTATTATTCCCTATAGGGAACCTATACAGTCCATGTATGGTAGTACCCCCTGGGGAGGGGTAACTTAAAGGTCCAAAACTGACGGAACTATGACTGACACTGGCGTTGAGTTTTATAAACAATTTATTACTTAAGTTCTAAATTCTACAATGTGCAAATAAGAAATTGGTGAAAATTTTGTGTTTTTAAATTATCCTGCAAGTTTTAATTTCACTTATATTTATTCCTAGCTATAGTATGTGGGCTAGACTCGTTTTCCTCAAGATCGCTTTCCGTGTCCGCATTTCCCAGGCTACCGCAGACCAGGAGGAACCGGGCTCACAAAATGACACAGTAGCGTAGAAATCTAGCCTGGATTTATGTGTCGTTCATTTATCGGGGTTCAGACTGCATTTACGACGAAATTCTTGTCCACGAATATGTATCCACTTATTGGCAACTGAAAAGAAAAAGTCAGAAACAATCACGAAAACCAAAATTCAAAGTTTACGTCTGTTTCCCGCGCTTAGCGCTGGTCACGTTATTTGTGCTTGTTTTGCTGTGATTGGTCAGATATGATAACTTGGGAACAAGGTCTAAGTTTTACAAATAACAATTAGAAAAGTCCGAGTTTTCTTTGATGGAATTGTCAACGAGCCGACGCCGAGTTGACAGTCGCGGAGCTAGAAAACAAAGGCAAGCCCGAGCCTTATTGTTTTAGTAGACACTTTGAAAGGAGACAATCAAAAACCTTAAATCAAGAATTTTTTTCAAGGGCAATCCGCGCGCGACCTTACTCCACCAGCGAATAGAAAGTGACAATCAGCAAGATTCACAAATTTCCAGTAGAACACGCCAAGAAAATCACAGTAATGATTATGTCGAAATAACGTCTAAAGGATTCATTATCACTATTAGATTTAGGCCTGGAAGACTAGTTTTGTACTATTCATTTTGTTTCTCCTATTGGCCAGTTAAGCTTTTGACACATCAGGCCTTTTGAAAACTCACCCCATTTATTTCCGCAAAGGACTGGGCAGGCCGCATGCTCGGTTTCGTAATCACCTTTTCCTGATTTTTTCAGGTTATACCAGAACACTGCGTCACCCTGTAATCACACCAAAAAATGAAGTTAATTAGTTAAACAGAGGTTTGAAATTTAGTTCCGTCACTGCAGTATATATCTACTGATATTAAATTAATTATTTCAAGGATTTCAGCGGGTCAGAAAAAAGCACTCAGTCATGGAAACTAACTGGTTTATTTCGAAGTAAGTATTTTCGGCAGTTATTTTTTTTTTTATTTTCGATACAGCGACTTATTTGCATTTAATTGATTTTTTTTTTTTTTTTGCTTATTTGTCTCTCGGGGGGGGGGGGGGGCACGATCATCATGATCAGTAAGTCTCATTAAAAATAACGTTTCTGATTTAAAACTATTCTGTGAAAACTTATGAAGGTAAGAACGTCTATTACTATCTGTTTCGCGTTCGTAATCAAGTAGTCTCATTAAGGGTTAAGCGTTCAAGCGTTCTTGTGTATAGAATAAGAGTGCGTTGGGGTGGGGGATGGGCGCGGCGCTTATTAGTATTTTTCTGTTGAGCGGAACTGATAACAGTCTAGTTCCCAATAAAACTATCGTCCTGGCGTCGCAGTAAGTAGAACTGCTGTCATTTTCCTCCTGTGGCCTTTTTTTTCTCCAACACTTTAGCTAGCGTGATGCAGTTGGGCAAGTCTGAACACTATGCCTGTTTCTAAGAGTTTCTTACCATTGCCGGACCGACGAAAGTTTTAGCTCGCGTAAATACTGTGTAACCTCCCCTGCTGACGTCATTAAGCTATAAATCCAAACAGCACAAAAATTAGAATCATTTCATAAAATATAAATAATAACTCTAGTGACTTCATTTACCGTGCTTATTGCGGACATTCAAATATGGCAAGTTTATCATACGGCTATATATGAAATTTCATGTACTGCGAATACCGGTTTTAAGTCCTAACGAAGAAAATATTCCATTTATCAGACCCCCTACCCAAACCTTACAGCCTTTTAAACCGTTTCCTGTAAGCTTATCCCAAACTGTTTTTGTAGCGCTCTCCCCCCCCCCCCCCCCCCCCCCCCCCCCGTATATAAGCTCCCTTATACCACGTTGTATAAGCCGAGGGCCTATAACCGACATTTTACCATATTTAAAAAACTATAAATAAAGTTTATCTTGCAAAATTCGGTGTGGATTTTAGGGAGAATATGGCATTGAATTTAGCATATAAGATCAGTTTATCTTCTTACATAGATAAGAACAGTGGCAATACGGTTTCCATTCGGAGATACATCTAAGGGTGAGCCTGGGTCCTAACAGAAGAAACAGACACATTTTTATTACATTATAGCCCTTAGCTTCTCATTAAAAAATCTACATTTGTTCCATTCTGCGTTTTATAAAGTGAACGTCAGTTTTGGACGTTACAAAGAGGGTCTGTAATGAACTCTAATTTGTTAAAAAGGTTTTAAGTGTCGCTAAAATACAAGTTTCTATAGCTAGAACATGAAGCGAATATGGGTTCCCATGGTTAGGATGCTCGTCTTTCGCAGGGTTACCTCCAGCATTTCTGTTAGAAAACGTTGGTAGACATGACAATTTGCCCGTGTACTTATACTCGATCCTACCGTAGGTACTGGGTACTAGAACGAAAATTCATGATAAAGAGGCACAGTATTCGCGCCAACTTTACAGAGAGTTGTTGAACTAATATTTTAAAGTCGATATTCTTTGCTTGGTGGAAGTTCATAGTGCAAATAAATCTCTACTTACTCCAAAGTCGAGGTGATATTCATACTGTCCGGCCATTCCGTAATTTGCGATCTGGTTGTCAGAATCAAAACGTTGAGTTAGTTTAGTAAAAGTGGAAAGTGAAGTAGCATCCAGATACCCAAAGGTTAATCACCTACATGTAACTTGTAAAAATTGGTAAAGGTAAAGTCGGCTCATTTTTTAATCGTAAATAGCCAGATCCTTCGCGAGTAAAAAGCTTCGAAAATTAAGATTATAAATTCCCAGATATATTCGTTGAGCTAGCTAAATAGCTACACCTGGGTTGTTTTCGACTTTCTTCGCTTCTCAAGTAGTTTTCTAGCAATCCTACATTTCCCTGAGTTTTATGTCAGATTTATGAAAAGTACTCTTATTTCCTTAACATGAAAAATACTTTCCAATAGAGCAAAATTAGGAACGAACGTTTCTTCGAACTTTCTTTCGAAACACGCGCGTTTTTCATGCAACGGTTGTCCCTGCAATTTCATTGGGCGAGCGATGTGTTTTTACTAGTTAAATTTTATCGGCCGCTTTCCTGGTCGGCTATAAAGTTTGAATCAGCGCGACTGCCGTTCACTTGCATATTCATGAGTTAATCTCCGTACCCATGAAATAAATCGCATATCAGCATGTTTAATGCATTCTTAGCAACAGTTGTCTGCATGGGTACTCTACCTGTAATGGCTCTGCAGTACTCATGTCCAGTCCTGTCACGGCCCCAATTCGACGGTTCACTCTTTCAACGACCTCGTCATCCTCGGCTTCAAGCCAAGCGCTGCATTTTAGAAACGTTTGTCAGTCATATTACACAGGAGCTTCTGCGCGTGCACAAAGGCAAGGAAAAACAGCGCAATGCAAACGCAAGCACAAGGAAAGGAGACATGTCCATTGCCTTGCACCTTGCACCTATTTGGTTCTTTCTGTAGGTAACGGATGCAAATGAAGCCACATTGTTTGTCCTTTGTTTGTGATTCTTTGTATTTTGCAGCAGTATTGTTTCTTATCTTTTATTTCTTTTGTTTTACGTCATCTGTGTCTGGTACTTGCAGGAGGAACCACCTATTTGCACTTAAAGGGGCACTGTCACGAGCTTAACTTCAAAAATTCAACAGCCCAAAAACATGTTTACACCATTGGAAACCTATTAACAGTGGTCAAGTTTTCTTAAAATTACTATACCAGTGTACTGAAACTAAATATAGAGTGATATCACTGTGATACCATCGGGAACCTTTGATCTCAACTTGAAAAAGTCAGCCTGACTTTTTCAAGTTCTGTACTTGTGGTTTGGAAAAATTGATTGAAACTATTTACGGTCATCCTCGTCATTAAACAATTTGCTAGATATCCTTCCCTTTTCGTTCTAGGAGCATTTCTTGCATGTTTGAAAGTAATTAGTTGTAATTTGGGTGTCGTTTTACTAAAAAGGCCAAAAAATGTCCGTGACAGTGCCCCTTTAATTCACACGTGAACATAGCTAACGCAAATGACAGCGCAAACACAAGTAAGTGTAGCGAGACCTGTCCGCCATCTTGGAAAAAGACTTCAATTGCGTTTGCGCATCTTACGTTCCTACGTTTGCGTTCTCCGTGTGAACATCGCTTGCATTTAGTCACACGTGATATGAGAACCACGCTCAAATTTGCGAAATTCTCCCCTTTTAAGTTGGAACTTTAGACATTTTCTGAAAACTTAAACTTTATGCGCCAGCAGCTTTATCACCTCGTTTATTGGCTTCCCGCGTTATTTTACAAAGTTTTCTTACAAAATTCTTACTCATTATGGTTTCAATTCGTAAAAAAGTAATTATGGCAACGAAAGTGGTGCTGTATTTTTACGTTTAACCGTTTATTTTTAAATGAGTGACGAGAAGGGCGCAGTCACGCAGTTTTTTTTTTTTTTTTTTTTTTTTAAAACACTTCCTCGCTGTCTTTCTTTTTTTAAAGTATATATACAGAGTTTGTGTTTGTACTTTTCAGGGTACCTTTTGCTTACTCTGTAATGTGCGTTTTCCAGCTCCCCTGTTTTCTTGTTAAACACTGTTGCTCTTTTAAGCTGTCAAGTAAAGAGAAAAATGAGTCATCTATACTGAAAAGCAAAGCCTAAAATGGGTTTTCTGTACACTAAGCCATTATTTAAAGGCGATATTAGGTAGAACCACGCGACCTTCCAGCCCTCCCGGGATAGACCCGGGCTGACAAAGGGGAATGGGACTGTTAGCAGGGTATGAGCAGACTTGAGACTTTCCCCAGGGGTGGGGGACTGATCATTCCTGGTAGAATACTTGAAAAAGCTTGAGTGGTGGTGGGGGGGGGGGGGGGGGGGGGGGGGGGGGGTACTCTGCTGGAGTCTAGGTATCCCTACCTCGTCTTAGATAAATTTGCTACCCCATCTCGGGATATTTTCATTATAAGATTCGCTATTTATTCGCGTATTTAACATCGACCTGATTTAGACAAGCAGAGAGATCTCAATTTGACATAAAAGTACCGCAGCCCATCCAGCGGACGCACCCGTATAGCGTATGTAAGGTAAAGCCCCCCTCCCCTCCTGGGTCATCGTGTCACCATCCCCCCCCCCCCCCCCCCCCCATGATTTTAGTAGTAAAACTTCCCATATTGTTGGAACTTCCAACAAACTCTCTAATTTTCCCCTAATCCTGCTAATCATGGTTTATTATTTATACTGTATTCGCCAGCATATATCTACCTACTATTGATTTCTAGAACAGATAGCTCGCACTCAGCACTCTCCGGCTTCTCTACCAAGTCAAAACCCCGCTTCACTCACACACTTGTTAGTAACATACCCTGGGCGTGGCAATCTCTTTTATTCTATTTGCTTCAGCCGTGGTCAGGAGATCTCTGAAGATGAATAGTCGAGGCTTTCGCCAAACCATCTCTACTTTAACAGGCCTGATCATAAGCAAAGGATTCTTCTTGCCGTGGTACCAGCAAATTAGATTTCCTTGAGGGGTACTCTAGGTCAAGAATGAAAAAAAGGAAGTGGAAACAGTTACGAGCTGTCAAAGTAAGTTGCAGTAGGCAGTTGGGGAAGAGGCGATGGCAGTGCTGGAAACGTAGGAGGAGAGGGAGCAGGAAGAGCAGGAGAAGGAGGAAGAGCTAGAAGCTAGTAGTAGTAGGAGGAGGAGCTAGGAGGAGGAGGAAGGGAAGGGGCAGCAGTGGAAGTAGGCAGACAGGCGGAGGAGGAGGTGGAGCAGGAGGCGGAGAATGCGGAAGAGAAGGAGGAGGAGGAAACGGGGCAGGAGCAGAAGGAGGCGGACGTGGCGGATGAGGAGGAGAAAGGGAAGAAGGAGGAGAAGGAGAAGGAGGCCGGTTTTTTGTCCGTCTTAAAGATAATTCTCTCATCTGTTAAACTTGCTTATTTGCAGCTGTTTTCCAAATACTAAGGCTCAATTCTGCGGAACAGACAAAAGGAAGAGAAAGGACTGGTACCTTGCTTATATCGCCCCTGCAGAGTGTCGCGTACTCCCCAGTCTTGAATGAAGCCGTGTTAATTTCTTCGTCTTTTGCCTTTATTTGGTCATGGGTGTCACGTGTGTTTTGTTCAGCAGCCCTCCTGTAGTGCATCACATTTTCTTTCGCTTGTTCGCTGTCGGGAGCTATATAAAGAATACATTAGTTTTATTTCTGTAGAATCGTGAACGAGTTTACATAATCAACACGCTGCAAATTTTTAAAATACTACCTTACCTAGTTTCACTATTTCCAATGTAAGGTTAAGAGCTCTTTCGGGATTTCCTTTCTATATAAAAACGTAAAAGACAAAATCGTCAAGGTCCAGTTGTATATTTGTTATAAACTATTATCAGCATAATTGCATGGTGCTACAGCTGAATCAATTTACAATTCCGGAAAATGAAAAAAAAAGTCACACATTGTGACTATACACATACACATTACGCATTACGCTCACAGTTAACGACAGTTACGCTTCCCACCCAAATCTTCGCAGTTTTCAAGTTGAACAACATCAGGTAGAAGAGTTATATTTTTATGCAGCGCTTACATGTTTGTATTGTCATACAAAGTTCTTACATGTAACATACTGGGAAGAAAAACCTAGAAAATTCGCTGGAGGAGTCGCTTGTGTGACGTTAAACCATAGTTAACTATGGTTAAAATAAACAGCTTTGAAAGTCAATTTTGGCGCCATACACAAGCTGCTATATAGGGCGCGCGTCATTGGCGAGGAATGTTTTTTTTAAGAATTCTTTTCCGCGTAACTGAAAGAAATTCATTGAATTTGAGTACAGTAATTACAGTGGTACCGAAATAAAATTTTCTTACAACATATTCGATCCACGCCAAGTACTCTAACACTTCTGTTCGATTCACGGCCCCATCATGTCTTCCTTCATGTATTAATTCGTCTGCCATGTTTAACCAGTCTCTGGCCTGTCCGTATCGCCCGGACTGATATGCCACTGTACCCATATCAAAGCAGTCTTCAGCTAATAGCTTTGGAGACGGGCCACATCCTAAAATGTCACACAATTTTGGCATAAGCTTAAAACATAGCTAAATAGAGTGATTTTTACTTGAGCGTCGAAAGTAATCGCATTTGATTTAGTTTTGGAGTGGAGATTTTTAAACGACGTTATAAACGAGGGCGACTTTCCTTCTACCCTGTAAATCGTAAATACCTTCTTGTGAGTTAATCGTTCGTTTAACAACCCGCGTATCTGCCTTGTTAGGCAGGCTATGCAATTTTTTTTTTCGATGACGCGCACAAATACTTTCTTGCCGTTCGCTTACCTGGGATATTGCTATTGACCATGTCAGCAGTAGATATATTGTAAGTGTCTTGGAGTCGAAACAGTGCCGCCATGGCTCCGATGAGGTCCTCTGTATAGGTTGGAAATTGCCATTTGTTTGACTTCAATAGATCTTGTAAATCTACGGACGCAGAAAATGGCAATTCAAAGTTTGGCAGCTGGGTCCCAAGCTAACCGTTAAATCTCCCTACTAAATGACATGCAGTTCTTGTAATGTTAATAACAAAACTAAGAGAGCAAAATAACTGAATTTTGATTGCTTGAGAGGATATTTTTCGTTCAATTTCTGTTTGTCGACGGTAAAACGTTTTAGAAGGTTACTAAGATTCCCAGAAAACGCTCGAGAACACCCGATGAATCCAACGTTGATCCGATTTTTTCAGAGGGTTTAAAAAATGACCAAAAATTCCAATTAATAGGTCAAGGTTTTCTGAAATATGTCTAAAGACCTCTCTTGTCGAAGGTCACCCGAAGGCCGAGCGTTACGGGAAAGTCAGCTATGCATTTTGGAACTACAGACCGAACAATGAATACAAATCATTCTCGATATGATCGCAGAGCCGTTTTTTTTTGCGCACGACTATCCTCGACTCCAGAACTCTTTCAAGCATGTGAGGCTGAAAAACCGAAGGCTCTGGGGTCGAGAATGGTGCAAGTGATGGTCTGTTGTCGAGATTGGAGTGCGCGCGCGCAAGACCTTCATTTGTCACGGATCGTCACGCCATTCGATGCCAATTTCGTTCCCAATACTCTCTGTTTCTACTCGTCAGCGACAAAGGGGGAGAAAGGACTCTGGATACGAGTACGTGTCACTTTGCTTAGCGCGCGTTTTCCCGCGGTTGACTTTTATTACTTTGCGCTCTGATTGGCTCGTTGTGTTATTAGTTTACTGAGAGCGCCCAAGCCCGGGGGAGGGGGGGCACTCCCATATATGAGCTATATAGGTATGTGCGGCTGTGAAGGGTATGGTTTCAAGCAGTTTTGTCTGGGATAGGGTATAGAAATAAGAGAGTTTGGGTCTAGAATAGGGTATCATTTGCCGGGAAACTGATCAGTGGTATGAAGAATAAGAAACTCAAAAGAGAAAGAGAAAGAGAAACAGGCTTTGCTAAACGTAAATAAAATCGGAATCGTTTATGTCAGATGGTTTGCCATTAAAAACACTAATAGTGCTACGAAATATACAGTTCTAAAAAAAATAGCAAGTCTGGGATAGGGCAGGGATATTTGGTGTGAAGTCTAGTAAAGCTTCAGCTTTACATGGTATAGGGTAATAGTAAGGGTTTCAGAGTCCCAGCGGCACACACCCCACCCAGAAATACACAGAGTGCCCCCCCCCCCCCCCCGCCCCCCCGCGTCCAAGATGGTTCAAGTTTTGGTTTGTAACAATTATTAGGGAACGCTGTCAATTTCTCTTGTAGGTTAACAGCGGAAATAAATAAAATATCAAATAGCTGTTACTGGCAAACCAATTATTGTGGTTCTGTACGCAATTAGCATGGTTAGAAAATACAGCGGTTTGAAATATCGGTTCAACTTAAAAGAAAATAGCTCAAAATAAAGAATATTTTTTGTCCATGCTTCTATCGCCTAACGTATTGCGTTAATTTTCGAGCAATAATAATTCTTTATTATTTTTAAAATTTGATTTTTCCTATAACATATAAGATTACATGCCGAGAAATTGATGAAAATGGCAAGAGAGAGTGATTTAATGGCCTTCATTCGCGCTGAAAACCCAACAATGCGTGATAAAGTATCAAAATACACAGCTAGTTATGCAATTGGACAAAATAATGAAACTCACCGTTCGAATAATCTTTGTCTAAAAATTTGCCAATCTCGCTCCATCCATTTGCAAATCTTTTGATTATAGCATAAGTTGAGGTGGGATTCTCGAGTGTTTTTATTCCTTCTATTTTGACTCGGTTCGTCGCTTCCTTGACGCTTTCAGCAAACTGTTTTATCTGTTGCAATCTTTTCTTCTCTAATTCGACGTATCTCTCCAGGCTTTCCCCCAGTTTTAATTCCAAGTTCACAACTTGTTTCATTTCCGCGATAGAAGCGTAACTATCTCCTCTGGCGAAGAGTGTTTGACGGAAACTTCGACAGACAGCTAACGCGAAAATTATGTACAAACATCGAGTGCCCATTTTGTCACTGGCGGGATCTCAAATTAGCTTCAAACATGTGATCTACAGCACGAAACCGCGCTTGCGAATTTTGATAGGAAAGTTTTCAGCTGAGTTTTCAAACCATTTATTATTAATTACGAACATTTCTATGCTATACTTCAAAGCAGATGTGATTTGCAACACGTTTAGTATAATTTTTCGTTTTCTATATGAAAAAAAAACCTTGAAAGAAATCTATACTTCGCTGCACAGTGGGAATCAACCATCGAGAATTTCTTCGCCCTTATCATTCGAATAAACGTTATTTAGTCGAGCCAGTGAGTGAATGTTTATCGTGGAGTTTTTGAAAAGATTATTTTTTTTTTCGATCGGTGCAGGCTGTTTACAGGTGCTACGCTGGTTTTTCTATTGTTTCAACGACAGGCTGAACAGCTCTGATTAGCTTTGAGCGAAGTCGTCACTTGCATTGAGACAAAGTCGGAAATGTTGATTTTACTAAATTGATTTATCCAGCTAAGCTAACTTGGTGTGACACCCTTCCTTTCCGAAACCAGCTGAAATCAGCTGGGGCTGAGTGGATCTATATCTATGTGCACAATAGTTCATCTTTCTGTTTCTTTATTATGAAACAGCATTTCTTGATATATATCTCTTTCACTTGAACTGGTTACGCTTCGGAAATAAGCTAAACGAGGTCCGCGCGCGTGGGCCGGAGTACGCACCCCCCACCCCCCACCCCCCACCCCTTATTCCACCTCATCCCCTCTCCCCCAACCGTCGCTCTCTTGCTATAGAATTTAAATTTTATTTTATTTCTTTTTTAGTTCACGACAATATAATATTGAAACATGAAAACAGGAAATTTCTAAAAACGTAGAGTTTCAGTAGCAGTTAAAAAAGAATGATCGCAAAAACCATCATGTGAAGCATTTGTCCGTTGGGGTACCCTGTGAATTTTTGGGTGGGGTGTCCTGCTGGGTCTCTGAAACCCTTCAGCTGAACATTTACAACCATATTCGCTCGGTTTTCGAGAGTAGACACCAAATGATCTCTACCCGTATCTAAACGTACTATTTTCCAGTCGCACTAAATCATGGCTAATTTCCAATTAATATGTGAAGTACTTTCTTTTCCAAGAGTCAAATGACCTGAAATCCTAGTGTAGACTGAATTCTTTAAACTGCTGAATCAGTTTCCCAGTAAAAATCATACCCTGTATTTTTCTTTAACGATCACAAAACTTCACGTGTCAATTCTTTTCCTGAGTGTCCTGCGAGCAGAGTCTTCTTCGATCAAAACAAATATTATATGTATTTCACTTCCAGTGCTAGAGCGTGCACTTTGTCATGCTTTCTCCCAAATTGAAAGGAATGAATAATTGATTGTTTTATGAAAGAAACGATTCATTCACTTTTGGCAGGTTTTCCATTCCTCAGTCACGCGGGTTTTAAGAAATTACTTTCGAAGCTAAACGCCAAGGGACATTTTTACGGAATTTCTTGCACTTTAGAGACAATTTCTTTAGGCTCGGCATAAATTTGAATGACAATGAGGAGCAGACAGCGAAATGACGTTAGTTTGGAAATCATTATGGAAATTAAGCCGGTTTGTTTATGTTGTCTGTTAGATGAATATTCAAATTCTCATTGGTACACATGTTCCTTGTCTGGTTCTCACAGTACTTCGTTCACTTCACTTGCTTGTTGCACCGGGGTCGAGTCAGCAAAATGGCGGAGTTATTTTGTGCCAGATTATCAGTGCTAGCGCTCACTTTTTGCCTGATTTTGAGCAGAACTCGAGGTGAACTTTTCACAGCTCTAGTCGATCTAGAAAACCTGGTGTATAGAGAACGAGAATTGAGAGTAACTTTAGAAGAATATGTCCAGTTGGAGGAACAGCGACTAACAAAACTTAAGAAGTTGCTCGCTAAAGTTAACGTCGCACATGATCTTGTGGGAGAAAGGGTTCAAAGCTATCTAGGACATCCAGTGAACGCTTATCTCGAAATTAGGAGAATGTACAAAGAGTGGCCCGAAGCAGAAAGACTAATTCAGTTGGATAATTCTGAGGGTAGGTAATTACAAGTCTCACATGTGATCGTGATGAATTCAACTATCTTGTCGATTGGTCTTTTATTTTTAGACACAACTGTGAACAGTTTTTTTTTTTGCAAATTGCAGAGCAGCTACTAACGTTTACGCGGTAACTCATTTCCAGATTCTAACGTAGGTCCGATTAAGTTCTAATGGCAATATATTTGTTTTTCAATTTGAAGAGTTAACGTTCACCCCTCAAGCTAAGAATAGGTAATAAGTTAAGTCTTATTAATTGTACAAGAAAAATTTCCAATATCACGCTTTACTAATTTTTCTTTCTTATTGTCTTTGGACTACGTGTCAAGTCGTGTGTGAAGGATTCTGACATTTTTAAATCTCAGAATAATTGACTGTCAAATTATTGACTTATCTGATCATGATGAGATGTCATTCTTGAGTGATGTATTAATTTATGCTGCTTCCTTTTCAATTAGACCAGTTTTCAGTAAATGAGATCAGGGTCCTTTACCATTTTACATGAGAAATGTGTTGTTCCAGAAAATATCCATACCTCCCACAGCCACCTAACACAACTCATACCACCCAAAACGGAAGGTTTTATGGTTTGCTACCCCCTACCCCTTCAGAAATTATGGATATTTTCTAGAACCGCAAATTCCGCAAGAATCCCCTCTCTCCCCTGCCCCCTTCCCCCGCAAAAAAATAAGTAAGTAAAAATATAGTGTGCTCAGAAACTTGTGACGCTCATTCAATGACTATATCAATTGCTTACAGTTTATAGTGTTTCATATTATTATGTTGAGTATTAGATCCCCATCCAGAGTCTTCTTCCCCCCCCCCCCCCGACACACACAGACTGGGTGGTACCCACTTATATCTGGGGGTGATGGGATGGAATAGAGGTACTCCCAGCCACTCAGTGTTACAGAAACCAGTATGAGCTCCAGCGCCTGTGTAGACTGTTCCCAGCCCTCTATTTTTTCGTGTTTTTTCGATCGATGAGCGTGCGGTGAGAACAGCAAGAGAACTGGACGCCAGCGCAAAATAGAAGAAGCAAGAGGGTGGGGAGCGGGGAGCGGGGAGCAAGAAAAATATTTTTCTTTCGCTTACCGCCCCCCTTTTTTGCGCTGAAAAATCGAGAGGCTGTGGACAGTCCAACGCCTGTGGGACTCTTGGACCAGTTAAGGTGAAAGGTAAATTCTCTGTTCAAGCCTAGTGGTAGAAGGTGACTAGGAGTATTTCTACTCCTTCCTGAATGGGATGCTAGTCCATCGCAGAGTTACCCCCATCAGTAAATTTGCCAGTACCCATTTATACACCTGGGTAGAGAGAGGCACTGTGGGAGTGAAGTGTCTTGCTCAAGAACACAACACAGTGACACCAGCAGGGCTGGAACCCAGACCTCTTGATCCATAGTCCAGCACACTAATGATTAGGCCAGTAAAGTGCCTCTGGATTGAGGCAGACGTAACAATTTATTTTTTCCTATTTTATGTCTGGCAGCTGTGAGTGATGCTATATCCAAACATAAAGATGCATTACCAGTAAAAGAAGACTTTGATGGAGCAATCACGGCACTTCTGCGGCTTCAGGACACATACCAACTTCAGCCTTCCTCCTTTACCCAAGCAAAGTTACCTGGCGCCATTAAGTCACCTAAAATGACAGTGGGCGAAGTTTATGATGTTGGACGTCACGCATACCTCAATAACGACATGTTTTACACAAAGACGTGGATGGAAGAAGCTTTGAAACAGTACAATATTCAAGATGACCCTGAAGACGTCAGTTTGTTTGATGTGTACGACCACCTGTCATTTTCTGAGTACAAGGTAATAATAATTAATAACAATAATTTAATATTAGTAGTGCACAAATTATATATGTAACACTGGTAACAAACAAACACTTCCTGCAAAATGTTTGTTTGCTTGAAGTTGCACCAATAACCTTCTAAAAATAAAAATATTAGGCTATTGTAAAATTGTTTGGGAGAGGATAAAAAATGGGAACTCACAGTAGACTGATAGACTTTGACTTGGCCACCGAGAGGAGGGGAGGGGACTACCATTTTTTGACATAAAAGGTAACAATTTATATTTCAAAAATATATATAAATTGTTATCGTGAAGTTCTTTGGATTCTGACTCGTCCCCAGTCGTCTTCATATAACACGCGGCAAAGGAAGAGTTACATACGAGGTAGGGGAGCAGGGGATGATGGCTATCTCACCTTGCGCACCCTTTCTCGGTACCCATCTCTCCCTGCGCTCTCCTTGCGCGCTGTATTAAGACGACTGGGGACGAGTCAGCTTTGGATTGCAGTTATTAGACCAGTGGGCAGAAGGTCAATGGATTCACCTCACTTTCCATAAGAATACTGAGTGGCATCTTTCTTTAAGGTGGCTCGCAATGTTTTGGACAAGTTAAAGTTAATCTTATTTAAATCTCTTCGTGCCAGAAGGTGCACAAGGCCTGGACATCTTCCCTCCACTGCTGGCGCGCGCAGTTGATCTGTGTAAGATGGATCCGAAGTGCACTCCCATGGATCTTGCGCATTCTTTTGCAGCTGCACCAACAAATTATGTTGAATAAACACTTAGTACATGCTAATTTTTGGGTAGGGTTTGCCAATGAACAAATTGAGCTTCCTGTAATGTCAAGGTATGTTGCCATGGCAACTTGAAAAGAGGTTAAAGATAACTTTTATTGGACCATTTCAGGCTAATAACCTGAAAACTACTCAGTGAAAGTTTTTCATTTTGATATATTTTTTTGTTTAATTGACAAAAATACATTTCTGCAAATTTTTAAATAATTCTGTCAATCGGGATCTGCAGAGCTTCATTGTTTCATAAAATTAAGGTGGCCTTATGAACCCTATTGACAGAATTTGTTTTAAAATTTGATTACTTAAAACATAATTAGCCTGAAAAGGGGAAATGTAGGGTGTCTTGGACCTCTTTGGACATTGCCATGGCAATAAATTTTGACCCCCGATTTTCATGCTCATAAAGCCTTTTTATTCTACATCTTCTGTAACAGAATACCAAAGATGGGAAGGTTTACACTTTTTCCACAAGTACTGTGATTGTATTTATAAATTTTTTTTTTTAATGTACTGTTTCTTTTGGGTACATTTCAGCGAGGCAACTTTAGAAAAGCGTTGGAGTATTCCATCAAGATGGTAGAACTAGGTAAGTGACAGAAATTTGATTAACAGTCAAGTCCAATACCAGGGATGGCTTGAACCGTTAAAGTAAATGGTTGAGAAAAATTCTAACAGATGCTGTGAACATTTTTAACAGTTTAATTTCTGCCAGTCATGTTTGTTTTAAATGCAATCTACATGTACAAACATGGAGTCTATAGGCATGGCCTGCTGCAAACTCTCATTTGAGACCTAGCTTTACTTGTCTGACTAACAAGAGGGACTTATAAGCTAGCGTCAGATTTAAATTTTCAATATTGGGTTGGTCGTGAAGTAAAAAGGTATTAAGCTTACTAGACATTCCATTCTATAGATCCCACGCATGAACGAGCTCAAGGAAATGTTGCATTCTTTGGGGAAGAAGTTAAGATGTACAAAGAGACTGGCCGCAGGGGTGATACAGGTATTATCACTGATACAAAGGTGAAACCAAGGAGTGAGCGAGCCAACTGGCACCAAACATCTTCCTTCCAAAACTATGAAAGGCTTTGCCGAGGGGAAGTCAGAAATTTGGTGAGTAGATTGGCATGTCTGCAAATAAAAAGGTTACTGTAAACACTTGTAGATAAGCGACACCCTCAATTTAGCAAATAATATTTTTGGGGAAAAAGTTTTTTTAAAAAATCAAAAGGAATGCAAAATCATTCTTTTGAAGTCTTCTTCATCGAATGTAAACTCACTATCATTGAAACTGAAATGGTGTTACGCATAACAATTTTTTTATGAAATCTTTACAAATATGTCAGGCAGCAGGTGATCTGTTCTGATCAGAGGAGACAAATGACTCACTAGATTGACAGGGCTTGAAAGAGGCCCCATCAAGTTATACAGGACATTATAGACTGTAGGTTTCTCTGCTGGGCAATTAGTATTTTTTTGTGCTCCCATGTCTAACCGGCAAGGTCCCAGGCAAGTCGTCTGCCAAATAAATCATAAAAATAGTTAATTAAGTAAAACAAGCATGCAACTGTCCCATGGAGGCAAAATTGAGAGCTGCTTGTCCAATAACATGGGAGACAGTGTGGCCTTATGGCTAGTGCACTGGACTCTGGATCAAACAGCCCAGGTTCGAGCCCTGGCTGCGGTCACTGTGTTGTGTTCTTGGGCAAGACACTTTACTCTCATAGTGCTTCTCTCCACCCAGGTGGTACCGGTAAAATAATGCTTGGGGGGTATATTTATTGGGCGTGATTGCTGACTACATTTCGACTGCCATCTTGACAATCGCCATCTTGAGTGAGTTACTTAGTCTTAACCCTCAACCCATCAAGCATCCAAGATGGCAACTTAAAGGGGCAGTTTCACAAGAGGTCTTCTCAGTTTTTTTGTAAACTATGCTTGAATTATAAAGGTGCATTCAATGATAAAAAACAAGCTTGATATGCTACGGAAGAATACCCAAATTCCTGTGACATGTGGTCATAATCAATGACTAAATTGATATTGCAGGAAATTGATCATTGTTGTGCTAATAATTCGTGAATTTCATGACTTTGTCTTTCCTCCACTTTTTCTTGTCTTTTCAATCTTTTCTTACCATGTCTGTGCAACTTGTTTTACAGACGGCGTGGGAGCAGAGTAAAATGACGTGCTGGTACCACAGTGCAACACCGAGATTAAAACTCAAACCTGCAAGATTTGAAAGAGTGTTTGTAAAACCTGAGATAATAATTATGCGCAACATTCTTATGGATTCAGAGATGGACAAAATAAAGGAACTTGCTTCACCAAGGGTAACATAATACTCTTTGTTCTTTTTTAACATAACATATTAATAGCATTCAGGGCCATAGGCAGAATTTTGCTTGGGTGGGTGCAAGCACCTGAAGCATGAGCATCTAGGGGGGATCTGAGGCTATATTTCTCCAGAAAATTTTGAAGTCCACTTTTCCTGCATTCTGAAAGTCATTCTAACCCTCCCTCTCAGATAAAACGGACCTTTGCGGCACGTGAAGGGGTGCAGGAGCACCCATCGCACCCCCCTGCCTACGGCCCTGGCATTATTATCATGAGGTCTCACTTAGTTCCAAAATATCAATCAAACAAAAGTGAGGTTTAAAGTACACTGGACATGTATTACATTTTGTTTGTCTTGTGAATCGACCAGTGCAATAAATTGAAAGAATTTTAAATTACTACAATTTCTCCCGTTGAAGGGGAGGGGGGGGGGGGGGTAATCAAAATTTTAGTGCAGAATGCACTTTTGTGATGGTCATGTGGGCTGTCATCTGCTAAACTGCTAAACCACCAATCTACTAAGGCACTAAGGTGTAAGCTGTGGTAGTTGATTAAGTAATTAATATCAATTAATTAATTAATTAAGTCGTTAATTATTCTTGTGAAGGGGGTAAGGGGTGGGGAGTACCTGACTGTACTAGTACTGACCTGCACTAGGTAAAACATGGATAGTATCTGCATTACTTTTTTATGAAGAACACAAAGACTATTTTGTTTCTGAAAACCCTGCGCTGTCCTTGTGAGAGTATTATTCCAAGAACAGGGAACTTTGCAGTAAACACATGCGCAAAAGATAAGTCTGCATTACATTCTTGAACTCTCCCGAACGTCGCATGCTTTTCCCTGCGGTACGATTCTTGTAGACTCCGTGGTGTCAAGTTAAAACCGCGAGTAACTAAAGTATACTTTGTGGCGACCCAGTGCTTTGTGTGAAACAAACAAAAAAAACATTTCCCTTGATTAATTGATGACATCAGTGTTATAACTGGTTTTATAACTGAAAGCAAAGCAACTGCCATTGAGCTCACGGTGATTGTAATAAAAAGAACAACAACAGCTTAGCATGCTCCTAATTTCACTAACATTTACTCTACTAATGTTTGGTTTTCTGTTGCATCTAAAGTTACTGTTTGCTGTTATCAAATATTTTGGCTAGCTTGATACATGTAGCAAATGTACAACATCAACATTATTAATAATCATCAATTTCCACTATTGTACATTGATGTTCATCGTCTTCATCCACTTGGTCAAATGGAAGTGAGATATACACAGTTACCAACAATAACACGCAAAATGGTTTCAATAATATGCTGAAGGAAGTATTCTCCAGTATGACTTGCTTGTAAAGCCTGAAGATGTTCACAATGAATGATCGCCTGCCACCAGAAAAACTGTGTTCATCTTTAGTTCTAGTTACCAATGGCTGTGGCACATAAAATGTTTCAGCCATAAGCTGCTTTAACTCTTACTGTAGCTATTTTATAAACAGTTTATAACACAAGTTCATATGGCAGATAGGTAAAGTCTGCATACGAGCCTAGTGGCCCATCAGGCCGGAGCTTATCCTGGTTTCCATAGCATGAAGCGACTAGGAGTATTTCTACTCCCCCCTGGATGGAATGCTAGTCCATCGCAGGGTTACCCCCAGCAGTAAATTCGCCGGTACCCATTTATACACCTGGGTGGAGAGAGGCACTATGAGAGTAACGTATCTTGCCCAAGAACACAAAGCAGTGCCCCAGCCAGGGCTGGAACCTGGACGGCCCGATCCGGAGTCCAGCGCACTAACCATTAGGCCACCGCGCCTCCCACATACCATATGGCAGATACACTTTGAAATATTTGATGATAGATTATGGAGATGAATTGAACTTTTTTTACCTGATGCAGTTTTCACTGCCAAAACAAAAGTAATTTATATGGTTATTTTTGTACATGTACAAATATTACGTGCATTATGTACATGTTTCAAATTGTGTATTAATTGACTTTCTCATAATCAGCTTCGTCGAGCAACAGTAAGAAGTCCAAAATCAGGACTGCTAGAACACGCGAATTATAGAGTTAGCAAAAGGTAATCTACGCTCTTTTTAATAAGTTATCAGTGTACAATCAAGAGACATCATCTATCATAGGCTCGCAATGCGTGCAGAAAGCCAGATACTTTTGTTGCTTTGTGAAACTGGTGAAACCTCCTGACATTTAGCAATTGACTATCATACGAGTTCTTGCATTGTGTAATTATGCAACAAAATCCACTGGTTACATGAGCTATCACATTCGGGGTTGAACCTTTGTGACTTCAGAACTGTCATTTAACTGTCAATCAAATGTTTTAATGTACTTAACATGTCTAAGCTGCAATAACTGTTTTATAAATAATTGCAAATTTTTTATTAATTCACAGTGTTATAAAGATTAATAATAATATTATTAACCATTTCGCTATCTGAGTTGAACTTTGGGTGAATTGAATGTGATTTTAGCTTTCAATTCTATGAATGAAATGTTAGCGTGTGACCATTCAAATGGAAGTTATCAAGTTTACTTTCATGTGGTACTACTTATTAT
The DNA here is from genome assembly GCA_963693305.1 of Meandrina meandrites. Taxonomy (NCBI): domain Eukaryota; kingdom Metazoa; phylum Cnidaria; class Anthozoa; order Scleractinia; family Meandrinidae; genus Meandrina; species Meandrina meandrites. The sequence goes on from OY855907.1 coordinate 36,932,549, forward strand.
GCTGTACAAGGTGGTTCTAACTTTTAAGTCTGTTGATAAAACCCTAGTGTGTGAACATTCAAATGAAAGCTATTGAGCAGTACTTTTGTGTGGTACTGTTTATTATGCTGTACAAGGTGGTGCTAACAGTTACGTCTGTGGATGAAACCCTAGTGTGTGCCAATTCCAATAAAAGCTATCGAGCAGTGCTTTTATTTGGTTTATTATGCTGTACAAGATCGTTTTAATGCCTCTTTAATTAATGCAAGGTTAATTGTAGTTCAGTTTGCATTCCTAGCTTGTTAACCTTTTCATCAGGTACTGGTAACAGTAAAACAATAACAGTAACAGCTTCTTGCTTTTCTTTGCATGTTGTTGTCTAATTATAAAGTTTGCACGTGCTACGGTAACTCTTGACGATGGAAGTTTAGAGACAAGTGAACATAGAGTTAGTAAAAGGTTTGTGGACACGGAGTCTTTTAAAAACCATGTGAAAATGTTTAAACACAGTAAGCCACTGAGTTCACCATACATTTACCAGGAACCGCCCAAAAGGTCATAAAATTTAAAAACGACGAAGATAAGTTCACTTCAAGGCAATGGTGTGGATTTAACTGGCTTTCTTACAGATATTCAAGGATATAATTTCAACCCTTTTTGCACGAAATGTCGTGGGTTCGATTCCCATCTGTGAGCTCAGAAATGTGTTTCTGAGTTCTTCTCTTCAAAGGAGTTCGTCTCTCTACATCATTTGTTTACGCTGAGAGTATTAACGAGAATGCGTGTTTTGGCAAGCAGACATCACATCATGCAGTCGTGAGTGTGTGGCGTTGTTTTCTTCCTTAGCAGCAGTGGAAGAGAATTGACAAAATTGTACAATCTAAGATTCAAAGAGAACATGCAGAGATAAATCACTGCATTCTCTTCAGAACGTTCAAAAATAGCTAGAAAATTGAAAAACCGTAATTCAGGTAATGTTCAGAAATTTCCAGATAAAAGTGTCGAGCAGCCTTTTTCTGCAAACTTATTCCACCCCACCTTACCATACAATGATGCGTGATGTGGGACAGCGCTGATAGTCGGGATGCACTGTACCAGAAATTCGCGGGATACGGAATGAAATAAGTATGGCGGGAAGCCGGGATACGCGGGAAAGTATTGAAATTTGTTTGAAATCAATGGAAGTCTAAAGTTTGAACCCTCTACAACACCCCACCCCTACCCCCTACCGCCTACCCCACCTTCTTCCCCAAGTGCATTGCCCACTCCCCAAAGTCACACTTTGTCACTTTGCTCACATTTTGAGAAATCTGCTTTTTGCCAAGTGTTTTTAAGGCCTTAGCGTAATTGTTGTTGTAATTTTCTTGATAAAACAACTATCTCATTTGAACAATTGTTTCTTCAAAATTAATATAAACCCCAAAACAAGCTCTTGATGTCTCCCAATCTCAACACATCACGGATTTTGCTTTGCAGTTATGTCAAAAACTGTCAGTGGCTCCTTCACAGAAAATAAAGTCAGATCATTTTGATGAAGATATGAAATTTTACCATCTTTCAATTTTCTATTAACTTTTTTCTATTAACTTTTGGAATTAGACGGTGTCTGGGTAAAACATTTTTTTATACACTTTCGGCATGTTTATTCATCAAGTTTATTTTCCGAGGGTTTTGATGAAGTGGATAGACTGGATACCATGCCAGTTATAATCCCTTTACTTACCCCCCCCCCCCCCCCCAAAAAAAAAAACCCCTCTTTAACAAAAGTGATTTCATTGTGCTTCGCAAGCTACCGCGAGGTATTGTGTTTTTTGTTAACTTATTCTGTTCCAGGCGTTTCGTTAGTTGGGGAGCAACTGGAAAAACGGGATAAGCGTGAAGAACGACGAGTGGAAAAATGGCACGGGCTTTGGGACCGGAGAGATCTCTCTGGCCCAAACGTATTCTCGTCCCCATAGCCCTTTTCGCTTCTCTTTGCCGGCGGGGCTTTGGCACGAGAATCGAAGGGCTCTGGAACATATGATTTTTGAATTAATTCGAAATTTTTGATTGGCTGTTTGAAAACAGAAAATCTTCAACGGAAGTTAAAATGCCATGACACTCCACACAGTATACAGCTATTTGGAGAAAGATTGTTGGAAAAAGCGCACACGACAATCTCGAAAGATATTGTGTGTATTTTTAAGTTCACTGTTACCTGACTTCGGCATTTCAAGGAAATCTGAAAAAATGGCAAGAGACGCCAAAAGAAAGCATACAGTGTCAGGAACAGTGTATTGATCATATCCCAGATTACCTTTGGGGATTGTCGCGTGCACATTCTTTCCGACCGTTACCAATAGCTGCATTACATGAAGACCGGAAGTCCCGGAATCTAGGACCCTTCGTTTCTTGTGCCATGGCCCCGCTTGCCAAAGAGAAGCGAAAAGGGCTATGGGGACAAAAATGGCCCAAACCCTCCCCCTTATTCTTCGCTCGCCGTTTTTTATCGCTGCTCCCCAACTAACCGAACGATTCGAACAGGCTTTAGTTGACTTATTTAACTAACGCGTGATGTTCACAAACATTTCCAAACAGCTTCGCCGTGCAACAATACAACATCCGGTCACTGGGAACCTAGAACATGCGTCCTACCGCATTAGCAAAAGGTTGGTTACTGCTGTTTTGTGTGAAAGACATGGGGCTCATTCATATTTGATAACTGTGCTCAGCAGAGATATTTACACAGGTTAGACTGTTAATGCTTCCGGTCTCTCCAGTCGTTCAAATCCTGAAAATAAGCCCTGGGATGGTATTTGCAAAACGTCCATTTTAGGTGGGCGGGGATGGGGGGGGGGGGGGGGAGGGGGGCATTTTTCTAATGGAAATTTACGTTTTAAAAATGTTCAGGATTTTATTTGTGGAAGGGAGAGTGCGTCTGAAATTTTTTTGGTACACAAGAATACCACATGGTAAAGACCTTAAACAATAGATGTTAAATGAACACGATGACAAAATGGTTGGTAGAATTTTCAGTATTGTCTTGTAAGCTTTTAATTCTACTGAACCTCTTGTGTAGCAGTTGCTTTTGTTTATGGGCTAGGAGCATTGTTCATGTTGTTCTCTCGAAGGGTAACGAACTACAAAACCAAACCATTACTCAAAGAAAGTATCTAGTAAATTTTGTAACGCTGTTAACACTAAATTTAGTAGCAACTAATTTATCAAAGGGACTCTTTCTACTAATTATTCATTTAAATAACGAGGGACTGACTGACTGACTGACTGACTGACTGACTGACTGACTGACTGACTGACTGACTGACTGATTATCGATCAAATGAAAGAAGTCCGTCCATCCGAAATAAAGTGATCGAACGTACGAACGAACGAAATAACGATCAAAATATTAATCAAATATGAATGACCCTTTGTTAATGACAGCTGTAACAGGTACGGATGCTATCTCTGTAATGCTTTGATCTCTGTACAGAAAGACAGTTAAATCCACACTAATCCACACTAAATTTTACGTGGCCGTAGAATCTGAGATAACGTGTTTTAATGTAGAGTAACGAGATAATCATATTCAAAGTGATTCCAGTTATCAACTCACTATTTAATTCTTAGAGCTAACATTAAGGTCGCCCAGGACCCTTGCTCTCATTATGTATGTATTTATTTAAAGAGTATGCACGAACTGCAACGACAGAGGACGACAACAAACGAAACATCCATGAATACATATTTTTAAAGTTCTTTGTATTTGTAATTACACGTTATTGTTTTAAGCTTTGAATCCCGTGCGCTGGATCATAGCGAATTATCATAATTAGATTCACTTCTTTGAAGGTTGTAAACAGCGACTCGGAAGGTCTTCGGAAGCCTTGAAACCTGCAATTTTGTGTCCAAGTTTTCTCCCCCGATAAACAATTTTAGGACTTGATTCGCGAGGAACGTAAACTTGGTGTACTCTTTTGTGCCCTGACAGAAGCGAATTTAAAAAGCTCCCTTTCAAAAAGAAGATATCACGTTTCAAAGTTAAGATTTCACATTTTTACTCTCTTAGAAGTCAATAACTTCTAGGAATTTATGAATTCGAGAAATTTCTTTCTGTCAGGGCACGAAAGAGGTTATGATTTATCACTAGGTTATATGGTCACTTAATTTGGTGCGCTATTCTAGTAGAAAACTTGGACACAAAATCGCATAATCTACAGTTTAGCTTTGAGAGCTTGAAACATCGCCGTAACCTGCGAGCTGTTAGTAAAACTACAACCATGATGTAATTACATCATCCCCTAATATCCTTGATAAGATTTAGAGGAATCGATGTTCAAAACTCGGAGAATTAGAGCGTTACAAGATGACACCCCCTCAAGAAATTTGGCTAATGAATTTATTAATGAGCAAGGGTCCTGTGCGACCTTAAAAGAAATATATTACAAACAGTTATGAGAATTTCGATCTTGAGCTGATGTTCCTTACAGAAATGGTTGCGAACAATAACAATCAACTTTGACTAAATATAAACGCCTTGAAGCAGTTAACTAACGTAGATTTTAACATTCTTCGAATAACTTTACAGTCTGTTGAATATTAAGCTGAAATATATTCTATTTTTTAAAAAAGAATCTGAAAAAGTTGACATCATCAGGGCCAACAACAGCTTATTTGCGACATCAAGTCGTCACACAACGCTTTCCAAGCGTCACGGACCACTTGAGAAGCGTTGCGTGACGACCAAGACCCCGATAAAAGCGACTTAATTGTGGAAACGTCGACTGAATTGAAAGAAAGAAAATACGTTTTTTATTGATAAAATGCAATAGCGGAAAATAACTATAAACTTTGTTAAAATAACGTTTGAATTGACACTTAAATGACAGTAATGTCGGTTTTCACTGTTTAATCCGGCGGGAAATTATAACTGTTTTGTGGTAAAGACCCATATACTAGGATTTCTTGTGCGCGAATTATTTTTCGGCTGTTTGCTTTCGTTATTTCTTTTTTTTTTTACTTTATAACATTGTTCACTGTTTGCTGCTTAAATTTGTGAGTTGTTTTCATTTGTGGATGTGTCCGCGTCTGTGTTTATTGCTTCTTGTTTACATCGTTTGTTTGTTTTGTTTGTTTATTTACTTGTTTACCTCTGCAAGTGGCTGGCTCAAAGACGAAGACCACGAAGTCGTCAGGCGAGTGAGCCTGCGCATTGAAGATGTGACAGGCCTGACAATGGACACTGCTGAGGAGTTACAGGTATGCAGTCCTAGGGTAGGGTGAGCAAAAATGCATACATACAGTAGCTGTATAGCTTTAGTGATGCAATGATCTTCCGTGGTATCGCTCTTATTGTTAAAATTGTTGGAAAAAGTGTGATTTGCTCACTGATTGGATTTCCATCTCTTTGTTGCAATGCCGCAGCTGCCAGGATTGTCAAGTCTGCCCAAGTGTACAACAATGTTCAAATTTTTGGAGGGAAAAATGATGAAACGGAGAAATTTGAAATCAAAATTCACTTTTAATCGGGTCAAAGTGTTTATTGGATCGCGAACTTCAGTTTCAACTTTGCTTATTGTACATGTATTTCTTTTTTGTCTTGCAGATTGTGAATTATGGAATTGCAGGCCATTATGAGCCGCACTATGACTTTGCTCGGGTAAGAAATATATCAACGGCTTCCTTGACATTCAAAAAAATATCCTGGATTAGAAGGAGCATTTTTTACTGTCAAAAAAAACTCAGCGTGGTGTCACCTTGTACTGAAATTTGAAAGTAGTGTTAAAAATCGCTTACTTGTAAAATAAGAATTGAATCAGTCAATTATTTGGATCAATCAATCAATTGGATTTCCCCCTCTCGCGCCATTTTGATCAAATCAAAATCACTCATCTACATAACAATTTCCGAAAGTGCTGAATTCACATTATCGCGTGAATATATAAAAATTTCTTTAAAAAAAAAAACGTAATTATGGTGAATACGCAATTAGCTGTAAATGTGCATTCCCCAGGAACACCATTCAAACAGCTGAACGTGTAACTGCGAGGGGGGGGGACTAGTTTTGAGTTTCGCGCAAGAATAATTACTGACACGCGTGGAGAACTACACGCGTGGATCATTACACGCGTGTATTGTCTTTGTGCGCCCTAGCCTGCCTTGCAGCCGAACTAAACCCCGGTATAGTCCGGGGTTTAGTTTGGCTGCAACGCAGGCTATGTGCACCCGTGCGCCCTCTCCGACTTTCGCGGTCTGTTAACTCTAGTGCTTGTTACGAAGGTTATATTTACAAAGATTTACCAAGAAGTTGAGGAGATCAAATCTAGCCAGCGGCAGTGTGTAGGGCTTGAATCCGGGATCTGTGGATTACTAGTGGCCTAAACCAAATTGTGTTTTTATAGGGATCTGAAGACAGGTTCACATCACTTGGCACAGGAAACAGGATTGCTACATTTTTAGCTTACGTAAGTCAGTAATCGACAATGAAATAGCATTATATGTAATAGTTATTGGTCGAGACTGAGTGATATACAATTCAGTCATTAATCGGGCGACTTCGAGCTCGGCCGATTTGAAACTACGAGCGCAATTGTTCTAATTCAGTCGGGGGAATAAGTGCCAGTTTTGGCAAATCTTCGTTGAAGCGCTCGGAGAGTTTCCGAATTATTTCATCCAATCAAAAACTAACGCGAGCGCTCACGAGTATTTCGGAAGCAAACGCGCAAACAAATACGTCATGTTGCTTAGCAACTTCTGGGACGAAAACCGCGGGCTCAGTCACTTCTCGGATAAGTGATCGCGCCATCAACTGGCACTTGTTCCCCCGACTGTAATTAATCGTATCAATAACAAATTTCGAGATTAGGACCTCTTGAGTGAAAATGTCACATGTTTATTCGATACTCTTCTCTTAAAAGTACTGAAGCATGCTGTAGTTCTGATAGATGATCATGTCAACTAGGTCAACTATTCATTGTGTAGGTGCAAATTCCTGTAAAGCTTGCGTTCCATATCTCACACTTGTCATTACTTCTTTATTTTTCAGATGAGTGATGTCGAGGCAGGTGGCGGGACGGTTTTCACTCAAGTTGGAACAACATTATTTCCTAGCAAGGTAAGAGGCTCAGAGAGAGAATAAGAGTGGCTTCTTTGAATTGTCACGCAATGCTCCTCGAGACTGAGACTTCTTGATTGTCACGCAATGGTCCAATTCGAATATATTTCGCGCGAGATGAACCTCATAACTGTACCCCGCGTACTGTTGAACTCGGACCGCTTGATCCGAAGTCCAGCGCACTTAACATTAGGACCAGCACACCCCCTCGGGAAATATTCACCTTACAGAACACTTAACAAAATTACTCGATCTGATTGGTCGTAGTTAGGCGGTGTGTCTTAGTAGTATGGGGCAGGTAATTGATTATCGTACAAGCTCTACAAAGCCAAGCGACGTCAAAAAATGCCAATGTACCAAAACAACTTGATTCAGAGCTTTGTAGCTTTCTTTAAATAGCCTGCTCGCACACCTTTTCTCCAACGATCAACGAGAGGGCAGGCAAAATAACATCGTTGGCATTGAATGAGCACGAAATTAAGGGGTAAGTGTTGGCCCCGCGCTCGCTCCCTCGCGCGCGCGCGCGCGCGTCCACAACTGGCAAAAATCTGAACAGCCTAGCTTTAAATAGCGCTGACATTTTGTGTGTTAACAATGGAACAACAGGGCGATGCTGCGTTCTGGTGGAACCTGAAGCGTAGTGGAGACGGAGATGACAGTACAAGACACGCTGGATGCCCGGTATTGGTTGGCAGTAAATGGGGTAAGATGATGTGAAGATATGTTTGTTTTTTTTTTTATTATATGGCTGCTATTGATCAACCGGGAATTCCATATGTAGTAATGTTTACCGTTCGTGTGGACTGTGACGAAGCTAACGACAAAAAAATGATCAAGGCAGTATCTTACGTTTGGATCGAACAAGCTTGGAAATGAGATTTTTAGTATTTTTCTAGTATAGAAAAAAGGCTGGCAAAATGTCAGTTAGCAAGCAGTTCGAATGAAAGTGCGGGCGAACAATTTGTTCATGTGATTGACTTGTAACTTCTTAGAATAAAAAGCAAGCTGGAATTAAATGATTCTAGAAATAGTGAATTTTGAAGTAAGCTTAAGACCAAAGTTGATGTAAATATTCTGTAATGATACATGAGGTTTTCTGTCAGTTTGAATTTCAAGAAATTTAGAAAAAATATTGAATGGAGAAAGTTTATAACAGTCATTAATCTCGATTTCCAAACTGTAATATAACTTTTGGACAGGTAAATAAGTTCGGTATCAACTCTCATCCTTTTAAAAAATACTTCTTTTATCCTTAAGTTATTCACCGTTAGATAAGTTCCTCCATGCAATAATTGTTGATATCTTCATGTTTTCCAGTGGCAAACAAGTGGATCCATGAACGAGGTCAAGAATTCAGACGACGCTGTGCTCGTTCTCGGCACGAGTGATACTGCTGACAGGAACAGCGGGCTCAAAATTTCTATTTAAAGTCGCTACTTAAAAAAAAATACTTATATTTCTACTTTTGTAATATTCCTGAGTCCCTATGAGTAGGTTTCGTCTCTTCCTTCTGCTTGGACAAAAGACCATCACGGTCATAATCGCTTCAAAGCCTTCAACACAGTTCTAAACTGTTTTACTGTTTTCCGAAGCAAACCGCGTTATTTCGCTTATCCTCCAGAGCAGTGCAAGTACCCATAGAAATTAGGTTTTTAATCTTTTAAGTTCAACGAACGGTCCTTTTTTTCTGTTTCTTGTGTGAAACATGCCATACCGTTGCCACACTTAGAGAGTTTTTGAGAAATTTTAGGCGTCACTTTGTTGGCTTTTTTAAAGCTTCCAACCAATCAATGACCTAACAACTGCACGAACAATTTTGACATTGAGAAGTTTATGTTGGTTTTCCAACATAAACGTCTCAGCCAATCATAAAGAGCCAAAATTCAAACGTGACACTGACTGCTCTGACATCTCCACCACCAACACTAACTTGGTTTTTATCTCGTGTAACTATCAAAATATCGTTTTCAAGCGTGATGGTATTGGTGGAAAAGTACTCACTCACTCCAGGGAGTGTTGTTGGACGTTTTTAATTGACCAGAAAGTAAGAAAAAAGCATACGGATGGTGAGAAAGACCCGTCGAGTGACATCTGTTGATTCAGACGGATTTTCGCCTGTGCCCGCTCGACATACCTCTGCGTTGGTGGAACAGTATGGCACGTTTTTACGGCAAAGCTTCAAGCAACACTTATTTTTTACTGCCGTGAGACTTGAGTTGAATCTAGAACTATTAAAACCAGACTTTTCCGAGTGGAGAGACTTAGGAAAGTAATAATGTGCTTAATTCAGTTCTACGCTAGCTGAACCCTTATATTTGGTCCATAAAATTCGTAACCTGATCTAACCAATCAGAATCAGAATCAGAATGACGATATTGCCTTCTCGACCAATCAGGTGTAGAGCCAGCAGCAAGCGTCATTTGACGCGCGCGACTTTTCCCGCGCTTTCCACTGGCTTTGTTGTTTGTAGCTCGAGTTATGATTGGTTAAATGTGGTCTTAATGGTGACCGACGCTGTCATAACGATTCGTAACTCGGTTCCAGTTTTCCACCAGCTGTGTGTCACCTCAAGGGAATGGAAAATGAGCATTCGACAACAGATATCTATATTTTTTCAGGGTAGAAAATGCTCCAGAAATAATTTTTCAGGCTTCTAAATTTATGCATCTAGTTACCTTAGAGTTACGAGAATGAGTTAAGAAAATGCAGGTATCATTCCCTACGCAGTTTATTACACCACGTTTTGAAGTCTGGACCCAGGCTTCCTGCATACTTCAGGAAGTAAAGAGATAGGCGAGGCCTGACATCGAGCAATAGAGAAATAATCGCAAATAACGATATATACAAAATGATATTAGATTTTTATAATAATGAATGAAAAGCAATTAGTTATTGTTCAGATATTTTTCCAGAGCTTCCCTCCCAGGCAAGTGTAAATCCACCATTGAATGGAAGTAAAGTTTATATATTGCTTATTCTCGTACAATATATTCAGTAAAGAATAATTAACAAAGCTCATTCTTGCCCCCATAGGCCTTTTCGCTTCTCTTAGCCGGTTAGGGTCTTGGCACGAAACGAAACGATAGGATTTTAAATTCGATTTTTTTGATTGGCTGTCATTCTCGTCCCCATAGCCCCTTCTCGCTTCTCTTAGCCGAATGAAGACCGGAAGTCCTAGAATCTAGGACTGGAAATCCTGTGTCCCCAGGGCCCTTCGTTTCTCGTTCTGTTTACTCGAAGATTTCCACGGTTTTGTTCTGCGGTCCAATTAGTGTTCACTTTTTAACGAAATTGTTGAAATTAGCGTTTCCAGGTAACATGAAAACAAACTGAAAGCTATCCGATATGGCAATAAAATTTTAACATAATTTCATAGCAAAAGGGCAGTTATCCCGGAGTTCTAAATGCGTGGAAACAGAGTCATGTTGGTTTTGGAAAAGGCAAAAATCACCCAGTGCGGCAAACTAAGAAGTAAACGCAGAACTAAAATCACGGTTTAATATGATTTTCTTTGTTTTAACTTAAAGAATTATAATGAGTTTGTGAAGTTGTCAGAACAGCTGAGCTCGTCAGTTGTGGTCGCCTACGAGAATCTGACTGAGTCCCTGACGCGAATCGAACTCATGGCCTCTCAGATAGCGGTTGAGCGCTTTAACCACGAGAGACTCTTAGTGAGCTTTGCCATTTTCGACATTTACTGGCTACATTTTCAGGTCGTATAGGTATAGTTTTGAAGGTTTTCTCATGTAATTTCGTTTTGTTGTTGTTACGAATGTTGACCAAAAAAAAAAAATCAGATAAGCCAGACGGAAAATTTTTGAATTTTGTGGCTTTCACCGTTTATTTGGCGGCACAGACCGGTTGGAATGGCCTTTGCTATAATAATAATGAACACTCGACCTTAATTTATTTGTTCAATTCAATTAATTCGCACCATGCCCATATACGCCGGTATATGTGTCGAGGGCTAAATTTCTTTTGATTGGGGCTAGGTGGGGGGTTATTCAGGAGGCCGGGGCGCTTGTTTCAAATCATATAGTTACATCCCGATAACTCAAACCTTCAAGCGGAATCGATAAAGGTTTGATCAGTTATGGGGGGTTCGAGCTACCGAGGGTAAAATTAGTAATTATTATATGGCAAGGTTCTGAGCGTTGTGATTGTTTCTTTCTTGGTCGGGATTTTGCCATTCGGGCCGTTTCCATGGAAATAGTAATAATGTGTATTTTTTGTTTTCGAAAGCCGGAAAATTCAAAATTTGCAGCTAAAACGCGTGCCGCATATTAAACCAAGAGAAGAAACTATTTACTAACCTAGCTTGCCTGATAGTTATGAGTGTAAATCGAGAAAGGTTCGTTTTAGCGGAGGTTCGATCAAGTTACAGAGAGCTGGAGTTATCGGGATTTAACTGTATATTGGTTATTAGTAGAATTCTACAAGTATACTAATGTGACAATCTGATTGGTTGAGCTTCTCGTACACTATCAGCCGTTATAGTTGGCCACTAAATTTTCTCCGATTCTGATTGGTTTAAATTGATCACGTGACGCAATAGAGTTCATGCGCGGAGAGACACTATCAGCGCATATAAAGCCGTCATTTAAGCCGTCATGTGATTTTTTTAGCAGCGCATGCGTATTACATTTTTCGCCAGTGAAAGCGCATAGTGCCCGTCCGCGGAAAATACCTGGAGGATGGTACTCGCCCAAGAAAATTTCTTGTAAACAAGAGGACATTTAGTGGGTTTCTTGTCTGGTTTTGTTTCGTGTGTTTATCCATTTCGGCTTTCAAGTCCTTCACGCTAAGAATTTAAAGATGCTCGTTTTTAAACGGGCGCGGGGAAGAAAATTTAATGGTGAACAATAAAGACAATAGAGTGTTTTCTTTTAATAAAGTTCATTCATTCATTCTCGAGCTATTGGTCTGATAGTTGCCCCTTGGAAATTTTATGTTCTTAAAACTAGCATATTAATATTTGTTTTAAGAACAACAAGTTTCCGCGAGACAACTATCAGCCGATAGTTCCTCGACGGAAACACTCATTGTTTAATTATTATTCAACAAATTGTCCCGATATCCAAACATGGTCAAGACGATCAACGTCCTTATTATCCGTCATCTGTACATAACAGGTCAAGATTCGACCAAGATTCGTCCGAAGCATCGCATATCGCTGCATAATGACAATTTGCTGAGTTATAAAACTTTATCCTGCTCAATCTTGCGGAATATCGTCTGATTCTAGCCAAATCTGCCTTCGGCCTCGTCGGCGAAGTATCAGGCCATCAGTGCCGCGCAATTTCGCAGGGAAGAAGGGGACTTATTTTTTTCTTTTTTAAAAAAATTGAACTTCCAAAGAGAGGCTTATCTGTTGAATGGGGCTTTATAGTTTGCCATGATAATGTATCTAATTCTTGCAAACTGCTTCATAATCATAGTTTTTCCAGCTATAAAATGACAATTTGTTGTAATAAAATAATTATCCCGCTCAATCTTATGAAATATCGTCTGATTTTAGCCAACTCGGCCAACGGTTTTGTCGGCTAAGCATCAGGCGATATTCAGCGCAATTGTGCAGCATAATTTTTAATCAACATCGGATATTTTCGAGAACACGCTTCAAAGTGGACGACTTTTAATTTGTAAACGAACCATAATTGCAACCTCGTTCCCAGGGTCTCTCTCTCCCCGCGCCAAAGAGCGAGACCCTTGGGGGCAGGGAGAGAGACACCCTGGGAACGAGGTTGCCATAATTACACTCTATGCGGTGACAAAGAGGCTTCCTCGACCCTAGCCTCCTGGGGAGAAGCGTTACGTGACGAGCCCAATCCGACGACCCGGGTTCAAATCCTCTTGTCGTCAATTTTTTTAACGTGTGATTTATACCTCGTGTATGAAGATTTGTGAAGTCTCGCACAGAAAAAAACAAAGAAAACCTCCGGTAGGTAGATGTTAAAAAGTCCTGACCAAACAACGGCTACGAAGGAGACTACCTCGACCCCAGGTTCTTTCTTTTCGTTTCTTTTCTTTTCTTTTTTTCTTTTCGAGAAAATTAATGAGAGAGAGGGACTGGGATCAAGAAGGTTGCCTTATTTGTGCTCATCCGGACATTGAATGTCTGTTTTTGATGAAAACGATTACCGTTTTGAATCGTCTTTGTATAGACAGATTTAGCTCAACATCTCATAAAATTCTCCCGGAAACGTAACCAAAACTTGTTGTCTATGTATAACAAAAGACAGAGATTTAGTCGGAGTTTCGCTTCTGCCAAGAGCGTAAGTCGAGAGACTTTCTTTTTAGCCAATTCGTGTGTTCTCGGCTGAATCGATGCGAAAACAATAATACAGCGTCTTGTTTAACCTATTAATTGCAGCTCTTTGTATAAGAGGAACTTCAACTTCTTTTAATGAGAAGTACAATGGCAATGGTAATGGTGATACTTTATTTAAACACGGTAAAATGCATTCAGGTACACTAACTACACTAACTAAGAGAGACTAACTACTAATAAGAACAAACAAACAAAACCTGCTTTACAAGGATGCCGTGTACACCACCTTCCGAAGAAGCGAAACAAATGAAAACAGCAACAAAGTTACAGTGCCTTTGAAGGTTGATTCGTATATGAGCAATCTAGTCTGTCCGCTCTGCTGCGGCGTTTTTCTCACTGTGATTGAAACAATACACCTTGGTAATTGCAAGAGTATGCTACTCGTTGTTTTCATTGAAGATATGCCCCCGATATCCCAGCTATTCCGGGATATGAGCCAGTTTATTTTCAGGCACATGGAAGACATTAAGAAACAATTGTGTTGAATTGACGAGTGAACTCTCCGATGTTAAAATCCGCCAAGTTGACACAAGTGTTAATGAGAAGGATCAAAAGACTGGAGGGGTCTATTTACTTGAGTTATTGACTGGCTCAAGTGATATTCACCAGTATCAGACCCCGGACTTGCAAGTGCTTTTCCGTGATGTCAGTTAGTGGTTAGGTGAATTTTTACATTCACCCCTTTAAATTTTGTTAGAGAGAAATGGCGTAAGGTCAACCAACAACTTAAGTATAAGACTTTTATAGTGATTTATATCAAGGGTTATTTTTGGGATAGCGACAAAAAATGTTTGCCGAATGCTTTAGCTGTGTCAATAGTCTAAGAGGCGACATTGTTATTCTGTCAAGCAATAATTAAAAAATACTAAATCATTTTTGACAGCGTGTTCCGTTTCTTAATTGTCTCTCACGAAAAATAACCTGGTATAGGCTAGAGAGATAACAAAATGATCTAAATATTTATCAGACCCTTCTTAAGTAATCGCTCGGAATTGATGCGATAACTGGAAATGGAAGGGGAGCTTTTTTTAGCTCTCTGTCTCAAGAGCTTGGCGCTGTTAAAAGGATTATCGCGGGTCAAGCGATGTGCTTTGTGCCGCGAATACTGTACGCTGATTGGCAGATAAGATGACAGCTGACGTCTTTAAGGACATCTATCGGAACTTTTTTAATGAGGCCTGATTGGTGGGGCGGAGCTTGTGGGAACTTCAAGAATGCATGGAAAGCCAACATAAGTCATACATACATAGAGAAGAACCCGCGAGCGAGTTTCACATCATTTCATAATTCATGGACATCTCGACAAGAAACCAAAGCGAGAAAAAGCGCTATCACCTACGGCCGGCATCCCGCGAGGCTCGAAGTAAGCTTGCATTGTTAGCGAGCGTTGAGAATGAGGATGAGGACGTTTGTAGTGAATGCTTTCGAGATTCGACACGGTTACGAAGATACCCTCATTTGAGGTCAAACAGGGACTGTGCTACAGTCCGCGAGAGAAACCGCATGCACAAGTTGAATCGAGCGTTTGAGGAACTGAGAAAAGTCATCCCAAAAGAAAGCTATGACGGAGAAGAGAAACTCTCGAAGATCGCCACTCTTAGGCTAGCCATTCATTACATTTCTGTGCTTGCGAACATTTTGGAGCAAGATTCAGGAGATGAAAGCGAAAAGGACGAAACACAACCAACGAACAAACGCCAACGTCTCAGCGACGAGGAAACTTCTTCCAACACAAGCGGTACAGAGTTCGGATCACAATGTTCACCCGAAGGAGTTTTCTTTAATGAAAGTAAGTAGGACTAAGCCTTATTTAATTAAAAGGGTACACATTTAACTTCGCTTACACAACAGGATCCTGTTTGTTCGTTTGAAAAAGGTGACAATTTTAACACCTAGCTTAGGGGTAAATCGACAATTTGTAAACTTCAAGGGGGTAGATTTGTAAGCCCCCAAGGTTGGATGGGCGTGCAATTTTGCGTTTTCGCAAGCAAACGGGGCAACGATGCAACATTGAACGGTGTTAGATTGTAATAAAAGCACAGAACTGTTTATCTCTGTGCTACGAAACGTAAACATATCAAACGCGCTATTTGAAGTATTGAATCGTTAACTCTTGCCCTTAAAGTATAAGGTTTGCGAAGTTTAATTTGTTGATTGCCTTTGGCGTAAGTTTAAATAGGTTGCTAACTTAGAGCTACACAATCTCCTTTTAAATAGAACTTCTAATCGCACTCTCGAGATAGAACGTTATACGATCGTTTATTCGGTTTTGATTGCGCTGGGTTTAGTTCGTATAAAGTCATTTGTTGCAAAGATCCCTTTCTCCGTATTAAAGAATACAGAACTCAGGACAACCAGTGAATTAAATTTAAATACAGTTCATTGATTGAATAATTTTGTTCGCAGGTTTCTGGTGTGGGACATTGGAGGAGTTTGTGGGACCGCACTGTGATGAATTCTCGCTAACAGACGCCCTAGAAGCCTACTCAATTGGCAATTCAACATCCTGACAAATGACAAACACCCCGTGTCGAGTTTGTACATTTGTAACTGCGACAATGGGTCTAAAGCCCAGAAAAACTCGGATACAAGTTTAACATTTGATGAGTGTAAATAATCTTTGGAGTCGAACACCATCGCAAAAGACAGAGTCGTTATCTAGCAGTACCAAAGAGACCAATTAACCTTTCGCTAAACTTCGTTTGTCGGCTTGGAATTACATCACCATCGCGGTGGGCAAGTTTCGTTAAGGCGTTTCCTTCTTGAAATAAATTAGTAAATGTTCCATTGTGATACTGGTTGCTCCGATAGTTTTTATAATATTTCTATACATGAAAAGGCTCTCGCATCTCGTGAGCCTTAAATAATTACTGAAGAATAACTGTACATGTATACAGTAATTCGTTGGACGTGAGGTGAAATGTGATCTAACCATGTACGCAAGGAAAGCCATTGTTAGCGATGTACAATAGCTTCCCATTCAAAAGCAATCAAAATCTATTTTCTCCTTACAATGCCAATACATTGTCAAGTAGGAAAGTGATGAGAATAAGGAAATTCATCAACTAGGGGATATTGTCTTGATGCAACACCAAATTCTCAAAAACGGGCTTCGTTCACGGATTTAAATATAAACAGATTTTTGAACAGCAAAAATATATATTTGTGTCGCAGGAAACCTAAAAATAATGGTCCATTTTTATTAACAATTGCTATATTAGAGCACTGAAACTGCTAAAAAGCGTCTTTGGCTGCGGATGGCTTGGATAGAAATGGATTGCAACATGAAATATTAAGGCTTAACTTTTCAAGTTGTTTCCACGCGTCTTCCAAAAATTGTTATTAAAAGCCGTGGTTTGATTTCTCATCGCAAAGTCTTCCTTTAGATGTTCAAAGGTAATGTTTTTCATGGGTTAAGTTGCCAACCACTAATTTCAGAACACAGTTTAAGACCGAAAATCCGCAAAATCCCCGTGACGTAGCTCCTGTAAAGAAGTGTGTGGAAATGGGTAAAAATGTTGGCACCGGAGTATTTTTATCTCTTTTCTGATTTTGAGAAATAACAGACAAAACCAGTCTGTGTTCACCGGCCAGGAAACGAAAGGATGACATGAATTTAATACAATCACCAAACCAATGTTTCCTGTGTTATTTCCTAGCACTAATATCTTATTCAATGACGTCACATGTAAGTTAGTTCTAACAAGATGGCTGTGAAATGAGTTACCCTGGGGGAAATAAACGGCTTTTATATCATGCAATGCAAAAAAGAGCAGGAAAGCTTGCGCAAGCGGTAAACTTTCTTTGAGTACAAACCGGAAATTATGACCTTGTAAGAAGACATGAATTACAATACGGCCAATACTGTTCTAACGTTAATTAAGCTAAGACTCAATTAATACTTTTTTGCGGGGGGGAGGGGGGTTCAGGATTTAAGCGGGTGGAAGCGGGAAGCGGAATTCCCAACCGGGCGGAAACGGGGAGAAAAGGGTTTGATAGATCATGTAATGGTTAAAGTGAGGATCACTCCAAAAATAAACATATTTTTTCAATTGTGAACTTGTGAACAAATGAATTGGAAAGTCCATATAAAGAGGTAGAAGAAAGAAGGGGATAGGAACCAAAAGTAAAAGATAAGGGAAGCAAGAACCTCTTTATTTCAGAGATGACTTAAGGGCTTAAACATGTTGGAGAGTGAAACTAGTAAACCTATCTGAATTAAAACATATACCGTTTATTAAGGAGGCTCCCAATTGTTTCCAGCACATTCCAGCGCTTAAGCTTTGATAGACCAGTACTACAAATCCTTATCAGTAGCTGCTGCAATAATGATATCAAACAAATGTCCGATCATTACTAAAGAAGTTGTAGCCATTTTCATGACGTCACTGGTTACCATAGCAACAGTTTAACCTGTTAAAAACACCCTTAATTTTCCATTTAAGTGCTTATAACTCAAAAACGAGCACGGTGACCCCCATTTTTTATTATTGAATAATGACCAGCATGGTAAGATGCAACTTTATGCAAAGTTAAAAAAAAATTTATCTAGCGGTTTTAGAGCCACCTTAAATTCTCGGAATTTTAAGGTGGCTCTGAAACTGCTAGATAAAATTTTTTTTAACTTTGCAAAAAGTTGCATCTTACCATGCTGGTCATTATTCAATAATAAAAAATGGGGGTCACCGTGCTCGTTTTTGAGTTATAAGCACTTAAATGGAAAATTAAGGGTGTTTTTAACAGGTTAAACTGTTGCTATGGTAACCAGTGACGTCATAAAGCTGACTTTAACTTGTTCAGTAATGATTGGGAATTTGTTTCATATCATTATTGTCGCAACAACTGATAAAGATTTTTAGTACTGGCCCATCAAAGTTTAAGCGCTGGAAATTGCTGGAAACTATTGTGAGCCTCCTTAAGTCGTTAGAGCTTGGTTCTGTGCCAGTACGTCTGTTTCCCGATATTGTAGTAGAGAGGCATTATTTATCGCCTGGGGGGAGGTGCGTACGATTTTTTGTTGTTTACCTGATCCCCCCATTAAGTAAATTTTGATCCCCCCCCCCCCCTCCTCCTCTCCAAGCCACTGAAAATGAGAGTTTGAGAGAGTGTTAATACGCAGGTGGTTTCTATGACAGTGACAACTGAAAGCAAAGGACCGCGGACGAAAATGCTGCTGGTGTACGTAGGAGCTGGCGACAGCTCTGATCAGCCAAAAAATAAAAATACAAAGACAAGAACTGCAAGGCTGACACTACGTAGAAACGAAAAAACTTAACGGGACAACGACATGATAGAGTCCAAACTGCAAACTCTGGACAGCTGTTTGAGCTCATTGGGTCTCTTCAGCAGAGTGTATGTTCTATTCTGTGCGGCATACACTTTGCTGAAGAGACCCTATCGAGCGCGGAGGCGTGAGCGTCTAGGGGGGTCAGAGGATATTCTAAAAAGAAAACCAATTTCTTCGGTTCAAGTGAAATTTATAACAAGTCATCTATCATGCTAGTGGTGAAAGCAAATATATGTGACGAAAATGGAGCAAGGTAAGAGAATTTAACTGCCTCAGGATTCGAAACCGTATTGGACCCAAACTGAGAACGGAGCACGAGAGAAAATTTATTTTTGTTTAACTGGGTAAAATAACTGTGGCGTTTGTCTGTGGCTTGCATCAGGCTGAAGTAATCCAGTCTCGTACTAGATCCCCCACAACCAGGAGTGAAGAGTGGGGTCTTGGTATAACGTTGTATGTGCGGTTAGTGCATGGTGCATGAGATCTATATTTCGGATATACGGTGGTCGTGGTGCTTGCTGAAACTATTGCTGGTCACTGAGCTATTGTGAGACACTGTGAAACTGCCCCTTCTCACCTCTTAACGGTGTTTTCGTCCTCACACGTTGGCCGACTTGCCCTACAAAACGGTGGACTGAAACGTCATCGCTTTTGATTCCCGTTCTTTAAATTAAATTACGGTGACGAAGACAGCGTTTCCGAAAATCGAAGCTAGTTTCAAGCAATCGCTTAACAGGTTGACGACATTGACTAAGAACGTACGAAAAACCTGGATCAAAAGAAAACAAAAACATGAGAGAATAAGTCAATTACGACATCCGTCATTCACTCGTTCGTCCATAGTTAGAAACTCACAAACGGGCGTTCTCTCCGCCGTAGATCGAGGTTGCATGGGGCGTTCGTTGTTCACTTCGCTCAGCGGATTCTCCCCACACCGAAAACCCCAATGAGCCTGAGACAGTCCTGTCTGCGTTTCATTCTCCACTTGTTTTTATACAAGTATTTTAATTTCGCCAAGACCCTGCATTGTTTAAAGCCAGTTTGCGTGACAGATGGCAAGTTTTTTTAATGTAATCAGTCGACGCTCTATAAAATAATTTTAATTCTGTTTCAAATCATCCAAGTGCGAAGCAAATTAATGACTTAAAATTCGACTGTAAGCTTTCCTTATTTAGGTTCACTGCAGCATACTTGGTCATGTCGGTCACCTCTTAGTTGCATGAATAACATTCAGGTTTGAGATGATTTCATAGCATAATTATACTCGAAGAGAGTTTACTGATTTTTAAAATGACCGAACCAAGATGTATGACGAAATCGGCACGTGCCCAAAATATACTCAACAGATTACATGTATCTACATTAGAAGCCCGATTTTCCGAACCTTCAGGGCAAAAGAAAAATTGGTTCGAGAAAGCGGGAATATCGAAAAATCTGGGGCAAAATTACAGAGAAGTACTATCCAAGCGAAACGAAAACTGGTTGGAGAATATGAGAAATCGTGAGTTACGAGATACCATGTGTCTGAGAAATCCGTATTCTACTGTACTTCTGATAACTGAAAAAAATTATCTCTTACCGTTTACCGTCATATACGGAAAGCTATTAGAAAATGAATGTGGATTAATGCGATCGTAACAGAGGCTGTGTTAATGGTTTTGAACTCTAGATTACAGTCAATTTGAATGTGGTCCGCCCGCTATACAACTAGAGTTTGCCGACTCCTTTTGGGCAGACGGAAAACGCAACTGAAGATAAAAGAAAAATTTGTCGGTTTTGTTCTTAAAGCTGAGTTAAACAAAGATCGTTGAATAAAACATTTTAAATGTGTCAATGCGACGAAGTTAGCATGTTTACCGAGTTCGACAGTTGATGTATTTTGTTGGTGAACGGTATTAACTCAATGTTAACTGTCATTTTAAAAAGCGTACAGGCAGAACTAACTTCTTCCTTTAAAGCAATAAACATTGTGATTAACACAAAGCAACTTCATTTTCTGTATGCATGTCTGTGATCAGGCTTCCTCGTGATAAGTAACTCCATGTTTGACATTATTTGCTTTTTTATGTTAATTCAGCTTTCCGGTTTCCAAAAAAAACTGAATACTAATTCAAAGTGAATGATTTTGCAAATTGTATCCGCGGTATTGTACGCGGTAAAATATTAGTTTTGTTATCCAGTTGTAGCAAAATCCTGGTTTAAGTTTATTGCTCACGGTTGTTGTTGTTGTTAAGTTCGTACAAATTTAAATAGCACGTGGTTCTAAGTTTTATATTTAACCAAATTGTTACAAGAACGATGGAGTTAGGCAAAAAAAGATATCGCACGGCGGATGTTGAAAATAAAAACCTTTCTGGTCTTACTGTTGTTTGATCTTTTATTCATGCAAATGATCATTTGTAAAACAATTGGCAAATGCGTTTGGACAAATTGTGGCGAAAAAGAGCCACACAACACGCAGCACCTGCGAAGGGAACACAAAGCTCGCAGCAAACAAAGAAGTTCACTTTGAACTTGGAGCAAGGATATTTCTAAACAGCTGCCCAAGAGCAGGCGAGGGAAAAGGACGCATTGCTTTGTGTTAAATTCGGTCCATTTTAGGATGTTTTTCTTTGAAAGGACGCCATTAGCCGCGAGTAATAACTTAATTATCAAACAAAATCTCTGCTGTCGCCGCACCTGTTACAACGAGCAAAGAAAACCATTTGTATTCGGCGGGAAATTGACATTTGATGTGTCACGCTCGCCATCGGTCAACAATCGTTTAGAGGTGATTGTGAATAAGTGTTTGCCAAGCTAAATGATAAACAATCTCGGAACTCTTTGTGTTTTGGGGGCAGGTGGTGATCAAAAATGCTAATAGAAAATGACAGATCTTGGGATGTTAGAAGCACAAGAAAACATCGCTCTGTGAAGCGAGCAAAAAGAAACCAGGTGTTTAGAGAGAATAGCAGTCGCTGACAGCAGCGCGAGCTACAAGACCAGGTAACATCGCGAGGCTGTGAACATCGCAGGATTTTCTGGCCAAAACAAAAACGTTATCAATTACAGCAAGAAAGCCACAAATTAAGGGCACCAGGCGCGAAAAATCCTTCATTTAAACGTGATTTTTGAGCTTCCATGTGCGATATTACAGTGATAAAATCGGTATATGGGCAGCCCATGGGATCACTAAACTACAGCTCAAGTCTTCCACAAGAGTCGACGAAAGACTCGAACGCGGAAACAGAAACAGTGCCTTTGGAAGAAGACAATGAAGAAAACATGTCTAGCGGAAAAAGGAAGAGGGGCCAGAGTGGTAAAAAGTCGCGCTCAAAACTCAAGAAGGCATTGTCCTGGCGGCAATCAAACAGATCTCGACGATTGATCGCGAACGCTCGAGAGCGCTCGAGAATTCACATCATGAGCGAAGCCTTCGAAGGTTTGAGAAGAGCTGTGCCGTGTTACTCAAGCGATCAGAAGCTCTCCAAACTAGCCATTCTGAGGTTGGCAACGAGTTACATCTCAGCGTTGTCTCATTTAGCAGAGAACGATACATCGACAAAATCACTTAAACATTTCGCCGAGTGCGTGGACAAATGTACGCAAGCACTCCAAACAGAAGGCAGAGCGAGAAGGAAAGAGTGAGTATCGAAGAACAAACTTTTTCCTGCTTCAAATAAATAACAGTATAGTTTTCCTTTAAGGCCATAATTTACATTTTTTTTTCATACTTCGCCTGAAAATCTGTTAGAATATTAATACTCGAAATCGCCCTCAAAAATTCATAGATAAAAGACGTAATTTTTTAATAAATAGGTCATAACTCGTCGAGAAATATACCGAAATTGATCTCATTTTCTTTTGTATAATTTCCATTTTTTTCTCCCCATGCATAAAAATATGCTTCAATTATTGGGTGTTTATATGCCTGACTTAAAATCTTACACAGTAAATCTACATCAGGTAATATTTTTTTTTTATTTCTGATGGATCTATATTTAACGTTTCAGATGGGTTTTCAGAACGAGAAATAATTTAATCACGGAACCCGAAAGAACCGAGACATCATCTACGCTTTTTAATAGGTTTCATCTATTGATCTCAAAACGCAGCAAACCAGAATCGAATTCGCTGAGTAACACCTGGATTCGTTTTGAAGTAAACTTCTTTTTTGTTGTATATTAAAGCCCCCGCATTAACCAATGAAATTGCTGGCCGTGTTGAGACAAAAGAGCACTAATTATGACAACTCACCTGCTCAGCAAACACACTGTAGAAAATTGGAGAAGTGATAAATCCATGTAAATGAAAACAGGACCTTAAAGATGGAATTGTCCTAGAAATCCCCAGTTGAGAGATGCCTAATATTGACAGGAATCACAGCGGTTCGTGAAAATTATTCATTATTATGGTGACAGGATCTTTTAGCTCAACGTATCCATAAATTACTTGCGTGACGGATTTTTTTCATTTAATTTTTTAGTACGAGCATTAAGACAAAAGACCTTTCTACTTTAGTTGCATTTAGAACAAGAAAGGGCTCACATGATTTAATTGTTTTGTATTTTTCCCACAGGGCGAAAAAGACAATCAATGAACGAATAATGACCGAGGAGTTGGACTAATTTATTCATCACATGCTTGGAGCGGCAGATGTCGCTTGTCGCGGCAGAAAACGAAAGAAAAAAAAAACAGAGAAATATAAACCCAAGTTACAAAATATACATTACGTTAAGTCAAAACGAATAAATTATTTTACTTTATGTGAATAGCTAAATTTCGAAAGACAAAATTATTTATTTTATTTGTAAATATTAGAGCTGCAGAGAAGAAAAGGTGCGCTGGCTGGATAGGGTGAAAAAAATAAAAGATTACTCGTTAAATCTCCTTACTTATCTCCATACATTTCTTTTAATCTTAGTTCTGAGAATTTGATTTTACATCAGTTGATGAGTTTCTGTATTCTCATTACCTGTCTCCTTGATAATGTATTGATACGGTAAGGAGAAATCACATATTAGTCTCTCCTGGGAATTAAAGGTAATATAAAATAATTTAAAACTGAGTTGTTTGTTGTAGTACAGTAAACACCCGCGTATAAGAACCTAGAATTTTTGGGTTCAGGCTGAATGGGTTCTTATATTTTGGGGTAGTTTTTCCGAACTCAGGCTGATTAGGTTCTTAGTAGGTTCTTATTTGTAGGAGTTGTCATAGTATACTGGCTACACCAGTATAATTTTATACAGTATTCTATACTCTGTATTTAAAAGATTTTCAATTAAACAAATAATTTTCATGGTGTTTCTCAGAAATTTCACAATTTCTATCAATTAAAATCCAGTATTTTGGCTACAAAATAAGAGTGTTTTTTGTATAAGAACCTATTATTCTTTGCCAGCCTAAATAGGTTCTTATATATTTGGGTATTAAAATGCCCAATTTCAGCCTGTAGGTTCTTAAATCACTAGGTTCTTATATGTGGGTGTTTACTGTACCTCGCTTGGTTTGCGATCCTTGTTTGTTGTTGTTGTTGTTGTTAGCTAGTTTCGTTTATGATCTGCGCTTGCTCACGTTTGGAAAATAAGGCTAAACTGCCCCAGAATTGACTCCTCTATTAAATACAATCATGCATTATATTTTGAACATGACTGAAGTCGTTTTCTCGGAGTAGCTTGTACCTAACTAGTTGCACATCCTCCCCCCTCCACCTGAAAAACTTTAGCGTCCCAAAAATCCTTGCAAACTGACTCTTGTCCCAGGCATGCGCTCTCTAGACTATGAGCAGTCCCACTTTATTCTTAGTGAGTGTAAAAATAGCCGCGGGAAATCTGGGGGAAAGACACGAGTCTCTCCGCCAGATTTCGCGCGGCCATTTTTCCACAAGCGCTCAATTATTTCGCCAACCTCGTCCCAGGGCCTTCTCTGCGACGATTTTCAAAGAACCCTGGGCGCTTCACGCTCGGCAGATTTAGAATGAAGAGGAAGTGCTCGTTAAGGCAGTTGTTGATCTTTGAGCCTGTAGTGCAGTGTGTTGTGTGGCAAAAGTCAATGCTGATTACCCAAGTTCACCTAAACTGCGAGGAGATGGAGAGAACATGCCTCTGCCCATTCTCCTCGCGTTTCAAGTCTAGGAAAAAGACAAACGCCTATGACGCGTTGCGTTGGTCTGTGGCATGTGATCAACAAAAGCACAAAAAGAATGATCATGTGATCAAGTGTCGCGTGCAGGATTGCTTAAAAGAGCTGCAGATACAATGAAAATCCATTCTAATCGCGTTCCTAGTTTCGGAGAATTCCAAATGTGTTTAGTGTCCATTGTAGCTATTTTCACGGTGCATTCTGTAAATATCTTTACGCTTTATCAGTAAAGATATCTATAGACTTTGCGAAAAATGTTAGTAAAATATCGTAGGAAAGGCTCGACCTTATAGTTTACATTCATTTTGTTGCAAGCGGCACTCATTAAAGATAATTGAAAGTTTTATTTTTCTCGTGACTAAAATGGATATTCCAAAATCAGAAATCCGCTGGGAGACTGGAACACAAACACTCCAATGTGCTTGCGGTTAGTTCCACTCCGTACGACGGCTGGCCAAAACAGCCTTCTTCAAGTACAATGAGTGTTTAGGGACGGACCATTACTAAAGTGATGGGAGGGGATGGGCAAAAAAAAAACATGCAAGGGAAAATGTCCGAAAAAAAATTCATGCAGCGAAACACGCAAAGAAAAAATATTGGGCCGCATTTTGATGTTAAGAACGAGCTTTTCAAGAAATCCAAGATGTTACCAACATCGAGCTAAAATATATCGAGAAATCCACAAGTTCAATACGTCTGCCAGAATTATAAACGAAAACTGCGATTTTATCACATTTAGGACGAAAACAAGCTTGGTACCAAAACGAGGGTACGCCTCGTGGAGTCTAAGAAAATGCCTCCCACATGGGAGGAAAAGAGTTCAACAACTCTTATATAATGCTATTCGCATTATGAGCGTAGCGGAGCTCCCTCGTGCGGGTGGACCGGTGAGGGTGGGACTCTGCAGAGACTCTGCTCCCAGTTGTTATATAAACATGTTAAAAGGCGCGTTTCAACTGTTTTAACGGCGGCCCCGCCGTCGCTTTGCTCGCGCGCTCGTTTTCGCGTTCTCCCTGACTGACTAGAACGCCAAGCTATGCTTGCTAAGTGGCCCATTAGGTCGGAGCTTATCCTGGTTTCCGTACCATGAAGTGACAAAGGAGTATGCCTACTCCCCACTGGATGGGATGCTAGTCCATCGCAGGGTTAGGCCTGGTTTAAACGTCGAATTTTACATGCGCCGAATCAAATTACCGAATTAACTGCATGTAAAATGCGACGTTTGAAACTATTAAATTCGGCAGATTTGAATCTAATGCGAGTTCAGTCGAATATTTGACTGTTCAAGTTTCATCGCCTTTTATAGCCATTCTTTGCAGAGCAACAACGTGAAATGACCACATTTTATGTATTATATTGTGGAAAACCTGAACCACGACTGATAGTTTTAGGTTTTTATATTTGGAACTGAACGCTCAGCAATTAAATGCGAAGTTTAAAACCTCATGCCCAATTTTTTAATTCGAGTGGACTCGAATTATTCGCCTGGGTGGAGAAAGGCTATGAGAGTAAAGTGTCTTGCCCAAGAATACAACGCAGTGCCCCGGCCACTGCTCGAACGCGGACCGCCCGATCCGGAGTCCAGCGCACTAACCATTAGGCCACCGCTCCTCACACAAGTTTTATCAAGTTTTGAAAAGTACAGGCTATGTACTTAGTAGCACTGTTTTTAATTAATTCATCAGCAAATTGTGCATGAATTCGTGCATAGGGCTGCAGTCAGAAAAAAATTCTTGCACAGGCAATGGGTCGAAAAAAGAATTCTGCAAGCTGAAAATCACCCTCCACCCCATCACTTTTCTAACAGTCCGTCCCTTCAGGTTAACTTTAGCGGGGAAATAAATGGTTATTTTCTTCTAAACGTGCACGGTGACCCCCATTTTTTAATGCATTAACTTAAATGACATACGGTTAACTACAATATATCGCGATTTAAAGAAAAGTTGATTACTCTACTTTGAGATATTTTTTTTATTTGAATGCTTTAAAAAGCACGTATTTCGGAAGTGCTGCTTACGTGCGCACGCAGCAAAATCTCTAATTTCTTTTATAATCTTAACTCCCGGTTCAATTAAATTAGTTTGTCATGTAAGATTAAAGTCCATTTTGTTGAACTGCTTCGCTTTTTTAATGCAAGAAATGATTTTTTTTTTTTAGAAATGATAGTTCCCTTTTCGGATTACTCTAAGAAAATTTTGATTACTCCTTCTTTTTCAGTGGAATCATGTCAAACGTTTTCACCTGCACGCGTTACATTAGGCAAGGCTATTTATGCAGCGCAAGATTTGAATGCTTTCAACCGTGTTTTCGAGCGAAAAAAGCTGAGAGAAGCGAAATAAATCCTAGCCTGCGTGGTTGGTCAGCCACTGCTTTCTCGACAACGGGCATGTTCGCTGCGTCATCCGGGTCAGGGCCATGACCCCCTACCCCAGCGGCATTGTTTGCATCATGTCAAATGTAACTCTTACCCTCTTCCCCGGAGAAAAATTAATCACAACTCCGCGAATTTGCCGCGAGTGTAGTAATCGGAAATTTTGAATTTCCCTCGTGTATTAGTAGGTTATTGTTACGCTGCCCATGGGATTGACCTTGTATGGCCATTAAAACACCTTTAAAAACAATGTGTTAATATCGTTCTCGACTTTTCAGCCCATTTCGTGATACGTATATATGCAGTGATTGTGGTATTTTGCGTATTACCGGAAATACATTAAGCTAATTAAATTGACAGTGTAAAATAAACTAAAAATAAAATTAATTAAACTAAAATAGCTGATAAAACACCCGGGGGGGGGGTACTCCCATATATGGGCTATATAGCTATGTGCCGCGGGATAGGGTATGGTTTTTGAGGTTCTCGGTCCTTAAATAGGGTATCATTTTTGCTCCTTTTGGCATTGTTTTCCCGGTGTTATCCTTAGATAGGGTACCTAAATTCTATCAGCTAAAATAAATGCCCAACTAAACGTAACAAAAAAAAATGGTTTGTTTAAACTACAAACTATCCGCTCAACTAGTAGCAAAGCGATTTTGTAAAGATTTGTGTTTTGCCGTGTGCGGTTAGCTGTTATTTGGATCGTCACCCAACGCTTCTCCTCTCCTTGAATAGGGTGTCATTTTTGGGGTTTGGGCCTTTGGGTTTGGGCCTTTTCATTTTCTTTATCCTTAAATAGGGTCAGGGTTTAAGAACCTTCGCGGCGCACCCCTATCCGAAATTTATGGGAAGGGTGAGTATTGTAAGAATTGGCCGAGCACGATTACTCTCGGAAGAGTACAACACAAGGTCCAGTTACTAATTAATCGTATCAACAACAAATTTCGAGGTAAGGAAGTCTTTAAGAACCTCTTTTGTGTGAAAAATCCAAAGGTATAAGGAACCCATCAAGGTGCAAGTGATTGACACGCGAATGGCGCAGATGTCTAAATACAGCAAGTTGTAATTGGACAGCTGTGATTGGACACCCCTGATGACGTGTGAACTCGCCCGCCAATTACACGGCAAATAGGGGCACGCGACAAATCGAGACATGTTACAGATACGATTAAAAGAAAAATGAAATGGTTATTTTAATTCCAGTTTGATTTGATAGCGTAAATTGAGTCCCACATAGAAAGTTCCCTTAGGGCTTCCTGGGACACCGATGTTGTGCTGTAATCCTATCAGGATGTGAAAGGTTGGCATTGAACTCCCTTAATGGTAGCCTCCATTTTAGCTGTGTTCTCTGAAATTCAGGCTACCAAAGTGGCACCACTACATTAGACTTGCTCCAAGTCGCAAGTTTCAGTTGCAGGAGACAGCTGACTACGGGCGGAGGGGGGGGGGGGGGGACCGAGCCTTTCGTGGATTTAGTACGCTTTGTGCTCTAACATGCACGGACAAAGTAGATTCCGCGCGGTCTTCAACGCGTGCTTCCGCTATATTAACTTTTTTGTAAGAGATATATTCAAATATCTCTATCGACAGAAACGAGCCACTTGAAACAGGTCTACACTATAATGCACGAGTCTCCCCGTTCCAGATATAAAGTGTCATCCCCCCCCCCCCCCCCCCCCCCCATTTCGTTGCTTTAAAATTAAACTAATACTAGTTATGAAATTAGTGAATACAGTTGTGTCAGCTTTTCAGCTTGATGGCGGTCTGTTAGTTCGTGTTCAACTAATGCTTTGCTTCAGGAGATACCATATTTTTGAAACTCGTAAACATTTAAACCATATAAAGCCGAGTATGTTATGCCAAAAAATTAATACAAGGGATCAGTCTTAAATAACAATTTTTTGTTCAAGAAGGTTTCTATTCATTCAAGTTTTAGAACCCAGACCTAGATACGCAGTTTGCACAGGGTTATTTTTTCTCTATGAATCGTCCTTCAATATTTTCAAATCACGGCCATCTTGGAAACGTCACCTGACCAGAACGGAGAACCCTAAAACTTAGCGCTGTGTAGACTTGGAATTTAAAATCAGTGCCAAATGATGAAGTACATCAACATGCTTAATGTGACGTATCATTTTTTTTTTCGAAATTCGATTTGTTGATGGGTTTGTAAGCGTCAACTATTTATTTCAGAATATAAATAATCTCTAATCGGAACTTTACCTCCTTTCTGTTGCCTTTAGATTTCAAATTCTATACGCATGCGCAATCATATTTTTTTTCAAACCTCCTAATAAAATTCGCCATTTAGCAATCCTTTGGCAATGGTTCAAGATTTGAAAGCGATAAATGATCATCGCAATTTATTCCAATTTTAGCAATTGGAATAAAGAAGCCTGGAAAAAGTTTAGGACGGGATTCGAATCCCATCATGGAAGCCCTGAAATTTTTTTCAGGCTGCTTTATTCCAATTGCTAAAATTGGAAATTCACTGCGATCATCATTTATCACTTTCATATACATCCGCAGTTCATATATGAGTCATTTCATATACATTACATCGGTTCTAGATTTGTAGTTAAGATCATTTTCGAGTTGGCCTTAGCCTCATTTTCACAACGAGTCCTCGTGTGAAACCATTCAAATGAAAATGAGTTTGATTTGCATAAACATGGACGTGCAGGTGAAACTCATTTTCGTATAAATAGTTTCGCACGTAGGCTCCTTTTGACACAGATGCAAAAGGTAAATCGGATATAGCTTGTGCAGGAATTTTTTTGCGGGTGAAACCCTCTGTTTGATTTTTTTTTATAGGCAAATGTTGCTTTATTGATCATTTGCTAAACATTCTAAATAGATAATTAGAAAAATGTTTTTATTCTTAGGTTTAGACCATTTTTAATTGTTATATTTTACTTCTCAAACTCGTTAATTATTCATGCAGTCAAAAGCCAATAAATGACGACCATTTGGATCAGGTGGATGAATCTTGATACCTAGTAAAACACCAGATAAAACACCACCAGGTTTTCATCTGAGATCAAACAGTTGCATTTTGATGAGATGTTTATCACAAGTCACGGAAACAAAGCATACAAGAGAAAAAATGTCACTGCATAATTTCTTATTGTTTCATTTGAGAAGACATGTCAAAAACTCGGGCTTCGTGCTTCATCACGGTTCCAGACACCTCGAAACACATGAAAGCACGAGGCCGAGCCTCGTGCTTTCATGTGTTTCTCGGTGTCTGGAACCCGTAATGAAGCACTCGCCCTCGTTTTTGGCATATTACATGCTTCAGTTTTACGTGTTCTTCACCCTATACACTTGCCAACAGCAATTTATATCCAATGTCACGCAAATGTTGGTGTCACGGTTTTTATACAATAACCAGTAGGCAAGACTTGAAAGTCAAATTTGAAAACATTTAAATTATCTGATATAAAATCACATGCTGTAGCAGCTTCAGCGGCCATTTTTGTTTTCCACGTGAAGCACGCTCGGCCAGGAGACTAAATCCCACACTCGATTGCAAATGGAACAAAGAAAATTCAATAATAGATCGTTTTCACGTGACGTCACGTCCTTTGGGAACAAAATACTATTTTTTATGCAAATTCTGCCCATATATTTTGTATCGTTTGGCCCACCATTATGGCCGCCTTGTCACGTGACCGAAAACCATCTATGAGAAATTCCATAAGGGACATTTTAACAAAATAAACTAACAATAGCACACTAAGGGACGGACCATAAGAAAAGTGATGGAGGTGGGGGGGGGGGGGGGGGGGGATTTTAAGCTTGCAAGAATTTTATTTTGACTGCAGCCCTATGCACGAATTTATTTTTGAGAAAATCTGGTTCATGCAAAATTTGATATTGAATTAATTAAAAACACTGCTACTTTGTTTGTTAAATCCATAGTTTGTACTTTAACGTTACTTTCCATTTTAAAGTTTATTTTATGACAAAATACTTTTTGAATAATGTTCACTCTAATAAAGTTAATTTACTGAGGGAGGTTTCAAAAGTAAATATCAGTTTATAATGAACGAATTTTTGGTGAAGGGGCCCAAAAGTTAGCATTGACTGTGATGTATTAAAATGGCCCATTTCCGTAGGTGGTCCGCGGGCATCCTCCACCAGGAAAATTTTGAAAATCTAGACACGCTCTAATGCCATTCGATTCATTTTGGAACACTTTACGAGCAGAATTATAATTCTGGTTTAGCATCAAAATGCGGCCCATCTTGTGCATGAATTTGTGCGTTTTTCACCCCAACCCCATCACTTTTCTAATGGTCTGTCCCTAATGAAATCACTAAAGCAAGTAACCTTCAACCCCTACTCTTTTCAAGCAGTGATATGATGTGGGTCCTTTAACTTCCCCTTCTAAACCATAACAGGGAAGATCTACCTTTTGTAATGCGTCATCTCGAGTATAGAAACGGCCAGTTGGGTGTGTTTGTTGTGATTAAACATTGTGTTACCTAGGTCACTAACGATAAACATATTTTTTTGTCTAGGTGGATCAATGGGCTGGGTTGTTTTGAACCAACTTCATGTAATACGCCGGCGCACTTTGTAATTCCTTTTAGGGTTAAAATTTGCTGTCTTGACGTCAAAGCGGAGTTTGTTATTAAGGTTTAACTCTGGAAGCCCCGGCGGACCATCCCTTGTGTCACAAGCCTACAGTTTGCACCAGATCAAAACGTTCAAAGCAGAACAAAAATTTTTCGCTGCTGCAAAATGGGCTGTGTTGTCTCCCGTGCTCATCAAAGGTTTAGGAAGCGAAATTCGATCAAGCGCCTTCGAGAAAGCGCCCGTTACGCAGACGAATTGAAAGCAAGAAACCTGCCGAGAGAGATTCCGAAAAAATGCCCGATGTTGGTCATGAAGGAGATGAGGAAAGAGCTACGAAGTTTAACACCCGAGGCTGAATTCGATGGACGCAGAGAAATGATGAATGCCGATTCCTACCTGGATGGAAACTACAACGCAGTGACGACAATGACGACCGAGAAAACTGACGAACTAGTCGTTTGGAGAAGACAATGATCTTCGGATGATTTCGAGTTTTGAGAAAAGAATGCCATTGAAACTGGAAGAAACACTGACTGAGCTAAACTTGATAAACTTGTTGTCACAACTTTTAATCATTTGCTGTGATACATTTCATCTTTTGGCCTAACTAAAAGGTATGCTCTAATTTAGCGATTTATTTAAAACGTTTAACGTCCCCCTGCTTTGTATCTAAATTTATTCGATCCCAATATTCTTCATACATCTAAAGTACGTTCGATGTATGTTTGTCCGTAAAATAAACATGTATTCTAATTTCGTCAGGGAAACTTTGAAATCAAAGCATCACATATCAGGCCAGTTCGTTTTTTAAAAAGATTTTTTGCAAAAAAAAAAACAAATTTTCATGCTTTAGTATTTTGCGCCGGTTTTCATAACATATAAACCTAGATTTCTACGTAAAGGCTATTACTTAATTGCTAAGAAAGGTTTTCATTATCCTGTATTCATTATTTCGCCTTGAATTCCTGACCAAGGCATTATTACGCAACAAACTGCTTGAGTGGTTCATTTTGTCATTCACTGTTGAAAGCCGTGGACGAAAGTATTAAGTAATAAAACTATAGAGTTAATTTTCGCGGGGGGTAAATATGTTTTTTGGGCCGACTCAGGTTCATTTTAACTATTCTAACTGCTCTGAGAAGGCCAGGAACATATATACGTCCGAAAACATTAACCGTGACTCTCATACTATAATAATAATGATAATGATAATAATAATAATAATAATAATAATAATATCAGAGGACATTTAGGTCATTTAGAAAAGGAATCAAAAACAGTAAGCAGCATAAATGAGAAATAACGGCATCGAGTCGGCGTTTATTTATGATTGAAAACCAGGCTAATAAAGTTTACAAAACTCGGCAGAAAACGCAAAAATTACTCAAAACAGTCTTTGCTCTAAGTTCTCTTGAAAAGAAATTTATGAATTTCTAAAGACAGCAAAGAATACATGGCAGTTTCAGTGGAGGATCCAGACCTTCAGCTAAGGAGGGGGCCCGCCGCTTGACTATGAGTGTTGAATTATGCGAAGATAGTTCCGGCACTCCAAAGAAAATGCGCTATTTCCGAAAAAATAAGGTGGGGGCCCGGACTCCCGGGCCTCTCCCCTGGATCCGCCACTGAGTTTGAAGTGCCAAAAGTTTTAAATTGTGGAGTTAACTGAACTGGCAGTTGGCCATATTATAAATGTCTGAACAAAGTGAGTTTGACTTGACGAAGACAAAGATATCGCCTGGGTTTCTCTAAGTCCTCTTTGCTTAGCCTTATAGTCTGAGCAACATTTTAAAATCCAGTAATATCTTCTCCTTTCTATTATACTTTGTACACATCTCTTCTATTCTCATAAATATCTATCGAGACATTACAATAACTGGAGACTGGCTGGAAAACTTTCGGGTTATTTTAGTTCAAGACTCATATTGTACTTTTTTTAATTATTTATATTATAATTATTTTTAAACCCGAAAATATGCAAAGGTGAATAAAGCTATTATTGTTGTTGTTATTATTATTATTACTAGCTGAGATGACTGCAAATTTGCTCCCGGGTTAGATTTTGTAGCCATTTTGTCGTTTTCAGCTCAAAAACAGATTGCTTGAAGTGCTGTTAGCCAGCAAGAAAACTGCGCTAGCATTTGAATCGTTTTCAATTTAGATTGGCTAACTTTGTTATTTTCTTGCTTCTGATTGGTCCACGCTGAATTCTCCATTTTATCCCACAAATAGCCTGTCCCAGGCGTTCGGTTAGTAGTGCTAGTCGGGGAGTAGTGCGAAATTCGGAATTAGCGTCACGAACGGCGAGTGGGAAAAAATGGCGCGGGGATTCGCTCTCTCTCGCCTTCTCCCCACACCCCTCCGCCTGGAACAGGCTACTCCCACAAAATACGCCACAACGCCCGATGGGTAATCAAATGGTGACGAGTGAAATTATTGGCATTTTGACAAAACGCAAGTGAAATTATTTCCTAATTTCACAAGTATACCATTTGGTTACATTTTAATATCATGGGTGACAAATTACGCTTACAACCGTAGTTTTTTAACTTGTTTATTGTATCGTCATGAAAGAACCGGTTGGAAACGACGCCCGTGTAAAACGGGCATGTTATCGCTAAAAGATTATAAGACGACCAAACAAACTGGCCAAGGTGAAATTCAAGCGAAATGTGCAAAGTTTAAGCTTTAAGATCATCATTTAAAATCCTGTACGCCATCTTGGCACTGAAACATGGGAAACGTTGCCATGGCAATTTTGTAATTTCACATGTGAAATTATAAATTATAATAATAATAATAATAATAATAATAATAATAATAACTTTATTTAAGTGTCAGGGTAGGTATTTAGCTCGCAGAAGCTAATTGGGGACACTACTACTTTACAATATATTAAGATTTAAAATATACAGTTAAGAATACGAATTAAGAATTAATTGGGTACACTACGCTATAAATTAGCGCTGAAATTTCGCGCCAAAATTAAGGAGTAATTTGTCACCCATGATATTATTAAAGTAATATCATGGGTGACAAATTACTCGAAAACGCGCGTGAAATTATTTCCTAATTTCACTCGTCACCGTTTGATTACCCATACTAATTCATTAACTTTGGTTTCCGTCGCCTAGGAACACTGAGTGCTCGATGTAATTGGTATTTAAAGAGCAAAAGCACTCGTGCAACGCACTCTAACCAGAGCGGACTTGCTGTTTATGCCCTTGCACAAATTTTGTTTTTTCAATCATGTTGAACGAATCGGAATTAATAATTAGGTCCCGGGGAGGCGTAGAGGGGACACCTTCAATTGTTTTCATGGGTTTTAGCCATTCTCTAGAATCCCCTCTATACAATAAGCCGCTTGTCGGCTCATTTAGTTCCTATTGTGTGTTTAATGTTAAATTATCTTCGTTGTTAAATAGTTGTAGTCGGGCACATCTCTTGGGAAATATCTTTTTTGAGCGGTGCGCATTTATTGTCCAGTAATCCTATGTCCTTAAACAAACACGAATCTTAAATGTATTTCTCTGAACATCAGAGGTATAAATAAGTCGATCAAACGAAGGAATTTATTTCGTTGGCTCCATAACGGTAAATATGACGTAATTTTCTTACAAGAAACCTATAGTGACGAAAAAATTGAAAACATATGGCGCGCGGAATGGGGTGGTGACGTTTTCTACTCCCATGGTTCAAAACACAGCAGAGGCGTGATGTTGTTAATCAATCCGACTTTCAAAATTGAAAACCCTGATATTATCCGAGACAAGAAAGGGAGGTTCCTTCTCGTTCGGGCTTCGCTACGGGATGAAGAATTTTGTTTTGCCAACATTTACGCTCCAAACGATCCAAGTCTCCAAAAAACCTTTTTTAATGAATTGTCTAATAAATTGCAACCTCACTCAAATGACAATCTCATCCTTGGTGGCGATTTCAACTGCCCGCTTGAAAGTGTTGATAAGACGGGAGGAAAAGATTTAAACAACCGAAGAAGTGTTATTGATAGCATAAATGACCTTCGCAACACCTTAGGTCTCGTAGACATCTGGCGACTTCATCACCCCTCCTCCCAACGTTTCACGTGGAGCAACAGTTCTGGCAAAATACAATGCCGCCTAGATTACTGGCTTGTGTCTAAACACTTAGTGCCGCGCACCTGTAAAACGGAGGTTAAAGCATATCACGATTCGGATCACTCCCCAATTTATGTCGAAATTCAGTACGAAAATTCACAGAAAAAATCAGGTCCAGGGTTTTGGGAATTTAACAATTCCCTCCTTGAAAATGAGGAATTTGTCTTAAACTTGAAATTCTTTCTTATTCACGCAAAAGAAAAGCACAACAACAATGATGACAAAAGACTATACTGGGAAATGATTAAGATGGAAATCAGAGATTTCTGTATACGGTTTGCAAAACGCCTTAGCAAAAACAAAAAGACCAAAGAAATGGACCTACTTCGTAAATTGAATGAACTTAATGTTCTTCTCGGCAAAAACCCCAACGACGTGAATTTAACAACTGAAGCGAGAAGCGTTAAAATAGAACTGAAAAACTTATCTGAGCGCAAAACAAAAGGTGCTATAATTAGAAGCAAAGTAAGGTGGTATGAGCACGGTGAAAGGAATACCAAGTACTTCGTCAATTTGGAAAAGCGCTCGCACAATAGGAAACACATTGTTAAATTAAAAACAGATGAAAATGAGTACCTGGAGGAATCAAACGAAATTCTATTGGAGATGGAACATTTCTATAAAACATTGTACACTTCACAATTGCCCGAATTTAGCACATTTAACGAATCCAGCAAACCCTTCCTAAACCCTGAAAATGTACCCAAACTAAATCCTGAATTGCAAAACACCTGCGAAGGTCTTATTACTGCTGATGAATGTTTGTCCATTCTCAAGACTTTTGCAAAGAACAAAACCCCCGGT
This sequence comes from Meandrina meandrites, assembly GCA_963693305.1. Lineage (NCBI taxonomy): Eukaryota > Metazoa > Cnidaria > Anthozoa > Scleractinia > Meandrinidae > Meandrina > Meandrina meandrites. The sequence continues at coordinate 36,969,254 of OY855907.1, forward strand.
TCCGACGGCCTCACAGCAGAATTTTATTTATGTTTCTGGAACGATGTTGTTGGCCCTTTAATTGACTGTTATAATGAGGCCTACCAAAAAGGCGAAATGTCAATCTCGCAAAGAAGAGGCGTGATTTCGCTCATACCAAAGAAAAACAAAGATAATCTTCTTCTGAAAAACTGGCGACCAATTTCCTTGCTAAACACAGATTACAAAATTGCAACCAAATGCATCGCAACGCGACTAGAGAAAGTTCTACCGACATTAATAAATAGTGACCAAACTGGATACGTTAAAAACCGCTTTATTGGAGAAAATATCCGCTTAATCTCCGATGTAATTGACGCGTACGAGAAACGAAATCTGCCCGGCATGCTCCTATTTATAGATTTCGAAAAAGCTTTTGATTCCCTCGAATGGAAGTACCTATTCGAAACTATTGACGCCATGAACTTCGGGCCAATGTTCCAGAACTGGATTCACGTCTTTTATTCTAACATCTCCAGCTGCCTAGTTAATAACGGTTTTGCATCGAATTTCTTTTCCCTTCATAGAGGAGTCAGGCAAGGGTGTCCCTTATCAGGGCTACTATTTGTCTTAGCTGTCGAAACGCTGGCCCAATCCATCAGGCGGAATAATAACATATGTGGCCTGAGACTTAATGACACTGAAATAAAACTAAGTCTGTATGCTGATGACATCACAGCCTTCATACTTAACGACTCTTCTGCGGACCACTTATTTAACCTCCTAAGTAAATTTGGAGAGTGTTCAGGTCTTAAAATAAACATTTCTAAAACAGAAGGAATGTGGCTTGGTAGCCTTATACAAAACAAAGGCAAGCGATCCCCCTTTAACATCTCGTGGCCTGAGAAATACTGACGTAATTGCGCTAGGCGTTGCGTTCGCTTACGACCCTGCCGTTAGCTGCAGAATCAACTTCGAAGAAAAACTTGTATCTCTGAAGAAGACCTTAAACCGGTGGTCTGCGAGAAACTTGACCCTTATAGGAAGGATATGTATTGTCAAGACTCTCGCCATCTCCAAACTAGTCTATAACACATCTGTTCTCTCAGCTTCACCCAACTTATGCAAACAAGTCAACGATATCTGCTTCAGATTTGTTTGGAAAGTGAAGCCGGATAAAATTAAACGGCACACTCTTATTGGTCCCCGTGATAAAGGTGGTCTTAATATGATTGACTTTGTTATGATGGACAAATCTCTTAAAGCTGCGTGGGCAAAGCGATTATGTGATGCTGGAGATAGTAAATGGTGCGCTGCCTTCTCCTCGGCCACAACCCACCTCGGCGGCACTTTCCTTTTTGAATGTAACTTTGATATACATGACTTAAATCTGACTTCAGAATTGCCCTCCTTCTACAAAGAAATACTTTCGGCCTGGCAAGAGATACACTCTACAGACCCCTCATCTGCCGATGAATACGGAAATGAAATCATTTGGAACAACCGTTTTATTAGAATAGATGGAAAACCGATCTTTTTTCTGTCATGGTATCAAAAAGGTGTGATTAAAATACGCGACCTTCTGAACGATGGTAGGTTCTTGTCCAGAGCCGAATTTCAAGAGAAATATGGTCTAAAAGTAAATTTCTTAAAATATTTCGGTCTCCTCTCTGCAATCCCTAGTGAGTGGAAAAACTCCCTGTTAAACTCTCCACATATACCCTCCAATAAGGCTGTCAAAGATACCCTATCACCCTCTAATGTCACTGCCAAAATGGCTCGCGAATATTTTGTTTTGAAAGTTCTTAAATCTCCAAATATAGAACTAGAACTAGTTGGAAAAAAATTATCCCCAAAAGCCATATACCAACTGCCTTTTAAAGTCACAATAGAAAACAAACTAAGATGTTTCCAATATAAAATCATTCATGGCATCCTTCCCACAAACAAACGTCTTTTTAAAATGGGACTGAAAACGTCACCTCGCTGTGATCGCTGCAACTTTTCCAATGAAACTTTGGTTCATCTTTTGTATGAATGCCCCATTACGCAAAGTTTTTGGCGTGAAATTATAAATTGGTGGAACGAGAAACGATCGGAGAACTGTACCTTAAACGCGACAGATATTCTGTACGGCTATAAACCAGATTGTACTGAGTTTTACGCTTTAAACCATGTTCTAATCATCGCGAAATATCACATTTTCCAAGCTTGGTTGGATAACAGCTCCCCAAGTTTCGAAATTTTTTATCTCGTTCTCAAAGAAAAGATCCTTTGTGAAAGCAGAATTGCTTTTAAAAACAACACCTTGCCGAAATTTAGATCAAAATGGACTACATTATGCGCTTTAGCCCCTCAAAATGTTTCCCTTTAGAATGTGCCATCCGCCTTTTTTCCATACGTCTTTTGTTTTTTTTTTCTTTTTTCGCTAAAAAATTGTAAAATTAAACAATCTATTGTAAACAAACTTTGTAATTAATTACTTATACGTAGTGATATGGTGTAATTGTTTTCTCTGTATTAATAATATTGTACGTCTTCATTCAATACTGTAAAACCTTATTCTTTTCAATAAAAAAAATAATAATAAAAAAATAAAAAAAAAATAAAAAATGTGTTTTCCTTGCAAAAGCACGAATTGCATATATCGACTGTTTTGATTGGTCCATTGTGTCAATCCGACCCAGACCACGCTCGGCTCGCTTTTCTATCGCCATTTTTTTTCTCTATACCTCACTGGGGAGCATTTTCGCATGCTTTCAGAGATAAGAAATATCCCTTGCAGCAAGTGTAGCTTTTTTGTATTACAAAGATGACGAAAGAAGACGTCAGTGATTTTCAGACGATTTTCGAGCATTTTGCGAAGACTTGTACGAGTTATAATTTTTAAATTGCCTGGACATTGTCCGAAAATCATTCGAACGCTTCCGATCATTTTCCGAAGAATTCCAAAGATAAATAAGAACTTCCGAAGATCAGGCTGCCGAAGATTTAGAGAAAGGGATGAAGAACTTAGCCATCGTTATGGAATGGACGATAGTTCCACATGCAAAATTATCGTAATGTGTGGCAATTACGATTTTTCTCTAAGGCGAAAATCCCAATAAAACACCGTAGTTTATTAAATTAAGCTATTTCTCATCTTGACAGTTCACGAATGGCATCATGCAACTTGTTTTTATTTTATTTTATTATTATTATTATTATTATTATTATTATTATTATTATTATTATTATTGTTATTATTATTTTTCGTGGTTTAAAGCAAATTGCTTGCGCCACCGTTAACACCGTTAACTTTACCTTCACCGATAACGATATCTTTTTCGTTGAATGCATTATCCTTGGTGATAAAATGTGATTGTTGGATCCCGCCCGAAGTTTAAAGGCCTTACAGCTGTAAAATGTTTACAATTGTAATTTTCGTTATTAACTTCCATCCTTTTTCAAAAACTGGTATCGCGGAGAAGCCGTGATAACGAGTTTCGCCGCTCGCGCTTGTGACGCAAAGGTGAGCCTGCTCGCATGTTAGGACCTTGGTGGCTCATGAAGAAAATGTAATTTACTCTCGACAAGTATATTGATATCGTGGGAACAATTCAGGCGTTGATGACAGCATTGCCGTGAGTTTTTAGAAAAGAAAAGCATTAACGCTCCAATATCACAAGCCGGCTCGCGTGTCGCCCAAAACACGTGGAATTTACTGACAGCTAATTTTGCAAGCTACGCTAGACAAAGAAGTTAAACAAAGCAATCATGGCGAGTAGAAGAACTGAATATGGTTAATTGAGCTCTCCGACACACTGAACTTCATTCCTAGTGCCTAGTTATCGACTGGCAACATAAATTTGAAATGCTTTGTTGCCCTTTGTTGCCCAGTTATTCAGATAGCGGAGATAGTTCGGCAAATTTAAAATGAAACTTGTTGTTTTAATTGATTAAGCAATTTAGGGCAAGTTCAGACTAATTCCATTCACCTTTAACCGCAAATTATATTCGGGATAACAACCAAACAGTTACTTTTATCCACACAAGAAAATACTTCAAATAGTTTGAAAGCAAAGTTACGTCAATGCATAAGAGAAAGTTTGGCAGAAATCTGTTAAGATTATTTTGAAGTTGCTTAATTAAGTTCAGGCATACTAACTATGGTTCAGGCTAAACGGAAGAATTAGGAAAACATCCGGGAGTGAAATTCAGTTAACTCCTCAGGTAGCCATACATAGAACAATCAACAACGAATTCTCAATACAAAAGTAATACATTTTCAAACAATCAAGTCAAGAGAATACAGAAAATTATCAACTTTAAAAGACATTGAGTTGACGCACCACCAAATTCTTCGAACTAACATGAAAAGAAATGTATTGGGCTTAGTTCAGAGAAATCATATTTTGATCATGAGCGTGGAGTTTGTTTTCGCTAATGTCACGCACTGAGTGTAAGACGTGCGGCCATCTTAATGGCAGCGGCATTTTAAATCATTATTTGTGATGTATCGTTTTGATCTCCGCTAGCTTTCAAACCTGTAACAAGTAGATAATCTTTGCGGTAACCCACTTCAATGCGGGCTGATTGACAGCACGACAAAAGCGCCGTCTCCCGAGCACGCGCAACTCACCAAGCGTGTGCATGCATTGTTATGTTAAATGTACCCGGTTAGCACGCGTGCTAAACAGTGAGATAGGTTACGGCACACAATAGCCACTGAGCCGCGGATAGCAGAAGAACCAGCTAGAAACGGGAAGAAAAGAAAGCATCTGTGAAGCAGAGCATTTGTACAAGAAAAATAATGACAAAAGGAGTCGAAGACAACATCGTTAACGAACAACTTGTTCCGGCAAGCAAGGAAGTGAATACTAGTGATAATTCGAGATACCGAAAGTGGGCTCAACTTGACAGGAGCCGGCGTTTGAAGGCGAGCGCGAGAGAGCGTAAACGACGGCACGTCTTGAATAATGCGTTAGAACTCTTGCGGAAGAAAGTACCATGCGTGGATCAGAACCCGCAAAAACTTTCCAAAATTGAAGTGTTACGAATGGCCATCGATTATATCGCCATGTTAAGCTGTTACCTAAAGGGCTCGCAATCTGCGGCAGTGCTCGCCGCGCAGATTCCACCGGTTGAAGTAACGACCATTGCACCAAATCGAGCTGGAGCGCCGAATATACTGATGCACGATCCGACAGCAGTCACTATTGTCGTCCCAAAAACACTGGAACAATTTCAGGTACAGCCTGTAATCACAACAGCGTTTCTCAGTTAAACCGACAGTTTAGTTTAGTAGTTAAGTTTCACCCCTCCGCAAACTTCTAAGTTAGTCCATTTGATATTTTTATTGAAACGAATTTTTGTTTCGTTTCCGCAGGTGGGGGACCACTATGGGATAAAAACTTCAGAACTGGACGTGTATTTGAAAGGATTCCAGGACTTTAGTCACGAATGAGTAAAAATTAATAACAGACTGGACATCTGTATATAAAAATCCTGTAAATATCGCACACTTTTCCTTTTTTGTCAAAAAAAAGTTGGATGTAATTTGTAAATTATTTTATATTGCTGTAGTTAACTTTATATAAATGCAACAGCTTTTATTGACTAAAGTATCTTTATTATCCTGTACAGCTGTGTTCGTGTCAATATGTTATTGAAATAAATTCAATTATAGAAAGTTGTTTAAAACAAGTACTGGATTTTATGTGGGTTTGACTTCAGCGCGGGCTTTTTATGCGAACGTGACATTGGGGTGCGACAAACTACCACGCAAAGAAAAAAAAATCAGACGGTTTTTATTTTTTCAAATGTGTGGCCGCAGTCCATTTTGAACATTTGGCACATCATCCCATCAAAACAAACAGGAACTTTTGTTTTGAAAGTCGAGGAGCTGAGGTTTAGTTAATTCGCGTACAATGCCGCAAAATTGTCGAATAAATCTTGCGGCCTTAATAAAGCGACTTGTTGGCTAAAACAGCGGCGAAATTGGAGATTCAGACAGGCGCTTTTTTGTGGGTCCGTTAAAACTCAATGAATAGACCTTATTGATGCATCTTGATTTTGAAATGGCTTAAATTAGGCGCCTAAGTGGAATCTTTTGTCTAGAGACCACGTGTAGGATTATTAGCGAATTCGCATCGGGCTCACGGAATCTTTCTCATATGTCCGTTCCGTCTCTTGTAAGTCTTAGCGATTATAATGCTTTTTTTCTGCAGAGTTTTGAAATCAAGCGCAATTTTCTCGGACAAGAAATTATTCTTACACGTGATGTTTTCGTCTAAACGACCTGAATACATCACCAGGCCAAAACAATGTACAACCCGACAAACTATTGAGATTTAGAAGTGAAAGCTGCCTATAAAGAAAAAAAGACTTGATTGATGAATGAAATCTGGTCTGATATTGACGCCTTAATCTTAAACAAATGCCTTTCAGTGATAAATTAAATCAAAACTATACTTCTCGCGAGGTTATTGTTGCCAATACGAAGTTTACATTTCGTATCCCAACGATTCAAACTACACGTGGTCGTGTAAGGATACACAACAGAACAATAGAGGCTTATTTAACGAAATTTCATTCTTTGCTTTGTTTCTTAGCAACTAATGTGAATGGTACTTCATTTACAACTGAATTTTAAACAGTCAGTGACATTTTTGGCAGGACAAAAGGCTATTTTCGTGAGTCGTAAGAAAAATTCGAAGTTAAAAAAGTTCAGGAGTTTTCTTAATGCTATGAAAAAAACATTCTACAATCTGTATTCAACCGTACGACGGAAAGTTCTGAAAACTACATATGGGCGAAAAACAGCTTGCAAAGTTTTTCTCGTTTATCAACTCTTGTAGCATAAAGATACATGTAACTGGCTTAGTAATCACGAAACTTAAACGCAGTATTAGTTTTAGAATTGTTTTGTCAAAGGTTCGAACTACCATAACAATATTTTGATGTGAATTCAACAGCTTAGTGAATTCTCACAGCAAAACCTTGATGACTGAAAACGGCGCTTTACTGACAAACGAAAAACCGTTTGGACTGAACAAAGACCCAACAAAGAATGACTTTTACACGTTCCAAAAACTCAATATCTGATCTTTTTAGGCTTAAATCTTTCACAGAAAAGCATTTATGTGTATATTTTAAAAATAGGCCTGATCTAGTGCTAAAAGCCGCTATTTACTCCGCTTAAAACCGCCCGAAATTGCACCACCTTTTTTAAAGCATTAAGCCTCGCTGTTGCATGGACGATCAATCAATCACTCAATCAATTCATCATAGCCAGCTCGATTTCTTGTAAAGGAGACGCGAACAAAGAAAAGTACCTGTAATTTATCAAATGAATGCCCAAAAGCAGGGAAATAAAAGCCGTATCAAAATTCCCAAAAGAGTAATATTATATGACGCACCGTAAGTCTTTGTTCGTGTGCACAATGCCGAGCACGCGCGCATGAAACCAAGACGTTATGTTAACACTAAGGGAACATAGCACTACTGTCGCTCTTGTCGGTAAATGGCGGTAATTGATTATCATTGATCATTTCCACGTGGCACGCCTCTTAATGAACTTATTGGGACATACACGTGCAGTGCATCAAGAAAATGTACACAATTGTATCAATTTTACATAAGAAACCCTGTAAAAAATCGTACAAAACATTAAGTTGGGTTTTTCGTGTAGTTGAACGTTAATGACAAAGGTAATCGGCCTGTGTATCCATATTTGGGAAGAGGTTTTTTAAAAATTTAAGTTTCTCGGGACCTGGAAAATTGCCCGTATAGCCGTATTAGTTTTCAAGTAAAGCGAGAATTAACGTATCGATAATGTATAGGTTTTCCCAAAAATCACGTATCCGTCAAGGTAACGATGTTTACAAGCTAGGCCATTAAAACACATTGAAAAGGAGCTTAAATGGCATCCAGCTAAACGCAATGTAAAGTTTGAATTTATCGAGTGTCGTGTAAAAGCGATAACGGCCAATAATTGGGGGCTGGAAATTCGATTGACCATATGAAATAATTTATGCCTTCGCTCTGGACAATCGAATGCCCATGAAACAAACGATTCGACAGACACTGTTCGTTTGATTTGATCACACTAAAAACGTCACCTCAAAATTACGTTCGAAAAAAAAACAGAGTTGATAACTCAACTGAGTTAATAATCAAACGAATTATGATTAATGTTCTCTGTTTGGTCTACGATAATCACTCGAGAAAATATCGCATATCGTCCGCACTGCGTGTTTTGTACTAAGGGACTTTAGGACCTTTAACTTCGAAAACTTTCAAATCCTTCGTTCTGCGGGAAGAAAACATTCGAGCGTGTTTTCGGCACATCGAGTACATAATCACTGAACAAACTTTCGGGAAGTTAGTCAGTCATTTTAACAATAGTTAAAACACTAGTCTCTCTGTTTTTCTCGGCATTGTTTTACCAAGCTCTGCTCGGAGGTTTCACGAATCGTCTACTTCCAAACAAAATTTTGTGAACACTTTAAATCAATTTTCATCCAGGAGCCCGTTACAGACAATTTTTTTACTACACTGTATATTATAGCGTGAGTTACACCAAAATTGAATTTGTTCGATACATAAATTAAACAAGTACCAAACTGTACATTATATTAAAAATACTTAAATCAAATTAAGAGGCTCGATAAATAAACAAATATTTGCCCATATTTGTGGAATTCCTGTATACACTGCTTTCGCAGTTTTAGTTTCTTGAGGATTTCGCTTAGATGTGTATACTGTTTTGCTCTACCAAGGCCCCGTTCACATGTATCCATTGAAAACGAAATTTTGTTTTTCCGTTTTTCTTTTTAAATGGCGTCCAGTCTACATTTATCGTTTTCGAATTGTTTTCGCCCGTCCACATGTATCTGTTTTTGTTTGAAAACTGATATTTTTTTGAATACGGACTGGCCTTGAATCATTCTAAAATTCCCCCTCTCTTCCTCTGAAATCAATCAGTGATCAATGTTTGGTCGACAAAATTGCACCAGCAAGCACTTTGAAATATAGCTTCAACTTGGAACCTTGCAGGTCTTGCTTGTGGGCCGTTTAACACTTTGATTTTCAAGACCGGTGCTAAGAGAAGCCCTACTGACAATGTCGTATTCTGAAATAATAAGCTTGAACATTTTACCTGAAAGAAAATACTAAAATAAGATCTGTTTTATGTCTTAAAGAAAGTAAGGTGGCAGTGAAAACGTTCTTATCTGGCGCGAGATTAGATGCTGTGAATTCATCGTTTTCAAAACATTCCGTTTTTACCGTCCACACGCAAACACGAAAACAGCGTTGAGAAAAATTTCCACTCTTCAGAGCGTTTTCGGTCCCCGTTTTCATCGGATACATGTGGACGGAAGGTCAGTCTACAACCTAATGATTTGGTTAACCCGTACATATTTTTAAATTTTTAGATAAGAACACCCTAAAAGTTCGAAAATGCTTTTAATTTCCTTACGTGACGGGAGCCGAAATATACCTTGTCTACTGACTGTTATTATCATACCACCTGCCCCTGACGTCATCATACAGAAAACAATGACGTAAGCTGGCAGGTGTAGGAGCGGATGGACGTCAGCCAGTCAGGTACAAGCCGCCCGACTACGCCATCCCGCACACCTCAACAATTCAAACATTAACAATCACCAATAACGTTTCACATCAGAATTGCAGTAAAGCGCGCGCTCGGATTGGTTAATTTAGTGTTTACTATTTGACCATGGGTTGGCACTGACAAATGACTTCCAGTTGAGCCCTCGTGCGGATCTGACAGCAATTAAAGCAGAAAATAGCAAGTGCAACTACGTCACGAGTTTTTCTACTTTTCTTCGATTTTTTACTATTCAATTTAAGAAGAATATATCTCTCCGCTGTACAGAGGGGTTGTGGGCCCCCTTGGATACCCATCCAGTAGTTTGATCATCTTTTTAATAGGTGTTCTTTAGGGATTGCATGGCTGCATGAGTACTGCACGAGTTACTACAAACCTTAGCACGAGCAGTTATGTCTCAGAGAAGCTGTAGTAATCCAGTTATTTAAATGATTTTAATGACTTAAATTACAAGGACATACAGAAAGCAAGTAAGAGAACTAAACTTGGGAACCACATTTAAGTTTTACTATAAAACAAACGGTAAACGCCATCACTATGTACTGCAACGTTGTGAATGCACTTGGGAGCTTGCTAGGCACTCAAGAAGCCAGAGTCGCCCTCGGCTATCTCCTCGAGCGTTTCTTACGCTTCTTTCGTGCTTAGCAACACCCATCGTGCATCCATGACTCAAAAGCGCATGCTGTGGCGTTAACCATTTCTTAATTTTCACATTTATTACATTTCCCCGTCCGGTCATCCCGCCTATGTGCATTTTATAATGATCACATGAATTGTATTCCGATAAAACAAATGTCTCTGTTTGAGTGCTTATTTTTATCCTCAGCAAGAGAAACGTCCAAGATTCGAGTTAGAAATTTCCACACTTAAGGCCTGGGTAAACTAGCAAACATTGTTGCAGAAACATTGTTCCTTGTCATGTTTCTTGAGTCGCTCAATAAGCTGGAAGCAAGGAAAATGTTTTGCTGCCCGAGTGGCTAAACTAGGAAACAATGTTCCGGGAACAAAGTGTCACACATGCACATAATGTACGCGAGCGTGCTGTTGCTAGGAAACATTAATGAGCAGCACTGGAAACCAGTCAACATTGCTTCCACGGAGGCTCAACTACAAATTTGTGTCCGGGAAGCAAAAATGTTTTTGACCTGAAGCAGAAACATTTTCTTATTTCCAGAAGCAAAATTTGTTTCCGCAACAATTTTCTCCCGCGCGGCTAAACTGGGAAACATTTGCTCCCCAATAATGCTTCTGTAGCAATGTTTCCTAGTCTCCAGCCCACGTGGGTGTTTCGGTACGCCCGCTATCCTCTACAAGACTATTAAATTATCCAATCAGACAGTCATCAATATATAATTTTTTGGCTGAAGTCTAATAAGGGAATGGGATTAGCCTGCGTAGCAAGCGTTCACTTTTTTTCTCTTGCCCCAATTTTCGCGCGACCAGAATCTTCGCACGCACGCACGCGACACATAGCACTTCGCTCGCACGGGAACGCTTGCTACGCAGGCTAGGAATGGGATAGGCTCACGAGAAGAAAGGTATCTTTGCTCGGATTACAACAGGGATTTCTTCTTGAAAAAAGACCAAATACAGACACCAACTCGTTTATTATCGCTTCGCCTCACTTTTTCGCAGAGCTCGACAAAAAATATCAAAACATCAATTGATATTTTTAGTTTGAGGAACGCCAGACCTCGATTTCTATCCTGTGTTTACCGTATATTCTACCTGTGAAGAGGACATTCAAGACCATTCAGCGCTATAATGGCCGGCTTATTTCTCCCTGCAGTGTCGTGTTGTAATAACAGTTTCAATACAAAACACTTACGTACACTTTGATGATTCATTTTAATGTACTGCATCTAACTTTTAAATAAACTCTTTCGAATAATCAAATTTACAGCTTTGTTGTTCAGTGTATTTCAAAGAGCAAGGATTGAGATATTAATTTTCTCGCTACTGTACAACTGGCGTTGTTAATTCCGGCAAATGAAATTCAGGGTTGTCGAAAATTAAATTTCGCCGGCTTGGCGGTCCAGTCTTGTCTGGTGTAGAGAACGTTAAGGATAAACTACAGCACTACAAGAAGCTAATATATAAGAGCCAAAAAACCCATTGCGAAAAGGTGGACCTCCATTATTAAATTCGTTAATGCATATCTGGTGTGCAAAGCTCATTGGTTTTTTATAAATAAGTGGAGGACTTCATAAACCTGGGAGAAATATTTGCATTTGGCAGTCTGCAGCCACGGTTTTCGGCGGGAGCTGCAGGGGTGTAGCCGCGGTTTTGGCGGGAACTACAAACGCGCCCCAAGTAAGAATGCTGTGTGCGTGCAGATGTTCAACGACCTTGACTGTGAAGCCCCTTGGAGTTAGTCAGTAAAAAATTGCCTACTTAAAAACACTTTTTTACAAAGGATATTTATGAAGAAGCTTGAACATTCCTGTACCAATATTCATGGGAATCCCCATAATAATACATTCACTGACACCTGAAACACAAAGGTATCATCCACGTTAACTTAAACAACTTTACATCTTCATCATTGTCACTCTCCCACTCACCAGGCTACTACTCAAGCATGATTCACTTACACATGGTTCATGAAAACATGAACTGAATCCAAACTGTTGAAAGACTCATTTCACTCCGAACCAGACGTAAATAGCCACAAAATCCCAGCATGCCATAAAACTAACCCCGCCCTAAGAGCGAGATTGCCCTGGGAGAAATTGGTATCACTCAAACCATAAGGATTCCCTTATAAGACTCACTACATTTTGTTGTAACTAAAGCAAACGAGATTACGCACTACAAGCTACCGAATAAGAAAAAAATCATTAGTCTAATTAAATTCGTCTTTCAGAGTTACGTTTATAATGAAGATCTTTGTACTGTGTTTCACGCCATATTTTGCGATTTTATATCTAAAATGTCACGTAAATTGCGGCAGATCTTGTGCACGTATGAGCGTTAACTCTTACCATCAATGGAGTCAGTCTGACCGTGTAAAGCGGCGTCAAACAAATGATCGGACGTCTTCTCGAACTACGAAAAGAAAAACAACCGTGAATTGAACTATGCGAGGTTCCTACTAGAGTGCGAGGCGAAGGCAAAGCGCAATCACGCGCGATCACGCTTCTCGCGTCGCGCGCGAATCACGCTTTGCGCTTGCCTTTCGCTCTTCGAGGAACATTGCAAAACCGCCTACTCTGAAAGCTAGTTAAAGAAAGAGTTGAATAGCTAATGCAGATTACTCAAACACAAGTGTTAACTTACAGATGCAAGCATGAGAACGCTCTCCTTCATCTTCGCCAAGCCGAACCTTGTTATACCCAGCACCTCCCCCTGTGGAAAGAAAATCGTCATTATCAGCAGCACGCGCGAGAACTTTTCGCGCGTGCCTCGCGCGGGCAAAGTCTGTTTCCTGTCTGTTTTTCTAGCGTTTCGAGACAACAATGTCAGTCTCCATTTGCAAAAAAATCGCCTAAAATAACGTGTACCGTTCTTGAACAAATCATTTCATTCAATCAGTTCCTCTTTTTATCCAGAAAACACAAATGTAAACAAGCGAACCGCTGGTGAAACTTGACAAAATGCTCGAATGGTAAAACCTTAATACTAAGGGCACTGCGTAAGTCGTTGTGAAGCATAAGCTAGTGAGAAGGCAGCGTGGCCGAGCGCCAGACTTAAAATCCGGAGGTCCCGGGTACAAGTCCCGTTCTGACCAGTCTGGATTTGTTCTCGGTTGTCCCGAGTTCAACTCCTCGGTAATGTTTGTAAATAGCCAACTGGTCTGCCTCCTGCCAGTTGGGATTGTTAACCATGTTATGTTTGTTTGGTATTTGTTTCATATACACGACCCCACAAGCTTCTAGCTTTAAACACAAACTGTGCGTAAATAAAATTGCTTTACCTTTACCTTTTTACCTTTCAGAGAGCTGTGTAAAACCGTCCTCGCTAGCTCGCTCGCTCAATTTTAAGGTAGGGTAAATTGAAATCTGTGTATCATTTAAAAGCTTATACAATCAAGAGTGATATTGAAATGTTTATAAACAATGCTACGATAAGTCAGAGTAAAGCGCAGGCAATGTCAGTCACTTTGACCATATGCCGCATTAAAAACGTTTAATTTCAAACTGCGCTCGATTTTAAGTTTTCATTGTTTATCTCGAAATACCAATTCGACCTGGATAGAGGACCCGCATAAAACCAGCTAGAGTTGATGTGGCTTCCTCTCTGAATATAGTAATTTATCTGCTGGAGTTTTTTCCGCATCAAAAATCCTCTCGACACGAGGCAATAATGCACGTTACCTTGAACGTCATGAGGTCCGCCAGCAACATCACGTGACGTGCATCGATGCTCATCCCATGGCTCTTCATGGTCACGTTGATTTCATTCATTATCGTTGCCCTGGTAACAAAAAACAAGCATTAAAACGTAAATACCGTGGAGTTTAGATTTCTCGGACCTACCGATAAGTCGAACTGAAAGTAGTTTCTTTTGGGTTTGCTTCACGAAGTCGAACATTAGTCTTACCGCCGATTTTCCGAAATCCCGATTTCTCGGACCAATTTCCTTTTTGTTTTTAAATTCCAGAAATCAGGATTCCATTCCATGTTACATCAATCAATCAATCAATCAATCAATCAATCAATCAATCAATCAATCAATCAATCAATCAATCAATCAATCAATCAATCAATCAATCAATCAATCAAACAAACAAACAATCAATCAATCAATCTTCTTTATCATTAACGTGTCTAAAAGAACCTTAGCCGAGGAGAAACACCCCTCTACTAACTGGGGACACTTAAAAATAAGCCTACGCAACTACGTGTCACGTATTTCCGAGTTACCTTTTGCCTCTGTTTCAAAACGAGTCCTCATCCCAAACGATTCAAATGAAAATGTGTTTGATTTGCATGTTTGATTTGAAGCAAAGATAAAAAAGACCCGTTGTACTAAGGAAACTGAGTACTAGAAGTTCTTCAAACCTGGCAGCTTCGATTCCAAGAACTTTTTCGACTTCAGCTGTGTTGTTTGAGGTAGTTGCTGTTCCTTTGACGCCTGAAAAAAAAAAAAAGATTATTATAATGTAATATAATGTATTATTAAAATTCCTGAGTTTTGATTGGTTAACAGCGAATGGTATATGAGCTCATATACCATTGACCACAAATATGGTAGCCGATACGCGTGGACGAAAACAGCTGGGGAGCTCAAATATTGCAATTCTTTTGGGCGTTATTAATAAAGCAATTATTCCACTCGCGCTTGTTGGATATGAGATCGTTATAGCCAACGAGGCGCGTAGCGCCGAGTTGGCTATAACGATCGATAATTGTTGAATATAATCGGAGTAATTGTTAAATATAATCGGAAGAAGTTGTGACCGCACCCCCTTCTCCTCCCCCCCCCCCCCCCCCCCCCCCCTCACCAGCTATAGGAGTTCCACGCCCACTCATCATCCTTTTCGGCATTCCTTGTATACATTCCTGTCGCAGTTTCCATTTCTTAAGGATTTCACTTAGATGTAAATACTGTCCTGCTTTACTTAGCATATCTACTTTTGTCGCAATTTAACACTCCATTTACAGTATGTTTAACACTGACCAACAGTGGACATTACAGATAGCAAATCATCGCCTTCCACCAGCAGCTTGTAGGTGTCGCCTTGAGCCTCGTCCACGTGAATAATGGCGCGGTTTACATTCTTATGACCCTATAAACATGAACAAAAAATAGGCAGTCTATGACTACATGTGCCTAGTGATATGAATAACATGGTGCCTTGGGCTCTACGAGCCACTAGGCACAAATAGTGGTTGGCTGATGCTTGTAAGGCTTTTGCTTACATTTCGCATGATTTAATTGCTCTTAATTGTTTTGTTTACTTCGAGCGCTAATTGGCCTCTAATTGAGCTTCCGACTATGACGTGTTAATTAGACGCGCTCATTACCAATTACGAATTACGGACACACACGCGTGCACGATAACATAGTGCCTTGGGCTCTACGAGCCACTAGGCACAAAAATACTAGTATGACAGCCACCATAAAGACTATCTTAATTAAGCCCGGATGGGAGGAGAGTGACCGGATAAAAAATCTAATAAAATACACGAATTTGGCAAGAGGCGCGGGAGAACGTGTATACTGTATAAAGCAAATCAACTTCTGATTGATTGAGAAAGTGGCGCGAGTTTTTTAAACCAATCACTCAGCGTTGTGCTGCAAAACCAAAGCAAACTGGAATTACTTAAAACACTCAAGTGGAGAGATACCTTTATCAGGACGTCAGGCAGGTCAGACTTGAGTTGTTGCATGGTGTAATGTAGAGAAGACTTGCTGCTCTCACTTGGATAAATACACAGCTCTGACTTACTAAGGGCGCTCACTTGCTGCAAGGAAAACATCAGTTATTTACCGTGCGATAAGATAACGTATACACCGTCTCCAGATCGCACCATAAAATCCTTATCCTCTAAGAAATGTCACTTATAATCCATAAGACCCTTCAAAAGCGTTTTAATTAGATTGCACAAGGTATATAGACTGTGGTCAACGGACCAATGGATTAAACTCATTACCTTAAAGAGCATCGAGTGCTAAAATTATTTGTGAAGTCTGTAAAAGTTGGTTTTCACTGGACATTAAAGGGACACTATCACGGCTCATCATAGAAATTTCTATTTTCTTATTTCCAAATGCCAAATGCCACCAAATACACGAATAAATTACATAAAAGGATCCCACAAAAGAAGATAGAACAGTTATTTCGAGGAAAAAGTACAGGATTGCAAGGATGGAAGTGGATTGCGATTAATTTTTGGACAGAAAGCCCAGAAATTAAAGCTGCCATTCTTGTGAAATTTTGAACCTTTTATTGGTCACTTTTCCCTCTTAGTTGATATTTCTTTGCTTTTACCACTTTTAGCATTTTTCTCTTCCTATTGCAAGACAATAAAGCGCAATTATAGCAAGCTACAGGCCATTCTTACAAAATATGATATTTCAGGTATGACAGTGTCTCTTTAACACAAACACACAAGCACAAACATAAACAGAAGCGTACAGGAACAACGAACACACCTATTCTTCTAATGATGTCCTTACTAGGAAAAAGCATTGGACAAAGCACAACAAAACAAAATTGCTTGTTCTTCTTGTGCTTATGTTTCAAATTCCAGGTGACGAAACCATAGCAGTATATGCTTCACTTAAACTGGTTTACTTTGGTTGATTTGCTTGACTCTTTTAATTTTTTTCCTAGCGTGCGACGAGAAACATCGGTCGCGATCACGAGCTCGCAATCGAATCTCCCCTCGTTTCTTCCCCTCATTTGCATATTTTCGGCTTTTCTTTTCGCTCGTAGGATTTTCGCGAACAAAAACCGAGTACGCGAAGTCTACTGCATGGTTTACCAAGTTTGCTAACTGCACTACAGAACTTTACCACCTCTTCAACATGTTTTCAAGCCCGTCCATACCTGGGGTTTCAGCTTGAGTTTTCTTGTACTGCAGATAGCAAATCTTATAGAATCGACGTCAACCTCGAGCTGAAAGAGCAAGAAATATGAGCGCTCAATAAAGTTTGATTGAAAAACCAAATGCACGGAAAAGATCACAAAGCCATTATTGACGTTTTATTGTATTTTTCTTTTCTACAGCATCAACAAAACGCATATTTTACACATACTTAAAGTGACCTTTCTTAACACAGACATCCCGCGAGCCCGCCCTTGCCACCCGTTAAATGCTTTCCCGCGCTTGCCACTCATTCGCGGTCTTTTCACAATTTAACGTTTTCCCGGGCTTTGCACCCGTTAAATGCTTTGCAGCGCTTACCGCCTGTTAAACGTTTTCCCGCGCTTGTCACCCGTTAAATTTTTTCGCGCGCTTGCCACCCGTTTAACGTTTTCCCGCGCTTGTCACCCGTTAAACGTTTTCCCGCGCTTGCCACCCGTTAAACGTTTTCCCGCGCTTGCCACCCGTTAAACGTTTTCCCGCGCTTGCCACCCGTTTAACGTTTTCCCAAACTTGCCACCCGTTAAACGTTTTCCCGCGCTTGCCACCCGTTAAACCTTTTCCCTCGCTTACCGCCTGCTTAACCTTTTCCCGCGCTTGAAACCCGTTAAATTTTTGGCGCGCTTACCACCTGTTACATATTTTCCCGCGCTTGCCACCCGCAACACGTTACCTTGCGCTTGCCACCTCTTGCATGTTTTTTTTCCCCGCGTTTGCAACCCGTTACGCCAAGGCCAAACGAAAACAACAGCCGAGTAAAGTTTACATACACTCTAGCTCTCGTTCGGCCTGAAATTCTCGTGTGTTCTCGGCGACTCTCACGCGTTTTTATTCAATTTGAATATTCCCAACTTTTTCTTCACAATCTAAGAGATTTTTTTTTCATTTGACCAGGATCGCTGAGAGTTTAAGAAACCTTTCGTGCAAGTCGACTGTTAAAGACTTTTGTTCTCTTTTGCGCTTGTCTCTACATGTATATCCCCGCACTTGCCATCCATTAACCGTTACATCTTTTCACGCGCGCGCCATTCGTTACATGTCTTGCGGCGCTTGCTACCGTTCAACGTTTTCCCGCGCTTTGCTACCTACTACCAGTTACATGTTTCCCAGGCTTGCAAACCGTTTAATGTTTTCCCCGCGCTTACCACCCGTTTCCCGCGCAGAAGCTGATCATGGCGTGTTTTGCATCAACTTCCAATTGGTTAATTCCATCTTTTGTCCCCAAAGTGATTACAGTGTATCTTCGCGCTCTGTGTTATCAAATTGTTACCTTGAGTAGTTTAATCCTGTCCATGGCCAGTTTGACAAGAATGAAACAGCTGTCGGGCAGGAACACTTCCTCGATGTACTCTGAAACCTGTCAAACGAGTTTCAAACCTGTCACGATGAGGTCTAAACGGCCCACAAAATACTCACAGCAAGACTAGCTGGGTTAACATGTGACGAGAAAAGAGTATTCATAAGTTGGTATGTCAGAGGTTACAGTGTAGTGTCAATGTGAATGTACTCCACCCTCCCTACCTACAGATTAATCATACATTCCTGATACCTCTCCTAGAAGGGTTTTCTCCACCCGGCCTTTGACTCCTCGAGCCTCGTCGGCATTTTTGTCATTCATTAGCTGAGCGGAGATGATTGGAGTGCTAATGGATCGAGACGCGTTGATGATTTCCTTGATTCGAGGAACACCGAGAGTGATGTCTGGTTTAGTTAAGGAAACGAAGAACATTTACTAGCGGATTACCCTGTGTAGCAAGCGTTTCCGTGCGAGCGAAGTGCTGGTCGCGCGAAAAAGAAAAAAAAGGAAAAGGACGGGGAGGGGGGGTGGGAGCGAGGGTACAATTTGATCTCGCCCCAATTTTCGCGCGACCAAAATCTTCGAGAACGGGAACGCTTGCTACGCAGGCTACAAACGGATTGCCACCAAATACTGTATTCAGCAATTCCTTAGCAATCTGTAGTTAAGTAAGAAGGAACCCCCTTTTCTGGTACGGCACGAGCGAAATGATGTCCTTACAAGAAATACCGATGACAATACAGTATTCTCCGGCTACAGTCCCGAGCTCATGAGTGTTCATAAGAAGTTTATTATTATTACCATTCACGAATCACATATATTTTAACAAGCATTAGCCAATAATTATCAAGGATACTCATTGAAGCGACCCCAGCGAAGTGAAACGTCTTGAGTGTCATCTGTGTCCCAGGCTCCCCAATACTCTGAGCGCACAGGGCTCCCACTGCGGTACTGGGCTCGATTTTGGCTCTGGAGTATTTCTCCTTACAAAGGCTCAGGAACTGCTTCAGTTGAGACTTGGTACAGCGGTTAACCCATGACAACACTAACAACAAAACGGAAGTAAGTATGAAAGTGTATATTTTTCACTTCCGGTCGCCTGATTTGTAACGCCGGAAAAAATTTTCATTTTCAAAGAATTTCAATCTTGTCATTTACAGAAAAGACAGCATATTCACTTACCCTTGGGAGGATTGATCGTTTCAGAAGCACTAAAACAAAGTGAAAATGAAGATCTTATTTGATACATTCCAAAGCAAATATTTACAACATTTGACAGTTTTAAATTACTATTCGTTTTTACGGAATTCGTGTTCTGAAATGCATAACTAGAGATGTAAATGTGAGCACTCATAAACCAGCATATTGTAAAACAAGGACTAGAATGAATAGATTTGTAAAACATGGACTGGAATAGGTTGGATTTGTAAAGCAGGACTGGAATTGTAAAATATGACTGATGGACTGGACTTGTAAACAAGGATTGTTAAGACATGGATTGGATTTGTAAAAATTGGAATGGTAAGAAAAAATAATTACAAACACTGACTCAATTTCAAAACTCCTGTGTAAAATGAACGATTTGGCAAGCCTTGTATCAAATTACAACAAAAGTCCTGTGCGCTTCCAAAGTTCATTTGTCTTTTATGAGTACTCAAGACATACCTGTAAGAGGAGTGAGTTCCCAGACCAAGTTGTTGATGTTTCATTTCTACTTTCTTGGCGATATCTTCCACAAATGATCTAAAATGGAAACAGATGAATTAAATCTCAGTTGTACAAACTGTTACAAGGATTTAGTCCGTGGAGATCATTATCACAGAGGCCTGGACACCCTATGAGCCCGCAAACTGCTTTATTTTTGCATTTCTGGGTCAGCCAGGTTGCTTAGCAACTTGTTTACGTCATGATTGGCGACGAATATATAATGGCGACGAATATTTGTTATAAGCTCATTGTTGTTTTATTTCTTCTGCAGTTTACTTGTCAACGGTGTCTTCTGCTATAAGGAAGCAGGCTACAAGCACGCGCCTTTCGAGCTCGCTAAATACAGACTTTCATGGTAAATAATTTTTAAATTAACAATGAAAAGTTTAAAGAAAGGGACGGCGCTCTTGGCAAGTCGTCGACTTCAAGTTCCCGACTTCGAGTTCCCGATTCTCGTTGTCCAGTCAAATCAGAGCGCGAGCACACGACAGTACTCCGAAGGTACTCCGAAAGTCTGCACTTCAGTTGACCTCATTACCATATGGCATGTTGCTTAGAAACAACGCTGATAAAATTCGCAGGCTCAGATAATTCTCGATGATGGAATTCCGACTATTTTGTAACAAATGCAAATTCGCAAATAATTTCTTGCATTTCTTTAATTTTGAACGATGCTGCTCCCACGGGCGGGAAACTTCCAACTAGCAACTTACCGTAAGTCTTTCTTAAACTCTGTTCCACAGCGTTCAAAGTCAGGTCCGTCGATAGCTGGTAAGGCGTCTTTTAGAATCTCCTCTGGAGTGAGCGGGTCTTCCTCTTTCATGGGAACCGAACACTGCAGACACAAACAAGGTCATTCAAACCAGCAAAACATGTTAGTTGAACCAGATTCAACTACATGAAAATCAGCAACAGAAAACTGAAAGACTAAATTCTACATGGCGTCCAGGTAAGCTCCATTTGTCTTTTCATTCAATTTGAGCTTAAAGTGCCCATAAACCCAAAAATTATTTTTCATGCAAAAGAATATTTACGTTTTTCTGAGCACAATGCCGAAAAAATTTTTGATTTCGGTTCAAACCTCGATTTTCTGTGAATTGTCAAAGTCGGGAAAAATCGCAATAATTGGAAACACGACCGAGTCGAAGATCTGGCCAAAAGGGTCTTGGTCCGATACAATTCGTGACGTCAAACCAGGACACCAGTCGAACGTGATATCGCTCGCGCGATAATCTGAGTTGTAGGTCGTGACTTCGGTCAGAGCTCCATAATGCATATAAAACGCGGAGACCATCAAGTTCTCGGCAATGTAATCGAAGCACATCAGAGTTTAAGATTTTTTGGTCACCCTTCTGGTCCGATAGGCGAGTGCTAGCAGCAAAGATTAAAATTAGACTTTTGATCTTCGATGGGCTTCAATTTGCTTCGTATGGAGTGTTCGTAGAATTCAAGATAATTATCTTCTAGCTTGCCGAACCAAAATATTACCACTGTTTACTTGAAGCATTAAGCGATTCTAGTGAGCGCTTCTGGTTTGATTGAGACTTATTTGCTCCTCTGCATGTATACACAATGCAAAATCAGTAAACAATCGACTCATTCCGCGGCACTTTGTTTACATTACTAGCAGCGAAGGGAAACAGATTCTTCATTCATTCTTACCGCAAAGATGCGGCGTCTTCGGGCTTTGCGTTAGTTAATACAAGTGTTAACCTACTGGGTTTAAAAGCAGGGTAAGATATTTCCAGTCGAACACTCAGAACAGAACATTTAAGAAGATCATCGATCGCATGAACGCGATGAATAGCATATAAAAGTTAGCGTATCGGCCGGTCCCGCGAACGAATAGTTGACTGCAAATTATTCGTACGCGAGTACAGACTTTCGTCGTAGACTTTCAATACTGATTATTTAAGTCAATAAATTTTATATCTTTTTAAAACTCTGAGGCGATTCTACTTATTTAAACTGTGCATGCTCTGCCAAGGTCAAGAATTCGTCTTGTGTTGTAACACACGGATTAGGGCTCTCTTGGTCTCTCTTTGAGTTTAAAATGCTCAACAAAATTTCGTGATAATCTTTTCCCACGTATGTACATACAGACATATATAAACATGCAGTACTTGAATTCTCCTATAATAAGTTATTACATTGATATTCTACGAAAATTATTTACTCGCCGTCCAGATCTACGATCTACTCCTATTATTCCACTTCAGAACCTGGTTTTACGTCACTAGTCCCAGTTTCCACTTCACTCGGTCGTGAGTAGAAAAATCTCAACTTTAAAAATTCGCAAAAAATAGCGGTTTCAACCAAATCCAAAAATTTTTGCGGCATTTTACTCAGTACAATGCAAAGATTTAATCCGGCCAAAAAAGTTTTTGGAGTTATAGGCACTTTAATTTCGCAACGTCAAAGGAAAAAATTAAACCGTGTTTCATCAACCAGCTTTTAAACGTGTTTTAGGTTCGCTGTGAATGGGGTATTTGCTTCATGGTTATATGAGGCAATTATGTGGCATGTTAACTGGTCATAAAATCGACTGAAAAACCCTAAAGAACGCCTATTTTAGCTAACCAATTGATCGCTTGCAACCACGTGACAAGGCGGCCATGTTGGTGGTCAAAACAATAAAAAACTTTTTCGCAGAATTTGCATGATAAAAAAGTTTAGTTCCCAGCGGAGGAAAACGCTTTGTTGTTGTCCCCCAGCATGGCTGCCGTGACGTCAGTTGCAAGCCAGCAATTGGACCAGTCAAATGACAAGTATTTTATACAGCAACAATACACATTTTGAACCATTTTTGAGGGATTGCGATCAGAAGGACCAAAAACAGTCTTCAAGCGTACAAATGCGCTTTATTTACACTCTAATGCAGGAATGAAATTGGAAATAGAAAAACATCCCTGCCCTTTGTATCAGACAAGTCTCATGATTCTGACCTGTACGTGGCTGAACACGCGGTTGTAGTCCAGCGGTTTGTCCTTTCCTTCCATGTCAGTAGGGTCCAGTCCGTCTCCTCCGTACATGAACTGCACCACGTCACCAACTGAGTTTCTCACGCTCAAGTCATACTGGGTCGCGAGATCCTCTAACGACTTAACATCAAATAATACAGGATAAGAATTCTCCATAGTTTTAATAGACATTTTCAAATCGGCCTATTACATATATGTTATTTGCCGGCTGGGAGGTCCGTATCGTGAAAAACTGTGACCGAGGTCTTGAAAATGCTGCCCGAGGCCGCAGGCCGAGGGCAGCATTTTCAAGGCCGAGGTCACAGTTTTTCACGATACGGACCGACCCAAAGCCGGTAAATAACTTATTTATTTTTTTCCTACTTGGTAAAAAAAAAACAAAAAGATTATCTTGCAAAATGCGTTTGTATTATACGCGCGCATCCCATGTTGAATCGATCGCTAAGCTACGGCAAAAGTTAAGAATGATTTGTGTACCGCTAAACAAAATAAATTCGCTCAAGTGAACAGTAGTCACGGAAAAGGTCATCAGAAAAAAAAGAGAAAAGTAACTTTATAATAAAAAAGCACAATGAAGCAGCAAATGCACAAACAACGATCGACAAACTACGCTGACTACGGCTATTCCGTTACTAATTTAGCTTTTGAAAGAATCAATCGGGTATGTAAGCCGGCGACCTGCAGTAAAGTGTATGAATGGCGTGAAAATCAGTGCGAATGCACAAACAACGATCGACAAACTACCGCCATAAAACTAGAACAATTTGATTTTGTCAATAAAGAGAATGAGTACTCGCCTTTTGGAGAACTTCAAGGCCTTTAATTCCACTGCTAATTTTTCCTTTCACATTTACAACAGATGGTGAGCATCTACATTAATTTTGCTGATTTGGAGAGTAAAACTTTCATGGGTTCTTCGTTCGTCTCGCTATGAAATGAAAAACAGTCCTGGAAAACTCGGAGCGGTCCGTACGCGGGGTCCGGATGGGAAAATCCGGACCGCTGGAGCGCGCGGAATTAGCTAATCAGATTCGAGGATTTAGGATTCCGGACCACTGAGATGCTTCAGAAAAAAATAAATACCTCTTATTATATCTCTCATTCTGGAGAAAAGAAACCATTTCAAGTCAATCGCGGCTACATTTGAATGACGCGCGCGTCAAATGCAAGAAGAAAGCGAAATTTATTGGCTTACGAAAACAGTTTGCAGTTGGCTCGCAGAGACGTGAATCCAAACTTCAAACGTTTTAATTTTACGATTAATTCGTACAGCTCCTTTCTGTGTAAAACTGGATACAGTTCAAGATTACTTCGAAATAACTCCTGAAGTGATGTGAAGTTCGATAAACAGAGAAGAACAACTCTACTGAGAAGAAAGCGGTGACCGCAAGCAACAATGATTTCGTCGAAATCGTGAACTAAATTGTCAACAACCGGTAAAAACCTCAGAGACCTCCGACTACTTTTAAGCGCTTTGTTGTGTCGTCCTGAGAGGTGTTTGGTGCAGAATTCTTGTTGGAAAATGAGTACACTATCGAACTTTTGTCTGGGGTGAACTCGAACTATCCGGCCGTTTTTAAAATAATACGCGGACGTCGTTAAAAATTTGCCGAAGAGATCGTCAAGAACAGCAGCAGGTACGTTGTTTTGAATGCTTTGTTCGTTTACTCTCGACTAGCCTGCGAATACAGCCGTCTCTCATTCTGGGAGCGATGAGAGGCGGCTGTTTTCGCAGGCTAACTCTCGACAAAACTCTTTAAATCTTTTTCATTCAGAATTCGACTTCTCTACCTTTCGGCAGAGAGAAAATTGTCAAGTTTGTGACTTGTGTGATGTTCGGGGTCGGGGACGCTTTCAGTTTCTAAAAGATCTGAAAAATCTCGTTTGAATTTTATAAGACCCTGTTCTTTTCGCTTTTGTTTCTCAAAATGTTTTGTCCGAATGCAGATGTTTTCAAAGTAGCTTTCAAAATTTTCGTTGTAAGAGATTTTGATAAACAAAACTTATCGCATCAGGAGAACTCTCAAATTTCTCGGGCCGTACTTCAGAATACGGCCCGTAAAATTGACCAATCACAGCGCGCGTACTGTCTTAGAGATATAATAAAAAATCAAATACAATGAATCCGAATGTCTCGTTGGTTTGGCATGAAGCAACTAAGAATTTTTCTACTCCCCTCTGCATGGGATACTTGTCAATCGCAGGGTTAACACCAGCATTATTTCACCTGTACCCATTTATACACCTGGGTGGAGAGAGGCACTGTGGGAGTAAAGTGTCTTGCCCAAGAACACAACACAGTGCCCCGGCCAGGGCTCGAACTCGGACCGCTCGATCCGGAGTCCCGTCATTTGGCGACCGCATGAGTTTTTTAAACCAATCACTAAGCGTAGAAATGCAAGAACTTCCGACGCTCAAGTAAAAATCGCTCTAATGAGCGTACACTAATAAAATTTAAATTTAGATTGTTCGATACCTTGACTAATCGCCTTTGCATGTACCCAGTCTCCGCAGTCTTGACAGCGGTATCCACCAGCCCTAAAATGACAATAAAATATCTGCTACATACCATATTTCCACCTCTCTTCGAATAAGTCTCTTAGAATATTGAGGGTTGAAAGTTGAAATGTAAACTTTACCTAAGAAATAAAAACGAACTGCACGCAATAGTTTTCTTCACAGAAAACGAGGGCAACTTATCCAATTGTTTTAGTACACACTAATGCATTACCCATGAAGTATTAGCCTGCAATTCAATTTAAGCCAAACGTCGAGAATAGTTTCCCCTTTTAAGAACAACGTGCGCCCGATCGTGTTCTATTAACGAATAGAAAACAATGGACAGTACAATGGGATTATTCACAGTAAGGTGATGGTACCTTCCCTTCCAGCCATGGTGTGAAAGAAAAATTCAGTTGGAGTGAGTCCGGAGTAGAAGCTGTTTTTTACAAATCCTTTAGCGGCAGGTGCTTTAGCTGTGAAATAATAAATTGAGAACAATGAGCAAGAAATATATTTGGAAAAGAATGATTCATACTAGTACAGTGGAATCTCCAAGAAAGAAGGCCTCTCGCGGGCGGCGGACACGTCAGGCCTGTTTATACAGAGCACCATCACGAATGCGAACGCAACCACAAAAGCGAACGCGGCGTTCGCACTGGATTGCGTATAAGCAATTTGTATGAATCCGTTTATACCAAAGGCTACCACGAACGTGGCTAGAGATTGGTTCGTGCAGAAAGTCACGGAGGTTGCCTGCAGTGCGAATTTTTAGGCGATGGTCACACGAGCATCAGCGCCCAGTTGTTCAAAAGGTGTATAACTCTATCCACCGGATAAATCGCTATCCAGTGGATAAGTGTCGATAAAACAAACTACGCTATCCACTGGATAATGATTTATCCGGTGGATAGCGTTATCCACCCTTTGAACAACTGGGGCCAGATCTTTTGTTTTCGTGTAACTCGACCCAGGTGACACGCGGTACGCGTCAAAAACTTGACTTAGTAGCGATTGTCACAGCCCAAATTACTGCGTTGTGTATGAATGGTGGTTTGTGCGAACTTTCATGCGGAAAGTCGCAGTGGCTGTCTTGGCGTTCGTGGTCCTGCTCTGTGTAAACAGGCGACGGAGGCGGAGTCGGAAGCGCAGAGTGTTACGACCTAGTGAAAATCAAACCAACGGAGTCGTAAGCAGAGCTCCGATTCCGCTTATGACTCCATCGCTTATGCTCTAGTGAAAACTAGACTGTTGGAGTCGCAAGAAGAAAGAAAGCACTCGGAGGGCCTGAGAACTAGCATTGTGATTGGTCTGTTCTTCCGCTTCTGCTTGCGAATCCGTCAATCTAGTTTTCACTGGATCATAAGTAGAATCGAAGGAAAATAAAAACGTTCTGATTCTCCCGCGGACTCCGATTCCGTCGAGCTTATGATTCCGCTTACGGCTCAGATTTTTTATTTGCACTAGGTTGTAAGCGTTCTTAGGACTCCAGCTCCGTCACTACTAAAACCCAGCCTTTACAAAGTCATGTTGCCAGCCACATACTAGCAACACAGTCCAACCTCTCCTTACGGACTCCGACCGGTCCGGTCCCTAGTGTAGAGATGTGATACCTCTACACTACGGACCGGAACAGCATTCACGGCGCTTGATTTTTTGATTTCATTTATTGATCCTCTGACTACCTTAGTCGTGTAATTAATAGAATTACTGTGTGCAGTGGCTAGCCTGCGAGCAGGCTTCAAAGGAACACATGACTGAGTGAAAAAGAAATCGGCGTACAAAGCGAGTCAGGCTAGGCAGTGACTTTTTTTTTTGAAACAAAATATGTGCAAGAAAAGCAAAGGCAGTTCAAAAGAAAGGACGGCGAAAAACCAGTCGGGCCTTGCTCACCATGAGTTCTCGTAACTCAGTGGTTAGCGCGCCCACCCGGTGTTTGGGAGGCCATGGGTTCGATTCCCACCGGGGACTCAGATTTGTTCTTTGTCCCGCGTTCGTAACATGCTGAATAGTATTCATGCAGCAAAGAAAAGCAGAAAGCATTTCTTACAGTGTCGTTTGAAGTGAGGTAGCGCTCTGTCTTCAAATCCATTTGGGATTCTCTTGCCAGAGATCGCCTGCTGCCCAACACACGCGATCATCTGTGAGATGTTAATGAACGAACCTGCCAAGATCAACAACAGACAAATATATGAAAAATTTCATGTATTCGCTTTCATGTCTTCATCTTCTACGGGTATATTACGAACTAACACAGGACGAAATCACATGTTTCCGTATTTCTGAAACATGACGGAAACATGCAACTCCATGTTTCCGTTACGTTTCGGTCTTGCGGAAACGTGCAAATTCAAGTCTACGTGATTCCGTCACGTTTCCGGAACGGAAATGCCAAAAAGTGGTACGGTTCCGGTGTGACCGCAGCAACGGAGACGTGAGTAAACGTCACGAAACCGCTAACGGAAACACAGGTTATCCGTCGTGTTTCCGGATCGGTTTCACATGTTTCTGTGACGTTTCCGTTTACGGATTCTTAGAATTTCGTCCTGTGCCACCTGGTGGTGAAAAGACATCATTAAGTCTGGAAGCCCGTTAAGTCCCAAGCATATCTCAAAGAACCGAGATGTGTTGTTGCTCCTAGATTGCTAAGAGCGTTGATCGACGCTGGCGGTAAAACTTAGCAATCCAAGACAACATGGATCCGGGTGGGAGTGTAAAAGCAATTCTTTAACAAAAAGTATATTGCCGCGACTTGGGGCTTATTTGCCCAATGCTGCCGTGTTATATGTTTGGAATTGCAGAGTTGCTTTTAGACTCTAATAAATGTTTGAAGATGAGACCGTTAACCTTTCCGCGTTGAATTGACTCAAGGATATCCCATAATATTCTTCGAAACTGTATTTCATATCGAAACTGTATTTCATTACGACTGTTTATTACGCCTGCTCACGCTATTTAAGCGGGATTGAATTACGCCGAATCGACAGAAAAATAATTTAAGAGTCAAGCAATTAAAATATTGCTTTATTTAGACTAATATAGAAGCCATTTGGCCGTTCTTTCCAAGAAGAAACGGCATATTGAGATGGCAATTCCTAACTTGCTCTTGTATTGCGTTACAGCGTGACTACATTGGACGCTGGGATCTGGAAACGATTTCTATCGACCTTCGACCGTGCGGAAAGCGGAAACCGTGGATGTGATGGAAGCATGTGTCGAGCTGTAAGCTGAGCATAGTGCTGGAACAGGAAGCTAAACGACGCAAAAATCGAGGTAAGTAAGAACTTAACGTCTTAGCTGCCATTCCCTTGCCTCAAGTTTCTCTTTCTTGCTATTAATGTTGTGAAAATTCGAGGTTTTCTCATAATGTAAACAGCATCGTGTCAGCCGAAGATTTAAAGTCGCACATTACACAAGTTGAGCTTACACAAGTTGAGCTTCCACTGTATAACCCTTTTTCTTGTGCGATTCTCAAAACGAGCAGTTTTCCAGTTAAACAAAAAGAACCGATGCCTTTCACTGAGTTAAACTACCTTGCCTGCATTTAGCTTAAGTGTCAGTGAACGCTAATTTGTCACAAGTTCTTGCTTTCATTGATAACATTGTAACACCTCACCTCCTTGGACACTTTCGTTTCTATGAATTCAGCTGTTTAAGTCGAATTCTCGTTCTCGTCACACTTCTACTTAATGAAATGTGCTGACATTCCAAGGGAAAATTCGATAATTGTTTAAACGGTTAAGTTTACGTGTTCCACTCCTTCAATTCAATGATGCTTTTTATTATTTTGACAGCTAAATTGCAAATTTGTTTGTTGTTTTTCTGATATAGTAACTTCGTGTAAGTTTGATCTCTCTCAACAAAAGGCTGCTCAGTGAAATGGCTTAAATTTAACCAGGAAGCGTTTCATTTTAATCCATGAAAAAAGCATTTCTGGCTTGAGGTTGGGGGCATGAAAAGCTTAGGGTCACATTTAAGGCTTTTAATTTATTGACGTTCTGACACCAATGTTGTCTTCAAAAGAACCGCATTTTTCAAGCATATAATTGTATCTCCTCCTATTTCTCGTAACCCTAACTCAAACCATAACCCTAGCCCTTCTCTACAACCCTAATTCTTTCTCTTAACCCTAACTCTAAACCATTACCCTAGCCCCTTTCCATAGCCTTGATTTATTTTTCTTAACCCTAACTCAAGCCGTAACCCTAATCCTTTCCATAACCCTAAGCTTTTCTCTTAACCCTAACTCTAAACTATAACCCTAAGCTCCTTTTCATAACACAAACCCTTAGGGGTTAGGGTTATTTAAGAATGGGGTTAAAATTACCTGAAAGAATAAGGGAAAAGGGTTATCTTAGGGATAAGGTTGTGGACATTTATTACTGAGGGATACTGCTACGGTCAGCTATCTGTGCCTTTCATGTTGATCTGATGTGGGGCTGAAACTGCTTGCTTGCTTAGACTAAATATATTTAAATGTCTTAAACATAGAAAAATGCGAGTGGTTTCGCAGAATCGTAGGAGTGCTTGATAAAAATACAGCAGAGTGAAATCCTAATTAAGATAGAAACTGAAAGTTACTCCATCAATATATCATTCGGTCAGTACCAAATACTTATTTTTTTTCAATTGTCTGTGTTTTTACAGGTTTTGCTGCTAAATGGCTGAAAGTCCAAGGTTTGCCTAACTTGACCATTTTACAGCTAGCACAGGACGAAATCACATGTTTCCGTATTTCTGAAACATGACGGAAACATGCAACTCCATGTTTCCGTTACGTTTCGGTCTTGCGGAAACGTGCAAATTCAAGTCTACGTGATTCCGTCACGTTTCCGGAACGGAAATGCCAAAAAGTGGTACGGTTCCGGTGTGACCGCAGCAACGGAGACGTGAGTAAACGTCACGAAACCGCTAACGGAAACACAGGTTATCCGTCGTGTTTCCGGATCGGTTTCACATGTTTCTGTGACGTTTCCGTTTACGGATTCTTAGAATTTCGTCCTGTGTAACAAAAGTGACCAGAGCCAGTTTGCTTGATAGCTCAGTTGGTAAAAGTACTGCACCGGTATCGCAGAGGGCATGGGTTCGCCTCCCGTTTAAAACTAAATTTTTTTTTGGTTTTCACTGCGACAGTGATTTTTCACGTTTAAAAGACAGTCAATGAAACAGACTGCGACATAATGAGCAGATTCATTTATTTGAAATCATATATAGGCTATTGAAATAAAAGCTATTGAGCAGTACTTTCATGTGGTACTGTTTATTATGCTGTACAAGGTGGTTCTAACTTTTACGTCTGTAGATGAAATCCTAGTGTGTGACCATTCATATGAAAGCTATTGAGCAGTACTTTCATGTGGTACTGTTTATTACGCTGTACAAGATGGTTCTAACTTTTAAGTCTGTGGATGAAACCCTAGTGTGTGACCATTCACATGAGCAGTACTCCCAAGTGGTGGAGAAGATTTTCAATATTTTGCGAAACAGAATTTGGTATCTTCTTCACTCCAATCATTGCAGTGTGATATAAATATTTAGAACTGGCAGTTTCATATTAACATGCAGAAGCAAGCTGTATGCTCACCCTTCGACCCACACACCGCCATGGTTAGGGGGCTGTTTGACTTGTGAAGCTCGTGCAGGCATGCCTTCCCTGCGTGATCTCGTATGACAGAAAGCTCCTTTAAAATCACAGCCTGAAACAGTACAAAACCCAAAACCCATACATATTAGAACATAAGTTTTGTATTAGTCTAAATGCGTACTGCGCACCTTACATTCAATATGCAAAATGTGCTCGTTCTAATAAACAGTTTCTTCGAAAAACATTTCAAAATAAAACTGACTAGTGATAAACAGAAGACGACATTTCGACCTCTCCACGGTTGAAATTAAGCGATTGAAATTAAAATGCATGAGTAAAATTAACTAAGACATGGGAATGTTAAAAGCGAAAATATACGAAAATATGTAAGAACTAAGCGTTTCAAAATGCAAGCGATGTAAAACTCTAAAATACAAAGGGCTTATTAAATAGGACAACAGGCATATGTTAAAAACTAAAGAATAAATATAGAATACTCTGCGAGATAAAAAAAAAAACTTTGCGCGCATAGAGTCAGACTGTTTGTTCAGTGTTGGTCTTTACGTAAATTAAGAAGTCAATTTTGCTCTGGCACTTCCGTACGTAAGATCTTAAATCTGAGATGTATATCACTTTGGTCTCTCCCATGTTGCTCTTTGATGTTATTCCTGATCAAAATGTCCTCAGTTTGTCATCCTCACCTCAAGTGTATCATCTGCGCTGCACCCTGGCTGTGTTTGTAACTTGCCTTCTTTGAAATCCTGAATAAAGTTGTCGCACTTGGAGTAACTAAAATGCATGCAAACAAGTTAGGAGATCGTAACTTGAACTCAACTAAAAACTACACTATCGTCGCTGCAAGTAAAGACGGTGGCAAACAAGGACATATTGTTGCGGACACATTGTTGCTCATGATGCTTCTTGGGTGGGCAAATGAGCGGAAAACAAAACAACTGTTTTGTTTCCATACTGTGCAAATCGGGTAATATTTGTTGTGGACACAAAACGTTTCTTAAAGAAGTCAGAAACAATTTTGGTGTCCTCGACAAATGTTGCGCGCAGGCAAACAGGGAAATATTTCTGTCTGCAACATTGTGTCCTCGTTTGCAACTACCTTAAGAATCGTTTACGGGGTATAGTTAAAGAAATTTTGGGAAAAGATTGAGCGATATAGAAGAATAGGCCTTACTGACGACAGCCATCATGTTTGTTTTCACATTATAATTATACATATATATAATTAATGGTTTGTATTCCAGAATTTGGCTTCGAAATGTAATTTTGTCACAAATGCTTGGCTGTTACGATTTTACGAGAATTGTCTTCTCAATATAAACAACCAGTAGGCAGAGTTTGACAATAACTCTCATTGTGTTTTTCTTTTCCAGTGGAATGGCCTTAACTTTTGTTCAAGTTTTGCAAAACATGTACCCATTGCTAAGAAGGTCATCCTTTGCTCTCAGAAGTCCTTGGCCTGGAGTAACGTCGCCGATACCAATGGAGAATCCTCTGTTACCTGCAAAGTAAGAGTAAACAACATCACCAAAAGCAAAGTAATCATCACTCTGACCAATCACAAAAGACACAGGCAATCCAGTGAACCAATCAAAACTCGAAGCAAATACATGTAGCCGGCACAAAGCGCGGGAAAACGTACGCGAGGAAGTCGCGATTGGTTTTGGTTTTACTTCTGATTGGTTGAAAAAGTGGCACGAGTTTTTTAAACCAATCACTGAACGTAGTAATGCAAAACCAAAGCAAACGCGAATTACTTTCGACACTCAAGTGAAAACTGCTCTATTGCCTTGATGACCAAATTCTCAGAACGAACAGTAAAAAAAATGTATGGGAACTGTGAGAAGAATTCCTAGTTTGAGAAGCACTGGCTCAAAAATAACATGGTCGAAGGAGGAAAGTGGGTGGGGGAGACACGGAGCGCTTTCCATTTGTGTGAAAAAAAAGGTCAACATTTTCCTTGCGTAAATCAGATGGAACAGTACAATTTTGGTACGGGGCGAGTGTGTACAATCTGAAAAATTCCCGTTCCATTTCATTTCCAGCCAGAACAGCCGCGTATTTCATCAACGAACAGGGTAATAGTGCCAAAGGGCAAAATATTACAGTGGTATTGCGCCGATTTATGTAAAATCGAGAAAAGAGGAATACCTTTTTAAAGGTATTCCTTCTTTTCTGAAAATTTTCAGTGGGAATTACTGTTCCATTTGAATTTTCACCAGAGCAACAGGTTTCTTTGTACAAATGAAAAGCGCTCAAGTCGAAGAGGAGATGGTCTTGACAAAAAGAACAATTGTCTCAATATGAAAGACCTGCGACTTGCAATAAAGTACAAGAACGTTTGTTGACCGTGTTGACTACTACGTACTCAGAAAAAATGGGCACACTCTTGCTACTCTCCACATGGCATCTGCAGCAGCCTGCCAAAAAGAACGACAATTCCAGGTTTGTTAGCCACAAGAACTTAACAAAACATTGCAAATTAGTTTACAACATATGTAGCAGATGATTTGAATCCAGGGGTATCACTAAATTCATCTAATGCAATTGTCATGAAAAAGAACTTTTGTTTCGTGACTAATCAGTGTTCACGGACAACCTGAGTCAGAGAGGAAGTTTTCGTGACAGTCAAGAGACTTAAAATGATTTCCACTTGGGGTTGTTGAAACAAGTGTCAATCAGTAACAGGATTTTCCTTCCACCACAAAAACCAACACTTTTAAATACCAATTCAATCTTCGATGTATGGGTAAATAAATTACCTTTTTTAAAAAAAAAATGTTACACGAGTCGATACTAGTTTTTTTCCCTGTTTGACTGGTAAATATCATACCTGGCCACCAAAGTCTCTGAGAAGAACATAAAAGATACTGTTCTTGGAACCAGATCCCAGCACTGCTTTGTCGAGGGCACCGCACATGAGTTCACTGTTATGTATCACCACATCTGATCACAAGAATGGAACATTGGTTTGTTACAATTACGCTACGATTTTTTAATGGCATAAACTAAAGAACAGGGTAAGAATTCTAAAAAAACTCTTATTAACTGATGAAGGGCAAAGCCCAAAACGTTTGGGTTTTAATTTCAAATTGAATTTGGCATTATATATAATATTTTTCTCCAGTTATTACAACAAACAAGTGCCACGCAGCGTACGAAGGTTTATACCTTCGACTAACAGTAAAACCTCTAAAGCCTTTATAAAAGCCACTTGAGGTAGGATAGAAGTGGAGAGGAGGGGAGAAGAGAGGGAAAGGGAGGGGGGAGGGGAGAGAAGAGGCGAGGGGAGAGGAGAGGTGAGGAGAGGGGAGAGGTGAGGGGAGGGGAGGGGAGAGGTGAGGCGAGGCGGGACGAGACAAGGACAGGAGAAAAGTACTGAAAATGAAATGTGTCCTATATTTTCACTCACAAGAGTCTTTAGCACAAAGATCTTCTCCGCTAGTGTACTGTTTGCCCTTTGTTCGTAAGTTCATCTTGATTGGCATGTCCATGTTTGGTCGTAGCACGACATTGAAGACTTGTTTTCCAGTCCATAGTTTTACTGGCTACAATAAAATGAAGCAGTTTAAAACAACATGGTGCATCATGTTTTGCCTTGTCTGCAAATTACCAGATGGAAGGACAGTCGGATTAACTGACAGACAGACAGACACAGACACATGGACAGACAGTCATACAGACAAACATGCAGACAGACATGCAGACAGACAGACAAACAGACAGATGGAAGGAGGGCCAGATGGAGACAAATGGAGGAAGATGGGCAGATGATTGCATGAATGGAGATACTGACATAACTAACGGGCCGATAGATTGACTCGTTGCATCCTTATGTGAGTGCATGCATTTAATTGTTTGTAAGTACCAGCTCATTATACCAACTGCTTGGAAATACCACACCTTAACAATGACAGGAGGTGGCAGGTCAATTCTGATATTTACATCCTTCCCAGCCAGGATGTAAGCCAGTAGCTGGGTGATATGACTTCGGTCAAGAAAAACATCTTTCTGCGTCAGAAGATAAGCTCCTGCAATAGAATGAAATAGGAATTATTACAGTGAAACGATCTCAACCGGGGCCACCCAATCTTTTTTTAGCCAATCACAAAACAAGTTAAGAACAAAAGAACTGGACTTCCTTCATCACGGACTAATCACAGTTAAGTGAAAATGTAACTGCTGATGAAGGAAATCAAATTCTTTTGTTCTGAGCTTGTCTTGTGATTGGCTAAAAAACCTTGGGTGGCCCCGGTTGAGTTCGATTCACGGTGTGATTTGCAAACAAATATATAATATATATTTTTACTGGCCCCATAGACAGTCCATAGGAAATACATGTCTAATTTTTGTTTTCATGAGATTTTCAGTGAGATTTTTCTGCAATAAAGTCAAGAAAGGTTTAACCACGTCTCATAAATTATCCACCGCCATTTTCAACTCATGCCGTTTCTTTGCTTCTTGAAGCTTGACAGACTAAGAAAGGCAGATGGAATGCTCATAGTCTAAGAGAAAATTTCAGTTGCTAGACAACAATACAATTGTTGTTCTCCACACCTGTGATGAAGTCTTGGATAGCAGCTATGAGAGGTTCACCATTTCTCGGTGTCACTAAATTAGATTTTACCTGCAAAGAAAGACTATTATTAAGAAATCATGGCCTAAACATCAGAATGGAGGGAATTTGGCATTGTAATGTTACCAAAATGTAGTGTCAAGTGTAAAAACTGGTATCAGTGATTGGTCACTCATACTACCATACAATCACACCCTCTCTCACAGAAGAATTGAGATTTACACACTGAAAGTGACATGACAAATTAGATACATTACACCAGTGGAAAATAAAATGAATTGATTAGCAGTAATATTAGCTTTAATCGAAACAACCAGGTACTGAACCTTTATATACAATAATAAAAAATGGTGCCAGCACTTAACTTCAGAAGCAGTCACATTGACTCATAATCACTTCAAAGCATACACTTCTTGGTTTTTGGGACCAGGATTTAACTAAGCAAGGCAATATTTACTGTGTCTAGCTACATAAATTTCGCATCATACATACACCCATGAGTGTAAGAGCTTCAGCTTTGGCTTCCTCTGTTTGTGGAAGGTGAAGGTTCATTTCATCACCATCAAAGTCTGCATTGTAAGGGGTGCATACACACTCATTGAAGCGAAATGTCCGATGTGGCCGCACAACAGCCTAGAAGTAAAACAAGGGGTTATGGGTTATTAAAGTGTGTGGAAAGAAGGGGCACTTTCAAGGCTTAGGGGGAGGCCTTACATGTATGTACAATGAGGGGGGAGATGAAGCAACAAGCTCTTGTGTGAATCAAAGTGGCAAATGAAGGTTTTTGACAACAATAATAACCAGATGCTTGTTAGAGCTGTTTTCACTTGCGTGTCAAAAGTAATTCGCGTTTGCTTTGGTTTTGCATAACTATGCTTAGTGATTGGTCTAAAAAACTCTGCTTTTGCTTCCAAAAACCCGCTTACTTAAATTTGTTACAAAAAGGTAAAGAGAATTCTGACGTTAACAAGTGGACTTGCCTGCAGGCAGCTGTCTCCTATTTGACTAACCTGGTGAGCCATAATGCTAAGCTTGTGAAGTGAGGGTTGTCGATTGAACAGTACAACGTCTCCATCCATCAAGTGCCTTTCTACAATATCACCATACTGGAGTGGCCATAAAAAAAGTCAAACAATGGCACTTTCCATTAGTCAGAACTGGCCAGCCGGTTCAATGGTTTTGAATGTAAAATAGACCTTTTCCACGCACAAATCCACCACAACTGTGTATAATATTTATGTGCTGACTGATTTGACAGGACAAATCTGACTAACAACAGAATTCTGTTCTCCAATACACTGGCTGGCCAGTTCTGCCTCATGGTAAGTGCCCTCAGTCTTACTTTAGCAACCATGCAAACTGCACTTTTCAAGAAAATATCCACGAGTAATGAAGGTCATTGGAAATCCTGAGGGCCTCAAGGATTTCAAAAGTCAACCGCCACATTGGGGTTAAAACATACAATAGCCTTTTTTACTTGAATTTAGCTCTGAGTTGCTGATGTTTTTACGTACCATCTGAGGTATGCATTAAACGTTGTTAAATTATGGGTGGAAATATGGGTTTGCACACATGTCAAAATTACAATAAAACCATTATCCATGTTGAATCATATTTCATTTATTTACTAACCTTCAATTCCTTGCTGATCTGTTTTCTGTTACCGTACTTAAGAAACCTAGGTGTAAATTCAACAAAACAAGAAATCATGTTAAATAATTAACTTGCTTCCTTTTTTACTGTAAAAGCTTGGATCATAGTCTATTTGTCTTGGTGTCACATTCAAAGCAATAGTTTTAACACAGGCAGCCCAGACTCATACCACGGTTTTAGCACACCCTACCAGGGATTAGCACAAACTACTAGAGTGAGACTCATACAAGCATTTTTGCACTGGCTACCAGACTTATATGAGCATTTTAACACAGACTCCCAGACTCATACTAGAGTTTATGCACAAGCTACCAGACTCCTACGAGCATTTTATGTTTTTGCACAGGCTACCCAGAATCATACAAGGACAGCTGCCTAGTAACAGCAAAATTATATGAATTTCTACAAACTTGATGTTTAGTATAGAACCTAAACTTGACAAAGACAATAAAAAATATCTACTATCTGGCACCAAATCAGAACTATTAGGACTATAAGGGGAGGAAAAGGATATCCCAACAAGTGACAAAACAATGCTAGCTTACTTTCTGATGTTGGTTTGCCGTTGTTGAATAAAGTTAGCTCCTGGATGTTTGTCAGCTCCATTCAAAATCAACTGCTTCATTAACTGTATGTTAGCTTCTGTTACCTGCACCAACAAAATATCTAATTAAAGTGGACAATGCTGCTAGTGGTAAGGTAAGCCTAGTGGCCCATTCTTGCCAGCGTTTATCCCAGTTTCTGTAGCATTAAGCAGCTATGAGTATTTCCACTCCCCTCTAGATGGAATGCTAGTCCACTGCAGGGTTACCCCCAGCATTGACCTGTACCCTTATTCTGACAACAACCTGATGACATGCTTCCCAACTAATTTAAAATTTTAGTGGCAATTTTGGAAATAAACACAGAAATGGGTATGACTTTAGTCCTGCTGGGAAAGTTGCCGGTGATTCACATAATTTAGCTGCTTGATTGACATCTGGGTTGCTGGTGTCTACAGTAAGTATCATTAACATCAATTTTAAATTTTATTACAAACTTAAACTAAAGTTGTTGTACTTACCCTTTCTGGATACGTTAGAACTTTTGCTACATGCACAGGAACTGCCACCTAAAAAATTAACAGGGAGAATATAACGTTATTACTGTTTAGTGATTTTCCTAGTTTGACAACCTTTTTTTAACAACTGAGCTCCAAATAAACTCCTGCCAGCAATTTGTCATGTAGTACAAAAACTAGCATTCAATGAAGCTTTAATGTTTACACCTGAGTAACATATCGTTATGTAAAATGGAAGCACATAAATACAGTGGCTAGCAAACAATTTCAAAATATTAAACAAGTCTAGATCTCTAACCTTATTCAAAATTGACAATAATAAGTGAGAAATCTGAACTTGCACAATTTTTTTAAAACTGCCTAGGTTAGGAGGCATCTCTTTACAGACACTTAATTCAAAATCCTTCCTGCACTTAATCTACATGTACAGTGTATGTCTGGGATTTGAACATGTATATAAAAATCCAAACTGACGACATAAGCATACAAAAAATAATAATAATAATAATAATAATAATAATAATAATAATGTTATTTAGTCTGGATAACCCCATCAGAGTGTAATAAGCGCTGGTATGTAAAGGAGTCCTGTTATTTACTTGTGTACAAAAATTCAAAACTAAGCAAAACCTATCAGACACTAGGGAGAATTGCAAATAACATGTCAAATCTAAGATGTCTTTCCACCGAGGGAAGAACTGAGAAGTCTGTTTTCTTGTGTTGCAGCATTTACTGACCTGATCAATATGGAGGTTAGGGTCAGGAGAGATGACCGTGCGTCCAGAGTAGTCAACTCTTTTACCAGACAGGTTTCCTCTAAATCGACCCTGTTTCCCTTTCAGTCTTTGAACAAATCCTCTGGATCCTTTCTTGGGCTGAAAAAATAAAGAAAAATGATAATAAATTTTAATTAATTGATTGAAGTATTTTCAATCAGTTTTATCAATCAACTGGAGGACTAATGGACCAACCGATCAATAGATCCAGTACCGTGTCATGTGACCTTATCAATTATATCATTATGCCAGATTGACTGACTGACTAACTGACTGACTGACCAACACAGAAAGACAGACTGACTGACAGACAGGCTGACTGACAAACAGACTGACTGACACAGAAAGATAGACTGACTGACTGACTGACTGACTGACCAACACAGACAGACAGACAGACTGACTGACTGACTGACCAACACAGAAAGACAGACCCACTGACTAACACAGAAAGACAGACTGACACAGAAAGAAAGACAGACTGACTGACAGACAGACTGACTGACTGACTGGTTAACACAGAAAGACAGACTGACTGACTGACACAGAAAGACAGACAGACAGACTACAATATGGTTAAAACTGCATAGCGCCTTTAGGTAGTTTCTGCGTAAAATTGTTTTTTTTTTAGTAATATGGCGCTAAAATGTTGAAATAATTTCCATCTATTCTATTCCACTGATGAAAGGGACAGTAGTCCCGAAACGTTTTAGCGCCATACCGTAAAATTCCGGTTATAAGCCCTGGGCTTATACAACTTCGTAAGGGGTTTTGTGTGGGCTTATAAGTGGAGGGGCTTATATCCGGGGGGCTTATAAGCGGAATAAAAAAAATGTTTCGAAACAAGCCACGGCAGTGTTGATCGAAAAACGTTTTTAAGTTTAAAAAAAGTCATAATAAAGCAACATGTAGCCCTGTTCAGTACTGTCATCCAGCAGAGGGGGGCTTATAACCGGATGTATTTTATTGTTGCCAGGTAGATGGGCCTATAACCGGGGGAGCTTATAAGCAGGGGGCCTTATAACCGGAATTTTACGGTATTACAAAAAAAAAAAACAATTTTACACAGAGACTGACTAACTGACTGACTGACTGATGATTTCACCTCAAAGGAACAAAGCACCCACCTGCATACTGAGGGGAATTCCTGACATTTCACTGTTAATATATAATGCGCACTGAAGTTGAAGAAAATCCCAGTCTTCCTATGAGTAAGAGGCAACAGAACATAAAACAACCACTTTTGAAGAGCACTTAATAGGTGTTGTTAGACAGTATTGCTCATGACGGAGACTTAAGAAAACAGACTGCAAATACAGCTGTCACTAAGGGCAGGGGGGGAGAGATTTCCCCAGCTATCGTGAATTTGAGCCCCAGGTACTTTCATAATAACATAGAACCAAAACTTCTAGCTGCTTGCGGTTTTGGAACTTGATTCCCCATCTAATAATTTCATATGCCTGGCAACATGAAATCTTAGTGACTTCCCTGTGCAAACTAGCAATAAATTTAAGTTGTGGAAAATTTTGTTGAACTCACTAAGAAAATATCCATTTCCACCCTACAGAGGATAATTGGAAACTTTGATGGAAAGGGAATCTTAAAGGCCAAATCTTTTAAAGGAAATTAACCTGGAATTTCCAGAAGAATGGGTGGGGGGGGGGGGAGTCATACCAAAAAATCCTTTGTGAGGGGGAGTATGGATATTTCCAACAAAATGACAACTATCTACTCTACTAACCATTATCATCTGTATTTTAGCTCCGGTTGCTCTGTGTTTACTGATAACATCATTGAGGAAGATGATTTCTGTCAACTTCATGGTGAGATCATCTTCATTACTGTCATCGAAAAAAAAAACACATGAAAAATGTAAGAAGATTTAGCCTCAACTGCCACTTGGAAGATCATTGCACGTTTTTGACCGTTTTTTTTTTTAATGAGCAACGAAAATCAAATTTCTCCTCACAATATCAATACTTGATGAAGAGAAAAGGTTATGAAAATTAACCACCATTTATTGTTACTAATTGGGAGGTGCGATGGCCTAATGGGTAGTGCGCTGGACTCCAGATCGGGCGGTCCGGGTTCGAGCCCTGGCCGGGGCACTGCGTTGTGTTCTTAGGCAAGATACTTTACTCTCATAGTGCCTCTCTCCACCCAGGTGTATAAATAGGTACCGGCGAATTTACTGCTGGGGGTAACCCTGCCATGGACTAGCATCCCATCCAGGGGGGAGTAGCAATACTCCTGGTCGCTTCATGCTACGGAAACCGGGATAAGCTCCGGCCTGATGGGGCCCCTAGGCTCGTATACAGACTTTATTATTATTAATAGTAATTTGATTAAAAATGATCATCAAAGGGAAATAGCTTTAATCATTCAAAAATTCTTCCAACTTATACTATAAGAAAATGAATGGAGATCAGTCAGGAGAATTTGTATGTGGATATTGGGGCTTGAGGGGTTAATAATGAACAAACCTTCCACTCTGTAGATCACTGATGACAGAGGGTCTGATGCAAACTGGCGGAACTAAAAGCCGCGTCACAATCAGATTTTCTGGTCTGCCCAGCTCGGGCTTCATCATTAACAAAGGACAGTCCTATGACAACAACAAGAAGAACAAGAGTCTGTCATGTGTCGCATTCCATGTTGCAGAGGCATATCTAACACCAAACCACACCCAAACCATGATAGAACTTACACTAATACACTACTGGGAAGTCAGATGTGAAATGAAGTTACTTGCTAGTTAATATAAGTGACGTACTCACACACACAACATAGATACATCAGTATAAATGACTGTCTTGTTACTGGGTCAATACAAAACGTGGACCTCCTATCTGTGTTACTTGATGCGAGTACATTTAACAGATCATCTTTAGCGTAAATTGAAGCCAGTTGATCACGATTTCAGTAATAATACATCAAATATTTTCTTCTGCAGGGGTTTAAGGGCTTCGACTAACATTTTTACTGCCTCACATTTTGAAACTAATTTGACTTCTGTTTATGCAAGACAGTGCTTCCTGCGGACTGTGCTGGCCAGGGATATTTTTCAATATGTATCTCACTGTGCTTAATCCGTCCTTTCAGACCCAGGGCTGGTATTCTTTTAGGATGAGCCTTGTGCTTATGTGAAGAGATATGTAATTCTCTCACTAACAGCATGCGGCAGCATGCAACATTTACCTGATCTGGAATTTGTTCAAACAATGTAATAACTCTTAACGGATTGAGCACTTCCTGTTGAAGAAAAAGCAAAATGTTATTGATGAGCAATTCAGATTTAATCTGACCAGACATGTTAATTATTGATCAAAACACCAAAGACTTGATTTATTAATTAATATTGACACTCACTGTGACTTACTCAGTACATAAATCATTGATATCATTGACAATTTTGTCAGGAAGAGGACGTGGCATAATAATTATTATTAATACCAATATTCTTCATGTGCTGGACTCTGGATGGAGTGGTCTGGCTCCAAGCCCTGACGGGGTGATTGCACTGTGTCCTTGGGCAAGACACTTAACTCTCACAGTACCTAACGGTGAATTTGATTTGGAGTCTATGTACATACTAAACATTTGGTCACCACACAACCCACCAATCAATTGCACACACCTGAGCTCTGTTAAGTAAGGTATCCAGTTCTTTATTGTATTCTATTGCCGAGCCAAATGATGCTTGGAATTCAGAGATTACAGGATCAACATACTTCTTGGCTGATTTGTACTTTTCATGAACAATCTTCATCATTCCACTCTTTCTTACAAAACCTAACAATAAACAAAACTGTGAAGCATCCAATAACCTTTATCAAAATATTACATTACATGTATAAACAGCACAACAGCGAGAAGGCAACTAGAGAAATTGCCTCTTCACACAAAGAGAGACCTCTTGACTTGGGATACAGAATTTTACTTTTAATTAACAGGTCCAAAAGGTCATATCTGTTGGTTGTGATTGGTAGATTTTGATCCATTTGTTTTTGTCACAGTAGTTCAAGGTTTCTTGGCTGCTGCCATAATTATGATTGACAGTACTGTACCAAAAATGGGTTTTGAATTTCAGAGGTCACATGCTACTGAAAGGTGGAGAAGCTTGGATCTCTATTTCTACCCAAATCTAGTGACAAACAA
The DNA here is from genome assembly GCA_963693305.1 of Meandrina meandrites. Classification (NCBI taxonomy): domain Eukaryota; kingdom Metazoa; phylum Cnidaria; class Anthozoa; order Scleractinia; family Meandrinidae; genus Meandrina; species Meandrina meandrites. The sequence continues at coordinate 37,012,669 of OY855907.1, forward strand.
CTAAATTCTGCAAACTAACACTTTGGGCTAAGAATTACTTAGAATGCCACATCATTACTTACCATTCAATGCTTCACAGTAAGGACAGTGAGAAATCTTTTTACACTTTTCAACAATCTTTTTCTTTAGGCCCTTCCTCATCAATGAGGATACTCCTGGTCGACTTAATTGATCCAGAAAATGTTTCTTTTCTTGTGGAGGTAACAGAACTCTGGAACATGTCTGTTGGGTAGAAAAAATATTGTTTATAAAAGAATGATTATCATTTTCGTGATCATGTCATCCCCTCCTTACCAGTGGCATGCACTAAAACTTAAAACAACGAAACAAAACCATCGAAACAAAATAAGTAAAACTACCCAAACGAGCAAAACGAAACTCCAGAAACAACCAAAATGAAACAAAATAACCAAAACAAGGAAAAGTAACTATCATTGAGAGCTAACTGTAAACAGGCTAACCTGGGCATTTTTCAGGCTAACCTGAGTGATATTTATATTCAGGCTAACAGGAGGCTGTTTAGGCTAACCTGAGTGCCAAGTATCAAGGTACACTCCAGTTAGCCTGAATGGCACTCCAGTTAGCCTGAATATCACTCAGGTTAGCCTGTTTATAGTTAGCTTTCAATAACGGTAATGGGTTTTGCTTGTTTCTGTGATTTTGTTTCGTTTCAGGCGTTTCGGTTGTTTTGGTGTTTTTGTTTTGGTGGTTTTGCTCATTTCGTTTCAGTAGTTTCATTTCATTGTTTAGGGTTTAAGTAAATGGCCTTACCAACCATCAGCTAATAGAAATCTTAAGTTTAGAGAATTGAGACATCTATCAGCTGATGGTTAGTAAGGGGTGACATACAATAGAGCCAAGTGCTTAAAGTGTCTGGAGGTTCTCGGTTCAAGTCCTGTACTGACCGCCAGCTGGATACATTCTCAGTCATTCTGAGTTCTATTTATTACTTGTTATAAATAGAGGCTTGGGTTGTTTTTGTTTTTTTGTTGTTGTTGTTATTAGCACCATGTTATCACTGTCTTGTACTCACTTTGCATATGCTTTGTAAAATTACTATGGTTGATCTAAAGAATCCAACATGAAAAATGGGAAGTTCGAGATCTAGGTATCCATAGTGTCCAACACAATCAGCTAGAGGTTTTCCACAGGTCTCGCAGTTCCGGTCTTTACTGCTTGTGCCCTGTGATATAAATAAATGTGTAAATCAACGCAGTTAGAGCCTTCTACCTCAACTACTATCACCTCATAAAACCCAGAGCTAATATTAAAATCTAATATTGTTAATTATTAATCATGGTCATTATATATCAATTAAAATAATAGCGATCATACCATGTGCGAGTCTAACACCCCAAACGGGAAAGGGGTACGTGCATGGTCCTGATTATACAGGTTTTTGCTGACACAATGAATGTGCGCATATTGATGCATTTGTTCTGGGGAGAACAGTCCAAAATTGACATGGCTTCTGCAAAAGCAACAAATAGTATACTGTGAGTAATTAGATGTTTTCTATTTACTATTGAAGAAAATTTCAAATTATTTGTCTGGCTTTAATCATCACACTCAATAAATACACACACAAATGATTATTTATTCCATAAGTTAACTTTGTTTAGCTGGTCTGATATGTAACAGACAAGTCGCCTTGTGAGAAAACAACATTTACTGGTCAAAACAACATTGAAGAATTCTCACTTGATAAAAGATGTAGTATCTTAAGGGGTTTTGCTAAAAGCAGGCCCACAACCTCCACCCACCACCAGACCTCAAGACTCGCGGCCTGGCTGCCCGCGGCCCAAGGTCCACTCACAGTTATAAAGGATATAATGTCAATGCCAAAATTTCAAAAAGCACTGCCTTTCTTCTTCAGTGTCAGGCCTGCTTTTAGCAAAACCCTTATTTTAAGAGGGATCCCTTGTTTCCCAAACAAAATACTGCAAAACAAAGGACTCAAAAGACAGTAAACAACACACAAACCACAGCATAATAGTTAGTCAACAAATAGCTTCTAGGAGTTAGGAAGGGGGTGGGGGAAGTTGTCAGTGAGTGCAGAGTAGAACTATAGGGGGATGTTGAAGTTTTGTAAACAAAACTGCCAACAAATGTTACGCGTGCTAGAGCTGTACTTGAGATAACCTGCTAAAGCTCATCCCAAAAAGAAAATAGATTCAAACGTTTTAAATAGCTCTAGCACGTCCATTACAACAACAAAATTATTTTACTCGTGTAGAGTGCTAAATATTCACGCCATGTTATTTTTGTTCTTTAGAATTAAGTCATAACGAGACAAATTAAAACAAGCAGAAAAGCCTTACATCTTTTTGGTGACCCCCGATTCTTTAAACTGCTCTTTCACCATACTGGAGCAGCAAAATCAAAGCGTTTTTGGATCTTTTTGGACTACAAAACGCTCACATGTCCGCCATGTAGCCATGTTGGTTAACTTTCGCGCCCATGTTAACCCAGCGGTCATACCCATTGGTGGTCAAGCTGTTGAGCCAAATCCAAAATGGCGCGTAAGTTGTTGATATTGTTCTTCTGGTCGTTATGGAGTTTGCCATCGTTATCTATAGACTATATGATCCCCTATGATACTCCAGAAAGTTGTAAAACGAATCGGTATTTTCAGTTCTCGTCGTTGCGTTGTCAGGACTGCGCTTCTACGGGTCAGAAGCGAAGTGAAGATGGTTTATCTTGCAGCTGCCAGACGGGTTACAAGACGGTTGATAACAAAGGTGGTCCAACGGTTAAATGTGAAGAATGCAAAAATGCTGGCTCAGTAAACATCACAAGTTCCCTTGATGGTAGTTTCTGCATCGAATGTCCAACAGCTGTTGGTTTTAATATAAAAACAGGGACATGTAACAACTGCCCCGCAAATTCTGTTGCTACAGATCGCTTCCGCAATGGAACAAGATTATCAGCCAGAGAATGCGTAACATGTGTCGGAGATACAACACCAGGTGGAGAAGAGATGCAAGCCTGTAGACGCTGCCATTCTAGCTTTTTTGTCTCCAATAGCTCGTTCTGCTCTGACTGCACTACAAAAGGTAGTGGTTATGTCGTTTCAGGGGGAGTATGCTTTGACGAAACACTTTTGCTAAAAGACACAAGCAGCATGTACAAAGTGGAATATGACGACACGTCGTTCGATTCGGCGTTTTTCCGGTCAAATTTAAGAGCTTCCCAAGCGCTGTGTGAGAGAGATTCAAACTTCACAGCTTGTCAGCTGTTAGGAAATCTCTGTGTTTTGCTGGACTATATGCCGAATGGAAATGATGCTTGCAAACAGTACAATGATCTCATAAACAGCAAAAGCTCAATAGGACTCGTAAATGGTGTCAACAGAGACTGGCCTGTAGTCATGCCGTGGCTGTTTTATCAATTATCAGCCAGCGATGCACCAGAAGTCCTCGACAAAAAGGAGATAACAAAAAAGTTTGAACGAAATGAGGACATAAACTTTGTCCTTGCAGTTTACACTCTGAATGGTTCCTTTGTTGGTTATGAAAATGGCCTAGAAAGCATTCAGTTGTGCAAAGACCGACCTTCAAAAATGGCAGCTGCCTCAAAGTTTGCTACAACTTATAGATCATCTTGTTCGATTGCAGTGAAGGAGCTCAAAAAAGTACCCATGTTCCTCTATGATATGTTTCTTGCCCTTGAAGATGAACTCTATCCTGTTCCAGTGCTGATGGAAAATTACGTAGTTGACGATGAAAATGTGAATGAGGGTAGCGACAGAGATTTATGGAAACTGACAAGAAGATTCTATGTTGTCGATAATTTGATTGGAATATCACTTGGCGGCAATCAGGAATTGCAGTACATCCGTTATTCTCCAAAGATTGAGCTTAACATAAGGTTACGTTCATCTGATGGTGAAATATATCCGCCTATGTTACGTATCAAGTATGAGGCACTCGACCTGAATGATGAAGATGTGCTGAACAGTAACAAGGAAATGTCTTTTGCAGTCACTTATGAAATGGATACATCCAAAATAAAGAAAGATACAGAGGTATTTTCACCAACCATAGTTAATTCCTAATTAACGCCTGCATTGCACATGGAGGTTGGGTGCCTAGGAACCTGGGGGCTGGAGCTGCCGACCCCAAACTCAGGTAGCAAGAACACCCCAAAAGCCTGCCCTAGCCACAACCCAGCCACGAGCCCCGCCCGCCACACCCAGCCCCATTCCCAGCACCCGTCACACTGAATGAGGAATTCAGTGGAAAAAAAACCTCGAGCACTAAACTCAGTGAAGCTACGCGAATCAGTGAAACTACTAGCACGTGCAATGTCGCACGTATAAGAACGCGACAGGTAACCGCTGACCACGAGTGCGCCGGAAGTTGCCCGCATCGCCTTGACTGGAAGTAAAACGCCACGCACAGGAAATTGCCCGCCTGCCAAAGTACGCTAATAAACGCCATGCCACGCTAATGCCAAGCTAACGCCAGACAACTACAGAACAGCCAAAATTAGCTCCTAGACGTTAACATAAATAATATATTTAACCTCATATAAAATATTTCTCATAACCTCTCAATTTTGCAGTTCCAATAAATATCTACGTGTATTACCACCCCAGGGAAGGTCACTGGAAATTCCAAATTCCAAACAAGAGGGGGTTTCAAAAGCTTAAAAAAAGTTAAAAAATACACGTAGTATGAAGCTAATGGTTTCAAGAAGCATGCAAGGATGGGGTTCTCCAAGTTTTCTGTGGTTGACCCTGTTTCCTTTCAAATATTATGGCCACAACAAAACCTTCAATGAATCAATTTTATCAATTTTGTATGTTTAACAGTTCTGTCATTGGGTTATGTAAGTGCTTGCCCCTAACCAGCTATCAGGTGATAGAAACTTTGAGTGTGCAGTCTGTTTATTAGCTCTAAGCATTGCCAGTGTATGTCAAGAGCTTGCACTAGTTTATGTTTCTGTAGTCTATACATGTAGGTGCCCAGCATTATTACCTTTTATTGTACACTCAGCTGAATGGCTACAGCTTGTTGAGAGCGAAGTAACACACACTGTGGCAGACTAACAGTCAGAGCCAGATTTTCTGTTAATGCCCACAGACACCAGAGCTGTCATTAAGTTTTTAGGCAGCTATTACATTGAAGTTATCACTCCTAGCATTTTGCTCTGTATCCAAGTTTCATTGTAGCATTGGGTGAACTCAGCTGTATCAGGTGTTACAGAGTATGGCCTAGCCTCCTACGCAGACGTTCTTTAGGCTCGTCACGCATTCCTCCGCCCCCTCGTGGGGGAGGAATGCGTGACGAGCCTAAAGAACGTCTGCGTAGGAGGCTAAGTATGGCCTTAATGACAGCCCTGGGCACTGTGAATGATGTTAATGCACAGCTGATTGTCAAATGTCAGTAAACAGTGCATTAAAGAGTGCCATATTATAAACTTCTTGTATTAGCTCTCACTAGTTAGCTTGCAGCTATACTCAGAGAATATTGCCCTTGGTCTTTCTACTACCAACCTCACTCCAATCATATTATTGGTCTACACCAGAAAGACTTCTTGCAATGTTCTCAAATCAGTTAACAAGAAGTTTCAAACTAATGACTTGTGTTTTTTCCGTTATCAACAGATAGCAGTCGGATGCCTGTCTGCTCTTGCTGCTATTTTGGCATTGATCAAGGTGTCGGCATGGAGACGGCGACAGGGCCGTATTGAAATCGACTTCCCTTCCTTCATGAAGTTCATTTTGTTTTGCTTCGGCACTTTCTCCACCATGCTGTTTTGGGTCATTTTTGGATTGTCAGTTCAGTGGCTCATCTTTTTCAAACGACAGAAAACGGTCTACCAGCTTCTTCCAACAACAAGCCAAGAGAGCTTGTTTATTGAACTTGTGGGCGTTACTATTGCATTCAAGATTGTTGATGTGCTGCACATGCTTTGGTCACAAATCTCGTTTGAGATTTTTTTTGTCGACTGGGAGCGCCCCCAGGGGAGAGTGAACCAACCTACTCAGGGGGGTGAGGCAGGAGCAACAGATGCCCCCGTCAGCGTATGGAGGACACTGTTTATTGCAAACGAGTGGAATGAAATCCAAACAATTCGGAAAATCAACCCAGAGTTACAGATTTTTCTCGTGCTGTTTTTTCTGAAAGTAGTCGGGTTTGAATATTTAGCGACAACAGACCCACAGAGCACCACCTCTGTTAACCTCGCAACTGATTATGTTGGAGAATACAGCAGAGTTCTGCGATTTGCTATTCTGTCGATTGTGTTCCTGGCCGTGGAGGCAGTTCAATGGTTCTTTTTTGCCTTCATTTATGAAAGATTTGTTGGAGATGCACTTGGTGACTTTATTGACTTGTGTTCAATGAGTAACGTCAGCATCTTTATTTTAGAGGTAAGTGCAACAATAAACTTTATAAAATGCTCAAGATTTTAAGAAAAACGACAATTTTTTTAAGATTGTAAGACATGTTTCGACAGAGCTTCTGTCATCTTCAGTTGAATGGTTTACAAAGCATGGAAAGCTGAATAATAAGTAGACAAAAATGCTAATTAAGACGAATAGTAACAACAGAACGTGAAAATGCGTGAATTAAAAGGATAATTTTAGATTAACATGGTGTAATTGAAAGGCCGCAAAAGAAAACGTCCTCCTGGAATTTTGTCAAAATTGAACATTGTCAAAACAACTCCAAATTTTGCATGTAGCTTTGTTTATGTGTGTTTAACATTGCCCGGTATTTCTTTCGCTGTTGTTTGGTCTCTTTCTCCATAAATTACGCATGCAAAAAAACACGGCTTTCGCTTGCAACGTCTTAATTGGATAAGGCATAAACAAAAGAAGCCTTTCATTTGTTGAAACAATGAAATCAGCGAAGGTTAACCGGTTAACCAGTTACGGCTGTTTTAAACCAAGCTCTAAGCCCTAGCCTAAACTTTAACTCTAACCCTAACTCCAAGGTTTAGGGTTAGCGTTTCAGTTTAGGGTTAAAATTTGGGATTAGGGTTAGCATTTGAGCTATAAACCAAACGCTTAACCCTAGGCCCGCGGTTAGCCTTGAGTGCGGTTTGCTTGCGGTTAGCTTTCACTCCGGTTTGCTTGCGGTTAGCTTTCACTTCGGTTTGCTTGCGGTTAGCTTTCCATCCGGTGTGCTTGCAGTTAGCTGTTTTTTTTTTTTCCTTGTTTGGCTCCACAACACTCGACTACTTTTGTGACACGACACGCGCTCTGTCGATCCGATTTAACGAACGCGAAGTAAACATGCATGGCGGTCGCCGTCGACGTTAAATTTAACGCTGGTTTTCATACTACATCTTAGTTTTGCTTTCAGTAAAGCACTGTTTGCTCTCACTTCTCCAATCCTTGCATCATCGCATCACACACACTACAAAAAATCCCGCGAAATCAAGACAGGACTTCACGCACTTTTTGGTTTTCGGCTGCATCGATTGATCGATCGATCGATGAATATTTAATGAGGTACCGGGAATTTTGTCGACAGGAGAGGTCCTGCCCGCAACACTCCAACAATTTTCATAAGTCTAAAACCAGCTCGCTTATCGGCAACTTTGATGCCGCAGCATCCCAGCCAACACTGCAAAACTCGTGCTGACAAAGTTCCCGACAAGAAACCTGCCTTAGACTTCCCACCTGGATCAACCTGCCTTTGTCGGACAACTTTCACCTCCAGCGCCTAAAATAGCGCTATTGTGCAAACAAAGCGCAGAACAACCCTCAGTTCTTCGAGAGATGCTATTGACTTGCGAGTATCCAGACTTAATGATGTCCTTCAACCACCAGACGGTTGCACTCAAAGCATTTTATTCTCACAAGCAAATCGCCATCTTTTTTCCTTTTCTCACACGTCAGCTCAACCTCACAATGTGGTATCCAGTCCCTTTCTAACCCCCCCCCCCCCCCCCCCAAGGCAAATCAAAATGAAAACATGGCTGCGGCATCGCAATTTCATGTAATGGCGCGTTCGAAGTTCTTCTCGCCTTCCCGTTACACTTACAAAACCCTACGAAGAAAGATGACCACGCATTGTGTTGAAAAACTCATACTACTGGCTGACTGTGAAGAATGAAAGCTGCAAGCACTTTATTTTCATTTCTGCATACGATAATTATCGACAGGAAAGCAAAGACACACGAAATGAGATACAGGTCAGTGTAAAGCACACATAAACAAACCTGCATGTGAAATTTGGATTGTTTTTGACAATGTTCAATTTTGCCAAAATTCGAGGGGGACGTTTTCTTTCGCGGCCCTTCAAGTCTTAATATATTAATATTCATATATCAAGATTAGTCTTAATATATTAATATTCATATATCAAGATATGAAAGGCCGCAAAAGAAAACGTCCTCCTGGAATTTTGTCAAAATTGAACATTGTCAAAACAACTCCAAATTTTGCATGTAGCTTTGTTTATGTGTGTTTAACATTGCCCGGTATTTCTTTCGCTGTTGTTTGGTCTCTTTCTCCATAAATTACGCATGCAAAAAAACACGGCTTTCGCTTGCAACGTCTTAATTGGATAAGGCATAAACAAAAGAAGCCTTTCATTTGTTGAAACAATGAAATCAGCGAAGGTTAACCGGTTAACCAGTTACGGCTGTTTTAAACCAAGCTCTAAGCCCTAGCCTAAACTTTAACTCTAACCCTAACTCCAAGGTTTAGGGTTAGCGTTTCAGTTTAGGGTTAAAATTTGGGATTAGGGTTAGCATTTGAGCTATAAACCAAACGCTTAACCCTAGGCCCGCGGTTAGCCTTGAGTGCAGTTTGCTTGCGGTTAGCTTTCACTCCGGTTTGCTTGCGGTTAGCTTTCACTTCGGTTTGCTTGCGGTTAGCTTTCCATCCGGTGTGCTTGCAGTTAGCTGTTTTTTTTTTTTCCTTGTTTGGCTCCACAACACTCGACTACTTTTGTGACACGACACGCGCTCTGTCGATCCGATTTAACGAACGCGAAGTAAACATGCATGGCGGTCGCCGTCGACGTTAAATTTAACGCTGGTTTTCATACTACATCTTAGTTTTGCTTTCAGTAAAGCACTGTTTGCTCTCACTTCTCCAATCCTTGCATCATCGCATCACACACACTACAAAAAATCCCGCGAAATCAAGACAGGACTTCACGCACTTTTTGGTTTTCGGCTGCATCGATTGATCGATCGATCGATGAATATTTAATGAGGTACCGGGAATTTTGTCGACAGGAGAGGTCCTGCCCGCAACACTCCAACAATTTTCATAAGTCTAAAACCAGCTCGCTTATCGGCAACTTTGATGCCGCAGCATCCCAGCCAACACTGCAAAACTCGTGCTGACAAAGTTCCCGACAAGAAACCTGCCTTAGACTTCCCACCTGGATCAACCTGCCTTTGTCGGACAACTTTCACCTCCAGCGCCTAAAATAGCGCTATTGTGCAAACAAAGCGCAGAACAACCCTCAGTTCTTCGAGAGATGCTATTGACTTGCGAGTATCCAGACTTAATGATGTCCTTCAACCACCAGACGGTTGCACTCAAAGCATTTTATTCTCACAAGCAAATCGCCATCTTTTTTCCTTTTCTCACACGTCAGCTCAACCTCACAATGTGGTATCCAGTCCCTTTCTAACCCCCCCCCCCCCCCCCCCCCAAGGCAAATCAAAATGAAAACATGGCTGCGGCATCGCAATTTCATGTAATGGCGCGTTCGAAGTTCTTCTCGCCTTCCCGTTACACTTACAAAACCCTACGAAGAAAGATGACCACGCATTGTGTTGAAAAACTCATACTACTGGCTGACTGTGAAGAATGAAAGCTGCAAGCACTTTATTTTCATTTCTGCATACGATAATTATCGACAGGAAAGCAAAGACACACGAAATGAGATACAGGTCAGTGTAAAGCACACATAAACAAACCTGCATGTGAAATTTGGATTGTTTTTGACAATGTTCAATTTTGCCAAAATTCGAGGGGGACGTTTTCTTTCGCGGCCCTTCAAGTCTTAATATATTAATATTCATATATCAAGATTAGTCTTAATATATTAATATTCATATATCAAGATATGAAAGGCCGCAAAAGAAAACGTCCTCCTGGAATTTTGTCAAAATTGAACATTGTCAAAACAACTCCAAATTTTGCATGTAGCTTTGTTTATGTGTGTTTAACATTGCCCGGTATTTCTTTCGCTGTTGTTTGGTCTCTTTCTCCATAAATTACGCATGCAAAAAAACACGGCTTTCGCTTGCAACGTCTTAATTGGATAAGGCATAAACAAAAGAAGCCTTTCATTTGTTGAAACAATGAAATCAGCGAAGGTTAACCGGTTAACCAGTTACGGCTGTTTTAAACCAAGCTCTAAGCCCTAGCCTAAACTTTAACTCTAACCCTAACTCCAAGGTTTAGGGTTAGCGTTTCAGTTTAGGGTTAAAATTTGGGATTAGGGTTAGCATTTGAGCTATAAACCAAACGCTTAACCCTAGGCCCGCGGTTAGCCTTGAGTGCAGTTTGCTTGCGGTTAGCTTTCACTCCGGTTTGCTTGCGGTTAGCTTTCACTTCGGTTTGCTTGCGGTTAGCTTTCCATCCGGTGTGCTTGCAGTTAGCTGTTTTTTTTTTTTCCTTGTTTGGCTCCACAACACTCGACTACTTTTGTGACACGACACGCGCTCTGTCGATCCGATTTAACGAACGCGAAGTAAACATGCATGGCGGTCGCCGTCGACGTTAAATTTAACGCTGGTTTTCATACTACATCTTAGTTTTGCTTTCAGTAAAGCACTGTTTGCTCTCACTTCTCCAATCCTTGCATCATCGCATCACACACACTACAAAAAATCCCGCGAAATCAAGACAGGACTTCACGCACTTTTTGGTTTTCGGCTGCATCGATTGATCGATCGATCGATGAATATTTAATGAGGTACCGGGAATTTTGTCGACAGGAGAGGTCCTGCCCGCAACACTCCAACAATTTTCATAAGTCTAAAACCAGCTCGCTTATCGGCAACTTTGATGCCGCAGCATCCCAGCCAACACTGCAAAACTCGTGCTGACAAAGTTCCCGACAAGAAACCTGCCTTAGACTTCCCACCTGGATCAACCTGCCTTTGTCGGACAACTTTCACCTCCAGCGCCTAAAATAGCGCTATTGTGCAAACAAAGCGCAGAACAACCCTCAGTTCTTCGAGAGATGCTATTGACTTGCGAGTATCCAGACTTAATGATGTCCTTCAACCACCAGACGGTTGCACTCAAAGCATTTTATTCTCACAAGCAAATCGCCATCTTTTTTCCTTTTCTCACACGTCAGCTCAACCTCACAATGTGGTATCCAGTCCCTTTCTAACCCCCCCCCCCCCCCCCCCCAAGGCAAATCAAAATGAAAACATGGCTGCGGCATCGCAATTTCATGTAATGGCGCGTTCGAAGTTCTTCTCGCCTTCCCGTTACACTTACAAAACCCTACGAAGAAAGATGACCACGCATTGTGTTGAAAAACTCATACTACTGGCTGACTGTGAAGAATGAAAGCTGCAAGCACTTTATTTTCATTTCTGCATACGATAATTATCGACAGGAAAGCAAAGACACACGAAATGAGATACAGGTCAGTGTAAAGCACACATAAACAAACCTGCATGTGAAATTTGGATTGTTTTTGACAATGTTCAATTTTGCCAAAATTCGAGGGGGACGTTTTCTTTCGCGGCCCTTCAAGTCTTAATATATTAATATTCATATATCAAGATTAGTCTTAATATATTAATATTCATATATCAAGATATGAAAGGCCGCAAAAGAAAACGTCCTCCTGGAATTTTGTCAAAATTGAACATTGTCAAAACAACTCCAAATTTTGCATGTAGCTTTGTTTATGTGTGTTTAACATTGCCCGGTATTTCTTTCGCTGTTGTTTGGTCTCTTTCTCCATAAATTACGCATGCAAAAAAACACGGCTTTCGCTTGCAACGTCTTAATTGGATAAGGCATAAACAAAAGAAGCCTTTCATTTGTTGAAACAATGAAATCAGCGAAGGTTAACCGGTTAACCAGTTACGGCTGTTTTAAACCAAGCTCTAAGCCCTAGCCTAAACTTTAACTCTAACCCTAACTCCAAGGTTTAGGGTTAGCGTTTCAGTTTAGGGTTAAAATTTGGGATTAGGGTTAGCATTTGAGCTATAAACCAAACGCTTAACCCTAGGCCCGCGGTTAGCCTTGAGTGCAGTTTGCTTGCGGTTAGCTTTCACTCCGGTTTGCTTGCGGTTAGCTTTCACTTCGGTTTGCTTGCGGTTAGCTTTCCATCCGGTGTGCTTGCAGTTAGCTGTTTTTTTTTTTTCCTTGTTTGGCTCCACAACACTCGACTACTTTTGTGACACGACACGCGCTCTGTCGATCCGATTTAACGAACGCGAAGTAAACATGCATGGCGGTCGCCGTCGACGTTAAATTTAACGCTGGTTTTCATACTACATCTTAGTTTTGCTTTCAGTAAAGCACTGTTTGCTCTCACTTCTCCAATCCTTGCATCATCGCATCACACACACTACGAAAAATCCCGCGAAATCAAGACAGGACTTCACGCACTTTTTGGTTTTCGGCTGCATCGATTGATCGATCGATCGATGAATATTTAATGAGGTACCGGGAATTTTGTCGACAGGAGAGGTCCTGCCCGCAACACTCCAACAATTTTCATAAGTCTAAAACCAGCTCGCTTATCGGCAACTTTGATGCCGCAGCATCCCAGCCAACACTGCAAAACTCGTGCTGACAAAGTTCCCGACAAGAAACCTGCCTTAGACTTCCCACCTGGATCAACCTGCCTTTGTCGGACAACTTTCACCTCCAGCGCCTAAAATAGCGCTATTGTGCAAACAAAGCGCAGAACAACCCTCAGTTCTTCGAGAGATGCTATTGACTTGCGAGTATCCAGACTTAATGATGTCCTTCAACCACCAGACGGTTGCACTCAAAGCATTTTATTCTCACAAGCAAATCGCCATCTTTTTTCCTTTTCTCACACGTCAGCTCAACCTCACAATGTGGTATCCAGTCCCTTTCTAACCCCCCCCCCCCCCCCCAAGGCAAATCAAAATGAAAACATGGCTGCGGCATCGCAATTTCATGTAATGGCGCGTTCGAAGTTCTTCTCGCCTTCCCGTTACACTTACAAAACCCTACGAAGAAAGATGACCACGCATTGTGTTGAAAAACTCATACTACTGGCTGACTGTGAAGAATGAAAGCTGCAAGCACTTTATTTTCATTTCTGCATACGATAATTATCGACAGGAAAGCAAAGACACACGAAATGAGATACAGGTCAGTGTAAAGCACACATAAACAAACCTGCATGTGAAATTTGGATTGTTTTTGACAATGTTCAATTTTGCCAAAATTCGAGGGGGACGTTTTCTTTCGCGGCCCTTCAAGTCTTAATATATTAATATTCATATATCAAGATTAGTCTTAATATATTAATATTCATATATCAAGATATGAAAGGCCGCAAAAGAAAACGTCCTCCTGGAATTTTGTCAAAATTGAACATTGTCAAAACAACTCCAAATTTTGCATGTAGCTTTGTTTATGTGTGTTTAACATTGCCCGGTATTTCTTTCGCTGTTGTTTGGTCTCTTTCTCCATAAATTACGCATGCAAAAAAACACGGCTTTCGCTTGCAACGTCTTAATTGGATAAGGCATAAACAAAAGAAGCCTTTCATTTGTTGAAACAATGAAATCAGCGAAGGTTAACCGGTTAACCAGTTACGGCTGTTTTAAACCAAGCTCTAAGCCCTAGCCTAAACTTTAACTCTAACCCTAACTCCAAGGTTTAGGGTTAGCGTTTCAGTTTAGGGTTAAAATTTGGGATTAGGGTTAGCATTTGAGCTATAAACCAAACGCTTAACCCTAGGCCCGCGGTTAGCCTTGAGTGCAGTTTGCTTGCGGTTAGCTTTCACTCCGGTTTGCTTGCGGTTAGCTTTCACTTCGGTTTGCTTGCGGTTAGCTTTCCATCCGGTGTGCTTGCAGTTAGCTGTTTTTTTTTTTTCCTTGTTTGGCTCCACAACACTCGACTACTTTTGTGACACGACACGCGCTCTGTCGATCCGATTTAACGAACGCGAAGTAAACATGCATGGCGGTCGCCGTCGACGTTAAATTTAACGCTGGTTTTCATACTACATCTTAGTTTTGCTTTCAGTAAAGCACTGTTTGCTCTCACTTCTCCAATCCTTGCATCATCGCATCACACACACTACAAAAAATCCCGCGAAATCAAGACAGGACTTCACGCACTTTTTGGTTTTCGGCTGCATCGATTGATCGATCGATCGATGAATATTTAATGAGGTACCGGGAATTTTGTCGACAGGAGAGGTCCTGCCCGCAACACTCCAACAATTTTCATAAGTCTAAAACCAGCTCGCTTATCGGCAACTTTGATGCCGCAGCATCCCAGCCAACACTGCAAAACTCGTGCTGACAAAGTTCCCGACAAGAAACCTGCCTTAGACTTCCCACCTGGATCAACCTGCCTTTGTCGGACAACTTTCACCTCCAGCGCCTAAAATAGCGCTATTGTGCAAACAAAGCGCAGAACAACCCTCAGTTCTTCGAGAGATGCTATTGACTTGCGAGTATCCAGACTTAATGATGTCCTTCAACCACCAGACGGTTGCACTCAAAGCATTTTATTCTCACAAGCAAATCGCCATCTTTTTTCCTTTTCTCACACGTCAGCTCAACCTCACAATGTGGTATCCAGTCCCTTTCTAACCCCCCCCCCCCCCCCCCCAAGGCAAATCAAAATGAAAACATGGCTGCGGCATCGCAATTTCATGTAATGGCGCGTTCGAAGTTCTTCTCGCCTTCCCGTTACACTTACAAAACCCTACGAAGAAAGATGACCACGCATTGTGTTGAAAAACTCATACTACTGGCTGACTGTGAAGAATGAAAGCTGCAAGCACTTTATTTTCATTTCTGCATACGATAATTATCGACAGGAAAGCAAAGACACACGAAATGAGATACAGGTCAGTGTAAAGCACACATAAACAAACCTGCATGTGAAATTTGGATTGTTTTTGACAATGTTCAATTTTGCCAAAATTCGAGGGGGACGTTTTCTTTCGCGGCCCTTCAAGTCTTAATATATTAATATTCATATATCAAGATTAGTCTTAATATATTAATATTCATATATCAAGATATGAAAGGCCGCAAAAGAAAACGTCCTCCTGGAATTTTGTCAAAATTGAACATTGTCAAAACAACTCCAAATTTTGCATGTAGCTTTGTTTATGTGTGTTTAACATTGCCCGGTATTTCTTTCGCTGTTGTTTGGTCTCTTTCTCCATAAATTACGCATGCAAAAAAACACGGCTTTCGCTTGCAACGTCTTAATTGGATAAGGCATAAACAAAAGAAGCCTTTCATTTGTTGAAACAATGAAATCAGCGAAGGTTAACCGGTTAACCAGTTACGGCTGTTTTAAACCAAGCTCTAAGCCCTAGCCTAAACTTTAACTCTAACCCTAACTCCAAGGTTTAGGGTTAGCGTTTCAGTTTAGGGTTAAAATTTGGGATTAGGGTTAGCATTTGAGCTATAAACCAAACGCTTAACCCTAGGCCCGCGGTTAGCCTTGAGTGCAGTTTGCTTGCGGTTAGCTTTCACTCCGGTTTGCTTGCGGTTAGCTTTCACTTCGGTTTGCTTGCGGTTAGCTTTCCATCCGGTGTGCTTGCAGTTAGCTGTTTTTTTTTTTTCCTTGTTTGGCTCCACAACACTCGACTACTTTTGTGACACGACACGCGCTCTGTCGATCCGATTTAACGAACGCGAAGTAAACATGCATGGCGGTCGCCGTCGACGTTAAATTTAACGCTGGTTTTCATACTACATCTTAGTTTTGCTTTCAGTAAAGCACTGTTTGCTCTCACTTCTCCAATCCTTGCATCATCGCATCACACACACTACAAAAAATCCCGCGAAATCAAGACAGGACTTCACGCACTTTTTGGTTTTCGGCTGCATCGATTGATCGATCGATCGATGAATATTTAATGAGGTACCGGGAATTTTGTCGACAGGAGAGGTCCTGCCCGCAACACTCCAACAATTTTCATAAGTCTAAAACCAGCTCGCTTATCGGCAACTTTGATGCCGCAGCATCCCAGCCAACACTGCAAAACTCGTGCTGACAAAGTTCCCGACAAGAAACCTGCCTTAGACTTCCCACCTGGATCAACCTGCCTTTGTCGGACAACTTTCACCTCCAGCGCCTAAAATAGCGCTATTGTGCAAACAAAGCGCAGAACAACCCTCAGTTCTTCGAGAGATGCTATTGACTTGCGAGTATCCAGACTTAATGATGTCCTTCAACCACCAGACGGTTGCACTCAAAGCATTTTATTCTCACAAGCAAATCGCCATCTTTTTTCCTTTTCTCACACGTCAGCTCAACCTCACAATGTGGTATCCAGTCCCTTTCTAACCCCCCCCCCCCCCCCCCCCCAAGGCAAATCAAAATGAAAACATGGCTGCGGCATCGCAATTTCATGTAATGGCGCGTTCGAAGTTCTTCTCGCCTTCCCGTTACACTTACAAAACCCTACGAAGAAAGATGACCACGCATTGTGTTGAAAAACTCATACTACTGGCTGACTGTGAAGAATGAAAGCTGCAAGCACTTTATTTTCATTTCTGCATACGATAATTATCGACAGGAAAGCAAAGACACACGAAATGAGATACAGGTCAGTGTAAAGCACACATAAACAAACCTGCATGTGAAATTTGGATTGTTTTTGACAATGTTCAATTTTGCCAAAATTCGAGGGGGACGTTTTCTTTCGCGGCCCTTCAATTGTTGATTGAGGCAAGGTTGTTCTTTTTGAATATGGATAGCCTCCTTTATCTTGAGTTGAAAGCTGGTGGTGGCGTGATCTAAGATATGAAAACAGTCTATTGTACATAAGGCGCGACAACGTTCCGAATTCTGAAGATGTTTGAAGATATGAGAGGCCTTATCTACGGCTAAGTGCTCACGTACGCGTGTGAAAAAATGTCGGGTGGTTTCGCCGACATAACAGGCATTACAGCCCGCACAAGTAAACTTATAAACCACACGCGAATGAAGCCCGCCGGGGATAGGGTCTCTCACACCAAAAAAGTTGCCGATCTTAAAGGAAGAAAAAACTAATTTAAACTATTGTAATGACTTAGATATCCTTTTAATTCACGCATTTTCACGTTCTGTTGTTACTATTCGTCTTAATTAGCATTTTCGTCTACTTATTATTCAACTTTCCATGCTTTGTAAACCATTCAACTGAAGATGACAGAAGCTCTGTCGAAACATGTCTTACAATCTTAAAAAAATTGTCGTTTTTCTTAAAATCTTAACGTGTCTGCTGTCATCAAGACCTTTTGAAAATGCTCAAGAACTGCACTGGCTACAGTACAGAATAAGACCTACATCTTGCATAAGTTATAGTGCACATGCCTGAACTGAATACTATATATATTGTTGGGTTGTAGAGTAGCTTTATCATAGCAGAAACCCATAAGGGTTGAAACGTGTAACTCCCTATGATTTGTATTGTATAAAGCGTCTGGACATTCGTTTTCATTGGTATGGTATGGTATGGTTGGTATGGTATGGTATGGTATGGTGTGATATTAAGTCGTAGACGTTGGAAGTGGTTGCCCAATCTCCTGAGCCAGGGGCTCATGTTAAAAACGCACGACTATTTACAATAAAAGCATAACTACTTACATTACTATTACATTAATATCATAAAGATAAAAGGAAAATAAAGAGAAATGCTAAGATAAATCTAGAATTAAAATATAAACTATTCTAAAATGCAACTAATCCTAATATTAAAAATTTGAGTTAGTACTAGAAGTATAAAAATATATAATTATGTACAAATATAAAAATAAAGATAAAAATTATATACAGTTCATACACTGGCACCCTGCAAACTTCATACCATTTAGACGAGCGCGGAATTGTGCTAAGGTGGTCGAGGATTTGGCGTAAGCTGGCAACTGGTTCCACAAGTGAGCAATTATATACAGAAAGGGAGGGTTGTCCAATACACCCGATCTGTAACGGGTCGTCAAAGGGGTTGACGGTCCGACACGGATCGTTCAATCCGTCTACGCAACATGACGACCCGTCAACCGGAAGTCATTTCGCGAGAGACTTAGAAAAAATTCACTATATCGTCATGAGGGAGGGTAGAAATGTCGTCGGACCGACCGGATCGAGTCGATCCGTGTCGGATGATGACGACCAGTCAACCGGAAGTCATTTCGCGAGAGACTTAAATAATTCACTATATCGTCATGAAGGAGGGTAGAAATGTCGTCAGACCGACCGGATCGAGTCGATCCGTGTCGGATGGTGACGACCCGTCAACCGGAAGTCATTTCGCGAGAGACTTAGAAATAATTCACTATATCATCTTGAAGGAGGGTAGAAATGTCGTCGGACCGACCGGATCGAGTCGATCCGTGTCGAATGGTGACGACCCGTCAACCGGAAGTCATTTCGCGAGAGACTTAGAAATAATTCACTATATCGTCATGAAGGAGGGTAGAAATGTCGTCGGACCGACCGGATCGAGTCGATCCGTGTCGGATGGTGACGACCCGTCAACCGGAAGTCATTTCGCGAGAGACTTGGAAAAAATTCTCTGTAGCGTCATGAGGGACGGTAGAAATGTCGTCGGACCGACCGGATCGAGTCGATCCGTGTCGGATGGTGACGACCCGTCAACCGGAAGTCATTTCGCGAGAGACTTAGAAATAATTCACTATATCGTCATGAAGGAGGGTAGAAATGTCGTCGGACCGACCGGATCGAGTCGATCCGTGTCGGATGGTGACGACCCGTCAACCGGAAGTCATTTCGCGAGAGACTTAGAAATAATTCACTATATCGTCATGAAGGAGGGTAGTAATGTCGTCGGACCGACCGGATCGAGTCGATCCGTGTCGGATGGTGACGACCCGTCAACCGGAAGTCATTTCGCGAGAGATTTAGAAATGTTTCACTCTATCGTTAGAGGGAGGGTAGAAATGTCGTCGGATCGACCGGATGGAGTCTATCCGCGATGGATGGTGACGTCCTGTCAAGCGGAAGTCATTTCGCGAAAGACTTAGTAGGTCATTGAAGTCTGTTAATGTTATAGTTTATTGATTGTATTATAAATTAACAACCTTATATTCACAATTTTAACATGTTGCGATGCAAATTTTGTTTTAGGACAAGCTTATAAATGAAATACATAAGGTTTAAACTGAAAGAGCACGCTTATTCGAGGACATGAATTTCATGTGTTATTTTGTTGTTAATTTAAATGTGTATTTTAACTGAAACTCTCATAGTTATCAATAAAATGTTGTGGTGTCTTGTTAACCCGGGTGAATCATTGTTTTGTTTTGGTTGCAACGAAACTGTATTTTGTGTTCCATAATTGGCAATAAATCACTTGGAATTTTAGTTGAGACAGCTGGTTAATTCTTGCTGCAGTTCTATACTTATAGGGAAAGGAACCGTATGTGAAATGTGAAATAATTATTAAAATGTTTTTGAAATATTACTAGCTATTACTATCTAAAATTTCAATCTTTGTTACGTCCTAGCCTCCTTGAGCAAGAAGTAGGCAAGGTAGTTTTTTGTTATTAAGTGTCCTCTGAAGTACGAGCTTTCTTCCTGGGACTGGCAGTACCATCTCTTCTGTTGAAGTAGTCTTCTTTATGTCATTGACGTCTGTGGTTTTGTGGTTAACTAGTCATCAATTGTAACCAATCAAACAACAATTTAAAAGAAAATGAATAGACAGTAATACTCCCTTAGCTAAATTACATCGCGATTAAGTCACTGTGTGTGTTATAAAAGCAAAAGTTGCGGCTTTCTCTCTTGAGTAGACCAGTCATGAAATTTAACCCAGCCCCGTTAATACGGCCACCCCGTCAATACGGCCAAATTTCCATGGCCCGTTGGTGGCCGTACTGAACGGGCTTCCACTGTACTTTACTCGCTTGCGCTTTATTACGCATTTAGATTGTTTGTCTCGTGCGTCGTTGTTCGGCAACTCCGCTTTATCGTGCATCAAAATGAATGTTTGCGGCTGCATTCTTTTAGAACGAGGTATATACACATGTACTTTACTCGCTTGCGCTTTATTACGCATTTAGATTGTTTGTCTCTTGCGTCGTTGTTCGGCAACTCCGCTTTATCGTGCATCAAAATGAATGTTTGCGGCTGCATTCTTTTAGAACGAGGTGTATACACATGTACTTTACTTGCTTGCGCTTTATTACGCATTTAGATTGTTTGTCTCTTGCGTCGTTGTTCGGCAACTCCGCTTTTTCGTGCATCAAAATGAATGTTTGCGGCTGCATTCTTTTAGAACGAGGTGTATACACATGTACTTTACTCGCTTGCGCTTTATTACGCATTTAGATTGTTTGTCTCGTGCGTCGTTGTTCGGCAACTCCGCTTTATCGTGCATCAAAATGAATGCTTGCGGCTGCATTCTTTTAGAACGAGGTATATACACATGTACTTTATTCGTTTGCGCTTTATTACGCTGTTTGCGGCAGTATATCGCTTGGTTGTCCGGCAGCAAAAAAGATCGCGAAGTTGCAGTCATTCGCGAACTGCCACGGATCGATTTCGCTGAATGTTTACGCCTGCATTCTTTTAGAACGAGGTGTATACACATGTACTTTACTCGCTTGCGCTTTATTACGCATTTAGATTGTTTGTCTCGTGCGTCGTTGTTCGGCAACTCCGCTTTATCGTGCATCAAAATGAATGCTTGCGGCTGCATTCTTTTAGAACGAGGTGTATACACATGTACTTTACTCGCTTGCGCTTTATTACGCATTTAGATTGTTTGTCTCGTGCGTCGTTGTTCGGCAACTCTGCTTTATCGTGCATCAAAATGAATGTTTGCGGCTGCATTCTTTTGTTCGGCAACTCCGCTTTATCGTGCATCAAAATGAATGTTTGCGGTTGCATTCTTTTAGAACGAGGTGTATACACATGTACTTTACTCGCTTGCGCTTTATTACGCATTTAGATTGTTTGTCTGGTGCGTCGTTCGGCAACTCCGCTTTATCGTGCATCAAAATGAATGCTTGCGCCTGCATTCTTTTAGAACGAGGTATATACACATGTACTTTATTCGCTTGCGCTTTATTACGCTGTTTGCGGCAGTATATCGCTTGGTTGTCCGGCAGCAAAAAAGATCGCGAAGTTGCAGTCATTCGCGAACTGCCACGGATCGATTTCGCTGTGACGGGTCGTGACGGCCCGAGTCGGATCGTCACGATCCGCCAAAATATTCAGGGTGCACGGTGTCTTGACAAGTTCACTTCCGGCGATAGAACCCACTTCCGTTTAACTGTCTCGCGAAATGACTTCTTGTTGACCGGTCGACTTTTCTAAGGACGGGTCGTAACGATCCGTGACGGATCGTACAATATTGGCGATCCGGCGATCCGTGTCGGGTCGTCAACCCCTTTGACGATCCGTTATAGATCGGGTGTATTGGACATGGGTGCAGAAAGGAGTTGTGCATGGCAAGGCTGTTATATGGGGGCTGCACAACATTTGAGCCTCTACCTCGTAAATTGTAAGTGTGGAACCCTGAGAGGGTCAGTTTATTATGCCATGTAAACTCTGTGCAGTACAGGAAGTTCACAATAAGCTTGTTCGTGTTCAGGATGTCTCATATTATCCATGCAATGTTTCTGAATATTGCTTTGGGTAACTGGCTAAACAGATAGAAACATGTAGAATTTGTGCTTCTCTTACGAAGTCGATATTTTTTTTAGAATACTTGTTATGGTTACTACATTCATGGTCGATCAGTTCACGGCCGCGCAGACACAAACTTGTGGCAGATGAATGAACAACTCAAACGAGAAGAAGACGACTTATGTGGTAAGAGGGGCCTTGAACCCAACTCTGAGCGGCAGACATTTGAAGTGGAAGTACCATCAAAGTTCCGTGAACAGTATGAAGATGTTGTCAGGCCACTGCGTCAGGGAGACATTCAACAGCAGAGGAGGAATGTGCCTAATACTCCCATGGGTAAGTTTAACTACCCCGGGGATAGGGAAATTACAATGGGTAAGTTTGACTACCCCAGGGATAGGGAATTTTGGGATAGGCAGTGGCCCATACTGCCAGAGCTGACATCCTGGTTTCTGTAGTATTTGAGTGAAATGGAGTATTTCTACTCCCCCCTCCCCCCCCCCCCCCCCCCCGATAGGATGCTAGTCCATTGCAGGGTTACCCCCAGTGTTAAATTCAGCCCAGTCTCCTCCTTTCTTCCGCATCTCCCTCGCTCTGAGGGGCAGGAAGAAGAAGATACCCTGGGAACGAAGTTGAGGATACTCAAGGTGCTCAAGAGTCACGCTGAGCTGGATGATTCAAAGCACGATTGCTCTAATCCAGGATTAACTAAATTTCAATTTCATTTTTTTTTTTAACTATGTGAGGATTTCCCTGTTATTTACCATTCTCCAGTTTGAACGTCGACCAATTTCAAACTCCACAAACATAAGCCATAAAAGCTCTTTTAATTATACAAGGCAAATCAAACACTTGATCAGTTTTTAATTCTGGTTAGTGTTTATTGGCTTTTGAACAACCTGGCCTTCTATGGTAAAAGACATCCCCTCCCCTCTCCCCTTCAGAAAGGAACACTTTACAACAGCTCTGGAACGGCGGCTAATGTAGACTCGATTACCAGCCGCTGTTCGGGGAATGAGCCCGCGCTCCTCCCCGAATGGAGGAAAGACCGAACACGAGAGGTCGGCGGAAATCGAGCCTACGGCTAATGATGCGTCATCTTTTTTTTTTGTTTCTTTCCAGGGCAAGATGGTCGTGGGAGTCGCCTCGCCCCAGCAGTGGAGAAACGCCTACAGGCATACAACTCCTTGAATCGCTTCCTATCTGCCTTTATTGATCACTCCCTGAGGGACCTTGATTACCTGGTAAGGGACAAGCTCCTTTTTGAGCGGATCTTAAACATGGAACTCAAAGAGCTCCCTCCCCCGGACAAAGCAATATTTTACAACGACGACGGACGCTCTTTCAACTCGATTCTGTTTTATGGCAATGAGTGGACACTGATGTTCTTTGACTTGTTGATTTTTGCCGCGGTGGATTTGATTCATCCGGATTTCGTTCTCGCCGGCATCATCTCATATCTGTTCAGCAAGACATTGACATTATTGAGAAACTCTTTGGGAAGAAAGAATCTCACAAGAAAGACCCTTGTGGATGAAAGGTTTTTGATTTGAGACGTTTTGAGTGGCGTCTGGCTAGTAAGCTTGTGTGTTAACTGCAAAATACATGTAAATCGCACTTTACTTTTGAAAGACAGTAAGATAGCATACATGTAAGACTTTATTTTAAGAGGGAAACACTTCACAGTAACTAAAAAAAGTCTAGCGGGAAGTGAGAGGGAGGCGGGAAAGCGAGTGGCTGGCGGGAAAATGGCGGGAAACAAACGGGTGGGGAGAAAAATGTGGCGGGAGGCGTGAGGTGCCCATCTTCGCCTTTGCACTTCTCACTTTTGCCGCCTCGAAGTTTGTGAGCGTTTAGAGTGAAAACTAATATGAAAGACTTTTGTAAGAAACGTGATAAACAGAGCAGAGACAAACCAAATTATGACCTAATAAACTAGGTGAAAAATATTGCGGCGTACAAAACATAAATTTTCAGAAACTGCCTTAGCCTTTGGCTCGAAAGTGAAGGATTCCAGAAATTGGAAACAGGCTGTTTTGACGAGAACTGCGTGCGCAGTTCATTTGACTACTGTGTGAGGGCCCGGTTAGGGTGAATTTTTATTCAAGGTTTAACTTAGTATTGCGATTTTCTGTTTATACTCCGCTTCCAAAACATTAACATGGAAAAAACCTCCAGCTTGTATACGAAGAATTAAAAGCTTATCATTGATTAATTTTCGGTATTCGAACAACCGGGCGTTGAACTATACAACAACAAGCTCGTGCTAAATTCCGGTAGCGTTTGCAGTTTAGCTTACATACAAGACGAGAGCTCGAGTGTTCTACGAGTGAATAGTCAGAGGCGATTGTTGTTGTCTGTCGCTCGTAGAAACCCGCCACGGCGAGTTCCTGCTTTCTGCGAGCGGCATAGACGCTTGTGGCCGGTCAAATGGGAATTTCACGCGAGTGCACTCAGCAGCTATTTCGATCACAAAAGCTCTTTATGCGATATAAGGAAAACCATCTTCCATTTCTTTAGAATGAAGCATGAATTTGAAAGAAATTTTTTTTTGTTTAGTACATGATTATAGCAAGTTACCGTATAAAACAAAACTTGTTTTGTCCTTTATGACAGAAGGTTTTTTTTCTGGCACATTATTTCGGAGAATCAACTTGTTTTGCGAAATGACTTTCGCTGTTCTTGATAAATTTTAGTAAAGGCGTGGCATTCTCCGTGGACTCAGAAAGAAAAAATACTGTTATTGAATCGACATGTAAAGGAAATCTTTAAAATGTAGTCGGTAAATTTCGTTTTTGTAACACAAAGTTCGAGTAGTAGTATGAATTTCAGCCGTATCTGGTCGCTAAGAAAAGGCGGCTGAAATTCAGGTTAATACTTTCCCTAGTTCAGGAAAATTTGCGTTTCACGTCTCGTTATTCGTTCACGAAAAGTAATACTTATTGCCGTTTTCAATAACATGCGATAAGGAAACGTCGGATAAGGAAAAGAGACTTAACGCACTTAATTGAAGACGGGGGCTGCAAGAACTGTCATTTATGCAATAGTTAATTTAGAAATTAAGGGATCATAATTATTTTATCAGTGTATATTTTTAAGTATGTTTATAACTAGAGTTTTATTTATAATAAGTGTAAGTTTTTTTTAAACATGTTTTTAACTAGAGTTTTATTTAGAATAGGGTTTCAATTTTTACAAAATTTTAATGTTTTTCTTAGTCTTTTTAATTAGTGTCACCAATTAGTGTGTAAAACGCTAGAACGACTGACACTTTAATAAAGTTTACTACTACTACTTTTTTACTCTGAAATTCAAACCTCAACCGACGGTTTACGTTTCTCGCTGCCGTCAATCATCTAAGCGGACCTCTCAGGAAACAGCAGTTCATTTCAGCCGGGTCAAAAGGTCACGTCTGTCGGTTGTGATTGGTAGATTCGTCGGCTGTCGCCATAATTACGATTGACGGCAGCGAAAAACGCAGGGCTTTGAAGTTCAGAGTTCGAATGTTATTGAAGGGCGCAATAAATTAGTGCTGTTTAAATTCGATATTTATAAAAGCGCGTATGTTATTTAGATATTTCAGTTGGGGGAGCCCGTCTCTTTGTCGGAAAATTTTCATGAAGTGTCGGAAATGTTTCCAATTCTTCTTGAGCAAGATTTGACTTTATCTTTTCGCCATTAGGATATGTCACTGTTGCTTGGCAACCTCAAACGAGAACTGCGGGCTCAGTGACAAGTCTCCGACTGACCTCAAGTTAGTTGTTTAGCAAGTAACATTGCTTTGTTGAGTTATTTTTTTAAAAAAATAACTCTTAGTCGGCATGAAGACGTGTTTGGCTATTAAGTGGATGGATGTTGGTTGAGTGGATCATTCATGTATGTATTTCACACCAATCAGATTTGGGATTCTATCAAGGACCAATGAAAATGCGGCTTGTATATATAGATCGTTTTTATGAATATTTGTTTTGGGTTCAAGGTACGGCCATTTTTGTTTTGCTATAGATTCGACCTTATTGGGTCGTGTTGGTCTGAAGTCTATTTTCCAATTCTTGATTTTTATGTAGTTTTGGGTGAGAACATTGTGTGTGGGTTCTGAAACCGAGAAAGTGTTTGGAAATTTCATCGTGGTGAAGGTGATTCTCTTGGTTTTAATACGGAATCAGGTGGTTCAGTTGACGACACAATATGGGTATAGTATTTGTTGACCACTCTATATTTAAATGTATGATGTTTTTGAGTAGAATAAATATGTATATTGAGAATAAATGTTGTGACTTCCATTTTTAATGTCAGTGTTGTGTGCTTGCTCAACGTTTTGTTTTGATCCCCAAGTGAGAACAAACTGACGCTGTGTGGGTTGTTTGTAAGGGCGAGTGTTAAAGATTTGAGATTCCAACCGCGCGGTGTTTAAACTGTTTTCTCTTGGTTAAAAGTATAGTATTAGTAGGAGCTTTGGATAAGTAATAACACGAGTGACCACAAATCTCTCAAGGTTTTTCCCCCAAAGAATAACGTGATTGTAATAGGTTGAGGCATGTGCGTTTATTTGGGTTCGAGAGTTGCCAAATTATAGGTATTTTAGTGAGGTTGGAATGTGGCCGGAGAAGGTTTGACGTTTCCTGCTTAGGAATAGTAGGACTTCACATGAGCGGTCATGAGTTATTTATTGTACTATCGTTTGAAAAGCTCATGACGTGATGATGTTACAAGGGCACGTTTTGTCTGCTCGGCAAATATTAAATTAGGTGTTTTAACAACGTGGTTGGATGGCACTGCAAGAGAAAATCATCATTTGTGCCGCGAGCGAGGGCCGTAGGAAGGTATAGTAGTCGTGCGAGTCTCGCATTTCAAGCTTCGCATTGATGGCTATCTTCAGTAGTACGGCGGTGCAATGCGGTTATTTCCGTACCAATGACGTGATGCTTGCAAGTGTTTACGTTGGCCAAATTTATTTTCTTCAGATCTCTGAACTCGCCTCGATGAAACAGCCAAAATATTCACTTCAACTGGCTAAACCGACAAGAAATAGTCGCAAAATTGCAAACAAATTAACGACCGTCGCTTCTGGCGAAATAAACATGCAAATTAAACATATTTCTTGTTTGTCACGTACCGAAAGTGAAAGCTGCAACGTCAGGGCATTCCATGGCTGACGCAATACCTTTTTACTGTATTAATATTCCCAACGCAAAGCGGTTGCAGTTACGTTTACTCATAGGCAAAAGAAAAAAAAAGACAGCCAGCTTTTTGGTAGTCTCCTCACAGGCAGCCCAAGGTCACGTTTCGAGCGGTTGGTAGGTATAAATTGGTGTTGCGTAACACTAGACCGTTGAGAATATTATAAGGCTTTGTATGGGATTTGGGTCGATTTTGGCCGTATTTATGCTTAAAATACAGTAAATATACAAAATAAACTTACTTTTGCCATTTGCTGTGTCCTTTTGCCTGTTTTGCGTCTTGAAGTGGTGTTTTAGTCGATTTTTCTCTTCCCTGTTCCTTCCTTCCTTCCGTCTTAGGAAGGAAGGAACAGGGAAGCGAAAAATCGACTAAAACACCACTTCAAGACGCAAAACAGGCAAAAGGACACAGCAAATGGCAAAAGTAAGGTTATTTTGTATATTTACTGTATTTTAAGCATAAATACGGCCAAAATCGACCCAAATCCCATACAAAGCCTTATAATATTCTCAACGGTCTAGTGTTACGCAACACCAATTTATACCTACCAACCGCTCGAAACGTGAGCTTGGGCTGCCTGTGGTCTCCTTTACAGCCGTTGTTTGGGCTCGTCACGCAAAAAACAACGGCTGAAAAGAAAACTAGCTTTGTGGGTGTGCAGTCAAGCGTGTCACACAACTTCATCGACAGCTATTTTTAGCACGGCCGTGGGAATATCGGTACTGATCATGTTACGCTTACAAGTTAGGGCACGTTTCTGCTTCTGGTTGCGAAATTAA
Source organism: Meandrina meandrites (assembly GCA_963693305.1). Lineage (NCBI taxonomy): Eukaryota > Metazoa > Cnidaria > Anthozoa > Scleractinia > Meandrinidae > Meandrina > Meandrina meandrites. The sequence continues at coordinate 37,040,395 of OY855907.1, forward strand.
TATTGCACCAGTCCAAATAAAATCATCACGTGGTTTGGCCGAAATGCACTGGTGACTAGAGTTGTTTGTTTCTCGCGTTCGTCGAAAGAAAGTCGTCCTTGCTTGCAGAAAGGTTTCTGTTTTATATTGATGATGAAAATAATGGAGCCATTTCAGAAACCCGAGAATACTTTGTTCTTGTTCCATCTGGCTATTCGTTTGCAATTTCTGGGTCAATTTGGCTTTCTTAGTGAGCGTGTTTGCGATTTTCTGATCATGTTTACGGTAAATGTTGTCAACAGTTTTCAATCCATGTTTTGATGTACTTAGCGGTTTTCTTTCGGCTTGGAATGAAAGGGGATGGATAGTTAAACATCAAGGTAATCTTAAAAGTGACTACCAGATATTTTTTTCTGTTTACGTTTGAAGAAATTACTGACGTATTTTTTGTCTTCAACAGTATGGTTCGATCGATCGGTTGCACACCACAGTCATATTTACAAGGGAAAGCAGCCTAATTTTAGAACATTTGCACAATTTCTTTTTAAATTGTTTTTGAGTTATTTTTCCAAAAGTAGCTCTTAGTCGGCGCGATGGACCGTGCACATGAACCATGCACAAATAGCTCAACCCATGAAATAAACCATCCCAACAGGACTAACACCCAGTTCTACCCCAAGCCACCCAATCAATTGAAAAAATAACTCCTGCACGCTTAGCGTGCCTATGTTTTTAAAGTAAGCTCAGACGTATTGTAAATTCAGAAATAAAGTTGAAAGTTGTAGTATCTGTGGAGTTATTTCACCTAATGGTTCTCGTCATGTCAGTTGCAGTGCTCTCTTTGGGCGGAACGAGCAGGAAATAAGTGCGACGAAGGTTTTACGATGGGTGGGAGTCCCCAAGTACCTGCTTCTGGATGATTCACGGTTGGAAACTTGGAATCGACCGTTATCTCGGAGTTTTTCCGCGCTTACTTTCGGTTGAAGCATTTTTAGTGGCATTCCGTAAGCACAGCAATCACGGGGGCGGGGGTGTCTATTTGAAAGCAATTCGTTGAAATAGGTGTCCCAGTCGGGTTGCGAGTGTGTTTTGTTTGAAATGTTCATTTTCCAAGGGGCTTTAGTCTTGCCTACAAGTCGAGTTAACAAAGCACGAAGCGCGACAATTTGCGCGAAAGCGAGCTCGAAGCGCGAGAGCTCCGGTCGCGCCCAGGTCCACTGCCAAACGGTAAACTAGAAGCGAATGACTTTTAAGAAAGTCTAAAGCGGCTTCTAAACAAAAGTTTGCAATTCAAAATTGGTCAGGTCAGGTTGGTCAACGGCTGAGTTATTTGTTCAGTATTTTTCGGTGGGCTTATTTTCAGAGGGGGCTATAACGGAAATGTTCGGTAAACAATCTTTAAAGGGGCTTTGTCATTTGTCATGGTAACAGATTTTTACTGAAACAGCCAAAATATATATTTTTGTCACAGGAAACCTGAAAATAATGGTCCAATTTAATCAGTAACAATTGCTATATTAGAGTACTGAAACTGCTAACAGCGTCTTTAGCCACTGATGGCTAGGATGGAAATGAATTGCAACTTGAAAAATTAACTAGCAGGGCTTGATTACCCAGTTCAGTTGACATTTCTCGGCGTTTGCGAGATACACGTCTTGGCCTCATTGCTGCACTCCACGGAGACCCATTCAGTACCATCTAAGCTATAGCACGGCATGAATTATCTGAAACAATATGGCCAAATTTGGCACAGAATAGGTGAATATAGAGGATATTACACGGTAAACGATCAGTGGAACAGGAACTGCCCTAAATTGGCTCGGATAGATTAAGGTGGGAGTACACCTGAAGCCCGTTTTTCCACCGCTAAACTTGGTTTAATGCGAATTAGGAATATCTCGTCCGCGTTTCAGGTAATCCAGAAATTCTATGCTCATTTCACAAAGCTATGTTTAGCGGGATTTTGTAAATTTTTGGGGAATGTTTGGGAAGAGATAGTTTTTCTCAAAGGATTAGTAAAATTTGGAGAAATAAGAAATATTAAAGATTTAATGTGATTTTAAAATTAGAATTTGAAGTTAAAAATTATTAGATGGACACCCAAACAGTCCCCTGACAACCTGGGGTGCTCTTGCGTGGGGGTCAACTGTCTGGTGGTGTAACAAAAATTATTTTCTTTCTTCTATCCCTTCTTTAAACCTCTTAAAATTTCACTCAAAATCGGGTGTACCCCCACCTTAACCCGCAGGATCATCCTCGGGGCATGACTTCAGTATATTATTTTTGCTACAAGAACGTAGTATTCATTCCTTATTGGACGCCATCGCCGTTTTTCGATCGGCGTTTGGGAACGTTTGGCTGCAGTTTAGCCACACGGAGCCCATACAAGCGGTGTGCCTATATAAAATAAAGAAAAGCATGAGAATATCGAGAGGGTCTTATTATTGTAAAAAATATCACGAGTCATTTCTACATTTAGGCTCATATACAAAATAAATGTAAATTTGCCCCATCGATCTCTGCGGCTCAAAATGGCGAATTTGTGCGATTTAAAGGGTTTTGCGTAGCCTGCGTGCAGACGTCTCCATTTCCTTTGCTTCACGCGTGAAACAAAGGAAAAGGAGATGTCTGCACGCAGGCTAGTTTTGCATTGACTGTTACTACACGTTATAAGAAGAGAACTAGGGTGGAAAACTCATATACGACCGCTCTAGTGCCATGCCAAGCCGCTTTTCATCCAGAAACTGAAATCGACCAGCTTCCAAATCAAACACCAGAGAAACAAAAAACGGTTCTTTTTCTCCTGTCATTCAATTGAGCAATTGAGAATTCGTTCAAAAAATACTAAAAAGCGCTAACTGCCGAGTGTAAAATCGAACATCCGCGCCTGGGTTTTCGTGTGCCAAGGAGCAACCCTCTTTTGAACAATACTAGAACTGAGCGCAAAACTTTAGAGCTTCTTTTATGAAGACTTGATTCTCTTACAGTAGAACCCCTATTAAGCGGCCACCCTCGGGGAAATGGCGACTGGCCGCAAGAAATTAACATGAGGCATTTTAAAAAGGTTACGTTTCTTCAATACAAAATAGCGTGAAAAGGAAAACGGAATCACATGAAGACGTCGATAAACCTATGTTTAAATGATTGTATCAGCCGTCACTATATTTTTTTGACTCTGGTCTGTCCGAATTTGTTCAAAACAAAATTAAGCTTCTTGCTGGCCGTTAAATTGGAGTAAAAACAACGCTCATCGGGACTGCAAAAATGTGGCCGCCCTGGCCACTTAAAAGCGGTTTTATTAACAGTATTTTACTGACAGTAGTTTCGGTACTTCAGTAACTGGCCGCTTAATAGAGGGTGGCCGCTTAATAGGGGTTCAACTGTAGTTTGTTTGTTTCAAATGCAGCGCTTTTTTAATGAATCTATCCTTGGTCATCCTTGGCAGCTGTAAAAAGTCACTCATCCATCGCATCCTCTTTTGACATTAAAGAGACTTGCCGGAAGCCTGTCGTCCCTTTTTTAACAGGAATGTCGCGTGACGATCTATACTTTAAATCACCTGCAACTCCTTGGAAGATTTCCCGTTCCGCAAAGAAACTAGAAACAGGAAGCATATGCAACGAATGCAGTTTCCTTTGAGTTCGAAAATGATTTTTGCACTCTTTTTTCTGCAAAGCAGAAAGGGCGAGGCCGCAACATGAAAGTGAGGCTACAGCGCGCAGCCGCGATGGAAGCAGCTTGCTGCATTTGTTGTTTATGTGTCGCTTCAGTGAAGGCCGTAGCTGAGAGAAACGACGGCGACAGTTAAAATCTGGTTCCATCTTGGTGTGAAAGATAACAGCTACTGGCCATTACTCGCCATCACACGCTTTAGGGTCTAAGGAAGATGGCTAGCCAAGATGGGAAGCTACCAACATCGGATAGAATGCTCAAAAGTTAGCTTCCAAATAATCGCTAATCTTGCCAACCGTTTGAGAGCCGCCATTTTGCATAGTATTGCTTTGTAACTGTTTTTAATTTCTTCTGCTTTTCTAATCTAGCTGTGCCTATGCCTCCCATTGAACGACTAACGGTCAAAGAAGTGTTCGATTCGAATGGAAAACCTAAAGCAGATGTATTAAAGGCTCATTTCTTAAGAGAGGGTAGAGTGGAGGAGGAGGTAGCTCTTCAAATTATAAACGCAGGGACGGAGCTTTTAAGTCAGGAACCTACAATGCTGGAGGTCGATGCACCTATAACAGGTACAGGGACTTGTGATTTAAATTGTGCAGGTACTTGCCCGAAGATCTGCGGCAGGTTGCGCGGGTAAGAGAATTAACCAATGCTATTTTCTGTCTTTTTCCCTATTTGTAGTTTGCGGAGATATACACGGACAGTTTTACGATTTAATCAAATTATTCGAAGTAGGAGGATCTCCGTCTTCTACAAGATATCTATTTCTTGGAGATTACGTGGACAGAGGGTATTTTTCAATCGAGGTAAGCTTATTAAGCTTACATGCACAAAGCTGTTTAAAAATTGGTCTCGCTTGATGCATCTTGCATGTGTGTGTGTATGTCGATCGTTTGTTGTTCGTCATAGGCATATTCCGATTCAAGATAACTTTTGTTTGACCCCCGTTTTCCACCGTTTGAATAAGCTGTTTCTTTTCAATAGCCACGGATTATAAATCGGCGTTAACTGACAATTTTCCTTTATTTCTATTGCAGTGTGTATTATATTTATGGGCGTTGAAACTCCTTCATCCAACCACACTTTTCATGTTGAGGGGGAATCACGAATGTCGACACTTGACAGAGTATTTTACGTTCAAGACAGAATGTAAGTGTCTTTGTGCCATACTGAAACGGTCTAATTTTCCTTAATTTTATGACTCTTTTGACCGCCGGCTAGTGGCTTCCAAGCTTCCAAACGATCAGAAGGACGACGCCTCAAAAACCCGCGTAAAAACAAATTGTTTTGTCGAACAATCGATCGATCGCATCGTCATGCTACGCATAAAGCTGCTATTGTAAAAGTTTCAAGTGCCATTTGTTCTAGAGTGGTCTGGTCTTTCCTTCATTCGTGTTCAGATATTTGTTGGCAGTAAGGTCGCAAGAGAACTTTGAACCGTATTTTCACTTTATATAGACCCGTTGGGTTTTCATGAATAAATTATAAGGTTGCGCTTTTAAAATTTACATCTTTATTCAGTTTATTGTCGAATACGATTGGAAAGTGTGAAGTTGTTGTGAAACGATCCGCTTTTTTCTAAAACTGGCCTCCAGTTTAAAAAGAAGCATTTTTGTTTTTACATTCGAAGAGTTGGTATCTTAATAGTGGCAATTTTGTTGTCACGAAAATATTCAGTTTATATTCTGAAGTGTTGCAAATTTTTTAACGAACATTAGATTAATTTTATGAGGTATAGTTCACAGTTTATTGCTGCATATTTTTTTTTTCCGGAAGAAATCTCTGACTTTCCCAGATTTTTTAAGATGTAGGTTTTTCGTTTTTGTTAGGAAATTAGTTAAGTTTGTCGAACAGGTGTTGAAGAAACATTATATCTGTTCCTTTTTGTTAACAAATAGTTTGCGACATCTTCAAGTATTTAATCACAACTATCAGTTTTGGTCATTAAAGAAGCGAGCCAGCAGAAATTGGAGTAAAATTTATCAAGATACCAAATTGAGGTCCTGCTAACATGTTACTCGCTGAAGTTTTGTCCAATTCATGGCCTCAGTGTGGGGCATTTTGTGCAAAAAAAATGGATATTTTCAAGTTAACTTTGTTTTGAAAATGGTTGTAAATGTATAGAAAACTTAGGTCAGTAGAAAGAGCAAACCAGCTGCCCACTTGTGATTTCTGAGTTTAGCAGTAACAGTGCTTTCAATAAGCACCCACAGCCGCAAAAAGTGTTGGCTTCTTCGCTCAAAGAAGTTTGCTACCTTTTCCCCTAAAATGATGTAACTAGAGAAAGATCCTTTCAAACCTTGTTGATGCAGTCGGCTACTCTATTCTAACCAGCTGCCTCCTTCAAATTTTACTGAAACCCCTGTGGTAAGTCACCACAGAAAGTGTGGACGTGCGTGTAACTTGAAGTTGAAAATACTTACATGTTTGAAGTCGATACATGTTTTTATTTTTTCACGTATACATGTTTGAAGTCGATACATGCAGAAGTGGTTAGCAAATGTTTTCTACAAATGGAAGAAACTTTCTCTTGCCATATATGCCTTTTCATTGTCATTAAAAAGAATATTGACACTGTGTTGATGGCTTCTCATGCATGAGTCATGCAAACTATTATGATTAAACAGTGTAGTTTGGCAGTCAACTGTCACAGTGCCTCTCCCCACCCAGCAAATTAAATGCTAGTAGTTTATCCTGGAATTGCGGTTACTTTGCTCCAAGGTCAGATTGCTCCCAGTCAGATCGCTCCCAACCAAAGTCATATCACTCCCAACAAAGTCACACTTTTCTCACACTTAAAGAACTAGAAATATTGTAGGTCATTTATTTGGAGCAACCTTCTTTGTACTTACACCTTACTGAACATGGAGCAAAGTCACTTCAGTTTGGGAGCGATAAAACTTTTTTGATGGCGCAACCCAAGTTTGGCTGGGAGTGCTCTGACCATGGAGCCAAGTGACCAGATACCCTAGCCTGCAATAGACTAGCATCCCATCCATTCGCGGAGTAGAAGTACTCCTAGTCCCTAGAAAGCCTGATAGGCCGCTGGGCTTGAATGCTAACATTACCTAGTGTACTCCCTGGGATTGCTGGGATAGCAGCTCCAGTGATCACATGGTAAGTTTACAATGTATATCTTGTTTCAGGCAAAATCAAATACACAGAAAACGTGTATGACGCGTGTATGAAGTCATTTGATGCTCTTCCTCTTGCTGCCCTGATGAACAGACAGTTCTTGTGTGTTCATGGTGGACTGTCACCAGAGATTTTTTCTCTAGACGATATAAGAAAGGTAACATTGTTCTACTCTGGGGTTAGTTGTTGTTCAAGATTTAAAACCCACTCAGGTCAGTTATTTTCACAACATGTTCATACTCAGATGCAGCTGATGGTATTGAATAAAATAGCTTTATTATGGGTAGATCAGCCTTATGTGCCTCTTAGGCGCGATGAGGATTTATGTACTTATGGGTAGAAACGTTTCTATTTATCAAGCAACAATTTAATAAAATGTCTCGCAATATAATCGTCTGGAACTGAAATGCACTGAAAAACAAACATCAAATGTAGAGATTATCAGTCTTCAAGATTATTTTCTCCAAAGAAACTTTCATTATCACACGAAAAATTCATGTTTTATTGCAATCAAGAGTGAGGCGATTGATCCAGTTGAAGGTTGTTGTACAGCATCTGCATGTGTGGTCTGTTTCTCCATTTCTCGAGAGATCAGTCAAGCAACAAGCTTGTTAATTTTTATGCTTGAAACTCAAAACTCAAAATTCTCAACTTGAGACTCGGTCTTCAAAAATTGAGTTTCAAGTTTCGAGATGCAAGGGACTGTCAGCTTGCTTTTGGGGGTAGCTCTATTTATTAGATGTAAGTTGTATGCTAACTAACTTGGGTATAAATACTGCTAGTGTAACATCCTTGTGACTCCACATGGTCATGACTCTGTAACAGTTGAAATATTACATCAACCAAAACTTGGTTTTGCAATGATCTCTATTTTTGGACTTGCCTCCTTCCTAGTTTGGACTGGCAGCAAAGCATTCTAATTCTTGTTATTGGCCTCATTAGCAGTCATCGTTATGTAATAGGAACATCAAGACATGTCAGTGAGCACAGATCAAGTTTGATGGCAGTTCAGATTTAAGTTATTTGTAATCATAATCTGTGTGTGTTTCAGATTGATCGATTCACAGAGCCACCTGCATTTGGTCCCATGTGCGACTTGCTGTGGTCTGATCCATTGGAAGACTATGGCAATGAGAAAAATGCCGAACACTTCAGTCACAACACAGTCAGAGGTTGCTCGTACTTCTACAGGTAACACACTGAGCATTTCTATTATTTTCTTCATGTCGCATCCCAGACCACCCTAAACAAAGCTAACTCCAATGCTAACACTTCCTTGTTTAGGGATGTTTTGCCGGATGGATGTATGTCCGACTAGGTCACTCTTCTTTGGACAAACAAAAATATGGTCGGACATAACATAATGTTGAACTTTATTTTTGATTCAAAATCGTTGCAACATAAAAAAAAAACATTAAACAGAAGCAGCATATAATCACATCTTGCTTGCAGTACATTTATATGTTAATTCATCTGAAAAATTATATTGGGATTTTGCTGGACAAATTTTGGTCAGTCATTGTCTGATGACAGACTTTTATTTGCAGCCCTGTAAGATGTTCTGTGTTTTACATTCAGTACTGGTGACTTCATGTCATGTTGAGAGGTATTTAAACTGTGCTTGTTTACACTGTTTCTAGCTACCAAGCAACATGCGACTTTCTACAAAAGAATGGTTTACTTTCGATAATCAGGGCCCATGAGGCACAGGATGCTGGGTGAGTAGTGATGTTTTTTTAGGAGTAACACAACTTCAGGTTGAGCATTCAGTGGTCTCAGTTGTCACGGTTGAATTGACTGCATTGCGAGGGAAAATGACAGACGTTGCTAGGCAGGAATGACAACGCTCTGTCTGGGAAAAGCACAACACGCTTTTACCTAGACAGAATGTTGCTATTCCCACCTAGCAACATCTGTCATTTTGCCTCACAATGTAATCAATCAACTGTGACAACGAACATGACAACTGAGGCCATTAAACCCTCGACATGAATCCACTGTAGAGGGTAAAAGTATTTACCCATTCTTAGATGAATTCCCTCATCAAATCAATTGAGCTTGCAACTGTTGTCAACTGGGTTGCCAGGGCAACTTGTTGCTTTCTTCTGTCTGAGTGCTGACACAATTTTCTTGTTGGGTCATGTGGGGCAGACTGGTGGGGGTGGGGGTGGGGGTGGGGGTGGAGACAGGAGGTGCTGTAGCATAATATTTGATTGTATGGATTTCTGAATTGAGAGGTGCACCAGTGCAGTATGGCTGGGGTTATGGTGTTCATTTTCATTCCCAGAGCTGCCTTTCGCACTAAGCCGGCGGAGCCTTTGCATGAGAAATAGGTGGCTCTGGGACATTTTGATTTAATTGGCTAGATTTCACCTTGGCTGCACTTTAGATTCCCTTTGTTGAAATCTTGCCGATCAAATCATGCATCCCCAGAGCTACCTTTTCTTCATGCAAAGGCCTGCAAGCTAAGAGGTACAGCTTGCTCTGGGCCTAAGAATGCGTGGCATGGTGTTGTTCAGCAAAATGTCTTGGAATGTCTCATCTTTAGGACATGTTAAAATAGAAATGCTAAATAGTTTGTTTGCTTTCTTCTTTTAGATACCGAATGTACAGAAAAAGTCAAGACACTGGATTCCCTTCGCTGATCACGATCTTTTCAGCGCCCAACTATTTGGATGTGTACAATAACAAAGGTATGCAATTTAACATTGACTGTTGGCAACTTGTAAGGATGTGTTGAAAGGGTATGCTTTCTGATTCATACACATCTCCCAATCTTGGATTTTTATAGCTGCAGTGTTGAAGTATGAAAACAATGTGATGAACATTCGGCAATTCAACTGTTCTCCCCATCCTTACTGGCTTCCAAACTTCATGGATGTTTTCACATGGTCATTACCGTTTGTTGGTGAGAAAGGTAAGCTCTTTCTGTTTAAAGATATCACATGACCATTTGAGAGAATGTTGACCAATGAAAATGTTAATGGAGAACATGCAATGGTAAATTTCTTTGTAAACACGCTGAATCATGTGGAGGCAAATACATGTTTGGTTTATTTGAATTTGTATACTGAAAGTGTTAATGATCATCGCAGTTAATTTCCAATTTTAGCAATTGGAATAAAGAAGCCTGAAAAAAATTCAGGGCTTCAATTTACTGCGATGATCATTATCACTTTCATATACATCCACAGTTCATATATGTATCATTTCATATGCATTATGTCAATAATACTTATGACAAGCCCTCTACACTGTCCATATTCCAAAGATCCCACTGTTGGGCCGTTATTTTAATTATTATTAATTTAACCTGAAAACATACCCTTGGTCTATTTCAGTCACCGAAATGCTAGTGAATATTCTCAATATTTGCACGGATGAGGAACTTGAGGAGGGAGATGAAGATGAGGAACAAAGTGAAGCTATAAAAAGGAAAGAGGTTATTCGCAGCAAAATACGAGCCATTGGCAAAATGGCCAGAGTGTTTACTGTGCTCAGGTTAGAAATTTAAAACCTTTTAATCTTATCCATTGTTTTCGGGTCGCATGATTTCCATGAGGGAAATAAGATCAAATGATTATTGCCTGTGTAGCTGATCATTGTGAAAATACCAATATTGTTTTCCTCAAGACTTTCAATATGATTTTAAGCAAGTGGCTGCCGTTGCGAGGCACTTGTCCAAAAGCAATATAAGAAGCTGTCAACACCTTGCCTTTATAGAGAGCTGCATGAATTTTAGCCAGTTATTCACCTCAAAATAACTGCCAGAGCTCTAACGGGTGCTGGGTCTTATCAAAAGCTCTGAGATGATCTATGAAGAATACTTGTATTGTGGGTCCATGTTTACTTGTTCTGATGTCATGCACTTATTTGAAAATTTGTTGTCATCTTTAGGGAGGAGAGTGAGAGTGTGGTTCAACTCAAGGGGCTAACTCCCTCAGGACACTTGCCAGTAGGTCTTCTCTCTGGAGGCAAGCAAGGGCTTGAAACTGGTAAGATCTGCTGTAAATAGATTGATATTGATAAAATCCCAGTGTGTGACAATGCGAAAAGGTTGATTCTCTGGAGTAATCAGTTCAGGAGTCATTGCCCCAGTAACGTAGAAACATACGCACATAGTAAACCATGATAAGTGTGCCGATTGCAAAACTGGAGTATTATTTTAGAACAGATCTTGTGACTCCAGGCTGTGATATTTTAAATCAGACTTTGCAGAATACCGCATATTCTTCTGGCTTTATTTTTCAGCCTTGCAAGGTCAGGTTTTCAGCCCAAATCACAAGATTAGTGGTTTTGCAGAGGCCAAAGGACTTGACCAGGTGAACGAAAGAATGCCGCCACGGAAGGATTTGCCAGTACAACCAGGAAGCAAGTGAGAACATGGACTGGTGCCAAGCTTTTCGGAACTCTAGTCATCAAGCATTAGTATTGTAGTATAGTATTATTAACCTTGTGAATACTTGTATAAAATAACAATCTGCCTCTCAAAAAGCATATTATGTTACTTTTGTTGGATGTAATATTTAAAATTTTGCATTATGGTGATGACTAGGTAAGCAAGTTTGCTTCCACTCCAATGTCGATGCTGTCTAATAATATCGAGTATGCTTTGAGGCATGTTGCATTGAGGTCGGAATAGATTTCCCGTGATCCAGTATGTTTCGGTAGGCGTTCTTTGGTGCAGAATGTATCTGTGGGCTTCCTGTGGCTGAGGAAATGTCAGAGTGTCTAATAAACCCGGGATACACCAGTGGGTCCCCTGCACTCCACAGTGTGTTTCATGGTATTTGCCACATGTCTCTTTTCTGACCAAGCAAGCTATACAGCAGTGACTTACCAGTATATAATATACAGTGTATAGATAAATATCTATTGTAGTTAAGGCATGGAGGTGATTGTTGTTGGAGAGTGTGCTGCTGCCTGTTCTGAGCATAAATTCTCCTGGCTGATTTCCATATCCTTCTTTTAGTCACAGTTTCGAGAATTAGGTAGTCCATCAAGAAGACCTCCCCTATTTGGTTGTGATTTACTTATAAATTCCTATCACCTGTCGTATTTACTTTATTATTGTGGTTTTCAATAACGTGAACTCTGAAATTCAAACCTTGACTAATGGTTTACACTTTTTGCTGCTGTCAATAATTCTAGTGAAACAGAAGTTCACTTCAGCCAAGTCAAAAGGTCACATCTGTCAGTTGTGATTGGTGGTTTTCGATCCATTTTGTTTGTTTCTGTTTTTCAAGGCTAGTTGGCTGTCGCCATCGTTGTGATCAGTGGCAGCGAAAAATGCAGTCGTTAGTTGGATTTTGAACTTCAGAGCTCGCATATTATTGAAAGGAGCAATAAGATGTTGTACAACAAGTGTTGCTTTCGGTTTAAATCAGATTTAGAGCATGGCTTTCAGCCGTCACCTTGAATCTTAGCCAATAGCAGGGCTTGAAATAAAGTCCCGTCTGGTCATCAGAGACAAGTAGACTTCCCTGAATGGCAGTAACCTCAGTTTCTTTATTTCAAGTTCTGCAATAGTTATCAACAACTAGTCTCTGTTAACTTCATTAACATCGAAGGCAGGTGAAGAGAATTACTGACACTATCAGCCAAGTGACGCTTCTCAAAGGGGCTTTGTCATGGATTTGAACAGATTTTTGAACAGCCAAAATTTATATTTTTGTTGAAGGAAACCAAAAAATAATGGTCCATTTTATTAACAATTGGCTATATTAGAGCACAGAAACTGTTGACAAGGGTCTTTGGCAGTAGATGGCTATGATGGAAATGGATTACAACTTGAGGCTAAACTTTTCAAAGTTGTTTCTGCACGTCTTCAAAAAATCGATATTCATAGCTGTATTTTGATTTCTATTCACAAATTTAGGTTATACTGCAACTAATTTCAGAACAGTTTAGACCAAGCATCCGCAAAATCACCGTGACAGAGCTCCTTTAAAGCCAGTTTGAAGATTTTGTTCATTCTCACAACCTGACAACCGAACATTGTTTGTATGATAAAAGAAGAAATTAGCTGTTGATAATTAAGTATTGTGCATAGTCAGCACTTTGAGCCCAGCACTTCCAGTCAGTGACAAGGTGATATGTTGTCCTGTGTATGGCAGACACTCTTGTAGTGTCTTCATTGCCCAATCTGTATTGCCATTTGTTGATTCACATATTTTGATTCCTAGAGTTGCTTTTGCATGTCTTCTTTGCATTCATTTGTTTTTGCATGTCTGCTGTTGCCCCATTTTGAGTGGTATGGAGCTAATGCAAATTAACGCATAATTCACCTGTTGAGAAAGGAAAAATTCATCAGGAAAATCGTGTGATCTGAAATGGACAATTAACATATTAATTTAAGCTAAGAGGAGCTCGGTCTTGATTAAGTTGTGTTGCGATGTAAAAAAATAATTATCATGAAAGCAAAGAAAATTTAAAGATAATAATCGACTAACATAGAGAAACAATGACCTGAAGCTTTACAATCTTCTAATACTGTTCATCTCGGAGCAGTGTCCAGGTAAAAAAAAAAACCTTCGAGGTCAGCAACCTAACCTGATAAATTACATGTAATAACTTCTAATGATTTGGTGACTTGGAATTTGACCTTAGTGGAATTCCTTGTCGTAAAAACTATCTGAAACACTTCTTGGAGTTGTCATGTATCCATATGATGAGTGTTTTAACATTATTGCTGGAAAAATCATTGTTATTGACTGCCAGATTTTTTAGAACAGATTTGATTCTAGTCAAATGTGGACTTTTCAGGCACAGATCTCAGCCTTCTGATGTTCTAGTACATGTAATATTCCATGAATAGTCTCCGTTGTATATGCTCTTGTCTTGTGAATGTAAAATCTAAGAGGAGACCTTCTACGCTTGCTATATAAAGCTCTATTGCCTTTAAAAATAGTTGTAATCTATGTAGGTGTAGGCATTTTATTTATGATTTTAAAACGAAGGAAAACTATAAGTTTTTGGTTTAAATTAAAGATACTTCCTACGAAGAACATATTGTAATTACAGTAATAGTTGTACATATATTGTTGTGTCAACTGCCTTTTGTTGGAAGAGTGAAGCATTGATCATGGTGTGTTGGGTACTGTTGGCACCTCTCCTGGTCTCGCTGAGGACTCCTGAAAAAACAGGACGTCGGCACCGAATGTCATGGTTGAGGCGGGGAGCGAGAAAACTGGCCTTTTGCTTGCTTCAGTTCTCCCTGCCTCGGTGGCACTTCGGCTAAGGACACTTGTAGTGGGCCAAAATCTCGACTATTGCAACTAGTCAATTTCTTTATAAGCCAAGCCAGAACTACTCGTTTCTTGAAAAGACAGTTCTACTTTCTGCTCTCTCTTTGGTGTGGTGCAGACTCGTTCCCAGTTGCTTCTGAGGTGGCTTTGACTGGAATGCATTGCATCAAGGGAAGGCTGCACGATCCGCCATCGAAAACATCTCCCAGTCCCTGCTTTTCTTTTGCCTTTGAAGAACAAATAAGTAGGGACTGGGAACGAGTCTGGGTGTGGTGTTCAATTGGCCATGCTCTAAACGAGCAGGGGACTGGGTACGAACATATTTTTCCTTGGTGAGAATATTCAGTATCGATTGAATTGAAAATGGGGCATGTCATCTGAAAGAGCATCCAAAAATTAGAAAATTCACCAAATTTGATTGTTATTGGTTTAAACGCAAAGGCATGGTACACTTTTAAAATAAGAGAGCTTGGTATGCATTGGAGGACGCCTGTCCCTCCAATCCATACTAAGTGTACCATACCTTTGGGTTTAAAGCAATAACCGTCAAATTTGGTGAATTTACTAAGTTTTGGATGCTCTTTCAGATGACATGCCCCATCTTTCAATTCAATCGATATTGAATGTTTGTACCGAAGAGAAAACATGTTTGTACCCAGTCTCCTGCTCGTTTAGAACATGGTTAATTGAAAAACGCAATTAGCGCAAAATTGCACGACGTCGAAGAAGTGACAACCCGTTCCCAGGCCATCACTTGCACTTCCCGATCATCTGCGAGAGGTAGAATACGCCAAGAGACAAGGCTCTATTCTGACTATTCTTGATGCGGTCATACCACAAATCATATTGCACTGGGAATGTCCAAAAGAATCGAAAAAAACACAAAGGAGGATTTCTCCATTGCGAAATTGATTTTATTTTTTTCTCTCACAGTTCCTGTTGTCTAGGTCCTTGTTAATTTTCTACGTCAGGTAGCCAGTCATTGTTCGAAGTGCTTCACGAATCTAACGGCTCGCTTATTGCTGGAATGGCATGCATAAATTTTAATGTAAATTTAATAAGTAGTAAGAAACACGCACAAATGAGGCAAGTGGTTTCGTTACTACTTCAGACTATATTATTTTCGCCTGTATTTCATTATGTACTTCAATGGTGTACGTATTAATAGAGAGATAAAGCATGACGTTTGTTTTTCCCGCGAACGGCAAATAGTCCACTTCTGCTGTCTGCCGTTTGGCGTTTGGATGCGGAAAGTAGGTTTGCGTTTGTCGTGAATGTGCGATTTTTTCCCTATTTCTCCGAGGGATTTATTTTAGAATTCGATAAAAAGGTAACAAAATGAAAGGCAAGCTCGCGTTTGCCGTTTGTCGTATCGCGTCATGCTTAATCTCTTTAATATTTGGCAGAGTAGCACAATCAATAACACCCATCAGAAATTCGAACAGAAAGATGTTTACCTTTGACCGCTCGTCGCCTTGCCACCCACCTCCCCCTCGAGAGACATCTTGGATTTGAAAATTCCATGACCGATGACGCAATGCAGAGTGATCTTTTAGCGTGTCTGATTGGTTGATACTTTCGCGCGAAAACCGAGCATTAACCAATCAGTTACTACACAGCTAGGCTGGCTAGGTCGTGGCCAGTGGAAAAAATTTTCGGGTCGAATTTCAAATCGTCTTTCGTGTGGGGAAACAGGTGGGAGGGGGGAATATCTCATTTTAGTGTGAAGCGAAAAAACAGCACGAGCGGAAAATGGGGAAAAAGAGAGGCTGCTCGCAGTCTTAAATTTGAGCATATACGTACGTACTAAGCTTTTAGAAAGACGCAGCCTCCACAATGAGCTTTTACTAGATTTTCAGCACAACTATAATGTTTTTCCAAGATTCTCCACTGCGAAAAAAATCAGGTATGGTAGTTGCGTGTTTGGCACTATGTTCGAGCATTATGAGAATACAATGATAATACAGAAGGGAATGAAAGGACACAGTGGCACGAGATTTCCCTCTAAACTGCCGCTAATGAAAAAACCTGAATACGGTCATTGAACGTGTCCGCGACATAGAGATGGCCTTTCTTGTCCACCGCCACTCCCGCCGGGAATAACATCAATCCGTCCCCCTGTCCTTTTCCACCAAACTTCGTGGCATAAGTTCCATTTGACTGGAAAATCTGCACTCTGTGGTTACTTCGGTCTGCGACAACATACTGCCCCTGGTCATCCACTGTAATACCCGCGGGGTTGTTTAGTAATCCGTCGGTATCCCCCCGGGATCCGAACTGCAGGGCGACAGAGCCGTCTTTGTTGAAAACACAAACTCTGTGGTTGTTATAGTCTGTCACCACAATTTGTCCAGTCTTGCTTATGGCTACCCCCCACGGGCACGCCATTTCTTTGGACACAATCATCCCCCTGGGGATCCCTTCACGTGAAAAGATCTGAATCCTGCTGTTTCCAGAGTCGGCTACGTAGATGACGTCATCCACGTCAATAGCCACACCGAGCGGGTGTTTTAGCCTTCCGACTTCATCACCGAAACCACCGAAGATCTTCACGAGTTTCCCCGAAGGTGTGACGATCTGTACACGATGGTTTTGACTGTCGGAAACGACAATTAGATTGCCGCGTCGATTGAGCGCTAGACAGTAAGGAAAATTGAACTGTCCTTCTACTATTCCCTGTGATCCAAACGATTTGAGCACTTCTCCTTGTAAAGAAAGTATTTTAATTCTGTGATTATGCGAGTCAGCCACTAACAGATGGTCGTGTGAGTCCGCAATAACACTGTACGGATGAGAAAAGCCGCCGCAGTCTTCACTTCGTAGGATAAGATGGCTACCAATCCAATCTCTTGGTCTTACTGTGACTGTAACAGGACTGTCCGCCACTGGACACCCATTAATACTCACGTGAAGCCAGTAAGTGTTTGGTTTTGTGATGACGTAAGCCAAGGAGTACGTTCCATCCTTGTTGTCTTGGCAACCGTACTTAAACCCGGCGTTTTCAGGCGTCACTCGAGAGCTGGCCAATGAGAAAGAGAGCTTAACTTTGTCTCCCCCTCGTTGCTGTTTTTTTCCTTGTTGATTGACAGCTGTCAAAGTCATTCGATTGACTTCTCCCGTTATCACGTGCTGAGGCTCTTTAGCGGGAGACAAAAGACATAATGTAGGTTCGCAAGGCGTACTAGAAGACTGCACTTTTATGTGACCTAAATGACTAATATCATTCATAATTTTCTCGCTCTCTGCGACAAACTCAACCGAGCTGCGCAGTTCATTTTCAAGGCGATGGCTTGCAGGATTTTGCTCTATTTCTTCCACGAGCGATATGAGGCGTTGAATAACAGTTTGTCCGATGCTAAGTATTTCCACGTCACTTCCCTGCTGAACGGCGCGGTCCGTGAACAGACAACAGTCTCTTGCATGTTGAACAGTTTGTTGTAGTGTCTTTTGTTTTGATAACAAAGCTTCAAGGTTTGTGGTACAATGTGATTCTACCTCATTTACAAGTTCATTCATGCGATTCTTAAGCGCCTCAATCAACTTTTGAAAATATTCTTCGACGCTGTTGCGAATCTCCTTCTTTTGGTTCCCCACCGTTGAAATATCTTCTTTAATTAGGCTAACTTGTTCGTTGAGGTGTTTTTGTTTTCCTTTGATCTGTTCAGCAAGATTTACCATGTTAACTTTAAACGTTTTAGTGACCTCCGCAATATTGCGACATTCATGTTGTTCGTGAGAAGAGATAGAGCATTGGCGACAAATCGTTTGCTCGCAAGTTTGACAAAAGTAACACAGCCGCTCGGATGAGTGAACGGAGCAAAATGACGGCCTTTGAAAATGGTTTCCCTTGAAAATTTGTCCTTTGAGCTCGTCAACTGACTGTAAGTTATGCGTTTTGGTGGCGCTCATTCGACGATGAGCCGTTGAGCAAAACTCGCACAGAAACAAGTAGCAATCATTACAACGCATGGTTACGTTTTCACCTTCAGCTTCACAAGTATCGCAAACGAAATCCAGAGGTGTATTCTCGCGGACAGCTGCCATGTTTACCATGTTGTTCGCCACAAAGTTAAGTGGAAATTCACAACGTAACTCCAACACTTTTGAACATACCGGACAACGTGGAAGCGTTCCATTTTTCGGTGAAATCTTCTCAACGTCAATGCACTTTTTACATAAAGTGTGTAAACATGGCAAGAGTAACGGTGAAACAAATCGTTTCTGACAGCCAGGGCAAAACAAATCGCCAGAATTTGCCATCTCGAGCTCGTCGGCAAATTTTACCTTCGTTCGTTGCTTTGCCATCACGCGAATGAAGGAATTTCATTAGCTTCGGTTAACAGGGCAAGTACTTAATGGCAAACCGTTTTCCCGCCATTAAATCAACGTTATCTTGTTTTATAATCCCGAAAATGAAAACAAATCAGGCAGCATTATAAAACAAAACTCGACGCTCGTTTGCACCACGATGCGTGACAAATGTCAATGAAATTTTAATCTTTTCACATTGCCGTCGGCAAGCAAACAAAGAACTTCATTCTAAGTTGACACAACTTTTCAATGAATACAATTACTCTTTCGGTCAATGACGCAAACTTCCGTAACTGTTGGAGTAATTTTGCAATTGTCTTTCTCTATAGAATTTTAATATAATCGAGCTTATAAGGCGATGGCTAAGACGATACATGACCGTCGCGCGAGACGCTTACACGCGATGCAAATTCTACGTGTTGCTTCGCGTATGCGCGCAACTCAAACGCAAGCTAAAAATCTCCGAAAATATTTCGCTGAAAATGTCAGTTTTAAAGAAAAATCGAAGAAATAAGCAAAAACACCTGACTAATTATTTATATAAGAATGCCTTTCAATGGAAATTTAGAATAACTGACACCGGATTTAATATTTCCTCCCACTTTACTCAAACGCCCTCGCAATTCACAACGCTTATGTCAACAAATGATTTTGTTGGTTTATTTAGTTAGTGCTTTGTGATTATCATTTGAAATAAAATCTAACTTAGTTGATCAACTAAGTTAGACTTTATTTCACTAAAGGGACAGTGAAATATTATCACAGTTGCAGTTTATTTTGCGGCAAAGTTCTGAGGCGGTCCTTAGCAGGAACGAAGTCACCAGCAGGAGAAGGGGAGGGGGGAGGGGGAAGGGGGAAGGGGAGGGGGGAATTTGTAAAATAAGAGTATTAGCGCACGCTCTTTAGCGAAGTAAACAAACTCTGTCTGGTTTTAAGTGACGTGGCTAAGGACACGTTGATTTTTCTTTGTTAATGCCTCCTAATAGCAGAAAGGAGATGGAGAGATACCTTTCGCAATTTTTGAGAAATTTTTTGATTCTCAGGCCTGCTCAAGCTGTTTTAAATCTATAGAGAGCTCCTATAGACTGGTTTTCACTTGAGTGCCGAAAGAAATCCGCATTTGCTATGGTTTTGCATTACTACGCTTAGTAAATGATTAAAACAACTCGCACCACTTTCTCAACCATTGAATCAGAAGTAAAAAGCTAAACCAATTTGTGATCGCTTCCACGCGTTTTACTGCGGTTCGCGCTGGCTTCACTGGATTGTTTGTGTCTTTTGGTGTTGCTTTGCTTTATCGTTGCCATGGCAACGATAAAGAGAAAAACACGAAACCATTAAACTTGAATTCTATGCGAATCAGATTTGATGTAAAAAAAACTTACACCAGTATCTGAAACTATGGTGTACTGCACGTGAAATATACAAGAATAAAAAAATTCTGTATGTTTGATTTCGAATAAATGGCAAATATATTTCAAACCATGCTTTTTGAATGACAATGATAAATGGACTGAGATGCAGGCATCGCGTTGACGAAATTATTTCGAAATAACGCCAAAATGAGCGAGCGAGGTCCATTCAACTGGAACAAAGTATACTCATTTAGTTTTGCTTTACGTGATTCATAATCCGCACATATCAAAGCACCCTGGCCCAGTCAAACAATTACTCACAATTGACCTCGCTCCCAATGTGTGGCTTCATAGCTCAGTTGGTAAAGCATCGCACCGGTATCGCGTAGGTCACGGGTTCGAATCCCGTTGAATCCCTGATTTTTTTCAGGCTTCTTTATTCCAGTTGCTTAAATTGGAAATTCACTGCGAAGATCACATATCACCTTCCCTTAATATGACGCGTGTAGAATTTTCAACTCAGTCACAAATAAAACCTGTTTTCGCGCTCAACTTTAATTTGTTGCCGCTAAGTTATAAAATAATTGGTTTATACTTTTAGCTGCGACTATGTCGAGTTAGGGTGCACTTGGGAAGTTTTACTTCCCGCATGCATTAAAAACTCGATATACGCACGTTACAGCCTCACTGAAAAATCGTGCCTTATTTCAGACCAAAGTCTATTCCCCAGTTTTTTGCTTTTCTCACGGTAAACCCTGAATTTATCCGTCCTCTAACACAAGCTTGACACTCGGGCTGGAAAAGGGAATCCTTCGAGCGATTTCCGAGCATCTTTCGCCAGTTGTGTATTTAATTAGCTGGACACTCCCTCGAGATAACAGGTGAATGAAAGAAAAAAAAAACGCAAACCAACCCAAAATCTCGTGAAATTTCCACTAGTTAGTCAAACACTGAGAAACCACACCATGCGATATTTGTTTTGAGAGAAGTGTATTTACAATCGCTTAACGTAAAATATTTACAGACTGCTTAAATATCGTGCTGTGTACCTAACTTAAAGATCGAAAAACACAAAAATACAAAGCAGTGAAAATTAAACAGGACTACATAATACATCTGCTCCATAACTTTCGGTTGAATGCGTAACATATACTAGGGTTTCATCCTCAGAATAAGTTAGCACCACCTTGTACAGCATAATAAACAGTACCACATGAAAGTAATGCTTGATAGCTTTCATTTTAATGGTCACACACTAGGGTTTCATTCACAGATGCTGAAGTTAGATCCACCTTGTTGATCTTGAAAGTGGAAGAGTTCAGAATAAATTCAGGCCACAAAGGTCCACCTTTTCCGAGATGGGACGCCAAACAAGATAAATAACTGAATGGAGCATCCCAATTTATTTTCCCTCTTCTTATACCATATACTTGAGCACAAAAGTGAAGACTGTTTAACCAGCCTAGTCCTCATCACAAACGAGTAAATTTTATTTACGATGCCGTTAAACGAGGCTTAAAAATGTCGTCTTCAAAGAGCTCGCAGAAATCTCCATTATAATTATAACGAGTTGTGAATAAAAGAGTGTTATGAGTATGTTGGTGGCTGAGAAGCAATCGGTGGAATAGGCTCAGTTGCTCGAAGTGGTCTGATAACGGGCGACGAGCGGGTCAGGAGGTCGCTAATGACCCGTCCCGCGGGTCGAGTGCTGTCGAGCGGCTGAAGACATGCTGCAGAAGGTGTCTTTTCTGCTCGACGGGTAATCTGAAGATAATTGGAAAAAAACAATTCAAATTACAACAAATTATAATGTATAAGTCCGATTTTAATCTGTGTAATATTTTTTGTCCGCACAAAAAGAAGTCAGGCGACGCAGCCAAGCTAAAAGAGAATCCTCGCCTTAGGTCGAGTTGGCTAAAACTATATTGCTCAAGAATGAGCAGGATAATTATTTCATTATTCAACAAAACGCATTTTTCGGCAAGAAAAACTGTGGCTGTGCGGCACTTTCCGAGACTCCGGAGGCGTGTAGTGAAGTGAAGTGAAGTGAAGTGAATACTTCACAGGCTATAAGGTTCTTGACACTTAAATAAAGTTTCTTATCTTATCTTATCTTATCTTATTTACCCTCGGATTGTAGAGTAGCTTTAACAGTTAATGTCTCCGAGCATTTCAACAGCACAATGGGCAAAGACCAGTCCACAACACCGGGAACTTCGTGCCCTACGTGCTTGTAAGGTGTCTCTAGGGGCTAGTAGACTATTTGCGGTTTGATGAGTTATGCAAGGGCCATTCGAGGCATTTCTGTCAACCATGATTTTTATTTTTCATTTACTTGCTGTTGTAATTTTCCCAGAGTCTTTAACGCTGTAACGCTCGCTTCATATTGTGCATTAATAAACGAGATGCCCGCTCCTGATTCTGTGTTTTGTGACTGTTTTAGGTTAGTTACAAAATGTTATATTTTATAATCATTTGAGTGTGATAAGAGTATAATATTTGTTACGTACAGATGACAGAAAACAAGAACTGTGAGATAGGTTGCTAAACAATAAGTATTTCCCTGTTAGGTTTAACAGGTGTTTAACAGGATAAAACACGCTTTACCTGTCTTGGTCCACGTCTGACTATATTTCCTTCTCGCACCAGCACACCAGCTGATATGTCCATCGTATCGACCTTATAAAAAATAAAATAAAAAACATCGCAGTCAGATACGGCAAGGTATCAAGTCTTCAATTTTTCAACTTGTCAAACTCGAATTTACGTATTTTAATCCAAAACTACAAAAAAAAATCAATTCCCCTTATAAAAAGTATGTCTGCGTTCGAGCCTAGTGGCCCATTGAGCTGGAGCTTATCCCGGTTTCTGTAGCAGGGAGCGACTAGGAGTATTTCTTCTCCCCCTGGGTGGGATGCTAGTCCATCGCAGGGTTACCCCAAGCATTAAATTCACCAGTAAACATTTATACACCTGGGTGGAGAGAGGCACTGTGAGAGTAAAGTATCTTGCACAAGAACACAGCGTGCGGGCAGGCTCTCTCTCTTTTTTTTTGGGGGGGGGGGGGGGGGGAGGGGGGGAGTTTTGTGGCAGCAGGCAAGGTGCAGTGTGTTTCGCCACTAACGCGTTGCCTCCAATGGCAATGGTAGCCCAAACCCAAACGAAAACACGCTGACCTTATCCAAGGGTTAAACGACATCTAAGAATTGTTTGAATGGTCCGTCCAGCAAGCTGTCCTGTATTTCAAAGTTAGAAGCTTATTCTTACCAAGGGAGGTGGCAACGGTGTTATGTGACCTGCACCATCCATCTGATACGAGTTGTTATGTAACATGCCGGTATCCATATTTTGCGTGTGGCCACTTTTAGAAGGTTTCCACTCTTTCCCAGATCTGATTTTTTGTGAATTCGGTCCCAGCTTTCTGGGTCTTGAGCGAATGTGCGTCAACTGTCCTTCACTGTCATTGTCCACAACTGCAAACTTTGTTCGAACTCTGCAAGCAAACAAAGCAAATGTCATTAGAATTGGATTTGCGTGTGTAACTGGGATGGTCTCTCAGCTGTATGATAGTATCACATCAGACTTGTTACTATAAAAGTGGGTATTAATCCCGAAGAATACCCCAAGGAACAGGATGTTTTGGTGAAGTTGTTGAGGCGATTTTCAGGGGATTTGCTGTGACTTTCAGCGTTGTCTGACAAGTTTTCACGACTTTCCCTTAAGTGCATCTAGGCCCTCACTTTCTAACCTGTAGTTACCACTAGTTATAAAAGTGGATATTAATCGCAAAGAATAACCCAAGGAACAGGGAGGAAGGCGTGGAAGAATTTTAATGTAATGTGTATTATGAAGAGTGTCATGGAACTCCACCGGGGTGAAGTTTATTAGCCTTTTTTAGAGGGAGCAGAGTGTTGTTGTAGACGAGTAGCGTTTTGAGGCATATTAGAGGATTGAATTGATTGAATTTACAATATTGACACCTTCATGACGTTTGATTTTGTCTTTTATTTGGAATCGAAAACGTTCTGGTCTCTTTTTCTGGGGGAGGGGTGGGGGTTTGTATATAACATCAGTTCTCTGACGTGTACAAATGACTTTCAAATTGAAGGAAATCTCAAAATAATGATAGCTTTCTGATGTAAAAACACCAAAGTTATAATAAGTACAGTTGAATCCCGATAACTCGAACCTTCAAGGTAAATAAAAAAAGGTTCAAGTTATCGGGGGTTTGAGTTATCGAGGGTAAAATTAGTAAGAAAATTACCTGGATGGGAATCGAAGGTTTGAGTTAGCGGGAGGTTCGAGTTATCGGGATAAAACTGTAATTACATAGGCCTAAATACTCTAACACTCAAATTAAGTGATTTTTAACTGAAAATAAACAAATGATGAAGATTTTTATTGACTTTTGAGATCTTCTTGACTACTTTCTGATGGTAGTCATTTAGACAGCCTAATCAAAGTGTAAGAACTGCCAGGTACCTGTGTGATGGAAGTTTATCAGGAGAAATCTTCATGACAGCTACTACATTTCCACGATCATCGTACAGTACATCCTTGATCCCTGGTGGCCGCCCATATTGGGCCTGTTGACAGAAAAACCATACATACATGATTTTAATCTTACCCTGGCTGAGGAACAGGGAAATCAAGTGATGCCCTCCATAAATGTTACAGAAAAAAATTAAAGTGGCCACAATGCTGGGATGAATTATTTGATTTGTTAAAATTTAGGCTGGAACCTATTGCAATGACTGGATCCACAAATTATGTTTAAGATCTTCAAGGTCCTAAAAGATGAGGATCTCTCAAGGACCCTTGAAGAATCTCAGAGAGCATTTCATATAATGATGAAGCTCTCAGCAAAGATTCTTTCAAAGTGCTTTGTATCCATCCTTCAAGATCCTCAACAATTTGATAAAGATTTAACCAGGTTCATGAGTTTTCATAGGTCAGTGGATAGAGTGCCTACCAAGAGTTTGGGAGGTCATGGGTTCAATTCCTGTCGAGACTCAGATTTGTCTTTGTCCCACGCTTGTGACATGATGAATATTCCATCTTTCATCTTACAAAAATATATCACTGGCATCATCTCTCCCATGGCTAGCACTTGATACAAGGGAGCTGATTGATGCAGGGTCAGTTCCCTTGGTGACAGTGTTAATCTAAGGATGTCTTGCTCCAGCGACATGATACACACACCGCCCCTCCCCCTCCCCCCCCCCCCCCCCCCCCACTCACATTGAAGTGTAGTGTACACAGCAGTGGCCTTGTTGACTGGGATAATTACTGTACATGTGATGGCAAAGAATTTCATAACAAGCTTACAGTTTTACAATTTACTGTCTTGGATGGTCTGTGGTTAAATTTATTGCTCAGCTGAAATGCTATTAGTGGAAAAGATGAAAATGTTCATGTCATGAGCATGGGAAAAAGAAAAAATCTGAGTCCCCGACAGGAATTGAACCTGAATGCTATTAGTAGTTCATTGTTTAATTCCTGTTGTCTTTAAATTCTTTTATTTCATAAAATGTGTTCAATTTTTGTTTTTAAATTTAATGATTTAATATATTTATTTCTTGTAAGTTACATATTTAAAGTGTTTGCATCATATGACATCATTTACCTGCATATTTTTGTTAAGTGACCAATTAAAATTACAATTTATGATTAATCTATATGCTAATTTCAAAAGTGTTTGCATCATTTAAGTTAGGATTCAGATTACCTGTGATTTTGAGAAGTGACTTACACTCCAAGATTGAGAAGATGTCTTGGTCGTGGATGACCATGAGTATGCATCTGACCTACCGCTCTCAGAACGAAGCTGTTTAGTCCAAACCAAAATGCAGTCAACATACAGATTCTCCTTACTGGTCTCATATACTTCCTTAAGAGTTAGTTTTTAAGTTAGGAGATTTCAAAATATCAGCTGAAGTTCATTTATCTTTTCCAATCACTTTCTTTATAATAAGAAATTAACAGAATAATATTATTCTCACAGCCTTTTATTGTGATTATTATTACTTTATTGATAAAAGTGAGGATCAACTTGATGCTCATAGCATTGGGATTAAAAAGGTAAACCTAGATGTAAATTTCTTTTTATAAAAGGAATACTTAAGTTTTTAGCCTTATAATGACCCTCCTGGAGCCAAACTTTTCTTTGTTATAATTTGTCAGTTTTCTAAGGTATAAATAAAGGACAAGTTACATGCACATTTTGATCACTTGCAGATTCATTTAATTCAATTTCATTTAGACAATTTATCCACAGATCACACTTGACATATTAAATTGCCAATAAAACATGGCTGAGTGTCTCATTACTCCTGTTAATTTAAGCATGGTTGCAATCTATTAGTTTTACCTTTAGAATGGATGAAGATGAAGACAACATAGCCAGACCATTAGCCTCTGTGTGTTCTCGTGTTGCCTCATTTTGCTGTCTTTCAGTTTTGTTTAAAACATAGTCATCAGTCAGAGGTGTAAGATCCACTCCAGAAAATGATGGCAGCTTGCCTTTGTGAGGTTTAAATGGTGCACAAGTTCGCTTTTTACCTTGGACCTAAAAGCAGATAAATAAAGCACATTTGGCATGTCATGTGGCAATGTAATGATTATTGCGTAAATGATGATAGATCATTCTATTTTTATGGCACAAATTTAATGAAATCAATACGTTTCTTTTCCTGTTTTGAACGAAGAGTTGAACAAAGAGCATGTAAAAGGGAGACTGAATCACATTCATGTATGATATGTTGGTAAGTGTAAAAATGAGATTGTCATACATGTGTTATAGGAGGCTCTTTAGGTTTGTCTGTGTTCCTCTCCTCGGCAGTAGTAGGCGGCGGCTGGGCAGGACTGCTGATTGACAAAGGAGTGGTGGACATTTCCAGGGCCTCAAATGGTGGTTCTGGTGCCCTGATAAAACAACAGCAATACATGAACAGTGTGCATAAAGTAATGGCTCATAGCTCTCGGGATTGAACTCTGATTTCTGTAGCGGGAAGCGGCTAGGAGTATTTCTACTCCCCCTGGATGGGATGCTAGTCCATCACATGCCCAGCATTCTGTCAGGTTGCCCCAACATTTCACCGGTACCCATTAAATAAATACACCTGGGTGGAGAGTGGCACTGTGAGAGTAAAATTCCTAGCCCAAGAACACAATACAATGATCTTGCATCAACATAAAGAACAGTAGCAGAAAAAACAAAACTTTTAATCATCAAAACCATCGAAAATCTAGCTACTTACACTGTAATTGTGGCTGATGTTACTCAGAACATATTCTCGTTTAATTTAAAATTATTTTGCAATAAACTCAAAACTTACACCGGCCTTTCTTCAGCAACAGATGACAACTCAGACTCACGATCTGATTGGACAGATGATGTTGATGATGCTGACGATGGCCGCAACATGATAGGCACTGATCCTTGAGCCCAAGAGTCAGTGACGGGTGTCACAGGTTCTGAAGAAGATTTAAAACCAATTTTATTTTAATCCATATAGCATACATGTACACATGTCCTTAGCTTAGAAAATTTTATTGTCTTACGAAAATGGAACATGAAGATTCAAACTATTACTAATGATGCAGGCTCTCTTCAAGCAAGGTCAATTTTGCACAAAATCAATTTGTGCATGGCCAGTTTGATGCAAAGTCAATGTGTCTAACTGCATGTCAAGCAAATTGACAATTGCCCCTCCTGCATGATCCCAGGCAGAAATTCAAGTGCAAATATCATTTGCCCTAACTCAATTTTAAGCAGTCAAAATCCTAGTTTAAAGCAGCCAGAAGAAACAATATTTTGTTTTTCTATTTGTGTTAATTTCTATTTGACTGTGTTCAAACTTTACATAACATTTATCATTATGACTGAAAAGGTGCAAAGTGTTTATGAATTTAACATGATAAAAATTAATTATTGTTTTATTATACCTTCTTCCTCCAGCCATGTTGAGTCACATGCTGGGTTGTTCTCTCCCATATCACAAGCTAGAAACTGCCACTATGATAAAAATAAATTTCAGACTATCAAAAATTGTTACAAACAATTTTTAAAGTGCCTATGAAGTAAAAAATAATTACCACTCATTTTGAAGGCTTTTCAAAAATAAAGAAAAATGGCATTTTCCTTTTTGAAATATTAGGTTTTTGTATTATGCAAATGAGGAATGTGATGACATCATTAATCGTTCCACAAAAAGATAAATCACTGAATCAAGCATATCTCTTGGAGTATTAAAGTGGTGTTCTTCAAACTCACAAATTTTAGGCGAGATTCTGACACTCGCCAAAAATTTGCTCAGACTCGAGACTTTTCAAGGACCATTCTAAACCCCTACAACTGTAAGCTACCAATCCACATACATGTAGGTACATGTATTTTCAGAGCGTCTTACCATTTTTAGGTACAGGTCTAAACATTTTCAGATGCAGTTTCCCTTCCAAATGTAAACCCAATTAATCTTGAAACACAATTTTCCTTCCAAAATTACACCCTCCATATAGAAGTCCTCCTTGATGAGCTCACTTGAAAAGGGCACTGAGCAAATATAAGCCCAGGGGTTATTTTTGGAAATTTTTTAAAGTACATGTATACAGTCTACATATGTAATGAACATACCTCTATGATCTGTAAAAGCAGATTTTTGGTCTCTTGTATAGTGTATGGCAGTGTCTGGCTGATGATGTACTGGTCATGGAGTACCTTCATGGTAGACTCCACTATTTCATTGACTATGTCGAGAACAAACTCTTCACCATCTTCCTGCTCCACCATGTGATGCCTGATTATTCATATAAAAAATTGACATGACATGTCAATCCATTATTTTGCAATAAGCTTAATCTGCAAAGGCAGCAGTCTTTCTTAATGAATAAAAAAATAAATAAATAACTTTATTTTAGTGTCAATGTATTTAGCAACTTCTGTGCTAACTGGGGACACTGTAACTAAATAAACAAATATTGTAAATCGAACAGAAACTTGCTAAAAATCCCAACATTCTGGAGGCTGACCAGATGGCTATTTACAAGGCGTGGAGGAGTTGAATTTGGGACCACCAAACTCAAATCCATCTAGTGGCAGAGGGGAGGATTTGAACTTGGGACCTTAGGATTTCAAGTCCAGCGCCTTAATTAATCACTACGCCATGAAGCCTCCCATCTATATGCATTGCTAAGCATCTACAAAGTACAAAACAATGCACGGGGTATATTGCATTTTTTGTGTGAATGTAAAAAAAACTTTCCATAAAGCATGCCAAATTAAGTCTTCTTCATACAATTGCACCTGCTAACTTATTTTAGAGGAAAACGAAATGGCAACAGGAACATTGTCAACAGGGAATCAAGAAATCAATTCAGACAAATGCCATTAAATACTTCTTTGATATTCATGAATCTCCACATTGAAGATTTAAGGTTACGGTATACCTTTGGGGGTGTCTCGCGTTTAAACGATATAGCGCGGTCGGAATAAATTGTAGACAGCTAAAACCCTATATCAAATTAAAGCTTATTGAGCTGGCTGTCAAACTATAAAAACCATTTTGTAGTCGAATGAAATGTCAATCTTTTAGGAACCTCGAAACACGAGCGCCTGAGTCGCCTTTTGAAGGCTACAAGTCAAAGCGAATTTTGTATTTTGCTAATTTGATTTGTTCTTTGGTTTCCAGACCCTAAGCGCTAAGAAAATGTGTCGGCGTTTTGTCATATTCAATTGCAATAAAAAGATACAAGACATTTCGCAAATAGGGCTAAAACAAACAGGAGTGATCATACAAAAATCGCTCCAGTAGAAAAAGTATACAAAAATAAAAAAATCACCGATACGTTTTTGTTATTAACATGTTAAACTAGCTGCTCGCCAAATTTGACGTAGAAGGGGCAAATTCCTTTGGAGTTGTAGCTCTTTAAAGTGTCGCGTTCAAAGCGAAAAATTGATTTCAGAAAACAGCGCTTAAAAAATATCTTGCAATGCAAACAAACACCGCCCACATGAAGCTTGCAACACCTTCTCGAATAACAAGGCCAATCAGTGCGCGAGAATGGCGGCTTTCGTGATACTTCCCGCGAAAACCGTCTCGGTTGAGTGCATACACGTCATATGAGTGTCACTCTAAAGAAGAATTTTTACTTCCGGTCAAAAACGAAATATGCTCATTTCTCCGCCGATATTCACTCTTTTTCAAAACTTTTTTTTTTAAATGAAAGATCACACTTGGACTATTACTATGATGTAAAAATCGAATTTCGTGAAAAATTGTCGATCTGAAGGTATACGGTAACCTTAAGAGCTTGACTTATGGTATGTTTAGAATCTTCAGGTGAGTTTTTATGCTTTAAAGTGAATTAGCCTCACAAGCAAATGAACATGGGTAACACTGAGAATCAAACTGTACATGATGCACACAGGTACATGTAAAAGGTTGGCAATTGGCTCGCTGGTTCGCACATCTTCTGTACATGGTTATACTCTGCAGATTTGGCTGAACCAGCAGTAGAGAGATTGACACATTGAGCGATGATTACATTTGTAAAGCATCTGGGCCAAATATAATTTGATTTCAGGCCTTGCCAAAATGTCAGAATTGCTTAGATAAAATCCGTCACTGCAGCTGCAAAATATAGAAACTTGGAAACGTTTTGAAAAGAAAAGTATCTCTTACAATAACTTTAGCTGTGTTACAATAAAGTGAACGAAATAAGAAAACAAACGTGTTGGGCCCTTTAATGTGCAATATTTCACCCTTTGATTTGGTTTAGATCAAGGGAAAATATAAGTCTTTACTATAGACAACTATTGAAGAGGCACGAAAGCTCCGAGGCGGAAGGCAAAATAGTCGATGATTGACTAACAAAATTATAGAGAAAAATACATATTCCTTCATATCACTACATACCAGTCAGCTTCTGTAAATCTCCCAGGTATAATGTCATTGCTAGTAGGCGGCGGTGCCGATGTTTGAGCAGGAGTTTTCGTCTTGTCTTGGCGACTTTTGTTGGACATGTTGACAAAAGAAGACGACGTTTTATGCGCGTTTAATTCACATCACCATCCAAAAAGAGTGCATAAAATTCCACAAGGGGTTTCGAACTTGCTTGAAGAAGCTATCAAAGTTACAAGAGCATCGATTTCATCGACATTTTAAATTCAATCGCAAGTTTCTTGCCATTTTAATCAAAATGGCGGACTTCGTCTCGTTGATACTGGTTGCTATGGCGGTTTTATGCTCTCGCCCCAGGCCCTCGAGAGATGGTCGTAGCTCAACAAATGGGTCCAATACCAAGGAGGATTGGAACCTATTCCCAAGCTACTTTGCGAATCGTGTTTTTGTAATTTTGCCACGTATCAGATCACGTTTCAGCGAGAACCCGAATTTTGGAGATCTTTCACGCCGTTTTTGTCTTATTTAAATTGGTCCAATGGAGTGAAGAAAGGTAAGATTTTTTTCTTTATGATCTCTTCTTTTCTACTGTTTATTTGTTGGGGCAAAAACTCTGATTCGCGACACTCAAAATCCCACATTTCTTTGATGAATTTATTTGAAACAGTTGGCGCGTTATTTTTCGTCAAAATGCGTTTTAAAAACCTCTTATAATATAAGTTAAACGTGGAGGCTTTCCCAGAAAAACATTATTACGTCAAAGAAGAATAGTTCATGAATAAATAGAATGCAAAGGTCGCGCAAGGTCGCTTCGTATTGACTTATTTTGAACCCATTGAAAATCCCTTTGTTTATCTTCAACGAGCTGTGTAATGTATTCTAAAGAAAATGGCGCGCTCGTAGCGTGATATTCCAACTAACGTTTTGTTGAGCTGATGACAATGTTGTCGCTTTTCTTGAGTCAAAATATTGCGTTTTTTAGCTTATACAGTTGCACTGAAAGTAGAAATGGGTCTTCTTTTTTCTTTAGTGATGAGTACTCCAACGAAAGAAAACAAGAGATGCCACGTCACGAGTGGCCTAACACCGAATGAAAAGAAAAGGAATCGGCCACAACGGCAAATTGGTTCAAGAAAATCTCTCGACTACAAGTCGGTCGAACATATTACCAAGGTGAGCTTTTTAGTTATTCTTGGGCAAATGGCTGTAATTTTTTAATGCTCATTGACACTGTCATCTTTTGTTGTCCATATTATTATAGTCGCCTTCGCCATGCATCAAGGGAGTTTTACAGAGGACGATAATTGTTACTTCTCCGCGAAAAAGTCCCGCAAAGAAGTATCCTTGGTCTGAAGCTGAAGATCGGGCCACAATTCAGTTCATTGCCTTGCACAAAGATGAACAGGCCTCTGAGAACGAGTGGCCAGCCATGAGATCAGAAGCCGAGTACTGGAGTCTGGCAGCAAGGTATATTAAATCGGCAACAGGTGTTCAGTACCTTCGAAAAGGTAAATTCTCATACATAACATAGCTATGATTCTATGTTAATTCTCTTTAGATTTTTGTTTTTGATGGTTGGTTGTTTACTGTATTTTTCCTTAGTGAGTTTTTCTAAAGCTCAATGTTTAATTTTCAATAATTTAATTATATTCTCCAGAGATGGATGTTAACATTTTTGAAAACTATTATCATTAAACTCTGATCCTCATTCTTCAGATGGGATTTGCAAAAAATGAAATAAAAAATTCTTCACAGATGGGTGGTTGTTAGTCAAAGTATCTGAAGTTTTGTGAATTAATTGTGTATCTTTATACATGACGATGCACTGTTGATCTTCTGTTCCTATTTTCTTCAACTTTTAGGGGAAACAGTTACACTCTATTGACTTTAAATATTATTATGCTCTTTTTTACAGCACAGTCAATTCGGCAAAGAGTGGTCAACCATTTACGTAAAAAGTTTACAACTGTTGATGATGCAGAGGATGCGTATGGAATTACAGTTGATTTCTACCTGGCGAGCCCTTCTGGCAAGGAAAATACCCCAACAGCACAAAAGGAAAAACAAAGTCAACCTCCTGTCATTCCACAAAAAGTGATGGATATGCTTGGAAAGCTAACTGGTTGTCAGCTGTCAATGCTTGCTGCCCACATAATGGAAAATCTGGCAGTGCCAATTCTTCAGTCCACTTTACTGAAAGTGTTGCCAAAAGTTCTTCCCAGCTTGTGCGTGTCTGATGTGACTGATTTGCTGTCCTCCTTGACCAAGATAGCTTCTCGTGAAGCTCTGCTCAGTGTTGCTGACAGTCTTGTGTGCAGTGTAGCATCCAAGACTGGCCTTTCTTGGAATGTTAAGGGGTTCCTTGAAACTGCTTGCAGAGCTATGTGTGAATTGGAGGCCCATGATAAACCCAATGTGGTGTATTTCTTGTGCCGATGCATTGCTGACAAGAAAGAGGATGGAAAATCACCAATTCTTCCTCTTGATCGTATGCCCTTTGGAATGATTCAATATCAGCTAGAATTCTTCAATGCAACACACATCTGCCAGGTGATAACATAATAAAGTTGGATTGATATTTAACCCAAAAATATTTTTAGATCTTTTTAATTTTTGATTTTGGATAAAAAAATCAGACAAGTCTGTTTTATATATTGGCACTTGGAAATTGCTGTTGCAGTTTAAAAATGATTTTTGTTCTTTGTTTAAGCATTGGCATTATGAATCTAAACAGATAAATGGCAATACAAACTAATTTAAAATCATTTTGACCTGAAATTAATAAAAAAAACGGACCTCAAACTATTCTTGTATTTTTATTTTTTAATTTAAAATCAGATTAAAGAGCCTGAAGATTTTAGGATGTGGCGAGAGACCATGGAGTCGGAGTTCGGAGGTGGCAAGTTCAAGCGCCTTTTTAGGGGGCCAATGTGGAGTTCATGTGAAAGGAATGATATTGGTGTTCCTCAACAGGTATTCATAAAAGGAAATGAAAATTAATGGAAAAAATTCATTTTTTTGTTTTCTGTCTCCAGATGATGACTCCCATGGAAAATTACTATTTTTTATCATAACATGTAATTTGTAAACATTCTCCAGTTTCATTACCATTTTCTGGAAAAACTACACAAATTGATGCTGTTCACAAAATACATGTAATTGAGACTCTTTGGAGTCATATCTCATTTGACTTTAATTTGTAACAAATTATGAGGTTTTTATGTTATTATTGAAGGTGAGGTTGTTATGTTATTATTATTATTATTATCATTTCCCTTTAGGCAAAGGTCAATGTTGCCTGTATCAGTACAAGGACGCAGAACAAAAGAAATAAACGTTCTCAGTTTACTGGAAAACCTGAAATTCAGGTACATTGATTGATAATATCATAGTTACCCACTCGCAGATAACCTTGTTGATTAATAACACATTGTAAAACATCACAGGAACCTTAATGCCTCTACATATATATATATGTTCAGATGAGTTTTTGGCCGAACATTCCCTATAGGGTTTATATGTTACATTCCTCCGAGTTAATAATTATGTCTCCAACCTTCATCATCTGATTATACATGAAGATGGCTGAATCCTGATTGTTGTATGTTGTTATCAGAAAGCTAAAAGTGTAAAATTAAATATTCTTCTACATTTTGTGTGGTGTAATTGAGTGTAGTAGTACCGATTTGAATTCTTAACTGCCTACAACACCCAATTTAAATTATTGATTTTTTTTTATTAGGTTGCAGCTTTGAAAGACCTAAAATCTGCTAATCCTGATGGTCGCTTCTGGATCAAACTGGATGGTACTGATGTGAAGCCTGCACTGCTTGAATCCATGCGAAAGGAGTGGAATGGTGATGTGGATCTGGGAAATGGGGAGTTGCAAGCTCTACGTTGTGAATACGACGAGAGAAATTCAGCCTTCAAAGAGGCACCCAAGGCTTCCAATTGCCATGATCTCCAGCAGAGTCTTACTAAAGTGATTGATAAGATAGAGGGAGACATTGTCTTTCTTACTAGTGGTCTGGAAAAAGCTGCGAACTTGTTTCGTGAAAAAATGCGTAAGCAGACAACATCAGAAGAAACTCTGAGGTGCTTAAATTGGGAAGTTGTGGAGTTTCAAGTCCTACTGGAACAGAGCAACAACTGGCTTCAGCTCCTTTCTGATCTTCTTGGAGACTTGAATCCAAATAACCCAGCTCTAGCACCTGTGGTTGCAGTTTTGAAAGACTCAGAGAGCAACATGTCTCTGTACTTGAGAAACATTTTCAAGAAGAAAAGGCAACCAGCCGCAACGCATGTGCTGGTGTTAATGGTCTCTGATGAAAGGAGAAACAAGAAGCCATATGCTCTTCCTGTTCAATACATCCCATATTACAGTTTGAAAGACCAATACATCCGGGACTTTACCAAGGTTCTAAAGCAGAATATGGTCCAGTTAGGGCTTCATGTAGTTGGTGAGTTGATAATCAAATTAATGATTATGATTGGAATTGTGACACCCCTTGAGCCTGTTCAAAAGCCCAGTAAGTCCGGCAAAGTTTATAATGACATGCATAAAAGTTCAGAAGAATATTTGAAATATTCATCCTTCTGAGCCAAGAAACCTTGGTACAAGTCACCCAGTTCCTGTTATTAATCTGTGAAGTATATTAATGCAGATGCAGGGTGTTTGTGTAATGTTACTATGCTTTTAAAGAGGTAGTCAGATTATTTAACAGTTTTTGGGTTGGTATTATTTAAGGAAGGGAGATTAGGTTGTTATTTGTTGTTGACCCCTGAAATTTGAAAAATCCTAGGCACAGTATCTGATGGTGAGTTTGTTACATTGCGAACCCGTGGTGAGACGAGGTCTGTGCACATCTGGCAGCTGATCCATGATGCAAGGAGTAGCGTGGCGAAACTTGGCAAACAAAAACTTCTTGAAATGCTGGTACTGCAAGGAGGTAAATATTATTCTTCAAACCATTCTCCTTTCGTTCTAACATGTTGTATTTTCTTTAATATTATCATAGTCGAGTAGCATAGTTTTTTATTTATTTGGCAGGTATGTACTTTGTGATTAATAGGAACTGTCAGGTTATGACAACAATCTGAAAATGATGACTTGGAAAAAGAATGTAAATGTACACAAAATAGTAAAAAAATGGGGACTCAGGAAATGACAAGTGCAGGAACATAGGGAGATTTGATAATTTTTAGCTTGAGAAATGTTTATTGCTCACATCTACGAGCAAACGAATAACATATTTTCACAAGGCTTTCCTGGGAAAGAACAAGTAAATTACTATAAAACTGTGAAGCTGATTAATTGTTAATAATTGAAAATTGCAGTCAACCCAGATGGGACACCACTTGTGAGAAGGCCCAATGATGCCATTCCAAGAGAAGTGATAACGGACTTATTCAACCTGCAAGTCAGAGATAGATTGAGCTTGCCAGATGCCATTGCTAATATCCGTGGAAGTTTGATTCCTGCTGGTTACACCCCTTGGCCATTTCGACGTGATACCCCAGAAAGTATGCTTGACATGCTGAGGTCCATTGTTGCAACATACGAGTTCAGGAATACAGTTAAATCTTTGAATGAAGAATTTGGAGCTGATTTCACACAGCATTTGTATGTCCCTGAAATTGATCCAGTAACAGGCAGTGCACATCATGAACGTGGAGATCACAACCACATTTTGAAGAGAGTGGCAGCATGTACCCGGAATGGCAACTACTCAGATCTCAATTTTGAGGCATTTGTGGAGGCCATGCGTTCACCTGACACTGGCCTGACCTACACAGCACTTGCAGGGAAACGGAAGCAATCTGTGGTTGATGCAGAAAGGCTCCTTTCTTATCATGTGGCCAAGTTCTTCAGAGAAAAGGGTTATGAAAGAGAGTACCAGTATGTGAAGGTTATTGCTCAATGGCATGAGTCATCTGATGGAAGAGGCCTATCACAGTTGAAGAGGAGCCAGTACAACTATGAGATGTTGAACTACATAATTGATGAATGGATGCCCTGGCATAAGGATGATTATGACTTATCAAAGATTGACATCAACAGGTATATTTTTTAACTCTTCCCACTTAAAAGTATGCACAATAATAATATTAATATTAATAATGGGGATCTCTAAAATACAATAACAATAATAATTGAAACATTCTGCTTTAAAAAAATACATATTAACAAAATATAAAAGCTCATTAAAATATTTTTGTTTGCAAAATCTAATATTTGTTTACTAACATCATTATTTTTAAATCAAATTTTACAAATTTCGAATATAAAAGAAGGGAAAATCCTTAGAAATTCTATATGCATTATTCTGGCTTCATATGTAATTTGAGAGTCTTTCGTTGATTATTTTTATTTATGTTGTTATTATTATGTTGATAATTAATTGTCAGTAAGACCTTTCCTGGCTTCACTCTTGCTACTCAGAGAATTGCTTTTTTTTTTTACTGTGACTAACTGCCAGCTTACTATGTTCAAATTATTGTCTGTTGTTATGATGCTATATGTAGGGTTTTTTTTTCTAGACCAGTGGAATACATCCGAGGTTTCACAAGAGAAGTAGTTATCGAAATTACAGCAAACATTGAGAGTCAGGAGCTGAGGAGGTGCCAGAATAATGAAATTGGATATCCTGAACACCCACGCGCAGGATCAACAGAGGACCTTGAGTGCTTTTTTGGTGTGGCACATAGCCGTTTGGGGAACATTTTTACACTGAAAGAGTTCAAAGATGGTTGGCCCAAACTTGTAAGGTACAGTTTAAATTACCCTAGTCAATATTAATGTGGCACCGTATGGATTCTAGATATTTGAGGGCAGAACGTCAATCCCTCACCATACCTCCTGTGCATCGTAGTGGCATTCCAGAAATTTGTTCAACATATAAAATCATTTGATTAGTTAAAATAAATTCGTGTAGGCATGTCAGGTAGAGGAAATGGATTTTGCCTGTCAACATGATTTGCCATGTGATATTATTTGGCATCATTTCTTACAGTCATCAATAAATATAAATGTATTCATTTGTCTGTTCTCTAAGCTTAATTATATCCAAAGGTATTGAGTCTCATTTCCAATGTTTCTTTAAAAGGGAAAATTCCAAGCGCTTGAGTAGCGAAACCCTACCATTCTACTACTGGACCGAGAATGACCGTTTCAAAGAAGGGTCACTAGATTCCTTTGATGTCATCCCTGGTCAGGTGGACAGTGACGATGAACAGGATGATGAACATGGTGACGAAGATGGGCCATCCAGAAATCCTCTGCGCTTGCACAGGCTCATGAGGAACCAAAGGGAAAGCGTAGCTCACTTTGTCCCTAGTAGAGCATTCCTTCCAGCAAGGGATGATCGTACAGTTAGGCAACAGCATCACCGCCCTAGGTCAGGTGTTCCTCCCCCCTCTGGTTTTTTGTTTTCAATCAATGAGGAAAATCAATGATCATCATTTATCATGCATTCATGGTGACAATGCAATTATTTTATCTTTGGCGACTTTAAGGAATTTGTATACAAGAGTAGCCAAAATATGCAAGTGACCAATAATTAAGTTACCTAAGATAATGCCTGTTTATAACAAATATTCATTTTCTTCGGTTTATCAAATAGAATCACTTGAAGATAAAATGAGAAGTAATTGTCAACAAAAGTTAAATCACACTAGTTAAAAATTTTCACAGCTGCAGAGTTAACACACTTGATGTGGTTAATCAAAAGTTTTTCTCTTCAGTAGCAATTATTAGCTGTCATAGTTCAAGTCTACTTCACTGAAACTGTTGGGAGTAAACACAACACACAGGTGATCAGTTAATATGTGGATGAGTTTATTACAATAAAATCTGCAGAAATGTCTAAGCACTTTATTGTCTGCCTACCTTAAAAGCCTTAATTTTCCCACTCCAAACTATGCCTTGTATATGATTATTATTTTAAGTTGTACAAAAATTTACCCCAATCCTCATTTACACAAACTTTTTCTAGAATTTTCTGCTCCAGTAAATGTCCATACTTCCCACAAAGAAGGGATTGGAAATTCCTGTTGATTCGAGGGGGGTCTCAAAGGCCAAACATTTTAAAGAAATGTATGAATCTAAATTGGGGGGGGGGGGGGGGGGGTCCTTAGAAAAAGACACTTCTTGGGGGGTATGAATATTTCCTGGAACCACACATTCAAAAGTCAAGCTTTGAGTGGGTGGAAATAAATGTGAAGTTTTTTTAAATGTATGAAAATGTATCTTCATCTCTCAAATTATGGACAAGTAAAGATGAGCTACCAGTTCCCATAATACATTTTCAGAATTATGGTTTCATACAGTTCGACGCCACTACAGGGATGGAGTTAAGCAGATCCTTTATTTGGGTTAATACTTGAATTGGCATGGTTGCAAATTAGGAAAATTTAATTGATAGTGTCATTGTATTTGTAATTGGCATCAGTAGGAAGCCAACTTCCAATTTTTGAAATTAGCACACGAGGATGGTACAGCCAGTCATTCAAATCTGGGACAAACATAAATCCAATGAATTTAAACTCCACTTTCTGAATTTCATTGCTCCTAATTGCAACAACAGTTTTTTTTAATTTCTCTTTGGGGATGTAACCAATACGACACCATGTGGTGTCTACATATGCCTCCACTGTCACAGCATTCTTATCCCTGATGTTGGTAGGTTCTGGGCTCACCCGAAGTTCGATTGCTTCACTTCGCAACTGAAGTTGCTTACACTTCCTTAAAGTTTTCTGACAATCTTCATGGTAGCTGCTTCCTTTCAAAGCAAAGTACTCCGTAAACTGCTCGATTTCATCATTAACTGGAGTTTCTTCATCCAGTTGATTATCAAGTTCGTCACCACTTTCCGCTGTTTCATTTGGATCTGACAATTCAGAGCTGGACTGACAGGATTGTTGTGTTGCAGCATCACTGTCGTCGGACCTGTCAACAATTACCTTTCCAGTGGCTGGGTAATTAGAACAATTGCAACTGCAAACCAGCACTTCCAGCCAAGGTGTGCAAGGCACTGGATCCTCTTCCTCATGATCTACCTTGGGTGGAACTTTCACAGAATACGAACTGGGGACCACTTTGAATTCCACAACAACAGATAATGTTCTGTTATTTGCCTGTACATCAAAAAGAAGGGGAACTAAGCATTAGCTAACAGTATTTATTTCAGTTGTTCTAATCTTTAGACCTGCTTGAATGACAATGATGCATGTTCTTTGAAATGCAAATGAGCTTTACTTTCAATAACAAAGACAATACAGCTGCAATGAATGAAACAATATGGCAGCCAAGAGTTGTTAAATCGTGGAATTTTAACTTCCAATCACTCTGAATGAATTGTTCCTAATGTTTAAACCTACTTGAATAGCAAACATGGAAATGGTGTATGTTTCCTTGAGATGCAAATGAGATTGTACTTGAATATAAACAAAGACAACACAGCTCCAATGAGCAGCCAAGAGTTGAGAAATTATAAAATTTTAACTCCCAATCACTCAGGAAAAGTCGGTCTAAAGGAATTGGCTAAGAGAGCGAACAACATAAACTGGCAGTGTAGGCCAGCAGCCTAAGCAAGACATATTTGCTTCTTTACTCGCTCGGATATGGTAGATACAAAAAATCGCGATCGTGAATGGGTTTCTCTAACGTTAAATGACACTAGAGTTAGCTCAATCGAGAAATGAATTGTTGAGACACTTAGCTTAATATAACAACTGCTTAGCACTTCGATAAGGCTAGTTAGGACAGAGACTGTTTAATTGTGACACGCGAATTCTTAGAGTAAAAATTTTCAATTGTGAAATGTCTGAAGACAAAGAAAATGGGCTTCGCAACGTCAAACAAAGCTACAATTAGCTGATTAACCAAGAAATTAATCACTGTGAGGCTTACCTTGATGTTACAACTATTTATCACTTCGATTAGCACTGGAGATGGTCGATCCTTGAGAAGATTCAGCACTTTTTGCTGAAATAAAAAGCCACACATCCTTCGCTCAGCGATTTTCTCAGGAAAACTGACATGGCCAAGAACCAAATTAACCTGAAGACAAGGAAATTGTTCCAACTGAACACTTTCCTGAGCTCCAAGATCGTAGCAATGGAGATAAATAAGGCTTCGTTCGCGAAATGTCGGAGCTGATTGCGACGTGATCTCGATGAAATCCATAGCGAAATGAATTGGTCACGTGATTGAAAAAAATGATAATATAGTTTGAATGCAAAGCATTATGGGTATAGGTTCCAATCCTCCTTGCCAATACCAAAGATCCCAAAAACGAGAATAACTTTCAATCAAAAGTCTCAAAAATGATCTTTTTTTTACACACAGGCAAAGAAGATCGTTATGGCACTTTTGTACTCTCGTCCCAGGCCTTCAAGTGAGGTGTCCATGAACCCCAGCTCCCTACGCCACCCACAATTCACATATCCTTTGAGCTGAATGGCAATTAATGGTCACATTACACATCAGTTTGGCCAGAACCTGTACCCATGCGCAGAGCCTATTACCTGTGGAGTGGCAGCCATGGACAGCTGTTTTGTCCGTGTTAGGGATCATCGCATATATATCACCATGGCAACCATTGCATTCAGATCATCGCATATATATCACCATGGCAACCATTGCATTCAGATCATCGCATATATATCACCATGGCAACCATTGCATTCAGATGGTTAATTATAGCAATTAAGACTTTCAAACCACAAATATAGAATCAATCTTATTAAGTCCCAAAAGTGTCAAATTTTAAGTCTTACATTGTTCCTGTGACAAAAACAACTTTTTTAAAAAAATTTGCTTGAGTGTGCAACCACAAGATAATTTGCTCAAGCGGGGATATCTGCAAATGGCAAGGGGAATTGTTTCATAGTGTATGCAACTGAAAGGTCTGCAGACAAACAAAATAATTAAACCCATGACAGCATAAAATGCTACACAGTTTTATTTATTTTAACTAAAATTACCAGTTTTTACTTTTTGATCACTGATAGACCTCCTTTCTAAACTAGGCAAAGCAACTGATGAAACCATGAAAATGACTCAAGGGGGTGGGTACCCCCTATGACGGACTATACAGGGGGGCTCAACCTGAGAGGGGTATCCTTTTTCAGGCTGTAGGTATATAACAGGGCAGAGATTGCACAAGTTGGAGTATACAAAAGCATCAGCAAAACTGCCATTAATGTATTGATTAAAGGGATTTCAAAATATCTAAGAACAGATCCACTGAGCAGTTGTTTCATTTAAGTATTTTTAAGGAGTAATATTAAAAATATACTCTATCACTTCTGTTGGTATGTAAAAGGGGTAGCATTTTCTATTAAAAGGTATATAAACAAGATTACTTTTTCTGTCAAAAATGGTATTGACTGCTAACAGAAACTCATAAGGAGTTGAAACGTATAACGTGTGTTCACAGCGTTCGAATATTCAGTTTGCTAAGTACCATATTTGGCAACACAAAGAGTTTGTACGTGAATGATTTACACACGTAACGACACACGCAACAAAATTTTCGGTTTTGCGATAAGTCACTTGAATTTTGACTAAAACGCCGTAAATTACTCACAGAAACTAAAGAAATTCCTTACAGTATCAAGTGAAGTTCTCCAGACTACTGAATGACGACGAAACAGAAGAATTAAACCAAAATTAACTTTATTCAACCCAAATTGTTCAAAAACAAGATTACACCATTTAGCACGAGCTAGCGCGCGCTGTGAATTTAATCCAGATATTGCAATTTTGATTGGTTGAATTTTTTCTCGTGATTTTCCAAACATGGTACTTAATGAAAACGAATGTTCAAACGCTTTGTACAATGCGAATCATAGGGAGTTACACGTTTCAACCCTTATGGGTTTCTGCTGCTAAGGGTTGAGACCTTGGGGCTGAGACTCCCTGAATGTGTCCTTCCTATCCCACTAAACAAAAGATTTAGCGACGAGTACAATAGCTCTGCACATGCCTGATGAGTCCTTTGCAGAACAATGTCAAACGACCAAATTCTATGGTATAGTAAGAATGAGAACCACTGCAAATTTTTCAAGACTAAATGACTAAACTGATCTAGATATAACTGCAAGATTCCTATTAAGTAAAATATATATCCACTTTTTATTTGATGTTGTCCTCGTGTCGTCATCATCATGGCTGCTTAAATTCGCTAATGAGTAGCTAATGTGGCCAACCTGAGAGGCTGATGTTTAAATGCATTCAACCCATGGGCCATGGGCAGACAATAAATTGTACTAGTTTCCTATAATTTCTCCTCAAAGCTTAGCATGCTTTTACAAGGCACACCAAGCTTGTATATACTGGTTAGATCACTGAAGACTAGCTGGTGATGAAGGCATCCTCGTGAAAAATTTTAAACTGATCACTCTAAAATATAATTATGTTGTTAGTTATAAATACCTAATTTTGTGACTACTTAAGTCTTTTCTACAATAGTTCATACGATCTAATTTAAAGTAAATATTTTATTTCCCTAATAGCTTTTCATCTTTTAGTGCTCATGAAAAGGCAAAGAAAAGTTAGGAATTGCTGAGGGAGGAAAGACATGAAAAGCCCAAAGGAAATTGATTTACATCGGGAGACTTGCATTGGGTTACATTTCAGGTTACAAAAGTTTTTAAAGTTATTTACGTGACTGTTACTACGTTATAATGCTGGAAATCCTCTCTTCCAAAGAAACATTTGCAATGTGATCTTTTAAAAACTTTGATACTGGAAGATCATCAATCTTTTGCAGAGGATCACTATAAAGTAGTTTTCTGATCACTAAAATGCATAGGTACTGCAATGAAGCTGTTTGACAGGCAGCGATGTGCAGCATTGATGAGCCTTCAGATGACTGACTAACATCTACTGGGGTCTTGTTGTTTCTGTTCTTAGCGTGGATATCTGAGGCAGCATCTATCAACACCTGGACTGTTGGAGAGCATCCCCAAGCTGCGGCAAGATGTAGTGGTGTGTAACCCTGATCATCCTGAAGCAACACATCACTGCCATGATTAAGAAGAAGTTTTACCATGTTGGTACAGCCTCTGGCTAAAGGAGAATATAATAAAAATTTGCAAAAGAGCATTAGCTAGTAAGAGGCAAGAAAGCAAAATTGTTCAGGTGGGAAAAATAATCTCCATTTAAAGAGATAGAGTTTTCTGGAGAAATATTTCATGAAAAATGCTGAAATTGTGTTTCAGAGCCTCTAGATCTCTAAATTTTCTGAGGGGCCAGAAATTTCAACTTGGGCAAACAGGCTGAACAATCAAGTGAGCTTGGCGGTGTTATTTTCAACAAACAATATGTGAAGGCCATGAGAACATTTCTGTTTCAACCCGGGCTGAAATTTGCCATGTAATCACAACCAAATTCCAGCCCACCCAACCTGGGCAGAAATTCATCATGCATTTGGCCCCTAAGAGTCTGGGCAAGAGGTAGAGCCCCCCCCCCCCCCCCCCCCCAGCCCCCTCCCCCGGGAGGT
Source organism: Meandrina meandrites (assembly GCA_963693305.1). Taxonomy (NCBI): domain Eukaryota; kingdom Metazoa; phylum Cnidaria; class Anthozoa; order Scleractinia; family Meandrinidae; genus Meandrina; species Meandrina meandrites. Next base: position 37,084,503 of record OY855907.1, read on the forward strand.
AGAGGGGAAAACATAATTAATTTTGATTAGTTTAGGTCAAACTGCAGGAAGGATTTTAAGATTACAGCTAACAGATGTAACTCGTACCAGCTGCTCTGTGTAGAGGTGTTTGATTCCAGCGGTCACACAATCGCACATCAGCGTTATAACTCAGCAACAACCCGGCAGCTTCAAGATGGCCGTGGTAAGCTGCCACATGAAGGGGAGAATGCCCACCAGTGTTCTTAACGTCTACCTCACATCCCGATAACAGCAAAACGTCCATAGTTTGAACATCATTATTAACTGCACATTTGTGAAGCGCAGTTTCGCCAGCAGTTCCTAACAGGTTCAGATCGCAGCCAAAACTGCAAAGCAAGGAGACAACAGTCGTGTGACCCCCGTTCGCGGCTTCTTGCAGGGCTGTCCAACCAAATGTACCTACGCTATTTGGCGATACGCCTTGTTCGAGAAGTTTACGCACATGAGCGCAGTCTCCTAATTGACAGGCTTCTACTAAAGCTACTTGGCATTTTCTCTGGTGAATATTTCCTCGTCGTTGGTATGATAAGCAATTTGTTTGCATGCTGCTAACCGTGTGAAACGGAGGTCTGTGCGTAAAATTGTGAGCATCACAAAGTATTCGTCTTCAGTATCTTCACAAAATAAACACCACCTGCATACGACACCACCATGACTCCAACGAGCAATAAAACCAAAATAAATTGCGCCATGTTGTTGTTTTGAGTCGAGAAACTGCGTAACAAATTACCCACCAAGCACCTTGCTCTCCTGCAGCCACCAGCCCCACACCTCCCCGCCTAACACCATTCTTCTTTGTCACAGGCTTAACGGACATTTTGATTCACCGAGACTCCAAGTGTTTGCACGCAAGAACGGCCACTTGTTACGAAAACAAGTAAAACTTTCAAATTCTCAGAAAAACGTTTAAATTGTTAATTATTAAATGACTTTAAACCCCATTGATCACTCTTTTCGGAATCTCGTTCCCAGATCCCTTTCCCATATTAGGTATATACACCCTATGCATAATGAAAAAGGACTGGGAGCGATACGCGCGAAAACGAGGCTAGTTGGGCCTGGTAAATTAAAAATGGCCGCCTGAAGTGGCGCCAGGGCGCCAATTTTTAAATATGCCGACTAATTGTTGCGTGCCAAACTGTACGAAAAAGCTATACAGGACTGGAAATGGGGAAAAAATTTCTTTCTTGAAGTTTCCAAAGGATTTGGAGCTCAAAAAGCGTTGGCTGCATGCTATCCGTCGCGATGAGGGAAAGACGTTTAGAGTAAAGCAAAACACAAAGATTTGTTCTCGTCATTTTAAGTCTGAGGACTTGGTTAAAGCTATCGGAGGTCAGCGAGTTTACGTGAAGGATGGAGCCGTTCCATCACAATTCTCGTGGTCAAAAAATTCTCCGAAAAAGAGAAAACCACCTAAGAGTCGTGCTCTTTCTTCGCAACGTTCTTCGAAAACAGAATTTCCTAACACCGAGTTAAAAGTCGATCAAACAACTAGTGTAACTGAAACTACTGCTGAAACCTGCACTTCATCGGCGGACGTTAGTTCTCCTGACGTGAAAAACGGCATGCATTCGCAGGGAGACGTCAAGGAACTTCTCGAAAGACTTCGAAAATTGGAGTTTGAAAATGCTTCTTTGAAGGCTGAAATAGAGGTTGTGAAACGGCAGAAGGGCCTTGCAGATTCCCGTGTTTTTCAGTTACGTAATTTTACATCCGATGAGGACATCTCCTTTTACACGGGCTTTCCTAACTTGGCTACTTTTAATGCAGTATTTGAATTTTTAAATACTGGATTGAATGGAGAGAACATCAGGTACTGTTCCTCAAAAGAAAGAGGTGTCCAAAAGGGTTTTTACATCGGGAACGGAAATGAAACCGAGGAACCAGGGGGGTGTACTAATAAAGGTAGACGAAGGAGCTTAGAACCTAGGGAGGAGTTCTTTCTTGTTCTCTGCAGACTAAGGAGGGGATTTGCAGAAAAACATCTGGCTCACTTGTTTGATATCTCCCAGTCGACAGTAAGCAGGATTTTCCTGTCTTGGATAAATTACATTTATCTGAAATTCGGTCAAGTATCAATCTGGCCTAATAGGGAGGTTGTAAGAGCTACAATGCCAGACAGCTTTAAAGACAAATACTCTTCCACCCGTGTAATAATCGATTGCACGGAGATTAAATGCCAGATGCCTTCCAGCCTTCTGTTGAATTCCAAACTGTTCAGCTCGTACAAGAACCATGTAACTCTGAAAGGTTTAGTTGGAATTGCTCCCAGTGGAGCTATTACTTTTATCAGTCAACTGTATAGTGGAAGCATTTCCGATCGGGAAATTGTTGAAAGAAGTGGGTTTCTCAAGTTAGAGTTTGATCAAGGTGACACCGTGATGGCCGATAAAGGCTTTACAATTGAAGACCTCCTCCCACTCGGTGTAACCCTTAACATTCCACCTTTTCTGGGGTGCAATACCCAAATGGCAGCAGAAGATGTTATCAAGACCCAGGAAATTGCTTCTGTTAGAATACACATCGAACGAGCTATCAACAAAATTAAGAACTTCCACATCTGGGATGGTATTGTACCACTTAGTTTGTTTGGGGTAGTTAACCAAATGTGGAGTCTTTGTGCCTTTTTGTGTAACACTCATGACCCTCTTATTTCCATGTAACACTCGGGCAGAGGACTGAGGCAGACTACAGAGCACAACTCAATTTAATAACAATGAAAAAATGTTATATCTAAGAAAGAGCGCAGATTTGGTAAAGTAAGGTTTGTGTTTTGGCTGTTTACAGCCCAAGGCGCTAGTACACTGTCAGAAATTTACAAGCAGTAAATAACATTGTTCTATAGATCTAAAAGTAAACAAAGAAAAAAATTTCAAAAGTTTTATCTTGAAAGACATCTTATCATACAGAGGATATAGGTAAATATTCTGTTGTAGACATGATGCACTGATACAGTTTTAACAACACTGATGTGACATAAGCAATGATAAGATTGTGTCAACCTTTTCATTTATTGTCTACAAATTCTGAAGCATCTTGCCCTATAAAGTGCTTGAAATAGCTGTTCTTTAGGCCTTCATTCAATGTGTCCCAGAACTGAGGATCAAATGTAATCCTCTCTATACTCATGCCTTTGCTGGTGTAGATTACAAGATCACACCAGCTAGCCCCTGTAACACCAAGTTGACCCTGTATTTGAAAGTAGTACTGATGTCCCCTTTTCAGTCTTGGCTTCCCATTAACATTTTCTGCAAAGAAACTTTCATCTTCACATGCATCTAAGGGACTCACATGGAACTTACTGTAGGGGCATTTAATCTCTACAAGCCCAAAAGGCTTACTACAACCATGATCAATAACCTTGCCATCTGGTGATGCTGCTAAAAATGGGGAGGCCATACTTACAACAAGGCCACTTTTAAACACTGTAACTGGGTTTCTAGTTGAAAACATATACTTTTCATACTCTTTTAAGGCTACAGGTTCATAGGTGTTCCCATGTGCTGTTTGTTTGGAGGTAAATGACTTGGGATGAAGCAGATTGTTTACTAGAGTGTCATGATTCCTTTTCCTTTTTACAATAGTGTTGAAATTAGATGATGTAAACCGAAATTTCCTTTCAGTCAACCATTCTTGGGAGGCTGCCTGTTCTCTTGTAGTCTTCTCAATGTTATTGAGCTTTGCCTCATCAACAATTAAATGATCCAGGAGTGCTTCTTGGTTACTGCTTAAACCATCTGGTTTTTCATACTGCTGAGATTGTTGCAAAGGAAATGCAGGATATGTAGAAATAGCATTTTGGTCACCGTTACAATTCACTCTAGGCACTGAGTCAATATTACAGAAAACTTGAAAATTGGACTCTGTGAACTGTAACTGATAACTTGCATATGAACCACTTGGAGATTTTCCAAATTTTGTTTCCTGTAAGTTGGTTCCACCAGGAGACATGATCTGGGACAGTGCAAACTTAGGGTTGATCTTTTGAAGCTTGTCTTTCAACATAATTTCATCAGATGTTTGTGTGCTCAAGTTTTTCCTAGCTTCATACAATAAGCACCGTACCCCACTATCAGGGTTATACTCTTTATCTAATTTGGACCTTTTTACCTCAAGTTCCATGACAGGTTGGGGCTTGATTTTATCCCCTCTTACAGGCCTGTGCCATATTTGTAAACTTGAAGTGCATGCCTTGGATGCTGTCATATCAGATTCATAGTCCAACTGCTTAACATCTTGACAACTATACAAGCTGAACTTACAGAGTTTCATCATAAGTGCAAGCACATGGTTACAAAAGCCAACAGATCCTGCCACGCAGGTACATGAAGCATATTTTACAGCTCCACTCACTAAACAAAGTGCAACTTGTAATTTATGAGGAGCTTCATTTTTTTTAAAACTATGGTGACACAAACATTTGAAAAAGAAATATTCATTATCACTAGCAGCAACTATGTCCCTTAGGTATTCGTCCTCCAGGAAGGTTTTGGCCTTTTTCATACTTGTTGGAACTGCATGGTTCTGTTTATTTCGGTCAATGTTCTTTCCAGACTGAGAGATGTGTAAATCCATTTTTGCCTTGGTAAACAAGGGCATTCGTTGCAAACTTATTGACCACCCAGTTGATGAAAATCTTACAGTACTTTCCTTTGGCAACAGATCACTTTGCGTTTGTAATTGTTCTTGTCTCTGCTTCCGACGCGTGTAAATTAAGTTTTGGTCCGGATCCACGACATCTTTCTCACGGCCCGAGGCAACATATTCAAGTACTCTACAAAACAAATTAGCACACCAGTTAATTGATACGTAAGTCCTACAGATCTCTATTTAAATGTAAGTTAGAATTCTAGCCCTTTTGAACAAACTAGCAAAAGCACTTCATTTTACTACAACTAAAACATAGATCGAAAAGCTTACTTGCCTTTTCGCCAACTGTGCCTTTGTTTTCAGCCCCTTCGCCGGATCGCCACGACATTTTAACCAAAAACGAAGCTCGTCAGATTTAAGAGTGGTTGGATTTCGTCCTTGAAGTGATGCTCCGGGAATATCCTCCTCGGAAAGACGGCTACTTACAGACTGATTAGCGGCCATTTTACCACGAGACAACAAAACAAGGCCCAACTAGCCTCGCTTTCGCGCGTATCGCTCCCAGTCCCTTTTCATTATGCATAGGGTGTATTAGACAGGAAGTGTAAAACTGCGGAAGATCGTGCAGAAGAAGATTTCTGTGAAGTGTGTCAATGGAAGTCAATGCCAAGACCAAGCGGATACTGGTTGGGTGCTTGATTAATTTCGAAATGGGGAACGTAAATAATATATAATAATCAAAGATCTCTTCGAGATTCGACTATTTCGCATGGAGTATGCGTTGGGGAAATGTTAGTATTGAAAGCGATTTGTGATGCACTAACCCATTGACTCACAGTCCAGAAGGCTTTTATTAGCGCTCACCCACCCCCCCCCCCCCCCCCCCAAAAAAAAAAATTCCTGGCTCTTTTACGGCTTTTAACACAAACGTGCGAGTGGGAAAAAATATACCATATGCGTACTAAATTCAGACAAACAATTCTTTTCTGAAGTAAACGTTTATTACAACTAGACACGCTGAAAGACCAATTCATGGTTTGAAATGTTAATTATCAACCTTGATAAATTGATCCCAAACCAAACTTGAAGACGGTGAAAAAAATTTCTTCACCTCCGCGCGTCATTTTAACAACTCGCAAAAACACGAACTCTTTCTACAAAATATAACACTAGTTCGAAACACTCTGGTGAAAGGTAGGCTTTCATTCTGTACAACTGTCACTGACATTTATTTAACCACCACCAGCGGTAACTGGGGATAATAATTTGCGAATCATGGTGCCGTGAGATAGCGGACAACTACTGAATTCCTTCCACAAAATTAACACTCACATTGCTTTTTATGAAAGGTAGGTTTTCATTCTGTATAACTGTCACTGACATTTATTTAACCACCAGTGGTATTATCTTGGTACAGAAAAGCGGTAATTGGAGATAAGCCGTGAGATTGCCGTGAGATAGCGGAAAACTACTGAATTCCTTCCACAAAATTAACACTCAGATTGCTTTTTATGCTATCCATCACTATAACTAATAACAAAAAAATACTTGTTTGCATTTTCCGAAGTACTGTAGTAAATCTTTGCATGTAAAAGGTCGTAAACTGAACACAATTATTAAATAAACAACAATGCGATGGTACAGTAAGTCGGCCGCACGCTGCATATCAGATGTCACCATGCGCTTTTCAAATCAATACGCTTCAGAAGCCTAAAATTCCAAACGTAAACTGGGCAAATGAAAGAAACTTGAAAGAAGTTTTGTTTTAGATTAATTCTCATTGCAAGATGTAGCTACTAATGTATCCCCGGCATAGTCAATCGAACCCAATCGAACCCAATCGAACTAAATTTCAATCGAACTCAATCGAACTCAATTCATGGATTGAGTTCGATTGAGTTCGGCAATCGAACGAAATCGAACTCACCGAAAAGAAAAAAAAATCAATCGAACCCAATCGAACGTTCGATTTTCGAACTCGTGATTTGTGTAAAACAGGCGTTGAAAATCCATAACCAGATCTTGGAATCTCGAGTTACTTCAACCCTGAGTGTAGCGCACGTGTTTTTCGTAAACGAAGAAATTCCGCAAAAATGGCTTCAGATGCGCTGTGGATTGTAAGCTTCAAATGTGTAGTAAAAGGCTACCAGAAATGCCGCTTTGACGTCATGGATGGCGAAGTTTTCAAGGTTTTAAAGGAAATAGGCGAGACAGGCCGGGAGACAGGCCGTGCATTCCGAATTGCAAACGAACACGGACAATTAGGTCACCTTCGACGTGTTCTGTCCTGTTCTCTTAAATGCCGTGGACAGTTTATAAATGTTATTTCTGACGAATGAGCTTGCGAAGAAGGCCGAAATAACTATTTTGCCGGCACGGAACACAACACGGCCTGGGTCCCAGGCCGGTGCATTATCGGTGGTTAACCAGGGGTATATAAGGGGGAGTTTAGCACGTGATAGTCATCTAGGCCTCTAAACCAGCCCAGTTCAGGGCTCCGTTTATTTTTTATTTTTAGTTTTTCAGATTGTTCTTCGCCTTGTTGTCGGCTAGCCTTGAATTTATTTGTAAAGCCTCAGTAGGATGGGCTACCAATTGTTGGAGCTTGAGCCATGGTTCCTACCCAGATTTCCTGCTTCTTTTTTGCCCACGGGGTTTTTTGTGGCAGGTTTTTTCTGGCCTCCGTGCTAATCGCGTTTTCATTGTATGCGGTTGCTCAGCTCCGTTAGTTTGTTTATTCCAACTGATTTGTATTTATATTCTTTACTCCTGCTTTTGTAGCCGGGATGTTAAGGTGGCTCGACTGGGTTTTTTAGGGGCAACACCGCTCAAGTTTGAGAACTAACCAGACTGTCATTAAAGTGCTACTATGATGAAATTCGCATGTTTTCTTTCGCAACCGTTTTAAAATATTAACAAGTACTCTATATGAGAAGCAAAATGCCGTTTACTGTTTTCCAATACCTCTTTTTGTTCCAGAGATATTCAAGTTTTTTTGCAAATTAGCAAAGTAGTGACGTCATACACTCAACCAAATTCTGATTAAATACTAAGAAAGTGATATCTCAGCCAATTTGTATTGAAAGTCTCTGATTCTTTGCAGTAACATTCTGCTAGTTGTGTTTCACAATATGAACTTGACAACTTGGTTACCATGGCAACATACTAGGTTCCAGATCCCCCAAATGCTTAACACCTTTCTGGCCAATTCTGGCATTCTCCGCTAATATTTGTAAATAATGCTTTACATGCGAGATCTAGCAAGCATATCAATGGATTTGGCAGACGTCTTGCCTGGGTTTAATTTTTCCGAATTGAAAAATTCTGAAATATTAAAAAAAAATTGATGGGGACTGGAAAACAGTGAGTTGCCATGGTAACATAATTTTATTACAGCTGTAGGTGTGTCACCTGAGGAACTATTAGTCTGCCAAGTTTCATTGGTCTCTGCAGAAAAATGACCGAGATAGCTTAATTTTTGTACTTGACAAAAAATTGGGTTGAGTAGATGACGTCATCAGTTCCCTAATTTGCATATTTTACGATTTTTTTAAGCTTAAATATCTCTGGAACTTAAATAGATATTTGAAAACGGTAAACGGCATTTTTAATCTTTCATTAAATACTCTTTGAAACGCCTAAAATTGATAGGGGTGAAAATTTGATCATAGTACCACTTTAACAATGCCATCGAAAAACGATCACCACAGCTGAATTAGGTAAAGATGAAAATTTGTTATGACCAGTGTTATTTTGACATCGGGGTTGTCATAGCAACGTAATGACGTCATCACGTTTATCAATTTCGTTCGTATTGCTCGGCACCAGGAGGTTTTTTCGGAAATCGCTCAAGGGAGCATGTACCTCCTATACCTGCCTCAATGTTGGCAAAGTTTGAACAAATTCTGTGAGAGCGTTATCGAAATTTTTGGGGATGAAGTTTCGAGGGTCATAAATACAGTAAAAAACATACTATTGAGATAATAGGGTAATATCTGAAGAACACGACGCGCTTTGGGAATGCAGTTTCATCTCATAGTAGTTTGATGCCATTTAAAATTGTGTATACAAAATTATGGGGATCGCCACGACCGATTGCGAAAACGGATTTGATGAGCGTGCATTCAGGTGCTCTTGTTGCCACTTTTGTAAATAATTTGGTCTACACCTACAAATGTGATAATTATTTGGAAACCGCTCGATGAATTTTTTTAAAAACTTGTCAATCTCGAGTTTTGTCATCAGTTTATATGGCCTGCAAGTTTCAAGGTCATTGAAAACATGTAAGACAATAAAATCGGGGCTCCAATGTACTACTTTTTTCTCCCAGATTTTGTGTTTACAAGTGAGTGTCCTCATTATTCACGGGCATTGTATTCAACTTTCATTTTCACGTGCACAACTCAGCAAAAAATTCATTTGCATTAAACAGAATGCTCAATCGCTTTCTAAAAATGTTCGGGAAACATGCTGATATGACTTGAAAACTGTAATAATATTTGTTACGCCATTAGACTGTAATACAGCAATGCCGAGGGTCTCTTTCTCCAGGAAACGAAAAGCTATTTTTGTGTAGAACAACAGATCAGGAAAAAAGTCTAAACTCACTGATAAAATACAAATGAATTTTTTGCTGAGTTGTGCACGTGAAAATGAAAGTTGAATACAATGCCCGTGAATAATGAGGACACTCACTTGTAAACACAAAATCTGGGAGAAAAAAGTAGTACATTGGAGCCCCGATTTTATTGTCTTACATGTTTTCAATGACCTTGAAACTTGCAGGCCATATAAACTGATGACAAAACTCGAGATTGACAAGTTTTTAAAAAAATTCATCAAGCGGTTTCCAAATAATTATCACATTTGTAGGTGTAGACCAAATTATTTACAAAAGTGGCAACAAGAGCACCTGAATGCACGCTCATCAAACCATTTTTTTCGCAATCGGTCGTGGCGATCCCCATAATTTTGTATACACAATTTTAAATGGCATCAAACTACTATGAGATGAAACTGCATTCCCAAAGCGCGTCGTGTTCTTCAGATATTACCCTATTATCTCAATAGTATGTTTTTTACTGTATTTATGACCCTCGAAACTTCATCCCCCAAAATTTCGATAACGCTCTCACAGAATTTGTTCAAACTTTGCCAACATTGAGGCAGGTATAGGAGGTACATGCTCCCTTAAGCGATTTCCGAAAAAACCTCCTGGTGCCGAGCAATACGAACGAAATTGATAAACGTGATGACATCATTACGTTGCTATGACAACTCCGATGTCAAAATAACACTGGTCATAACAAATTTTCATCTTTACCTAATTCAGCTGTGGTGATAGTTTTTCGATGGCATTGTTAATGACAGTCTGGTTAGTTCTCAAACTTGAGCGGTGTTGCCCCTAAAAAACCCAGTCGAGCCACCTTAAAGTTTCCGTTTTTCTATTAGTGGCACAGTGTATATCATTGTATTTCAGTATGAGTTCTGTAGCCCTGTCGGCTGTTGGTAAGGAAGTTTGAAGCTTCTGGAGCTCTTTAGCCTAACTGGAACCATGTTGTATTTCGGGTTTTTGGTCCAAAGTTGTGGTCCTCCCAGTCGCAATTCGCGATTTATAGCCTTACTGGCACAATATATTTGTATTCAATGAGCTGATGATCAGCAGAGGGCTCCCTAGCCTAAAGTGCTATTGTACAAGAAGTTTGTTTGTCTTGCAACTTTGCTGGCCTAACTGGCACAATATATTTGTATATTCAGGGGATTTTAGTCCTCAGAAAGTTCGTTGCATTCTAGAGATTTTAGTCCAAAGTAGTGGGCTCCTCAGACTTATGGCAGTTGTACACGAAGTTTGTTTGCCTTGCTAGTTTGTTAGCCTGGCTCACATAGTGATTTTGTCTTAGGGGTTTTTTGGTCCTAAGTAGTGGACTCCCCTGCCTTACTGGCAGTCAGTGATGTAAAGCTTGTTAAGGTCGCGTACTTACGCAAAATGATCGAGAAATAGTTATGCATCATGCTATATTCATTGACGTGAGATGGTTCGCAGGAATCCACAAGGACGCTACGCTAGTGGCCAGTGGTGACGGTTTTTTTCCTATCAAGAAGCAAGTTATTGAGTGTGTGATGTAACGTAGTTTATATTAGTTCTTGCAGTTGCTGTATCGTGGTTCGGGTTGGTTCTTGACAGGCCGCCTTCCTAAATAAACTTATTTGTCCTTAAGCTGTGTGCTTATTTGTTGTGAAGTGGAGGTAAAATATGGGGTTTCTGTTATAAGAATAAATTGTAAAAAGGCAGAAGAAAAACCTGTTTTGATGGGCTTGCTTTGGGGTTGCTTTGGGCTTGCTTTGTATAGGTTTACCAGAGCCAATCGAACGCAATCCATTTAATTGTGTTCGATTGAGTTCGGTTTCCGAACCCAATCAAACACAATCAGATGGATTGAGTTCGATTGAGTTCGATTTTTTCGTTTGAATTCGATTTGTTCGGAAATCGAACTCACTGAAAGTCTGGTGTTCGATTTCGTTCGATTGCCGAACTCAATCGAACTCAATCCACGGATTGAATTCGATTGAGTTCGATTTTCGAACGTTCGATTGACTATGCCGGGTGTATCAAAGCTTCAAAATTCTGCATATTTCTGAAGCCGTGAGATCCTGCATTTAATATTCACGCTAAAGCGTAAGTTTAATTTTAGCCCGACGGCTTTTTGCAGTCAATTTTTCACTAAGTGGCTTTACCGATCCTTCTAAAAATTCCATTTAAGTTCGAAGCAATATTGTACATTACCATTTTCCTGTCTGAATTCTTGAGAAGCTGCTGTCGTGATCAAGTCCGTGAATTGTGGTCAAAACAAAAGATTGCCTGACGAGCTAAAAATACTTCTTTCAATGAAGACTACAAACAATAGACTTGTAACAATAGAAAATAGCATTGGCCAATATCCTCTGACAATGAAGATTCGCAGCAGCTTTTAAGCATGTAAAACTAAGCAATTCAATCGATGAATAGCACAGATCTTTAAAAAATACCTACCTGTAGTTTGCAAAAGGCTAGACAGGCTAAATGACGAGCGACGCGTGAAAATAACATTTCGGGATCGAAAACGGCGGACGCATTCCTATCCAGTGACGTTTTATCGCCCACAGCGAAAAGTATTCCCTTGACAAATTAAAACAGTCCCTTGAGAGTATACAAAAATGTGTGTCAGAGAGTGCCACCAATGATCCCAATTCTTACCATTTTCCTTGGTAACCAAGCAAAATAGTCGAAAAAAATGGAGTCTCGCACACCACAGTGTTTGGAGCATCCAATTGGTACCTGGAAGGTCATGGTTTTGACTAGGCTCGATTTCCCGCCGTCCTCTCGTGTTCGGTCTTTCCTCCCCGATTCGGGGAGGAGCGCAGGCTCATTCCCCGAACAGCGGCTGGTAATCGAGCCTAGGTTTTGACTCCCATCAATCAGGGACTAAAATTTCAGATTCGACTTGAGAGTACCTTCAGTTAGTCCCCTTAAATCGTTAAAATGAATCAAATGAATGTATTTTTAATTGACATTTGGTACCAGGATCCCATCATTTCCAAGTACTGGCTGCAAGTCGAGAGAAGTGGTGTCCTCAGCATGGAACTTGTCGATCACGTGTTTTCCAAGTTCATCCAACAAGGCCTTGTCAAAGAAGACATCTTGGACATGATGGAGAAGTTTGGATTGATCGCAAAGTTCTCTCCCTCCCCAGATGATGTCAAGTTCTTCGTGCCAGCTCAACTTAAGTCATCCCCCGAGATCCTTTTTGAAGTAGAGCCTTCTGACCATGATCCCTGCCATGGACTTCTGTCCCTGCCCACTGTATCTTCGCTTCGTGGTTGGGTTTGTCCCTCATGGACTGTTCCCACAGCTGGTTTCAAGAACCATTTCCTGGTGTTCCAAGACCGGACCCGCCCAGTCCCCAAACCTGTATCTCAATGGTGCTTGGTTTGTTATCGGGAGGCAGGTAATCCACGATTTTATTCTGATTTGCAAGAGGGGTTTTATCAAAATTGTCCATTAAATGATTTTTGACAATACTGTTTGCTAGAAATAGATCAAATAATGCCCAGTTTCATTTTTCGGTGTAAAAATATTATATAAACTTGTCGCTCAGTGCGATAAGGAAGAGGGTCCCCTATACCCCTTTGCAAAACTGAATCACGTAAAAATATTTGTCCTTTTCACGCGTCACGAATAATTACCAAAATGTTTTCACGTTCACGCAAAAATCAAGGCGATCGCAGTTTAGACTTTAGCGCTCGGAAGGCGTAAAACCGCAAAAATTTGATTTGAGTGTTGCATATCACGTCTCGATAGCTTACAAAGTTTCATCTGTTCAAAACCTAACCACAGAGCTGTACATTTATATATGTTGTGGTTTAAATTTTTCTTTGGTTTAAAATTTTTCAAACCAGTTTGATTTTTAGTTTTCATTGTCTTGTATTGATTATCATAATCTAAAACAAAGGGAAATAAAAATCAAACTGGTTTGAAAAATTTTAAACCAAGGTAAAATTTAAACCACAACATATACTCGAACACTGAAAGAATTGATAATTAAGCCACGAACAAGATATGATTCACCAATCACGTCTAATTCAACTCTTCGTTCACGGGTCACGTTTAAGTTAAAAATTGCTTTCGCGTGCACGTGAAAAGATCTTGAAATTGGCAATCACGAATCACGAAAAAATAAAAGCTTCAATCACGTTTCATGGAAAAATAAATTACTCCAATCACGCTTCACGTAAAAAGTATAGGGGACCGTCAAGGAACTGCTCTTTTATGAGCTACTAAGAATAATGAAACTAACCACATAATATCATAAGAGTACTACAGTTCAATTTTTCAGAGTCCACATAATCTCAGAAGAGTACTACAATTCAATTTTTCAGAGTCCACATAATCTCAAAAGAGTACTACAATTCAATTTTTCAGAGTCCACATAATCTCAAAAGAGTACTACAATTCAATTTTTCAGAGTCCACATAATCTCAAAAGAGTACTACAATTCAATTTTTCTGAGTGATGATAATCAGCAGTATTGTGATTTCTATTTCCTTTTTTCTGTTTGTTTCTCCTTAAGCAAATTCAGAAAAACGTTTAAGGCAACTTGCCTTTCCAAATGTTCCGTTCAGTTCTGGTAACTTTGCCAAAAGATTTTTCAAAGCTTATTTGTTCTTCTCCTGTTTGATTTTCGTGAAGGGCAAGCCATTGAATACGGGTGGCAGTGCCGTAACAACATCGAGGAGTTGTGTTAGAGAATGGCGTCGGGCATGATAGAAAAGGTTCCTCAGTCTTTCTCAGCCCACTTAAGATATGAATTCAACAGTTTTTCAACTTGCATTAGGATTTAAAGAAACTGTGGCTTTCCTTCATTTTTGTAGCATTAATTTGTCTTCTTCTTCCATTCGTGGCACATCTCAAGGCTTACCAGTACAAGGCAATCCAGGGATGCCCGCATTGAGAGTAACACTCTTGGCCAGTGAGTGGAGTTTATCTATGGGAGGTTTGTCAACCATAAACAGAGAGCTTGCCACGTTATTGGCCAAACACAAGCAAGTAGAAGTCACACTCTTAGTCCCACAGTTTGCCTGTTCTGAGGAAGAAAAGAGAGCTGCCAGAAGTCACAACGTTGCCGTTAGAGAAGCAGAACGACGTCCAGGCTACACCGAGCCCCTCGACTGGTTGAGCTTCCCACCAAGAGACCTTGCCATTGACATTGTGCTGGGTCATGGAGGGAAGCTTGGTAAACAAGCCCAAGTCATTAGAGAGTCACACAATTGTAAATGGGTGCAAGTAGTGCACACTGCTCCTGAAGAACTTGGAATGCACAAAGACTATCCCAAAGCCATTTCCAAAGGTGAAGAGAAGAATAGAACTGAAGTAGACTTGTGTAAAATGGCAAATCTTGTTGTGGCAGTTGGACCAAAATTGACAGAGGCTTATTCTTCTTACCTGCGCTCATGCAAGACACGCCAAGGTATAATCCAGCTGACTCCAGGAACATTCAGGGAATTTTCAGACGTACAACAAGCAACAAACGAGAGTGACAAGTTCAAGGTGTTGACTTTTGGCCGTGGTGATCCTGAAGATTTCAGTCTCAAAGGATATGACATTGCTGCCAAAGCAATAGTTGAACTGAAAGACAGATCTTATCGTCTGATTTTTGTTGGCGCACCTGAGGGGAAGCAGGAAGAAGTCGCAGACAACTTGCTGCAAAGTGGAATCTCTAAAGATCAGTTGATTGTCCGAAAGTTTGTGACAAGTAAAGAAAGATTAAAAGAGCTGTTTTGCGAGGCTGATCTTGCCATTATGCCGTCCAGGACTGAGGGGTTTGGACTGACTGCACTGGAAGCCTTGTCTGCTGGTCTTCCCATTCTTGTGAGTGGTAACTCGGGTTTTGGAGATGCACTGCGCATTTTACCATTAGGCAAGCCACTTGTGGTGGATTCTGCTGACCCTAAAGAGTGGGCCAAGGCAATCAGAGCTGTCCGCCTGAAAGACAGAGCAGAGCGACTTGAAGAGATTCAAAGGCTGCGGACGAGTTATCAAGAGAAGTACAGCTGGGAGAAGCAATGTGAAGACCTTGTTGACACGATGTGGTGTATTGTTGGTAATTTTTGTTAGAGTACTTCGAGACATTTATCGTTTTGTGTTGGATTGTAGCGTACACTTAATTGCATTTTATAGTGCCTCGAACCTAATTCAAACATAAACTGTTTCTATTCCCTCCCTTTCTAACTGTTGTTTGCGAACATATATATAAAGCGAAACGAGACGGCGTTGGGTAGGGGTTCATGTGATATGTTATGTTTTTGTGAAATGTTGCGATTGAGTGGTTTTCAATTGAGTGCCGTAAAACTAAAACAAAATTAATCACTTTAACCAATCACAAAGGAAACAAACGTCCCATTTAGCCAATTAGAGGGGAAGAAAATGCATGAAGCCATAGCCAGCCAGCCAGCCAGGGCCGTAACCAAATCCAGAAGCTCTGAAACACTATTTTCAGCACTTCTCCTGAGGTATTTCTTCAGAAAAGGCAATCTCGTTCAACTGGGGATTATTTTCCCAACAAATCGTATTTTGTTTTTTAATTTTGAGTTAAATCTAGACAAGTCAAGTGCCTCGTCTTGCTTCTTGTTAGCTGCGGCCCTGGAAGCATGACCAGCATGAATCGCGGGAAAACGTGTTCGAGGGAGTCATGATTGATTTCGGTTTTTATGGGAAAGTGGCGCAAGTTTTTTAAACCAGTCATACAGCATAGAAATGCAAAACCAAAGTGAATGCGAGTTACGTTCGACACACAATTGAAAACCGCTCTAAATGTGTGAAAGAGGTGATTTTGTCCGAGAGTGTACTTCTGTGAAACATTGCTATTTTGGACATCAACTAATGGTAGTGTCAGGTTGATATGAAGGAGGTTTGGATACCCGGTCTAAATAAGCATAGATTTTTACGATTTTATTTCCCCGTTTACTCCTTAGTTTTTTTTCGATTGAGAAGATATATCAAACACTTGAGACAGTGTTCCATCGGCTGTCCAAACACCTCGAATTTCGTCCACGTCGTATTTTCAACTCTCTTCTTGGTGTTTGAAAATCCCGATAAAAAGGGTTCCTCGTGTTTGATATTATTACGTCTAGATTTTCAGAAGTGGTCATTACGCCGATATGAACTGAGAAAAGAAGCGGAGAATATCAGTGTTCATTTATTTCTAAATTTATTTTCTAGTATTTTGGGATAATTCTTGAGAACTACTCATTAAATTTATTAATAGTTACTTAAAATTAGTTTGCAATTCAGCAATAATTTAATTTTACAATTTCCTTCTTGTGAAGCACCATCGCACAACATGGATACTATTACTGGAACGCACTCCACTAATAAATGGTAAATACTAGGAATAATACTATCTGAGATATTTTGGACAACAACAAATGAAAGAAATTAGATTCATCGAGATGTCATAACCGTTAGTCATTTAAATTAATTAACTAAAGATAGTTTATCAATAAGACATTGTTTTACCAGTATAATGCTTTGTTGATAAATAAATCTATATACTGTACTGTCTACTTAATACTTTCGGCGATGGAAATGATTACGGAGCATGATAATCAACGATGCTGACACTACATAACAGACTACAAAACAGGGTACCTCGTTTCCAGGGGTGGGAGAGAGAGGGACCCTGAGAATGAAGTTGATTGCGGGCGGGGGTTGATTGTTATTAAATTTTTCCAGCAAGGACCCTCGTCATTTTTTCATGGAAACCCCAGCCCCTTCTCTGTGGCTTGTGTGAAGTATCTTCTGCCCTTTCCTCGGGAAAATGCAACAGCACCTGGGAACAAGGCCAGCAAAAAGAATGAGGCTGAAAAAAAAAACAAGCTGACAAAGAACTGGGGCAAGAGCAGGAAATAAATAATAGTAGTAGTGACGTTAAGTTGGCCAGTCGTAATTATGGTCAATTAATTAGCAATGTATTCCATTAGAAAACATGCCATTCCAGAGCTGTGAGCCAGTCATATGCTGTTCTGACTAGAAACAATAGGTCTGCTTTGTTGATGCCTTGCATTTACTGTGTTCTGCCACCTTAAATAACATCTTCAAGAACAATTACCTCCACACCAAAAGTACCTTCTAATGTATCAGCAGCGACACCATCACTGTCCTCATGTATGTTGTTTTGAGGTGAACTGAAACATTCATTGAAATTGTCACACTTGTCGAGTCCTTCATTGTTACTATGTTTGGAACAATAACCATTGCCAGGTGAATATTCATGTGGAACAGTCCTATCCCATTCAAGAGGCTTGCCACCACAGTGATTTCTAACATGCTCTGTAAGTTGAGAAGCATCTTGGAAACACTGGTAACACTTCACACATTTGTGCGGGACTTCTTGGCTGTGACTTTCCATAGTTTCAGTGACATCTCCTGAGTCACTCAAACCTTCCTCATTCTGAGTCTGCAAATCAACATTTGCCTCACTACAATTGCCTGCTACAACACTGGAAGAAGTCATAACAGACTTTTTATAATGTAGAAAGTGTACTCTTCTTATGTGTTTATTGCGGTTTGTTGAGATGGCAAATCGCATGTCACATTCTGAACACTTGAAAGGTTTCTCTCCTGTGTGGATTCTCTCATGATTCCTCAGACCATCAAGCCGTGCAAAGCTCTTACCACATTTTTTACATTCGTGCGGCTTTATACCCAAGTGAACCTTTGTGTGAATGCATAGAGACGATCGATGGAAAAACGTACTATCACAATAGGTACACTTAAAAGTTTCTCTTTCTGTGTGGGTTAATCTTTCATGATTCCTCAGATCTTCATATCGCAGAAATTCTTTTTCACATTCTTTACATTTGTGAGGCTTCATACCAGGATGAATCTTTCTGTGTTTTCTGTAAGTTGATTTACTTAAAAAAATCCTTTCACAAGCATCACATTTGAGGGGGCTTTCTCCATGAAGTGTTATTATGTGAGTTTCAAGGTCACCTGGTAGTTTGAAAGACATTTGGCACCGTGGACACTTATGGCGTCTCACCTCTGAATGTGTTCTCTGATGTTTAACAAGATGTGGGGCAGATGAAAAGAAACAATTGCAATGAGTACACTGGTAGGATAATTTCTTGTCACCACATACTCTCTGTGCATGCAACCTTAGTAGTATAGGACTCTCAAAACACTTGCCACATTGGCTACAACTGCTAAGATCCTCCACACGGCTTATTTCAGCTTGATGTACCTTCAAGTGGAACTGCAGATAGAGACGTGTCCTAAAGCCTTCATTGCAGTGATGGCATTTATAGGGTCTCTCACCAGTGTGAATCCTTTCATGAATTTTAAGTGCTGTCCAGTTTCGTAAGCGTTTACCACAATGGGTACATTTTGGGTTGTGAATTTGTTCATGATATTTCAGACCAGTAAATGATGTAAAAAGTTTCCCACAGTGACCACATTTCCGGGTCTTTCTAAGATTATGAACTCTTTTATGTTCTGATAAACTTATAGAATTCTTGAAGATCGTGTTGCAGTGGGGACATTCTACAGGCTTTTCCTCATGTCTTTTCATGTGTTTTCTCAAATACTTTGTTGTCTTGAAAAAGGAGTTACAGAAACTACACTTTAATTTTCTCTCCTCTGTGTGAATGTGCTTTTCGTTATGTTTTCTAAACCACGCAGCATTCCTAAATGTCTTGTGACATTCAGCGCATTGGAAGAGCATCTTCTCATGCATGCGTTCATGTACACGACGCTGTGACTTGGTCGCAAATGAGCAGTCACATTTCCCACATTTGTAAGGCTTCACACCGGTATGGCATCTTTTGTGCACTTCAAGCATTGACTTTGTTAAAAAAGCCTTGTCACAGTGAGTGCAGTTATAGGGTTTTGGTTCTTTAGTATGTGTTTGTTTGTGTTTACGGCAGGATGACCTTGATGAAAAAGACTTGTCACAGTGGGTGCACTTGAAAGGCTTCTCTCCTGTGTGCCGTCTTTCATGTGCTTTGCGCCTCGATGGAATACTGAAGGAACTATCACAGTAAGAGCACTTGTAACGTTTCTCTTCACCATGATGACTCTGCTTATGATAGCGTAGGTTTGTCCTACTAACAAAAGACTTGCTGCACTGGTCACATGGAAAGGGCCTCTCTCCAGTGTGAAATCGCTCATGCATTTTCAGCTGTGACTGTATCCTGAAACTCTTTTCACAGAATGAGCATTTAAATGGTAGCTCACCAGTGTGTCTTCTTTCATGTTGTTCAAAGCGACCCTGGCTCTTAAAAGACTTGTCACAATATGTGCAATTATATAGCACCGTAGACTGTGTAGACTTGATGCGCTTTGGGCGAGGTACTTTTCTTTTAAGTGGCTTTCCACGCTTTAATGGAGAAACAGACACTTGTACCTCATTAGATGGTGCCTGCAGCTCATTAGATGGTGCCTGCAGCTCATTAGATGAACTTGAAGACTGTACTTGTTCCTCATGTTTCCTGGCATGGGCTTTTAACTTCCTCTCCTCTCGGAAGTACATGCCGCAGTGTTCACATCTGAGGAGCTTTTCTATGGGGTGCAAATACAGGTGGGTTTCCAATTCCGAAGGAGAACCAAAGCACATGCCACACTGTATACAAGTGTAGCTCCTTGCACTTAAGCCAACAGGAGAAGTAAACTTTAAAGCTCCTTGATAAGTATTAGACATCTTAATTTCTGTTTAAGGAACCAAAATGAAGCTGTTGTTATTTAAACATGATATGAAGCATACAGCTTAATACAAAAGCAAAATTTTACAACGTCATAAGGGAGCATGAGAGCAATGCGAGACATAAAGCATAAAGGTAAGTACTAGTTAGCCAAACTGGCACTTGCCATATTTGGAAGAATGCGAAGGATGGAATGATGGGTTGATGGAACCAAAATTCTTGATTGCTTCAAGGATACGAAGCCTGCCTATCGGCAGCAATGTGTGATTCCAGAAAATATCCATACCATCCCTACGGATGGTCAATGGATATTCTGAGAGGGAGGGGGGGTTTAAACCCAGAAATGTCCAAGGAGTGGAGGGGGTTCATGGGCTGCTCTTTTTTCAGAGGGTGAAGAAACATGAAAAAAATCAAAGTCACTATGTGCAAAAACTGTTTTTTTTTTTCTTTTTGAAGTGGCTATGAGCCACTGAACTTGGAAAATGAATTAATAAAACAAGGATTTATCCAAACCACAACGCAGTCTAGCCTGCATCACAGAGTCTAATCTAAGCAATGGCTCCAAAAAGTTGTTGCAATAAGGTCCTTTGTAACCCCTCTCAAAATTATGTGTTTGTCATGGTTTCGAATAGAGTAGAAATTGCTTTATTGCTTCATTGATGAATATTTTACAAAAAAGAAAAGATTGCAAACAAAACCTGTTTGCTCAGGAAGTTTTGAAAGTTTGTGTCAAAGAAATTTCCCAAATGTTGTTGGAGACTCCGTGGCGCCCACTGAAAACAGGAATTAGTTTAATTAGTCATTTAGGCATCTTGATGATTAGCACTTCTAATGTTTCACACATTTAATACATCTTGTTGACTTATTTCTTTGAATAATGGGTATTTGCGTTTATTTCAAATGGGTTTGCTGTTAAAATTGAATCAACCACGATCAACAGAATAAGAACTTGTAATTCCGTAACAATTTAATGGCTGGTTTTTACTGTCACACAGCACAAAAGTAAATCCAAAACTATTGAGTGAAAAAAAAATCAAGAATATTACAGGTTGTAGAAAATTACTAGACATTTGTTTGTCCAAGTCTTGGGTTTGTATGCTATTCTGTACTAGTGTTATCCATCAAAATGTTCCACACAAATTTAAAGAGCATAGTATGGAAATGCCATGTTGATGCTCATGCAGGTGGGCATCAACATGGTGGCCGGAAATCAATGGAAACATCTGTAATTAACTTCTGCTATAAAAGGCAGTCAGAGCACTCTCAAAAACCTTCAACAAGATATATATTTAGGATTTCTAATAGCCAGTGAATGATAAAAATTCAGGGGTCTTGCAAGCGAATTTGGATGAATTTAGATGGCAGCACGTGAAAACCAAGAATAATTAAATTAGCTCTTGTTTTTCAACTGAATGAAAATCTACGTTTTAAATGAAACAAATCTTTGTTGAAAGAACATTGACCTACAAGTAACCTACACTCTAACATGCCCTAATAATTCTCTTCCACTACCCAACAGTCTGAAAACGTTTCTAAAAAAACTCTTGCACGCATTGCGTGCATACGTTTACATACATTTGTCTGAAATCCGAGCCGTCATTCCCGAGGAAAAACGTAGAACAATTTGTATGAAAAACTGAAATACGCACTCGCTTCCCACCATAGATGTGTCCTTCAGATTTAACCTTTTGCTAGATATATTTACATTGTAATTCATTGAAGTTGCATTAAACTCCGAACTTTTCCCAAACACTTACTGTAAATTTTGCCGTGTTTACCCCATCTAAGATGCCGTCAGAAACCATGAAAAGGTCTTTTTATTGAGAGCTAACCGTGAGCAGGCTAACCAGAATGTCATTAGGCCTATTAAACGGGAGCGCGCACCATTTAGGCTTTAGAACCGGTACGTTAGTACAGAATACCAGTCTGCAGATGTCGTACACTCAAGGTCTGGAAGATTGTCAAATCAAAAGCAAATATATTACTGATACTCACAAAATTATTCCTTTGCGTTTAGTAGCTGTGTGACCGTTGTAATTTGTTGCGTTCCTGATCGATTTTACGCAATAGGTGAGCTGTTACATTCACTGTCGAGGTAAACGTTCTCACAATACCACGAAAAGTTCAAAAATACTCTCACAAACAGAGCGATGCGAGCTACAACTCTGCGATCGTGAAATGGCTTGTCTCGTAAGCACAAAGGAGTTATGGGAAATATTGGGAAAGCCTGTCATGTATTCTACACCACTCGTCCACCCAAAAATCTCATGCACTTCGTTTTCCCACGAACGGAAACTGTTTATTACTGGCAAGAGATATTTAGAAAGATATTTAGAAAGTGATGACGTCATTAATTGTTCCACAAAAGGTAAATCACTGAATCAAGCATATGGCATATCTCTTGGAGTATTAAGTGGTGTTCAAACTTGGACACAAAATCAGTTTTGCCGCAAAGACTGATTTTTGTTTATACATGACATTCCCAGTTTATGCTTAACCAAAGGTGATACACTCCCAACAAGCTAAAGAAGACAGTTAAGGTAATGTGGGTACCTGTGTTCCACGCATGACCCTCTGTTCCACTTTAAAGAGTTGCAAATGGAAAAATTTGGCTTATAACAGAAGGAGACTGGAGCAAAGGGTGTTGCCTTGACAAAGGCGCAACAGGTGCCATCTTGTGCCTTTTATGATGAACATATATGGGAGGCGCGGTGGCCTAATGGTTAGTGCGCTAGACTCCGGATCGGGCGGTCCAGGTTCGAGCCCTGTTCGGGACACTACGGCGAATTTACTGCTGGCGGTAACGCTGCGATGGACTAGCATCCCATCCAGGGGGGAGTAGAGATACTCCTAGTCGCTTTATGCTACGGAAACCCAGATAAGCTCCGGCCTGATGGGCCACTAGGCCCGTATGCAGACCTTTACCTATAGGGTGCCAAGTTTGAAGAACACTGCTCTAATATTTTAAGAGATATCCATGATTCAGCTTATATCTTTTCGTGGAACAATCAATGACGTCATCACTTTCCTCATTTGCATAATACGAAAACATAAATATCTCCAACACAAAAAAGATTCGAGTTTTCAAAAAGGAAAACGCCATTCTTCTTTATTTTAAACAGCCTTAAAAAATAAGCAGCAATTCTTTTTTACCTCGTGGCCACTTTAAATGGTGAACGGTTATCAAAGGGAGAACCTCGTGACGATTTTTTTTTTATTCTTGCCATTTTACGTCGGAGAAGACAACGAGAGAAGCAGCGGAAGCACCGATTTTGGGTTCAAATGTTTTTGTATTTCTTTCCTGCTTGCTGCTTCCGCTGCACCTATCGCAGTCTCCAATTTCTTTGGCGTATATCAGAGGCGGATCCAGGGGAGGGGCCCGGGAGGCCGGGCCCCCACCTTATTTTTTCGGAATAGCGCAATTTCTAATTGAAGTGCCCGAATTATCTTCGCAGAATTCAACATTCATAGTCAAACCTTTAAAAGCGCCCCCCCCCCCCCCCCCACCCTTCTTAGCTGAAGGTCTGGATCCGCCACTGTATATTTATCTTTGTAATCTCGTTAAAAATAAATTTTCGTATTTTTCGACTTCTTCCATGAAACGCGCAGGAAGAGTTGTATTGGTGGTTTCACGCAAAATCACGCAAAACGCGCGTGGGTCCCGCACGAACTCAAAGAAATTTGAGAAAACAAGGAAGTGGACTCCCGAGGGGACTCTTTCAGGACAAACATGGCGGGCGGCGAGGGTGACGATCTCGCTTCACTGGATGCCAAAGCAATCAACGAGAGTGCAGTGGTTGAGCTGATACGAAGAAGGTTCAGCTGTGACAAAATTTATGTGAGTAGAGCACTCCTTGCAAGAAGCTGAAAGAACTTGTTTGTGTTTTATTTTTAGCTTTTCGGGTCGCTGCAATCTGACGCGCTCCGAAGATAATTGTCATTTTGCTGACGCGCTCCGAAGATCATTGTCATTTTGCTGATTGTTTTCTGTTTTTTAACGTGCTTCAATCCGTACAATTGCAGACGGCCATTGGTGATATTTTGCTCTCCGTAAATCCATTTAAAAGTCTTCCGATATACGGTACTGAGGTGAGAGTGCAAATCCTTGTTATATTGATCTTTGTTGATATTTTAGGCATAATACTGCAGGCACATTAAATATTCAAATACCTGTTGATACGTAGCACTATAAAGCTGTCACTACCTCAATGAATTGCGATCCATATTATCGAAGTTATAGACGTAAGAACGGAAGAAATGCGACAAAAACGAAAACAGAATTTGTCAACATATGGCTTGCATGGTCAAGTGATGTCGCGTGATGCCGCAATATTTAGGCGCAACGTTTGTTTAATTTGTGTTAATTTGATACAGCAGATCAAAACTTAAACAAATCCATTTTATTCTCGTACGAATGCAGATAACTTATCTTGCTGTAACAGATGTTTCATATCAGGAATATATAACTGCAATGTCTCAGATGCGGCAAGATAAGGGACCCCCAGCAGTTACATGAACCTGAAGTTTTGACTGTGAATGCATATATTGCCTGCATGATATTGCTAGCATACTTCAAATTTATATCACATGTTAAGTCTATGTTTGAGCCCAGTGACCCATAAGGCCAGACGGAAAGAGGGAACCACAACGGAAAGGGCCGGGAATTGGTTGTAAACGGTGCAGGGAAGTGGGAGGTTTATAGGTCCCCCTGTCCCTTCCATTAAGTCAACTACGTGTATAATTTGCCATCATTGAAGTCCAGAAATATTACAATTGAATGGAAATAAATTTAAGAAGTGCAGCTGATAAATTTTTGAGAGGTTAAGAAGTCAGTACAGCTAATTATATAAAGTGCTGTTGAGCAACCCATGGCCATCAAAGAATGAGCGTAAAACTAATGCTAATGGGGGGAGGGGTGTGTGATGATTGTGCAATTTTTCTGTTCTCAATTTTTTTTTTCTGTCTTGTGTTTGTGCAGGAATATTTTTTCACCTTTTGCTTGTGTAGCTAATAACCTCTAACTTGTTGTGCATGCATTTTTTTCTCTTCTTTTACTGTGCAATAGAATTTTGGTAATTGTCCATTACCTCCCCCCTCCCCTAAAAATAAAATGGTCCATCTTAAGTTGATATGATATTTCCCATCTTGCCAGGTAGTACAAGCTTATCAAAGTTTACCTGCAGGAGAGAAACAGTTTTCGCCTCATGTGTATTCTAAGTGCAAGGCTGTTCTTAAATCAATGTGCTGCTCTTCAAGAAGTCAGTGTTGTGTTTTGACTGGTGATAGTGCCTCAGGCAAAACAGAATCTCTCAAGCATATCCTGGACTACATTGTCAATGTGGTTGTACCTACACGGGCCAGCTTGAAATCTAAGTTTTTACAGGTACAGTGAAAAGTAGCTAGAACGACGACCAATGAGAAAGAGCTGGGCATTAATATAAGTGTCTTGTGATGCTTATTGTGATATTATCCAAACCTTGGCCTCTAGCTTATTCCAAAGGCTGCATATATTGAGGTTAATTTCTTAAAGTTTTCTTGCCAAGAATTTGATAGGCTTAATTAATAAGCTAAGATTTCTAAAGCATCCTGGCAAGTTTTCTTAACCAATATGTCACTGCGTTCTGTGTGGTACTGGCAGATTTTCTTGAGGTCTCACCAGCCAAACCAAGATCTTTTTTTGTATAGTGGAGTAAAACAGGGGAGAGGAAGCAGGGGGCATGAGGCAGGGGGGCAGGAACCTGCAGGGAAAGTAGAAGATGAGAGGGGTATGAGAGGCAGGAGAAGAGAGGGCAGGAAGTTGACTTCCTTAGAGGTGGTGAGAGCTGGAAGAAATTCCAAAAAAAAATGCAACATTGTGTTATGTTTTGCAATTAAAAATTACACAAAAAAAGGAAGGAAAGGGAGGGCAGTTTTTGTAGCATTTAGTATTTCTACTCCCCCCTGGATGCATGGGATGCTAGCTAGTTCATCGCAGGTTCCTCCCCAGCATTCTGTCAAGTAATTACCACCAACAATTCCCTGGTACCCATTTATACACCTGGTTGGAGGAAGACACTATCCCATTAGGCCCGCACACCACCCACTCGGGTCAATTTTTCACTGCATAGTCAATACTACTGAAGTTCAGTTAAGTCTTCATGATCAAGCTAGTTAAGGAGGCTCGCAATGGTTTCCAGCACTTTCCAGCTCTTAAACTTTGATGGGTCAGTAATGGGGGTCACCAGACTCGTTTTTGAGTTATAAACACTTAAAGGGAAAATTAAGGGTGTTTTTAACAGGTAAAACTGTTGCTATAGTAACCAGTGACGTCATGAAAATGACCTCAACTTATTCAGCAATGATTGGACATTTGTTTGATGTCATTATTGTAGCAGCAACTGATAAAGATTTGTAGTACTGGCCCATCAAAGTTTAAGAGATTGAAATTGCTGGAAACCGTTGTGAGCCTCCTTAAATAGAGTAATTTATATTTGACTTGGTAATAAGTAAATCTATTTGAAGTGTGTATTTACATTGATGTCAGGTTCAGTTTATTCTTGAAGCTTTTGGGAATGCCATGACTCTACATAACATCAACTCAAGCAGGTTTGCAATGTACTATGAAGTCTACTTTTCACCTGAATTCAAGCTATCTGGAGGTAAGTTTAGTGGTGTATGTGATCACGACCTGGATTTTTTTTTTTGGGGGGGGGGGGGGGGTGTTTGATGATCAAATAGTGAATCAATGAATACAGCTTTCCGATTAAACCAATGAATTTATTGTAGCATTGTACAGAGTCAAGCGCGTGGTTCTAAAAACATGTCTGTCACACAAGCTAAAATCGCATCTCAAATTACAGTATAATTAAATCCCTATCGTAACTTGGGGGGGGGGGGGGGGTAATATTATTAAGCAATTTGTTTATTTATACAAGTGTGGGCATGGCCTTAAATTATTGGCTTTTATGTCTAAATTTTATAGGCAAGATTCACCACTACATGTTGGAGAAATCACGAGTAGTACATCAAGAGAAGGTCAGTACATATGTGACCCTCCACGGGAAAACAGGGAATAAGGTGAACGCACGCGCACGGCACGGAAGCAACACATTCGCACGGTCTTAACTCGACACGCTTATCGTGCGATTATGCAAATTAAAACAATTGATTTCCAGCAACGTGCTTGTGGCCTTTGTTTGCATCTGGCTAACACGGTAGAGCTTTGTTTTATAACACGGTAGATTGACACGGTTATTTTCAACACGGTAGATTTCTTAACACGCTAAGCTTCTTAACACTGTAGATTTCTTAACACGCTAGACTTCTTAACACGGTAGGCTTAACACGTTAGACTACTCAACACTCTTTCTTCCTCGACCGAGTACATTCAAAAAGTAGATCCGGAAATCCTTTTTATAGCGAAACATTACGAAAAGAAATTGTTTGACGAATTACGTGTTTAGCAAAGTTTGTAGACTGCAAGCAGACCCTCTTTCACTTGGTCCGTAAAACGGCTTCTAGTTTTTCGCTCGCGATTTTTTCCTCGCTCGATAGACTGAGTCAAAGATGAACTGCCCGAGATAAACAAGGTTTGACTCGCAACAGCCCTGCGAACGCTAATTAGTTTTCACTGCATGGAATTGGAAACAACTAAGCTTCCCTGGTAAGTACGAACAATAGTGATGAAATTGCTCGATCATTTCCCTACCCGGCGAAGTTATGGTTTGTTGACACGGCCATCGTGTTAACATTTTGCACACAGTGACACGGTGACCGTGTCAAGATGACCGTGTTAAAAGACCGTGTCACCGAAACACGATTATCGTGTCTTAACACGCTGCTTTGTTTTAAGCGTGCGAGGAAAAGCAATAGCTTTGCTACTAATGAGGAAAGTGACTTACACGGTGCTACCGTGTTGAGACACGCATCTTTTGTTTAAACGTGCGAACGTGCCGTGCGCGTGCGTTCACCTTATTCCCTGTTTTCCCGTGGAGGGTCACATATAGAGAAGGCAAATTCTGAAAATAAGCCATCAGGACTTGTATCTGTTCAATATTTCTTTCACTGGTGGGCTTATATTTTCGGTGAGAGTCTTTGTACAGTTGTTAATCGAACATAACAGGCCTAAATCTAACAACAATGTGAATAATAGAACAATGCAATGGGGCCTATAAAAATGAAAATGTTATATGACTGATATCATCGGCTTATTACTTTCAAAGTTTTAAAATGAATGAATCGGCAGGCTGCCTGACTTATATTACCATGTTCATTTTCTTTGTAAATTTCACTGTTCAGGGAGGCAAGAATTTTCATATTTTCCACTACCTTCTGTACGGGATGGATGCAGATCAGCTTCAGGAGTATCATCTTACTCCTGACTATCCTCACAGGTCAGTGAATTGACCATAATCAGTTAAATCAATCAGTCATACAAGAGTGGTGAATACTTACTTACTTAGGCCCGTCGCTCCAGGTGGAGTGAAGTGGTGAATGGTCAATCAAAAAATATTAAAAATCTCCAGAGTGTTGGTCAAATTTCAGCTTATGTTTCACTGTCTATAATTTTTTCCTCTACACCATCTTCGCTGGTCACTTTTTATTATATTTCCGTGCATTGTATAGCTAAATCTTAAATTTTAGACATTTTTTCAATACTTATAAATAATAATAATACTAATAAATACTGATAAATACTTAATAAATTCAATTGCTATTGTCTGTTATTTGTACTAGATGTTAATAAAGGAATTCATATCAATTATCATTAATTTAATAACCTCAACTTAACTAAATTCAACCATTTTCCTAAAGGTACCTTGCCTATGACCCATCTGTTTCCCCAGAAGATAGCGCTAGCAAAGAAATTTTAAGTGAGAAGTATTCAAAGCTCTTAAGTTATATGGAGTCTGTTGGCTTTACAAATGAGGTAAGGTTTAACTTAGTATTTGATCAAACAGTAGAATCAAGAAGCAATTTTATTGTCATTTAACAATATTGTTATTAAATATAATTATGTTACTGAGTGGCATAACCCTGTATTTTAATTCCCTTGTCATTTATTTAATTATTAAAAGTAAATGTCATGATAAGCTGTTATATAATTTGATAATGCACCACTCCCTGGAGACAAAATTAATTTAGGTTTAATTGATTGTGCATCGTTTTGTCTTAATTTGGGTCTGAAATTGGGTCTTGTTTAACATAAATTTATTTTTCCCTTAACCTTGGGCTTTTCATCTTCAAATGAACAAGAAGGAAAGAGAAGGGTATAGAATGGTCCTTGAAAAATCATGGGTCTCGGAAAATTTTAGGCGAGTCTCGAAATCTCGGCGTAGCAAACTACAGTCTCGGAATCTCGAGCTTGCAAAAAACAAGGCTCGTCTCGGAATCTCGAATTTTGAAATTGACAGAGGCTTCGAGTCTCGCAAACCAAGCGAAAGTTTTAATCAGTTTGAACCGTCAAACAACAACGGCAACAACAACAGCAAAGCAGAGAGCTACAGAGCGTTAGACTAGCGCTGTAATAGTCTCGCGCTGGGATTTCTAGATCACGGAGTCTTGCGCTCGGATTTTTGAATCGCGGTGTATCGGGCTCGGATTTGAAAATAATTGTAAGTCTCTGTCTTGGATTTTGAATGAGGGTCTCGGTGTCTCGGCGAGTCTCAGATTTTACCATTCTATACCCCTAAAGAGGGGTAACCGAAACTGAACTATATTTATAAAGCCTTGATTTTCCAACTCGAATACATGTATTATATATGGATTATAACAACATATTTTGGTCTGAAGATTTACCCAGGCAGCACACCTTCCTCAAAATGTTCCAAGGAATTAATTAAATGCCGGACTGCAAGATTTAGGATCTCTCAATGCAGTTTATCTCTTCACTATAAATTTTGATGGCGGTCAAGACAAGTGTATTTTTGGCCTGTGATGATATTCAGAGGGGGGTGAGGTGGCCTAATGGTTAGTGCACTGGACTCCAGATCAAATTGCCTGGGTGAGCCCTGGCCATGGCATTGCATGTGTTGTGTTCTTGGGCAAGACACTATATAGTGCCTCTCTCCACCCAGATATATATAAATGGGCACCGGTGATAGAACTACCATCCCATCCAGGGAGGGAGGGGGGAGGGGGAATAAGACGTACTCACACCTAGCTAGTTGCTTCATGCTATCGCTATGGAAACCAGGAATTAGGCCTGATGGGCAACTTGGTTGGAATGCAGACTCAACCTTCACCTTAATTGAACTGTTAAGCATATATATTATTATCATTTTTGCCCAATGCAATGTCAGTGGTGAAGTGGCTTTTGTCTTGTTCCATTTTGCAGGAAATTATTAATATTTTGAAGGGTTTAGCATCTGTCCTCCACATTGGAAATGTCACATTTGGCGCAGCAAACCAACAAACAAATTCAGCATTTGTCAAAGACCCTCAACCTGTCCATTGTGGTAAAATTTACGTTTATATTAAAAAGACCTTACAGTAAATAAAATAATAAAAATATTATTGCAATTCTTAGCTGATCCCTTTTTTCTTAAATTGCCATAATTTATCTAAGGCATTATATCTATTTTATAAGTTTAAATATTAATATTAATATTAACAAGATTTACTGTTAAATATCTATCCAAGCTCATCTGGATGCAGTGTTGAGTGAAGTTTAAATTTGGAATGAGTAGTCACATATTGGGCAAATATTGGACTTATTTTAATTATTACATACGTGAACCAATGTTGATCCAATATTGCCTTATAATTTACCATATATGTAACTGTAATATTATAATAGATTTATTAAAATTGTACATTTATCAAAATTGATCTTGGACTGAAAAATATAGCAACACGGAAGGTTGATAAAATGTTAGTAATATTGTTATCAATTTCTTCTGTAGAAATACTAAGGCCAGCATTTCAAATCAAGCGTATGCGGGAAGAACCAGCTGCTATACTTAGTGTAGATTATATTAATAGCCCATAAAAATTTTGGCCAATCGCAGCATTTAATTTTATTACTCAGTGGCTATCCTTGTGCAGGTTCCCATTTTAGAAAAGGTAATACTTAGGTGCTTTGATCAAGGTAAAGAATGATATTGTGTGCACTTACATGATTGCTATAAATAATAAATTATTATTGCTCCATAATTTGTAGCCAGTTCTCTCCTTGGTGTATCAGTGGATGAATTGGGAGAGGCCCTTGTCACAGGAACAGCCTACCAAAAAGGTAAATAACAGTACTTGGCAAGTAATGATTTCAGCAAAATATATTAATTAAGCTAGCTTAAAGTTGTTAACTGTATAAAGGAACTTTAAACTGGTGTGGCTAATTTAAAAGGTGTTTCATTGTTTAATCATGTCATTATATTATAATTTTCAAAGGTGTGAAAGTTTCCATTCAAAAGTCTGTCAATCTGGCAGCTGAAGGACGGGATAACCTGGCCAAAACTCTCTACAGTCGGCTGTTCAGTTGGCTTGTGTTAAAGGTTAACAGCTGTTTAAAGGAAAGAGCTGGAGATGACGAGCAGAGGTAAATCACAGAATTAGCGAACACCTAGACAACAAGGCAGTGTTGAAACATGCTAAACTATAAAGTAGTTGGTAGTCAAGTCAAAGCAAAGGACTCTCCAATCCATAGATCCTTTTCAAGTTCAAATCACTTAATCTGCTGTATGTCGTATTTAATTAGTATTGTAGTAGTGTAATTTTGATGTGTTATTTTTTTCTAGTGTTTATTTAATAATATTTATTTAATTCAGGACTCTGTTTAAACTAGCTTTATAGCTAAACCAGATGCTCCTGTATAAATATTAATTTAAATAAGAAATAAAATAAATAAAAATTCCAATTGTCGCATCCCTGAAAGGCCGGCTCTAGACGTTGTGGAGGCAGTATATTAATATTATACAGATCAAAGTTGTGTGCCCTTGCTAGTGATTTAGTTGCTGGACTTGTAATCCAGAGGTCCTGGGTTAAATCCGCCTCCCTGCCCCTGGATAGATTTTTGTTTGGGGTTTCAAATTCAACTCCTTCATGCTTTGTATGTTAAGCTAACAGTTACTATCCCAACTGTTGGAATTTTTAACAAGTTTCTGTTTAAAATATATATTATACATTCTTTATAATCATATTCATTAATGGCCAGTACTTGTTTAGTCAGTAATATGTTTATCTTATAAATTAAAGTTATTTTATATTTTTGACAAGACCCAGAGTCATAGGTACATAATATGTGCAAACAGCACTGCAGCAATCTGCACAGATGGCAATTTACACTTATTTACATGTTTTTGATGCTAGGTGAAATTATTTTTGGAGGGATTTTTAACTGGATGTTTTTCTTAATGCCTTTTCAGGCATGCTGTTGGCCCATCAGTGGGATTGCTGGATGTCTTTGGATTTGAGAGATTTGAAATTAACAGTCTTGAACAACTATGCATCAACACTGCAAATGAACAACTGGCGTATTTCTACAACCAGCGTGTATTTGTTTGGGAACAGGTGCAGTGCAGTTATTTTAAACATTAATGAATTGTCCTGTTCCTACAGGCTTTTGTCGTCTTCACATGGTGCAGTCGCTATATAGTTGTATCTTACAAAGTCTTCATTTATATATGAAAGGTCCTTTTCTTAGTAGCTTTGTTGTGAACAAGTTATACATGTAGTATATGCTGTCATTTACCATTTTCAGGCAGAACTTGAATCTGAAGGGCTGCGAAATCAGAAGATATCATTTTATGATAACAAGAAAACTGTTGACCTTCTTCTTAATGTGAGTGGTTAGAACTTGTATTTTTTAAAAATTATTTACAAAAAGCCTTCAGTTGTTACTCTTAATTCAATTGATCTTATTTTAGAATAGCAATAAACGTCAAGAATAGAATCCCCAAATTTTGAACGGGAGTGGAGGTTAACAATTATGGAATTGGGAGGGCATGGGGGGAAATGCGGCGCGCCGCATCTTGGAAGCTGTCTGTGGTTGGGTTTGGATATAACTGGTATTGCCCATTTCACAAAATTAATGAAATAACTATTTTTTTATAGTTTTATTGACAAACTGGATGAAATGGCTGTTGTCATATTCTTACATATTCTGGTACCGGTAACATAAAAAAAACACTGGAAATGGTTGTTGTTTTTTGAATAAGATACTTATATATTCTGGAAATAAGGTTGATCAGTTGAATGCGCCCTAAATATTTAGTTGGCCATTAGTATGTTGAGCCAATCGATCAACCAGTGCTTTTTAAGCTTGTGCTGTGTCCTCTGATTTATCTTAAGGTGATTCCACTGAAAAAGAAGGAGTATTTAGAATTTTCTAAAACTTGGTCCAGTTCATAACTATGTTATGAGCGTTACAAAAATGCAATAAAAAATGGGGGTCACCGTGCTCGTTTTTGTGCAACCTGGATGGCTATTATAGTAAACATATGACCCACGAGGTTCATACTAGGAACGCTCATAATCCGAAAAGGGAACTATCATTTCTAGAAAAAATCATTTCTTGCGTTAAAATATCGAAGCAGTTCAACGAAATAGACTTTAATCTTACATAATAAACCATTTTAATTAAACTGGAATTAAGATTATGAAAGAAATTAAAGATTTTGCTGCGTGCGTGCGTAAGCAGCACTACCTCAAAACGTACTTTTTAAAGCATTGAAATATAAATATCTCAAAGTAGAGTATTTAACCTTTCTTTAAATTGCGATATTCATATATTGTAGTCAACCGGATGTCTTTTAAATTTATGCATTAAAAAATGGGGGTCGCCGTGCTCGTTTAGAAGAAAATGACCATTTATTTCTCTTCTGAGCTTAACCTAAAAGAAAAGCCGTAATGTTGTGTGTGCGCGCGCGCTCTTGCACGCGCTAAATGACGCGAAAACTCATGCGCAGCAAGGATGCGCAATGCAATTCAGTGGAATCATCTTAATGTTTCAATGACCCACTGTTAATTTCTACTCATGTAGCAACCACAAGGATTACTACCAGTCTTGGATGACGAAAGCCAATCTGTGCAGGCCACTGATGCAGGTTTTGTAAAAAAATGTGATAACCTCCATCGGAAACATCCCAATTACAACATGGCTAAGCTTTCATATCCTGCCTTCACTATTCAGCACTATGCTGGCACTGT
This sequence comes from Meandrina meandrites, assembly GCA_963693305.1. Lineage (NCBI taxonomy): Eukaryota > Metazoa > Cnidaria > Anthozoa > Scleractinia > Meandrinidae > Meandrina > Meandrina meandrites. The sequence goes on from OY855907.1 coordinate 37,118,472, forward strand.
AAGTTTCTCTAACAGGAATTAATGTCATTACTGTTCACCAAGTCAATAATATGTCATTTAATTTATGGCTGTTCAGATGTACAGCCACATATAAACAGTTAAAATAAATACCATTAACAGTAATAATAGTATTACTATTGTTGTTATTATTATAATTGTTATTATATTAATTATTATTGTTATTGTTATTATTACATTATTATTGGCTATCATTTTATCAGCGTTTGTTTACAAGTAAAAAAAAGTGATGACGAAGTGGACATATATGAAGGCTATGTATTATAATTTATTGCACAAAAATGACCCCACAGACCTATATTTTACAGACTTTCTGGCCTACCTTCCTCCTTTTAGCCTGTGAAGTTAGCTAGTAGCCAGCTCTTTAAGTCCCATCCTTGTTATCCCCATATGCTCAAGGGATAATAGATTTTTAATAATAGTTTAATAATTCCATTTTTTAGGTCACATATGTAACGTTGGGGTTTTTAAACAGTAATCGAGAAATGCTGGGTGCTAGCCTCCAAGAATGTATGCAAGGTAAGTATGGTATAATTTGTCTGTAGTTAAGAAATAGAAAACATGTACTGTGTGGAAGTTTGGGAGAACGAGAAATGTTGTGGGAACACAAGCCGATTGGCGAGTGTTTCCACAGCTTTTTCGAGTTCTCCCAAACTTTCACGAGTGTTTCTATAACTCGATAGAAACACAAAAAACATGTTTTCTATTTCTTTTAGAAAACACCGCGACAAAAAAATGAAAACAGCTTGTTAGCTTTGACTATCAAAATGTAAATTCTCTTTGCTTGCGCCATCATCACGTCAACAGCTCGTAATAGTTCTGTGTATCGAGTTATAGAAACATGATTTTTAAACAATCAGCACGCATATTTTCTTAGGACTGTTTTCTAATTTATGATATTAACTCTTCTTAATCTAAGCTTGAATAGAAGGGTTGAAATGAAGTGAATCTTCTTGATCTATGAATCCCTTCCATGTATTCTGATCTTTAGATTGCCGCATGGACATTTCTATTACCTTGTTGATTTCTTTCTTTATTCTCCTCACCTTTATGTGTAACAATGCGTTGATAATGTGTGGAGAAATTACACTTGGATCACTGTTAGAAAGTCACCAGAAAAAAATGAGGCTAGTACTATCAAAATCACTGGTCAAAGAGTGGGAAAACTTCTGTTAGAAATTTTGATTCAAAGCAGTTTGTTTATCAACACGTGATGTGAAAAAATTGTCATCCATGATATGAAACTAAATTCTCCAGACTAGGGCAAATAATAGCAAATGACGCACAGTAAAATATTTTGACATTTGTTTGTGTAGGAAGCAGTAATGAGTTCATCAGTAATGTGTTCAAAGCCAAGATTTCTGGGACCGGATCACTGGCACTACAGCCCGAAAGGTAATGGATCCAGATTAGAGCTGACATTGTGATATTACTATGTCTTTTCAGAATTACCAGCTGCATACTGCAAAATCTGATAATTTCTTTTTAGCATGAAATTGAATCATTATGGTTCTAATATAGCTGCTTGGGTTTTTATATGTATTGCATGAGACTTAGTGCCTGCACGTAATAATGTCATGCTTCTTTGAAAGTCATTTTGTCTTTCATGTTGATCACAGTTTTGGACTTATCCTTTTTCCTTTCATTTTCTGGCCCAGTTATTTGATCTATAGACTCTTTTCTTGTTAATTAGTATTTAAGTATTGTAAGTAAATTGCTACTATAATGTAAGTTTTATTAACATGGTAAGTAATTTTAGTGTTGTAACTAGTTTTAGTATTGTAAGAAATGTTAGTGTTGTAAGTAATGTGTGTATTGTTGCTCTTGAAGTCGCTTTTACTATTTTTCTACTTTTTTTTTTAAAAGACACTGTATTATTATGTAAATAATATGTTTATATACAAAGTTCTTACTCGAATAGTCAAATCATTGTAATTCCTTTAGAAATTGGTTAATATACAAAGTTCTTACTCGAATAGTAAAATCATTGTAATTCCTTTAGAAATTGGTTAATAAATTATTATTATTATTTTTTTAATTAATAAAATAATAATAATAATAATAATAATAATAATAAAGTTTATATAATAATAATAATAATAATAATAATAACTGATAATAATAATAATAATAATAATAATAATAATAATAATAATAATAATAATAATAATAATAATAATAATAATAATAATAGACTCTTTCCAAGATGTGTTCATTTCCTCTTTTTCAAATCTAACCCTAACACTAACCCTAAACTGAGTCCTCGAAATGAGTTTTACTTTAATAATACTTTATTCAAATACAGTATACAGTATACAAATGGTATTTGAAAAGGAGAACCATGAGGTTATCCCTATTTAGGTCCCCTAACTAAAATTACAATCACTGTCCACTGTCATATGTTCACTGTCTTGCAAACCAAACTCATCAGCATTTCCATAAGTAAGGTTAATGTACCAGAACTTGTTTTGAAACAAAGGTAAAAAAGGAAACCAACTTAAATTGGTTCATACAGCCTTACCTTAATTTAATTGGCTCTGATCTGTTACTTACAGTGTGATGTGATTTTCGTATTTCCATTTTCCTCTAGACTGTCAGCTGTACCTACTATTTTGAGGCAAATGAAAAAGAACAAAAAGTAAGGGATATGAATAAGTCTAACATTAGTTTCACTAAGGTTGATTTTTTGTTTACATCATTATTCTTTTATCTTCTCATTAGCTTAGGTGTTTTAGAAACTGAATTTAATCAAGCAAGCCAACAGATGCCAATAATTTACATCATTTGTGTCATTTAGTAACCATTGCCATTGTGGGAATATTGAATAAGATATTTTCTTTGAATAATATCTGTTTTGTAGGATGATGATGATGTCAGCAAAGGTCGCCCTATTAATATTGTTCATTAACCAGTTTTTCATCATCATCATCATCATCATCATCATCATCATCATCGATCATCATCATCATCATCATCATCATCATCATTCATCAGAAGCAGCAACAACAAGAATAATAATTTATTACACATAATAATATGGTCAATAAAAATATTTACCTGGGTTATTAATGAATCATTTTGCAGGAATCCAACTATAAGGCACAAGGCAGCGGTGTAAGTCTTATTGCAAGTGATAATGAATTGAAATCCCTAATGCACTTGAAAATCTTGTCTCTTTTCAGCTGATAGGGTAAATTATGACGAGTAATGGCGGTAATAATTGTAGTTTTCGTCAAATTTAGCAAATTGACAGGGGACATACAATACAGTAAAGTGAGTAAGATGAAGGAAAATAAAAGAGGGAAAAAGTTGGATATTTCACCCGTTTTTCTTTGTCTTCTCCTTCTCCACACTTTTCCAGACGAACTAACTGGAAAGACCGCTAGCCAGGTCTCTTGCGGAACGGTAGCGCTAAACTCGTACCCAGACCGTCTCGCTTTTCACTGCTCTTTGTTGCCTAACACAAATGACAACTTTCTGAATAATGAAGTGAAACTTTGATTTATTTTTAGTGTTCAACACTTGGCCGCCACTGAGACTCATCAAGCCAAGCAAGGTTTTCACACAGTTGGATCACAGATGAGGGTGAGTAGCTAATTCTGCTACGCTTCGGGTAACCTAAGTTTTCTTAATTCTCCCCTGGTATTACAGTACACAAAATAGTTAACTTTGTAAGAAAATCAGAACCTTATTTTCGTGAGCAATTAAAAGCGAGTTAGTCTCATTTGGATTGTCACGCAGTGGTGCTCTCTCCAAAGCGTTGCGTGACGACGAGAGTATTAAACACCTGCAAAGGTGACAAGTCAATTTTTTCCTGCCACATTAAAATACGTAAAGTTCAAGTTGAGATATAGATTTTGATACAGATTTGGATTTGGCGGCCAAGCTAAAAGCCTCCATATAGCGGTTCCTTCAAAGTTGTTCCCCTAGTACTTTAAGCTTATTTTAATGGATCAAAATGTATTCCATTTAGAAATGTTTGTATAACCCTTTCTTTCGCAGACGTCTATTGCAGAACTGATGGAGAAGGTGCTGTCATGCGAGGCTCATTTTGTCAGGTTTGGTTTTTTCATTTGAAGCTTTGTGAAAAGTGGTCCAGTCGATACAGCAACGATTTTTTAATCCGGACGTAGTGGGTTTGAATCTTTCTAAGGTCATATTTTTTTTTTCCGTTCTGTGTGGTCCCTCATTTCCGTACTAGGCCCAAAGCTAAGACAGAAATACATGGATTTATTTTCAGCGCTTAAAAAATTACTATTAAGGTAATGCTTCGATTTCGAGATTGTATAATCATGTTCATGCTCGTGGCTCAACATTGTATAAAAATACAAACACACTCCTTTTATTTGGTTCTTGCTAGGGATCGTTCATAACAGAAGCACGATTGCGAGGAAATAAAACTTTTGAACGTTGTGCGCACACGTTTTCATGGTGAAATATAAGGGCTCTTGAGCTTGCACTCACTCGTCCCTGAGCGGTTTTCATTTGAGTGCCGTGAGAACAAGACCAAAGTAATCACTCTGGCCAATCACAAAGGACACAGACATTCCACCGAACCAATCAAAACTCGAAGTAAAAACATGTAGCCGACGCGAAGCGCGGGAAAACACGTGTGAGCGAATAATGATTGGTTTTCCTTAAGAAAGTGGCGCGAGTTTTTTTAACCAATCACAAAACCAAATCAAACACAAAATACTTTGGACATTCAAGTGGAAATTACTCTACCTGCAGCGTGGTTCACCTTCAAGTCCTTTAAACTTGATTGGTTGTTTATTTGATAGGTGCATCAAACCAAATTGGCACCAGTCTCCTGATCGTTTTGATCCTGACGCGGTTCTCGCCCAAGTGAGGTCGTTAGCTGTTGTTCAGACGGTGCAAATAAGGAATCTTGGTTTCCCTGTTTGGTTTACATTTGATGCCTTTGTTAAAAGGTACTGACCTTTATTTACTCTTGTATTGCATTCTGTTTTTATCTTTTTCTGACAGCCAACAGTTACGCTTTAGTGTAGCCACGCAACTTTGCATCCAAAACGTCTAAGTTTTTAAAAACATTCCTTCGAATTCCTTGTACTGCAAACCATATTTTTCTAAATAATATAAAAATCATAAAGTCTGCTCTCTCGTCTACAATCAGTAATTATCTCCAGTTACGTAACATGAAGCGGCCAGGAATATTAGCACTCCCTGTTGGATGGGATGCTAGGCTATCACAGATCCCCCACCCCTCCTTACAAGCTTATGAGAGCTGCTACGGTACTGAATGATTTACTCACTTAATCTTTCATCCTTGGAGACCAGGAACAGTTAATTGGCGAGAAACTAGTTAAACCCGGCAAAAATCGGAGCGATGAGGGTTTCAAGATGAGCTGTACGAACCTCACTTTTGTCGCTTCGATTTTGTCGGGTTTACTTCGTTTCGCCTCGACTAACTGCCCCTAGGTTTTCGAGGATGTTAATCGTGGAACCAAATTAGGGGTGCATGTTTATAAAGTACCATACCGTAAAATTCCGGTTATAAGCCCCCCGCTTATAAGCTCCCCCGGTTATAGACCCATCTACCTGAAAACAATAAAATACATCCGGTTATAAGCCCCACGGATATAAGCCCCCCTCTGCTGGATGACAGTACTGGACAGGGCTAAATGTTGCTTGATTATGACTTTAAAACGTATTTCAAGCAACACTGCCGTGGCTCGTTTCGAAACGTTTTTTTTTATTCCGCTTATAAGCTCCCCGGATATAAGCCCCTCCGCTTATAACCCCACCCAAAACCCCTTACGAAGTCGTATAAGCCCAGGGCTTATAACCGGAATTCTACGGTATACGCCAATTTTTCCGACTGTATTGTTGTTAATTAATTGAGAATTGAACTGACTACAAATAAACGCTCATTTAACAGGTTTGGCATTGTGATCGGTTTGCTGCCAAACGCTCACATCAAGGACATGAATCAAACCTGTCAAAAGATGCTTCGTCAGCTGGCTGATCCCAGAGGATGGAAGATAGGAAAAACCAAGGTACATACAAATTCTCCTCACTGGCCTCTATACTTTGCTAAGGTTCTAGCTGGGAGAATTTGATAGTGCATCATTCCCTATCCTACAAGCAGGCTCTTTTGTTTGGGGTTAGGGTTTCTACGCGAGCGGCAAAGCCCGCTCGCATCTCGGTCACGCGACAGCCAACGTGAACCAATACACGAGAGCTGCTCGCAGTCTTATTTAGTTTAGTTTGTAAGAAATTAACCAGTAACTGAATTTTTACCGTTGTTTACAGGTCTTTTTGACATATTGGTGTTTGGAAAGGTTAAACGTGTTTCTGGATCGACTGGGATCTGTGGCTGTTGTTATACAGAAAGGTAATTCAGAGATCTTCGCTGTCAACGAGAGATCTCCGCTAAACTGCACAGTGAAACAGGAGTTGTCAGCTCGTACAAAACTAGCTGGATATCATGCGGTTGTGCTGCGTAATGCTTACATGATGCGAATTAGCTATAGAGTTCCGTCCTGATATGTAAAGACAATGCTTATATTTGATCAGTAACTGCCACGGGCGTAAAAGTGGCTTCAAAAAGACGCAAACAGATTGAATCTCAGATCTAGGGGGACCAAAAGAGGTAGACAATTAAGAAGTCACTGAGAGGTACAAAATTAGGGGGCTAGTAGAAGTACACAATTAAGTGACCAAAGAGGGCCACGAGAGGTACACAAATAAGGGGCCACAAGAGAGGTTGCTCTACAGATAATGATGATCACAATACAAGTCGTTCTTCTTTAGTTGTTATTGTTGCTGTTGCAATCATTAAAAGGAATGTTTTACAGTTTTCAGAGGTTGGCGGGCCAGAACATTCTTTTCCAGGCTTAAACGACTCAAAGTGGTACAAGAAAACACTGTCAAGAATTTTCTAGATCCGGTGAGTGTTGAATATAAATGTAAACCGGCCTAGAAACTTGCTCTCCTTTTGCTTGGTCTGTTATTTATTACTATGTCAACATTCAAATTTTCTAGCCCCATACATTCCGTATGATAATAGGTACGAGAATTCGATAAACATAATTTTCCTTTCGTTTGTTCATCAGTTTACTCTCGTGATTTTATTAACGTGGATGCACGAACTCGTACTTAAACCTGTCTACAACCTTTCGACCTCGTAAAAGGAAAAAAAACTCGCGAACTCTTAATTTTCTGAGAGACATAATGGAAATTCCACAGGAATTTTAATATTTGATGTTTGATTAAAAAATTGATACCGCTTTCACCTGCATTGGCGGAATACCCATGCAATAGTCGTTACAATTTTGCGTTATTCTTGCAGATCGGCAGTGGAAGCGAATTGGTATTTCAACATAATTCCAATCAAGCGTTGGAAGAAGATGCGAAGCAAAAGCTGAGACTAAACGAGGTACTGCAGCGTGCAGCGTGCAGCGTGCAGCGTGCAGCGTGCAGCGTGCAGTGTGTGATACAACTTATTAGTATATACCACACAAGTGAATTGCGCTGTTCGCTGAAGTCAAAGAACCGTGAACTTAAAACTAGTTACAATGCCTTTCGGGATTGTCGTGTGTACTTTTCTCAAAGTAGCTGTACGAAGTTGTTTAAAAAATTTTTAAGGCTATATGTACAAAGTTTAAAAGATGAATTAAAAACCAAACATTTTCGACTTAAAAGTCTGTTGATGCCGTTTAGGTCGAAAACGTTTGGTTTTTAATACATCTTTTAAACTTTGTACATATAGCCTTAAAATTTTTAAACACTGTATGAAGTTGTAGCTTGCATTGTTCATTTCGTATTGGGGAACACTTGTGTCGTGTGTTTTATATTTATAGACTACGCCTTCTACTCTGTCCAGCTTGCAAAAACGAATTCGACCCGACGCTTGGCCAATAACCCACATTAAATTATGTTTTCCTCACTCGCCCTATGCGGCTGTACACTGTCAGCAACAAGTACAAACCTTTCATTTGCTAGCTTGCGAGCAGGCTCTCCGCGCGAAAAAAAAATAAGACCAACTGTGGTGACGATGCTCGCAAATCAAATAACCTCCTTCCCTTCTTTTCTTTTTTTTTTTCGCGCGGAGAGCGCTATTCATTTGCGGGCATCGTCATCACAGTTGGTCTTATTGACACTTGTTACTGCTGTCTCTTGTTTAGCAAGCCAACGTGCAGAGACAAGCATGGAGTCCCACCTTGTTGAATCAAAAGAGTCCCTCTGCTTCCTCACAGGCAACAGGTTTGTAGTTTATTGTTATTGTTTCCGCCTTGGAAAAGGACGTGGTGCAGGTATGCGGGTGATGGAATTTACCCACAACTATTGAGTCACTTTTTGGTGTTAAGATAACTTTGAAGGTAGAAGAACATCAAAGTGGTAATAGAAATCCAAACCGAACAAGGATGGTTAAGATTGAGGCGGATTATGAACAAACCCTTGAAAAAAATCGTGTTGCAGGTTTTTTAAAGTCGGTAACAGTCCTTGGTATCGGAAAAAGTCGATTCTCTTATGCTCCCCCTAGCCGGTGAGCAGGCTTTCTTCTTGGGGAGTGCGCGAGCGGCGCGCGAAGCCGCGAGCTACGTCCCCAAAGTGAGCGTGCAGGCTATACTCTCCCAGGATGGTATGGTAGCCCATTGCAGACCCCCCACCCCCCGTCTCCTCCAAACACCTTGTTGAGTTGCCCCAATAATTTGCCGGATCCCATTTGGGAAGAGGCGCTATGAGAGTCTCAAGAACACAACATAATGATCCTAGCCCGCAAGCCAGCGGGTGTTTCGGTGAATGCGCAAAGCCTGTGACATGTCACCGTTTACGACAGAACCCAGACCAGCTTGAGCCGAGAACACCTAGGCACCAGACTGGTTGGCCTGTACTCGAACGAACCGTTCAATCCGGAGTCTGGCTTACTACCACAATGGCTTCACTAGAAATTGTTTTGTCACTGAATACGTACAGACGGTCATCGGAGCAGATCCAACTTAATCAGAAGGGGAACGATCTTGACAAAATAGGAGAATGTTTAACTAGCGATCTTGCAAAGGAATCTTGCAAACTTGTGTTTCATGCCCTTCTTGTTTTCATCCATACATGCTGAAACCTGCTTGCTAAACTAGTCAGTAGAAATTATATTTAGCTGTCTTTTAAATGTGGTCCCATTGAGTTTCGTATTTGATCGATAATTGAGTAATGTAATTTCTGATGATTGAGTAATGATATGGGAACGATTAAGACAGAATTTAAAATTCTGAAAGCCCGAGTCGTAGTAGTAGTAGTCCTAGTGCTCAGTATAGTTTTGTTTAATTTTGGTTCATCTCTAACATGTCCGGTTCCTTCTTTCCTTAGGTTTTGATGACATAGATTCCCCGGATGGATTTTCACCGACATCTCCTCGCCCCGGGTCTCCGCAGAAGAAAGTCTCAAACTTATCACTGGGTTCTATCTCAGATCTGTTCGGCCCAGACTCCCCGACTCGCCCCGGACCCCCACGGTCAAGGGAATCCGACTTGTCCATAATGTCCATTGAATCGACGTTTTCAGTTGTGAGTTGTTGTTTTTTACATTAGTCATGTACATTGTAAATAAATACACTGAAACGCACCAACTTTCATTGTTTGTGGAATCTAGGGTTAGTTTGGTTAGCTCACAAGTTCCATTATATTTGGAGAACTGAAAGAAGGGGGAGGGGAGGGTCTGGGAGTCAGAAATGGATACTGATGTAATAATAATGTTGGCCCGACCCCCGTCCGGTCTGCAAACATTTTTTTTCAAAATGCGAACTAATTTTTTACACATATCGTGTTTGCAAGCAATTTATTTTGTCTTTTTAGGCCCTGCGAACAATCTTTTAAATATTTTTCATACCCCCCTCCAGAAGGATTTGCATTTTTGAAATTGATCTTGTGGTTTTCTTTTGAAGAAACGTTTTTTAAGTTAAGTTTTATATTATTCACTTACAGGAATCTGACGATTTTGACGCTGCGCCACAAGTTTGGTGTAAAATCACCTGTTTCGAAAGAGAATCACCTCGAGGAGAGTTCTTTATTGATCGCCCTTCAATAATTATTGATGGCTCTAGCAACGCGTTCGATGTAACAAGGTACTTTATAGCATAGATTTATAGCATGCGAACACGTTCACCTCTTGGGGATTCGGGCGTTCCTCCCACTTTCTAACTCCCGAGCGCCAAAATCCCCAAGGGGAGATCCCACGGGAAAACTCTACCAAAATTATTAGTAAACCTGACTACCGTATTGTTAAACAATAGTTTTGACTTCAGTGAACCGCTTTTGTAATTGTTGTGTTTTATAATTTCGTATCAAAAACTGCATGTCTTATAAGTGAACATTTCGAGATACGGTTGACTAATGAAAATAGAGCGAAATTAAACTACGGCGTTTCGATGTCATCTTGGCGCCATTATCGAGTGGAAAGATAACGATTGCAGTTTCGAGTTTAAATACAAAGAAAGGTAACAGAGTATATTAGAATATCACCTTTATATTAGAATGTTTTAAAAAACGTTTCACGGTCATTAGCGTTCAAAGTGTCAGCGCGTGCTGTATTTTAATTAAATAAGTACTTTCGCACGTATTGCGTCCAGCTGCATAATTAGTTTGGGTCTTCGTTCACGAATTAGGAGCATTTCGTGAACAAAACAATCCAGTTTTTTATGGCATTTCTTTAACACGCGTACGGAAAACATTTTTGTTAGATTAGGGTCTGCGACACCGTGACTTCTTAAATAACTTATATCGAGCTATGTTTTATAAAGCCATTTTACGATGCACAAAATTCACGTAAAAAAACTAAAAACAATAGTCTACGATAGATGGAGAACACTTAAGATTTAATAATAAACCAAAATGGAACCAGGATAGTTAAGATTGGATTAAGATGAAGTTGGATTACGATTGGAGTTGTTAACTTGCTTCCATTGTCACTTTCCAGAATCGGCCTGGGAACCTTACCACCGAGTTCTGACTCTAAGGTTACGAAAGTACGTAGCTTCGTTGGAAAGGTGAGCTCTCTTGTTTAATATTTTCTCTGAGGAGCAATTCTCAAGTGGATATCTACTCTTCATCAGAGCAGTTTGAATGGATTGTAGAAAACTAAAACCAAAGCAAACACTAGTCACAGAAAACGTAACCCACAATTGACCAGCTCGCAGAGGCTTGCTCGCTCATTTTATAAAGTACCTCCACCGTAATTTCAAAGATATCGGTTTTATAAATTCCGTCCAAGCATTGGCATTATTGTAATTTTGTTTAACACAATATCGTCCTTTGTTTGATCAACACCAAGACTTTGGCCAAGGCATGCTCAGAGTTTTCATTGTCGATTTCCAGCTAATCAGCAGTCTCGACCCCAGAGTCTTCGGTTTTTCTTCCCCTATGCACATGCGTGAAAGAGCTCTGGAGTCGAGAATGGCCAATCAGCTGGATGAACTCTGAGCCTGCGCACAACGACAGGAAGTCTTTGAATTGCGGAGTCTCAAAAAGGACCTGGCCAGTCTGTGTTCTTGGTGTTAACCAAAAAAAGCTCGCTCTTTATACGAGATAGTGCTTGGCAAAAACTCGTGCGACATGTTCCAACCATAAGAGCAAACTTCATTTCAACCAATCAGAAGTAAGACAAAATTAATAGTGACTTAGGTTGCACGCGTTTTCCCGCGCTTAGCGACGGTTGTACATTTTCCCGCGCTGTGCACCAGTTGGACATATTTCCGCGTTTCATAACGTTTGACTTTGTTTTATGACAGTCATTACGCCATAAAATAGAACTTTTTTGTGTTTTTTTTTTCGGTAGTATAAATGTTTCTGTCTTCTGACCATGTGTTTAATTTGTTATGCAGGGTGTGGAGATTGTGTATGATGAACAGGGCAATGTTTGGGCCACTCGAGGAAGCAAGAGTAACATTTTTGTCAAGGTAGGAGAGAGCGTGCAGTGATCTGAAAATTTGGGTCGCCCACTACCTCTCGGAACGAGTTACTTCATTGGTTCTTTAAACTGATAGATAACAGGTCATAACAATGCCCCTAGTCCTGAATAACAAAAGAGGTAGTGTTTACAGCGGGCGAATGAAAATAGAGGTTCCAGAGAGGTAGTGTCTTACTGGAAAATTTACGCTGATACAAAGAACGTTGACGCTTATGGAACTCATGCATACCAACTCTGATGCTGTCTCTCGTCGAACTTGAACCTGCTTTGACTTTAACAATGTTTGACGAGATTTTTGTGCATATCACTGGCAGATGATTATAACCCGTGAGAAAAATGAAGACAACTTCTGTCAAACTTTTGTCGAACAACTCTCGCCGACTCTTGTTTTCATTTGATTCAGCTTTAGTACCTAGATTTGGAAATTCCTCTGAATCTGAATATATTACTTGCATGGCGAGGATCACACACCACGACATTCTCGTCCCCAGAGGCCGCGATCCTTTTGGTCTGCGCCAGGGATCAAGACCTCTGGCCGGTCCCAATTTCTGAGCATGTGTAGAGTACTCGCCCTGTGTTTTTCAGCCAATCAGATTTGTCTGATTTGACAATGAGTCATTGAATCGCGGACTTACGGTGTTTGAGGCGCCAGAGGTCTCGATCCCTGGCGCAGACCAGAAGGATCGCGGTCTCTGGGGACGAAAATGATACCACGAGCAAGTAGTGTTTTGGTAATGACCGTTCTTTACGGTGAGATTGATTTTGTGTTCATATTATGAAAGCTGTTGGTTGATTTGTTTGTAGGGTCATTTCCTATCCGAGGAGGTGATCGCTTTACAAGGTGTGTTGGAAAAAGATACCACACTGCAGGTAGGTTGTTCAGTTACTTATTCATCTAATTTTAGATTTTAGACCAGGCGTATTGCTAACCCTACCTCTTCCCCCCACCACCCCAGAAATTCGTCAGGTTGCCCTGACGGTTTGGCAGGACCACCCATTTACATGTATACACCCTGGTGGAGAGAGGCACTGTTAGAGTAAAGTGTCTTGCCCAAGAACACACTACAGTGACCCCGGCCAGGGCTCAAAACATGGACTTGGCGTTTCAGAGTCCAACACGCTAACATTATGATTGACTAAACTACAATTTCTCGTTAATACATTCCATACGTTGTTAACGTACATGTTACGAGAATTAAGACACCGGTCATAACGGGGAAATAGACCATACTCGTATTCTCGCTGTTGTACTGAAACTAGCTTACAATGAAAGCTATCCAAATGACATGATTCTGGTATTTATGATATTCCCCCGCATAAGCCTCCATTGCAAGCTACATCCAGTCCAACATACCGAGAATACGAAAATGGTCTGTCGTCATCATGACATCCCTCTTTCTGCGTTTCAGGTTTTTGACTGGGAATCTTTCGCTGCCACAGTTCGCCATTACTGCTCGCAGTCGAAGAATTTTGACTCCTCAATCGAGACTAGCATCTTGTCGAGTACCTCGATCTACTTTAGCTTTGTAAAAGATGGAGAAGATGACGTTGACACGCCATGTTGGGTTCAACTTGACGTGTTGCCAGCCATGGAACAAGGAAAAGGTAGTGTCACACGAGGAAAAGATGAAAAAATCACTTTTATTGTCACGTAAGCAAAGGGTAACTTGTAAAGGTTACTTGAAATGGCACGCAATTATAAGGAAGTGTTCCGAGAAGCAAGGAATCCCCTGAGGAAAAGATGAGAAAAAGGAAATCCCACGTACAAGATATCTCCTGAGGAGGAGGGAGTTCCCTGGGGAGATCTCTTCTGAGGAGATGTCTCCCGAGGAAGAGGGAATCCCTAGGGGAGGAGATCTCTTCTAAGGAGGAGGGAATCTCACGGGGACGAGATCTAGGGAGGAGGGCACCCCTAAAGAGAGGAAAGCCCCAAGGGGAACTTTCTGTTGAATAAGGGGAGAAAAAAATTGTCACGTACCACGCAGCTGTCTGCTTTTAGTTTCACTGCGAAGTTTGAAACCAACAGAAAAAAAATCAAATCCTCAAGTTACTGGTGCGGCATCGTCGCATTGAAAATCGAATTAAGAATACGTTGATTTTGCTTCTTTACAGCTGCCTGTAAATATGCCCGCGATAAAAAACTGCAGGAGAAACAAAAGATGATGAACTCGTTGCCGCCAATTCTTCGTCCCAAAACAAAGACATCACGTGAATTGGCCGCTGTGGCGCATTTTCAACAGAAGATTCGCCCCCGCCGGTTCGTCGACACGGACAAGTTCAATCGAAAGCAGTGGGCTCGAACAGAAGTGGCTATGAATCCGTTTCTGTATGGAAAAAAGGACGAACTCACTATGGTTCGTCAGAGCCCCTTGAAAGGGCTTGAAACGAAGGACAAGAATAACCCTGAAGAAAGCTTCGATGGCGCCTCCCCCTTGCCCCAGTCCCTGTCGGATGCATTTGGCAATAGTTCTGACGTGACGGATGCAGGACCTGGGCAGATCAATGAAATAAACTTGGAATTTACGCAGGGGATCGGGAATGAGTTGCAGAATCAGGAAACGAAAAATACGGTGACATCGCCATCTGGTCGCGAAAAACCCAAGAAAGTCTGGGCCAAGAAAAAGTTGGCTGACGACAAGGCTGAAAAGGCAAAGAAAAGATCTTCGTCTAAATTTAAGTAAAGTTAACACATTGCAGTCTATCCACCCTAATCACCTTCGCTGTAATTTGAGTCGTCATGCAACACTTCGTCACGCGACTCTTTAGCCAAAGCTTTGCGTGACGACCCAAATTACATTCACGTACGAAGGAGGAATTTCGTCACGCAATCGACGCATTTAGTTGTATTCTTAAACTCTAACAAAATGTTATGGCATTTTTAGCGCATATTTTTGCGTTACGCAGTCGACGCATTTAGTCGACGGAACAAGTTGGTTGGAGACCGACTGAGTCCGCGACATAACTGATTACAATAAATTATTGCCTGATTGGACAGTCAGACCGAAAGATCTTCGGATGCTTAAGCGCAGATTTGCCGACATGTTTTCTCGACTAGAAGCGTCGCTATGTAGCTTTTCTTTGATTAAGTGAGTTAACTCTTTGTCGTAAGTGGGAGTCCGATACGAGATGATTGTATCACATACTGTAGATCATGAAGGCAATCCTTGGCTAGTTTTCCTCTGATAGCCAGTAGGCGACAGAAAAGATATATGTATAGTTAAAAACAGCCCAATTATAACGTGCGCTCTGATAGGCTGAAAGCCATCAGTTATAGCGGAATGTACGGGGGCATACTAAAAATGCTTCGTGATAGCAAAAAGGAACCTGTGAGTAGCTATGGTAACATTCAGAAAACGTCCAAAGTAACTCTAAAACGATCATGTCGTTATGACACCCGCGAGGTTTGGCTTATCATTTAGTGAATAAGTTGATAGACACGCTCACTTCCAGTCCCCACCAACAAGTAAAAATCGCGGAGCCATGGGCGTACAATGAAAGTTTCGAAAGATTTATTGGAGATGTGAACGAAAAGATCTGATGTGAACAAAAACAAGGGAAAGGAACAGGGATGTAGTCTGCCCAAAAATGAGCAACGTATTTACTTTCTTATTTACACATAATCAAGCACGCGGGGTGATAAGACGTTCATCAATTCATCAAAGAGAAATACCGGGGTAGTTTTGATATTTAAGCAATTCTCCCAACAAGTAGCATTAAAAATGTGTAGAGGCTAGTACGGAGAATCTACTATTTATATCTGGAAGTAAATAGGCCTTACTTCTGCGCTGACTTGCCGGATCAGGGAGGCGCGAAAATCAATATGGCCTACAATGAAGGACAATTATTAGAACTGACTATTTTTAGTGGTAAACGTGATTTATCGATGACCTTCTGGAGCTTACGTTTGTTGATTGTAATACTTTTTAAGAAATCTTTTTAACGTAACGTAATATAAGGTAACGCACCAACCCTCGGAAGCGGGGGGGGCTCAACAAAGCTTCATACGTACATAGAGGCTCCGCCCCAACGTTTGACAGGTAAAGTAACCCTATTGTATACGTTTCACAGAAAATGCTAGCCCTTCCCATACCTACAGTAGTCACACTGATTACCTTTGATTTACTCCTATATTGAGTAATTTCTTAAAATACTTGGATGAATCATTTGAATTAGCCGTTAGGTGCGTTTTTTCGAGACCTTTTGAAAGGGCCTCCACGGCAACCTTCCCTGGTTTTTTATAAAATTCAACCCATGATATACTTACCCTTTACATGCCTCTAACCTGAACAAGGTACCTCCTCTCGGGCGGAGCCTTTCCTTATAGTACACCATAGGGGGTACCTCCCATTCATTCATGAGATGTAACAGCGCACAAACTTGTCCTTGTAGAGACTCTGCTGTGATATACACAGCGTCGTACATTAGGTTTTGTAATAAATTTTTGTAATAGTCGTTGATGAGTTATTGTAGAAATCACTGCAAGTAAATGACAAACGAACGATCAATGGACAGTTAGCAGTTATTGGATAAAGCTGGAACTATCTTGACGAGCTTAGCCTCGTCTTTGAAAAGTACATATATTTAAACAATTTTAGCCTTTCACTGCCAGCTCACCGCAAACTTCACATAGCCCGCAAGAAGCTAGACTTTCAATAACGTCCTTCGTCTTTGTTATTGCTTCGTCGCTCGCTAGGCCGCTTCGCTTCGACTTGTAGCAAGTCTAGCAAGCAGCCTCCACCCCGGGCCGGCTCCGCTTGGAGATCAGATTTTTTTCGGGGGGGAGGGGGGAGAGGGAGGAGGAGAAAGACAGTATTATTTCTTCTTTCCATCTCCATCATCTAGGTAATCACCGAGCGGAGAGCCCGTTGGCAGGCAAGGGATAGCTACTTATCAGTAGCCTGCGTACAGATGTCTCCTTTTCGGCGTGAAGCAAACGAAATGTAGACGTCTGCAGGTAGGCTACTTATCAAATCCCGTAACCCTGCCTCTAAGACAATTTCAGCCATATTGTTAAAACTTGCAGGTGCCTATAAGGTCATTTTACGTGCCAAGGTAATCGTACGACAAACTTTGTTGTGTGGAGGCAGCCCACACTCAGTATGTGACTCTTCACATTTGTTTATGTAATAGCGACTTGGTGTTATGAAACGAACGATTTGTAGACTTTAAATGTATGGGAAATTCAATTTAGTCCTAACTAGTCTAAAATAAAGCTTTTGATGTAGAATTAAACTTCACTTACCTCTGTGTAAAGTTGTCTATCTGTCTTGCGCAGTGTCCATTTTTGACGAGTTTGTGGTCGAAGATTTTTTTGATGTCGTTGGTTATGAGGGAAAACGACGACCATTATCCTCTTAGCAGTTGAGATTCTGTAATGTTGTGACAAACGAAAAATATTGTATAATACGAGAAGATCAGAAACAATTCCTTTGTTGAAAGTTAGTATTTCTTGTGCAAGTCAAAAGTAGCAGTTTACGAGGGTCTATTATTGGGGGTCGTGTTTCCCGCAAGCCGCCATTTACATGTATATTGTTTTTTATAGACTGCAAACCGCTTTCCTTTTCTTCTAACTAAAGACCGCGCGATGATTTCTTGACCGCAAACCGCTAGAGAAATCAGTAGCAATGTAGCCCCGACACTCATAATTGGTTAAAACCACCAGACCGCCAGAGTATAATATAGACCCTCGTTTACCTCGGGAAGACAACTGCGACTAACTAGTGAAGAATGCCGGATCTTTTGTAGACCGCCGGATCAGCCCCTAGCAGCCGATTTTTGGTGTTAACCAAAAGGAACCCGGCCTCTGGAAGAAAAGCATTGTGATTTGTTCTTCCGCTTTTGCTTGCCACTCCAATCTAGTTTTCACTGGATCATAAGCGATGGAGTCGTAATGGGGAATCCGAAGGAAATGGAAATTAAACGTTCTGATTCCTCCGACTCGATTTCGTCAAAATTTTGACTCCATTTACGACACCGATTTTCGAGCGTCCGACTATTTTCCAAAAGTTCCCGGAGATTTACGAAGTTTGCTCGTAAGTCATTTGAAGTTTTCCGATTATTTTCTAAAAAATTAGCTGGCTGGCTGGAAAACAAGTCAGCTGAAAAGGTGGCCTTGCTGGCTGGCAAGAGAAAATGAGAATAAAGTAAAAAATAAAGGTTTTTAATTAGTTAAACCGTTTTGTAGCTTTTTGTTGCACCCTATGTAGCTTGCCCGGCTTTATGTCGAATTATTTGTCGTCTGACATTTTAGAAGGGGAGGGCTAGGGGTGGTCAACTTTTCGCGCCATATATGGCGGGAGCTAGCGTGCATGCGTGTAAACATCACCACGTGACCACGTACAACATGGCGGCATGTGAAAGGCTCGGAGCACAGCAGCTCAACACATTTACTTGTTGTTTTGGTGCTCATTTATAGTTATATGTCGGTCAATTCTTCTATCTGGTTGTTATTTGTGTGGTAAGGGTATTTTTGTATACGTGGAGAGCCATCGCGTAGGAGCTTTTGCACATCTTGGAAGACACTCGTGAGGATCGCAGCAGACTGGAGGTGTTTTGAAAACAATTTGAGATAAGTTGCGTTCTGTTCCGCATGAAGACGAAAGTTACATCTGATAACAGTGTAGACGCGGTGCCTTCGCAGACAACGGCTGTATCTACAATTGCAAGCACTGCACAGTCAAGCGTCTGGTCAATATGTGATATATCAACAGATTCGCATGTGGAATTGCGAGACATAACGCCATCAATTAGTCCTGTTTTTACCGACGACCAAGTGCACGAGTTAACCAGAAATCCCACCGAAGTAGATGTCTTAAGCGAACATTTTCTTCCACCAGACACTTTTAAAAGGATCGATGAGGTTCTGAGCTCAGGTGGTCAAACAAATCTGCTGTACAGCGACCCTGTACTCAGCGATACCCTGAAGCAAAACCATGATGTCCTTCTTTCAGGTGACCTGGGTTTCCATGGCACCATGTTCCCATCATTTGATTCAATAGTTGAAGCAGATAGGATCCTTAACAAAAGGGACGGGTCATTGCCTGAAACAAGTAATTCAGATGTCGCTCCTTCAAATTCCGCTAACTGGCCTAAAGATGGCACGTCATCAGCAGATGCCACAGGAAACTCAACAGAACTAGATCAGGAAGATGGAAAGGAGTCTGGGGCTGACAAGGGACTGAGGCGCTCTCCTCGTAAACGCATTCAGGTAAAGAAGGATTCCGAGACGTTAAAAACAGGGAACCCAGCATCAAAATCTGTATCAAGAGGCAAGGACATATCAAAACTAAAATATACAAATGCTAAACCAGAAGTTGAAAAGAAGGAAGTGCGTAGGAGTGGTCGTGCACAGAAAAAGGCTGAAAAGGAGGAAAGCAATGCAGAGAAGAAGACAAAACAAACAAGCGTGAGTTCTAAAAAGGAAAACAACAAAGATGAGGAAGAGACGGGCAAAGATTCACCAGCACAAGAAGATTCTACATCAAAAAATGTGCGAAGGTGAGATCTTTAGATAAAGTGAAAAACAGAAGGGTATGCAGTGTAGGTGTGTAGTGCAAAGTCAGCTACACTTGATAATTTTTCGCTTGAAAAGTTTATTCTTTGTTAAAGTTCACACAAAACCTAAATTGTGTCGCCCTGCATACAGTGCTACAATTGTCAATTTCAGAAGTATCTTGTGTGTAAAAAGAGAATGTATGATGGGTGCATGTACATGTAATTTTATTTGTTTTGTTTCAAGTTATTTTAAGGTCATTTCCCTGTTTTGCACTGCGCATCCTTAGTGCGCACGATTTATTGCGTCATTAGCACACGCTCAGAGCGCATGCAAGTCCAAGACCTTATAAGTTTGCAATGAGGCCAAGCTCACTAGGATAGGGAATGGTTATTTACTCTTAAACAAGCACGGGGACCTAACTTTTTTTCTGAGGAATTTTTACTTGTCATTCATCCTCTTTTTGTTCAAAGAGTTAGAAAAAAGGTCACATGTTTGAAGACTAACTTATTGCTACATGTAGAAATGTGTTACTCACGGAGATAAAATCATGACCTTGAGAATGCGCACACAAGGACGTTTTTGAGCCAATTTCGTCTGATGCTATGAGTATTGGTCATAAAACATATATTAAATTGTTCCTTGTTAACGGGATAATATGTTTATTACGTTGTTTTAAGATTTGCTTTAGTTGTGTGATTCCTGTTCCTACGGAAAGATGCATAAAGAGAGCAAGTAAGCGTGTGTTTGTTATGTGAAATTACAAGCACTTATGGGGTAACTTGAGACGATAATATCTCGTAAATGGACCCCGGGACCTATTCTTTTTAACATGTAACAACTTATGAAAGTTTTACGAAAATCCTATGTTTATTTCGGGGGAAAGACCTTAATATTGTCATTTTGTGCTAGGTCACCCAGGACTCAAACCAAGGCACCTGTGGAAGGGAAACAGAGAGCTTCAAGAAGACGACCAGCAAAAGAAACAGAAGATTCAGATGAAAGTAAAAAGGAGACTTCCACTGCAGATGATGAGAAAGAACCTGTTGATAAAGCACTTTGTGACACAGAAAACAAATCAACAGAACCAAAATCTGAGGCACAAAGGGAAGCAAGTAAAACAGATATTGATGAGAAAGAAAGTAACAAAGAGAAAAAATCAGAAATAAGAAAAAGTGGACGATTAACAAAAAATAAGGAAAAACAAACAAAGGAGGAAGAGGGTAAAGCGGAAAATGAAAAGAACGAAGCAATGGCTAAAGAGAATAAAGAAAAAGCAGAAGAAATGGAATTGAAAATTGAACAACAAAAAATTGAATCAAAGAAGTCAAGTAAAAAAGAAGACAATAAAAGCATTTCTAAGAAGAGTAGCACTTTGCATAAAGCTGATACAAGTGAACCAGGGAAGGGTAGTGACAATGAAGAAAAAGCTCCAAGAAGGAGGAAAACACAAACAAAAATTGAATCATCAGAAGATGATGAAATGGAGAACACAAAAAGAGTTGGCAGCAGAAAGGAGGAGAGAAAAACAAAAGAGCCTAAGAAAGAAAATGCTGCCGAAACAGAAACAAAGCTGACAATATTTGAAAAAGCAAATGAAGGTAAACATAGTACTGAAAAAAGTGTTGTGAAAATGTCAGACAGTGTGACAGGCAAAAGAAGTAAAATATCGAACAAGGAGGGTGAAAAAAGCAAGAAGGAAGTTACAATGGACAGCTCAGTCGGAACAGCAGTGGGCAAGGATACTGCTGAGGACTCTGACAAGAAGGAACAGAAGGCAAGAGCAAAAGACTCAAAACCTAACCAGGAAGAAGACAACTCTGAAGCGGAGTCCGTGGATCACGATGAAGAGTTTAATGATGATTCTGACTATGATCCTGAATATGATCCAGATCGATTGTGGTGTGTCTGTCGTAAACCACATGGCAACAGGTAAATGTTCAATGTACATGTTACAGTCTTCTAGATGTTTTTTCTTTTGCCCACTTGTGATCATTTTAATGTCATACTGTACAGTAATCACTTTATTGTTTGTACATCAAACAATGTGGAGCTTGATTACACTGCACTAAGAACACATTTATTATTGTGGTGGTTCATTATTACAAGTTTGCATGTGTTTCTGAGGCTTTAGGCAAGCAAATCTCCTGTTTCTTTTTACTGTAGATTCATGATTTGTTGTGACCATTGTGAGGAGTGGTTTCATGGAATATGTGTGGGTATCACCATGGCACAAGGTCGTCAGATGGAGAAGAACGGACAAGAGTATGTGTGTCCCAAGTGCAAGTGTGAGTTAAGATGTTTTAAATGTTGATTTACACGTAAATTTAAAATGCTTACTTTGCTTTGTGTTGGTAAGTTTATTTAAGGGTACTTTCCATTAATTCAAAATGTTCAGAAATTTTAGATGCAGTTCAATGCAATTTAACAGAGTTAACAACAAAGAGCGCCAGTGTTGTTTGGAGTCAGCGGCGTTTCATACATGTGCATGCGCCAGATCCCATGTGCTCTTCAACTGAAGTGTGCTTTAGCGTTCTTGGGCGTTAGCATGTTTATTAGCGTGGCAGTTCATGGGACCTCATCTTCTTGGGAGCAGTGATGCAGTTGTTAATCAAGTTTAATGGAAAGGTCTTTTTCAGTTAGGCCTAACCAGAATAATTGAGATCACCTCTGGAAGTGGACGACTTTGATCAGTCAAACCAAAATTTGTAATGTTGCCTTAGTTCAGTTCAGTAGACTCTCAGTGAACGTTCACCTCAGTTGGCCTGTTTTTATCAGAATTGTGAATGAGTGTGTCTTAATAATTTCCTCTCACTGGTGAAAACATTTTATAAATTTGCACCTTTGTTGCACAGCAAAACTAGAGGAAGAAAGCAATAAGGAGGTGCAACCAACACCAGAAATTGCTGACAAGGAAAATGGAAAAGTCACTGCTACTTCTCAACAAGCTGAAGGCAGGGAAGAGAATCCATCCCCTTCACCTGAGCGCCGTCGAAGAAAGGAACACTCTCTCAAGATGAAACTCCCTGGGGAGCAAGAGGAGACGAGAAAACGTCGACATTCTAGTCACAGGAGAAGTAGAGAGGAAATGGTTGAGGTAAAGTGACAAACTACAAATTCTCTGTACCCTTCTCTATACAATTCTTATGGTGGTACTAGTGAGGAGAGATTGTTTAAGAATCAAGGCAAATTTGCATTAGTGACCATTTTCTTATTTCTTGTAAACCACTTACCATGAAGGTGTAGCAACAGGGCCCGCACAGCAAGATTTTGAGTGGGGAGGGGGGGGGGGCGGGGGGCTCAAGCGTGAGCCAGATTTTTTTTGGTGGGGGGGGGGGGGGAGATGGAGCGGAGGCATGTTACCGTGGAAAAATTAGGGTTTTAGTTACTCTCAGATATCGGAAGGTGGATTTAAAATTGAACAAACAGTGTGTTAAAGCGCAGTGTTTTTACAACTTGTAACAGCAACTGTCTGCAAACAACAATGGTGCTAACATACCAGGATCTAAAAGAGATTATTGCAATTTATTTGCACTGGCCTTCGAGCTGGCATTATTTAGATTTGCTACACCACGCAGATGAGCCCCAAAATGATGGAATGGCTGTCCGCGATTGTAACCCTACTTTATTGTTCTGGTCGTGTTGGTATCTTACAAAGTTACTTTTTCACATAGTACTTATCGGCCTTGCTACTTGATCTTGATTTCTCCTGTGTCTTGAAGTTCCACTTTTTAAAATATCTGTAAATTGCCAGCTTTGTTTTTTTTGTTTTTTTGTTTTGCTATTTTTAAGGACTTCAGTAGCAAAAGATCCAGAGAATCTGAAAAATCATTCCTCAGTGTGCATACAAAGGAAGAAAAGAGGAAAAAGGTTCCAGAACACAGAGGCTTCAAGATACCCAAAAAGGTAAATTTTGTGCATCACATTTATTTTGTCTTTCTTGAGTGAAGACATGCACACATCATTTAGAAGACTTTTTAGTACTGTAGGTGTGATTGGGTCATATGGTCCGAGTTCAATTTCCGGATGGATTCTTTGTGTTGTGACAGTAACTTACACATACCTTACATTACCAATAAGGTCAGTCCAAATGTTTCACACAATAAATCAGGAAGGAAATCGGTGGGTGCGAAAAGTAATCTGTATTGCACATGACTCCTCCACTCCAAAAATTTGATGATTCGGAAAATGTCTGTGGCAGTCACACATCATTTTATGTTCAGCTGTAATAGACCCTTTTCTGTGAATGAAAATGCTACTTGCAAAAATATTGACGATATTAAAACAAATTAATTTTTATTATGATTGACTCCAGTGTCTTCAATGTTTGCCAAGTACATGTAACTTGTCTTATGTACATTGTACCATTTTTTCAAAACACTTTCCTACAAAAAAAAATAATAGCTCTGCAGTGCTTGCACTTAACTAATATACATTATACATGGACAGATTTGCTTCCCAATTTTTTGTGCCCAGCATTTTACGCTATTAGATGGATCCAAGAGAAGCCCAGTGTTGTATCAATTGTGCAGTGTACAATACAGCTTGAAGCACTGGAATCTTGTGACAAAACTTTTTTATGTTATCATAGCCTGCGTAGCAAGCGTTCCCGTACGAGCGAAGTGCTATGTGTTGCGTACGAGCGAAGATTCTAGTCGCGCGAAAATTGGGGCGAGAGCAAAAAAGGGAAAGGAGCGGGGAGGGGGTGGGGCAGCGAGGGAACGCTTGCAAGCAAACCCCACGATTCTGAAAAACCCGTTCGCCCACGAACGGGGCTTCTGATTGGTGCGGCGCGGTCATGCTGACTGATAAGTGTATCAAATTCGCCTGATTGATTTGAACCAGGGCGCGAAATAATATTCGAGCGTGACTCGGGCGACGAGGACAAAACGTTTAATTGTTTGTGAATCGTTCTAGCTTCGATAAACTAGATCTGAGCTCAGCGGAATTCGCTTGTTCTCTGAAGATGGACCAACGTAGGATATTTTATGCCATCAATTTGTGTATTGATTGTGCCTGTCTGATGGATTTGGCAAAAGCTTTTAACATTCTTCAGCTCAGTAGTGCGGGAGCGAAGGAAAACGGCAAGGAGGAACAGGTTTTGCCAGCATTATTTGGCAACTTCAACTTAGATTTCCGAGTCGTTTTACTTATTCTGACGTGAAAGAAGTCGGCGGCGACTCATCCTTTGTTTTGCAAAATTTAACGCCAGCCAATTTGCTCGCGCTGACAGTTTTCAAAACAACCGCTTCCAGTGCGGACGCTTAACAGTTTTAAATAAATTTTCCCCCGTAGGACAATATAATACCGTTAAACTGCTAAACTGTAGAAGTTCAACCTCACGAAAACCTGCTCTTTAAGCCGAACATTCTACTAATTATTTAAAAGCTTCAGACAAAGTGTAGAGTGCTTTTGTGATTTCCCTTTGCGAGTTTCCGGCCAATTGAAATGTGAGCGGTCTTGTTCAGCACGCAAAAAATTGTTCTGTGTTAAATTTAAAGTGTTGAGACCATCACTTTCGCTAGATGGAAAGCGCTTCTTTAATTCCCCGAAAATTTGAAGTATTTTGGCTTTTAAAAAGGCATTTTGAAGCTAAATGATGCTGTTGTGTGACGAGTTGTCAATCTATGAATGAACTCACCCGTGAAGAAATCGGTGGGCGTTTTTCAGAATCGTGGGGTTTGCTTGCAAGCGTTCCCTCGCTGCCCCACCCCCTCCCTGCTCCGTTTCCTTTTTTGCTCTCGCCCCAATTTTCGCGCGACCAGAATCTTTACTCGCGCGACAAGGGAACGCTTGCTACCCAGGCTAATGTTATCATTGCTGACATGTTTTATTCTATGAAGGTGAGAACAACACCCACTCCAGCATCATACGTGAACCATCCCACCCAACCCAAGTGCATTGCAACTGGCTGTACCATGCTTGCCGACCATCACTCACTCTACTGCAGTCTAGAGTGTGTACAAAGGTACTAACAATGGATATGTTCTGGTTAAAATTTGTTTTGGTTGGTCATAACAAATACAAATTAGAACCACCTTACGCAGCATAATAACATAATAACAGTAACACATGAATGTTCTGCTCAATAACTTTCATTTAAATGGTCATACACTAGGGTTTCATTCACAGATGTAAAAGTTGCATGTAGAACCACTTCTCAAGGTCATTCCTCTTTTTTACATTGCGCATCCTTACTGCGCATAAATTTACGTTTGATTAGCGCACGTACCAGCGCGCACACATTAAGAAAATAGCTGCTTTTTCTTTTCGCCTTGGCTCGTGCGCGAGGTAAATCGTCGTTTTCTTGTAAACGAGCACAGTGACCTATCAATTTTTTCTCTTTTTCTGAGTCCAGTGAACGCCTCCTTTCTATGCAGTGAATATAAACAAATTTTTATTGTTGAAACATCAGTAATCAACGGAAACGTGAACTTCGCCGCTATCAGTGAAGATAAATTTGCGTCCTCAAGAGCACTGTACGTTTGGAACAAGTTGAATCGCTGTCATGCCTTTGTCCTGAAACAAACAGTAAATTTTTTCTTGAAGTTGATGCAGTGTTTCTATTGATAAATACCGCGTTTTGCATCCTCCCTATTTTTTTCTGCTGCCACGAAACGTTAACTGAATGGTTGAAATGACACTTTTCTGGAGGCTGATATTGTAACGAATTATGGGGTAGATTCAAAGTCCTCCTGCTCCCAAACGAATACGGGGACCCCTCTTTTTTATTTTAAAATTTAGGTTCCCTTAAGATGAACAATCAATAGACAAAGTTTGAATGAAAATTTATTGTCAGTTCTATTTCAGAGGAATGACCTTAACTACAGCATTAGAACAGTACTACACGAAAGTACCGGAATTGCATGTATTTAGTAGGACCAAATTTTGGCACCACACCAATTTGATCATTTTTATTTTTGTGAATAATTATTTCTTGTCAACAGACGTGCTGAGGAATCATTAAAAATCCTTGCAGAAGAGAAGAACAAGAGAAATGGATTAAAATCCTCAGGTTCATCTTCCAAGAGTGTAACATCACCAACAGTAAGATTAAATGCTCTTATAAACTGTTCAAATGGAAAGTTGTTGGTTTTTAAAATAATTTAAAGTAGGCTAAAGTAGCTTACTGCTCTTTTTCAGTCGACGCTACAATAATCCCCAGTCAGTGGTGACAAGGGTTTTGTCATTTTCTTGACATACATGTAACATGTTTCCACAGCAACTACATAATCTGTTAAACACACCCTTACTTTAAGCTTTAACTCAAAACACAAAATCAGTGATGTAAGATATAGTTTTTTTTTTTGACAAAGTTCAGAAAATCCTACAGAATGGATTCAGATCTGACTATTTTTAAACTTTTAAATTTTAACTCACAAGAGGTGTTGGGCTAGGTGTTGCCCATTGACTAACCTAAGTGTTTTATTATAATTTAGTCCAGCCTTCTTGGCCCAGTCCCCTGGAACACCTACCCTGCACCAGTCTCCTCTCAGGCAGAATTTGCACTCCCAAAAGAGGGTATAGCAGTCATAGAGAGGTCCACCGGGAGGGTGATTGCAGGCGTGGCTGCACCTTCTCAGGAAGAGATTGTTTACTGGCTACAGGATCATCCTACATTTGAAGTGCTTCGCCCATCAGGTTTGTTTGTCTCTGCCTCAAGTTTTCCTATGAGTTCTTCCCCCGCCTCCCGTCCCAGGAACGGTACAGGAACCCTCATGGGGCTCTCACCTTCAAGTACAGATAATGTATTGTTAATTGTTGGGTTAACTTGAGTGACACAAAGAAACCAACCAAAAAAAAACAAACTTTAATGTTCTCTTACACTTATATGAATATTACTACAGAGAGGAAAACTTTCTGTACATGTGAAAGACCAGAGTAGTCTTAACCCTTACCATTCCAAAATATTAAATTTCCTTTTGTTTTTCATGAATTTATTTAAATTAATTTGTAGATTGTATCACCAGTATTGGTTGTGTGTAAAGGTGAAGTTGTGTTTGGAGCTTATCCTGGTTTCTGTAGCATTAAGTAGCTAAGAGTATGGTATATTCATCCCTGGAAAGGATGTTAGGTCGTAGCAGGGTTGCCTCCAGCATTAAAATCACCAGTGCCCATTTATACACCTGGGTGGAGAGAGACAGTACAAGAAGAGTGTCTTGCCCAAGAACACAGTAATTCTAGCCTGGAGAGAGTGGAGACAGGCACTATGAGAGTAGTGTTTTGTGCAAGATCCCAGCTATGGCTCGGACCTGAGCCTCTTGATCCAGACTCCAGTGCGCTATCTATAATTTGGGTCACTACACTTCTCACAAATGTGTTATAATAGGCCATATTCGTATTCTCGGTATTGGACTGGATCTAGCTTGCAATGGAGGCTAATGCAGGGGAATATCATTAAAAAGAGCTTCATGGAGCTTCGTGTGATTTGCATGTGAAAAGATTAACCCGCATAAGTCTCCATTGCAAGCTAGTTCCAGTCCAATACCAAGAATACAAATATGGCCTATTATGTAGTGTAAGCTTGTTGTTAATGCGTTGTGTGTTATTTTCAATTTCAGTTGGAAAAGATGAGAAAAAGAAAGAGAAAAAGGAAGACAGTGAGAAGACTGTGAGAGATAACATTAGAAAATCTCTAAAAGAAATCTTGACAACAAGGTACTGTGCACATCAAAAGAGGCTATTATGAACATAACCTTTTTTTATGTCTTAAAATAACTATATCATCTAGTTTTGACATTGGATGAAACCTCTAAAATACGTACTTATTTTGAAAAACCAGATAATTTTGGTGGGTTAATGTGCAAATAATTTTATTTACTGAGTTACAAAGGGGCTTTTATTCCTCGAACAAGCTCTGATTTGCTACCAAAACGGTAGCATTAGATTTTAAAATGTCCATATTTTCACAGAAATCTACATGTAGCAATATTAGGTCAGTGATATTGCAGGAGATCAGGACCGAACAAGCCTTGTGATTGGTCCATTTTGAATGTGGCTAGGGTAAAAGAAACAGTCAACATACTTTTAAGTGATTTTGATTGGCCTTTTGCAGATCAAAGGAACTACAGGATCTTGGCATAAGCGAAGAGGACATTGACAAGTGCTCTCATAATGTAGAAGGAGAAATGTTCTCGTTCTTTGGAGATACAGGGCATCGCTACAAGAACAAGTATCGCAGTTTGATGTTTAATCTCAAGGACCCCAGAAACAAGGTAAGATGTATAGTAGCACAGTCTAAGGGAGGCATGGTGGCCTAATGGTTAGCGAATGATCAGTTGAGTGGCAGCATTGTTCATTGTTTTGTGATACACTTGATTGTATTTGGTGAGATGCATTACTTTCCCAGTGCCTCTCTCTACCCAGGAGTGTAATTGGGTACCAGCAAACTGTAGAGAAACCTAACAATGCTTGGGCAGGGTGGTGTGTTGTTTGTACGTCACGGGTTGACAAAAACCATCATTGTAGTCATCCATGGGTCAGGGAGATCTTCTGCTGTGGGTTCGCAGGTGGCTGACTAGTCCAATCCGCTCCCTGAAGAGACAATGCGGGGTGGTGTACAGTAAAACAGGGCAGGGTGGTGTAATGTTAATTTCGTGCTTCCAAAAACAAATAAAGCTACAGATGTTGATTTTCAGAAATAACTTCATAAATTACCTTTACAGCAATGTCTACATGTACTCTGCTTTACTTAATGTTACATATCTGAATGTGCATGTTGGTGCAGTATGTAAATTTGTTCTTGACCATGCTTGATAAATGTACAATTCATAGTCAGTGAGCGGACAGACTTAAAATTAAAATAAAAAAAACTGACCTGAGCTTGTTTAATTGACTCACAGGTGCTGTTTCGACATGTGCTATCTGGGGAAATAACTGTGGATCGTCTCGTACGAATGACGCCTGAGCAGCTTGCCTCACCCGAGCTAGCCACTTGGCGTGAGCAGGAAACAAAACATGTTAGTATTTATTCTCAAACTACCTTTCTTTTCCTATCTGCAAAATTATTAAGGTGTCCCCTAATAACGGCTGCAATGATACATTTGCTCATGATATGATACATATCTTGATACAAGCGTCATTGTCTCTCGAGTCGAGAGTCTCGTCTCTCGAGACGAGATTGAGATTCTCGTCTCGCGAGAGGGTGGTAACTTACTTTTGAGCGGTACTGTAGTACCATACATCATACATGTAATTTTTCTGAACGGTTCTCAAACTCAGTTTGAAGTTGCCATTAACTCTGTGTTGTTGCTCATTGGGACACGATACTGTTTCAACTGACAATGACGTGAAGCAAGGATAGGACTTTCTTGTCCCTCTGTTTAATAAAGGCTATAAAGGCTTGGAATTCGGCATGAAGTCATTAAAAACAGAAGTTTATGAATGTAGACAAAGAATATTTTGTTGTTTTGCAATATCGATTTTTGTATCATGACAAAAAAATATCGCAGTTTACCAAAGCACCGGTTTATCTTGGAGTACTACCCCTGTGGAAGTTGTCCACTTGTGGCAGGTGTCCCCATTATGGAAGGTGTACATTCCCTTATGAGAAGGGAACCCTTGACCAAATGCAGGGTTTTGACTATTCTGTTGTTGTGTTTAGACATTGGAGATGATCAGGATGAATCAGGAGGAAATTAATGCAACAAAAGCGCACATCAAGAAAACTCACAAGGTGAGATTTGTTAGTGTTAATATTTCCCCTAAATTCCCCCCTGTCCCCTCCCCCCCAAAAAAAACAACAAAAAATAACTGCCAAAATTTCACTACCCACTGTTGTGAAGGACCTCTCCATGCCCACCTCCACCCCCCAAAAGAAAATCCTTCTCTCCAGCACTACCACCCAGGGTTACATCACTGCTTCTTACATGTAACTCTTATTTTGTATTGTCGACAGGGTGAAGTCGAAATAGATGATGATGATTTGAGTAGTCTCGAGGTGAGAACAGTCCCTTGTTGCTGTAAATATTTAGCTATTATGATTTTTAATGCCTTGAAATTAAAAAAGGGTTATCTTTTCTCTTCTGCACGATATTCTCAGAACTCTGTCAAGGACAATCCAGAGCTGAAGGTGGAGAAAGGTCTCCCAGATAGCAACACAAGCTCCAGTACATTACTACTTGACACCACAGATGAACATCGTATTCACTTGTTTGATCTCAACTGCCGCATCTGCACTGGCAAAATGGCACCCCCAGGGGAGCCCCCAAGGAGAGAAACACCAGCTCCACTTGTTTCTACAACGTCAATGTAAGTTGTATGTTTTCTTGTTTTTTGTGAAAATTTTAAACTGTGATTTTGAAAAGAACCCTTCACTGAAGAACTTTGTTGCAATTTGGTGAATGCTTTGATAGCAAGCTTCTTATAAACCTTTTCTGTTGTCATCGACGGCCAGGTACATGTTTGAAAATTGAGGAAAAAAATAAATGAATTATATTAAAAGTGCCTTGCAGTCTATTGGTTGCTGTTCATCTTTGGTTAGACTTTCTAAAAGTCGGTCGCTTCTCATTTCCGGTTTTATAGTAGACCCCGGTGTGACCGACTTTTATCACTTGCAGCGCGCCAAATTTACAGGAGGAATTATCCTCCTGTCGGGTTAACCAATCAGAGAGCAGCGATGTCAAGTAAACGTCAATCATAACAGATCCTTGCCAGACAAGATCGATCAAGCGCGTAAGATGAAACCAACAATACTTTCGAACTGATCATCTCGTGAGTGTCTTTCGATTTCTTGATTTCTCTGTTTACTGTTTCGAACATTTACTATGCGTTCAATCAAGGACGCAATCGCTTATGGTTTGCGGAAAGCAAACTACAAGGAAGTTCATGAACATCAGCGGAAAGCTATTGAAGGTTATTGCAGCGGTAGAGATGTCTTTCTCTCGGCGCCTACGGGATCGGGAAAAAGCTTGACCTTTGAAGTCGCACCTTTTATTTTCGACTTTTTAGAGCATGGGGAACAAGAAGTGCTGTCGTCCGTTTGTTTGGTTGTGGTGCCACTGGTTGCTCTAATGAAGGACCAAGTAACTTCACTGCTTTCACGAGGGATTTCGGCCGCTTCGGTAGGAGAAGATTGTTCCAGCGAACAACTGAAGGAAATTACGGATGCAAAATACTCACTGGTCTTTCTTCGCAGACTTCTTCCACTGAAATAGCGGACTCGCTTGCATCAAATAAAGCTCTTCTCTTTGTTGAGGATTTTTTCGCACCTGCGTGTTCGTTATGATCAGATGCCCTCGTCAATCGCTTAACATAAACAGAGCTTCCCATACGAGCTTCCAACCCTTCTTTCGTCTTGGAGAAGTTCTCTCTTGCGATAAAAATTTTCTTACATAGCGTTTCGTTACGGTCCGAACAGTTTCGGCAAACAATTGCAGATTTCTCCTCCACCGCTTGGAACGCATCTCCAAGAAGAAGCTCTAGGTTTTGGCAAGCCTTAGTCTTATTCGATCTGGAAAATAACCTTCTTCGTAAGGCAGCATTTTCTACCAGTCCACCACATTGTAAGCAAATATTTTCAGGAACAGCAACGCGAACAAAACATTTTGTTGGGGTGCTTTCCTCATCCATGAGAGCTCTGAGCGCAGACTTGACTACATTTCGAAAATCGAAGAGAGCTAGAAAATGAGCAAGTAATTTTTGACAGCTTGACAGTTTAACACCCCGGAGACACCGGAGACCCGAAAAAGTTCGCGCCAAAATGACATCATTTGATTCGTTTTCCTGCAGGGGAAACAAGTCGAGCTCTCACGAAATTTTTGTGATGTCAGATTTTCATTATGTTTTTTTAAAACCCAAAGATTCCATGTCGCCAAAATAGAACATTACTTATTTCTTACAAGAAATGTTTATCAGACATCCGAAATTTGTTTAATGTTGTGAAATATAACCATTTGAAAATATCAAGATAAAGATGTCAGGAACATTTCATGTAATAAGGTAGTACTGCATAATTTTGAGTATCAGTACTCTGATGTGTGGTCAACCAGAGCATTCAATAGTACAATCATCAACATGTAACTTCTCCTTACAATATTCCATATATTGTAAAGCTCAGGGTGATGTGAGTAAAGGAAATCATCAACTGATGTAAAACCAAATTCTCACAACTAACATTAAATTAAAGTTTCAATCCTTGAACTTAAAAAGTTGATAAAGGTTTTCTTGTTCTTGTGCTTTGTATCCAACAGTGTACAAGCTGTAGCTGAGAGTTCAATCCCGTCCCCAACACCCATGGATATTGTCACCTCGGCAAGGTATGTTTCTTTGTGAAACTACATGTAAAGCTAATGTCACTCTCAAGCTACTGGTCCAAACTGCCGAAGCTTATTACAGTTTGTATAGCATGATTGCTATCACCCCTCCCCCCTGGATAGGATGCTTGTCTGTCATGGGTTATCGCCCTAACCCCCCCTCCCCCCCAAAAAAAGCATTTTCTCGGGGGTGCCCTGCATTATGTTATACACCTGGGTGGAGAGAGGCACTGTGACAGTAACATTTCTTGCCCAAGAACACAACACTGTAAAAGCTTCCATTGCTTACATTGCTCCTAAGCTGCTCCTTCTTTGTTCAAGCTGTTAGGCAAACACATCTCTCAATGAGAAAACACCAAAGAGGTAAACACAAAGCAAAAAGGAAGAAAGATTGTTCAGATTAGGAATGATTGAGGCGGATTGTAAACAGCAGCCTTGAAAAATGTTGGATGTATGCTGACTTTACCGTAGCATTTTGGCCATTTTTTCCACCCTTTCTCTCTAGCAATGTGGGAAGTGCGGTGGCCTAATGGTTAGTGCGCTGGACTCCGGATCGGGCGGTCTCTCCTGCCTCTCTCCACCCAGGTGTATAAATGGGTACCGGCGAATTTACTGCTGGGGGTAACCCTGCAATGGACTAGCATCCCATCCAGGGGGGAGTAGAAATACTCCTAGTCACTTCATGCTATGGAAACCGGGATAAGCTCCAGCCTGGTGGGCCACTAGGCTCGTATGGTGACTCTCTAGCACTGGGAAGGAGAGGTTAAAAAAACATGATCATTTTTTTCTGCAGTTCACCGGACTCAGCTACAGTTACCCAGCCCCCTGTCTCACCTTCTGTACTCAGCAAGACTCCTAAAAAGGTGCCAGCAGTGTGGAAAGGGTTTGTGATGATGCAGAGTGTCGCCAAGTTCGGTACCAGTGCTTACCGTGTGTCTGGGTCATGTGATGACCTGCTGCAGTTGTTACCTGACACTCTACATGTCCAGGGCAGGATAGCTCATGAGCAAGTTTGGGATTACCTCTTGCAGTTGAAGAGCTCCACATCAAGGGTATGTATTGTAGACACCTCCTTAAAGCCTGGTTCTCATATGCCACCGACCTTCCTGCAACATAGCCTCTGGTACATGCCTTGGATACTGTTCTCATAAAATATCTTTATTATCGCCGGCGCTCTGAAAAAACCACCTTAGTGCCTGCAGAGTTGAACTCAAGTCAACTTTGCAGGCATGCCGGCGGTAAAGACCTGCCATGATCTTTGTTGCTGGCGGCATATGTTCTCATATGTGGGAACAGTATCCCAGGCAGTACCTGCGGCTGTGTCGCAGGTAGGTCGGTGGCATATGTGAACCAGGCTTAAGAGACGTTCTTTTGGGTCATCGTGAAATCTTTGGGAAAGGAAGATTGTATGAGGCAAAAGCACATCTGTTTGCGTTGCGATGTTAAGTTCGTCTGCAACGCAGGCTACCTTAAAAAGTGTTGACACAATTATTATTATTTTTTTCCAGGAGGTGTGTGTGATCAGATATGAGGCATCGTCTGATGATGAGAAGCTGAGTTATGTGTCCCTGTACTCATACTTTTACAGTCGGAAGCGCTGCGGAGTGGTCAGTAACTGTTACACCGGAGTCAAAGACATGTACCTGGTGCCTTTAGCCTCACATCAACCCATACCGCCAGAATTACTGCCATTTGATGGACCTGGTAAGTATTATTTTTCTTACTACACGGAGCAGCTGTGAAATTTATTTTGTAGCGATAGTTCTGAGTTTTGTGTACACGGGGAGTTAGGAGGGGATTTACCACACAGCGGTGAAACGTCGCACGTTTGTACATTTTCCCGCCAAAACTGCTCCATACAAACGTCATAAATTTTCCGAGATCTTTCGCTTTAAAGCCAAAAGTTAAGACAGTCACTGAAAAGTTAAGGTTTGTACGCCACTTATGCATTGGAAATTTTGATAATTGTTATCCCCTGAGTTTCCCAGCTAGTCTGCTAGAAAGTTTCTTTCACAATGCTATTTTTACATTTTGTTTCAAACTCTTACAAAGTTCGAGGCGGCGAAAACCGTGTCGTTGGATTTTGCGTTTGACTGCTGTGAAGGGATTTACTGCTAGTAGTGCCAACTTGCGAAATGTTAGTTCGCTGAATTTGACCTGACGTGTAATAAATGTTTTTCACTTGCTTGCTTACACAGCGCAATAAAGCATATGCAACTGATTGACTCTTTTTTCTCACCTTCAGGGCTGGACGAACCTCGTCCTCATATGCTGCTTGGTGTCATAGTCCGATCCAAGGCCGTTTTTAAACGCCCGCGTGCACTCAGTCAGCGTTCGTTGTCACCACCGCCAAAGCGAC
Source organism: Meandrina meandrites (assembly GCA_963693305.1). NCBI lineage: Eukaryota > Metazoa > Cnidaria > Anthozoa > Scleractinia > Meandrinidae > Meandrina > Meandrina meandrites. The sequence goes on from OY855907.1 coordinate 37,153,516, forward strand.
GAACCAGTTCAGCTAGTGCCGAGACCACCAGCAGCAGTGAGGGAGGTACAGTGGACAGCCCGGCTAGCAAGCAAAGCATGCTCAGTGAGCTTCACGACTCACCACCAGCTGATATTGATGACATTGTGTTCCAATACAACACCACACAAGCCAAGGTCACAAGCAAAGAAACCAAAGATTTGCCAGCTAAAGCTTCACCCGCTTCTGAGACCTCAACACCTTCAATGGCATCCTCCTCTGGAGCCGTGACCTCACCCACTGTCTCCAGCGACAAGGTGTCAGTTCCATCTCTTGAAGCACAGAAACAGCAGTTATTAGATCTTCAAGAACGTGCTCGGCAGTACATCTTAGCACAGACACAACGGAAGGAAACGGCTTCGGGAAACAATGAATCCCAGGAAGTGAGTGAGGACAAACCGGAAAGCTCAGACACTGCTAAAGTCGAGATTAAGGAAGGGGAGGGTAAAGGGGCTGCTGATGATGATGATGCTCCGTATGATCCAGAGGAAGGGTTAGAGCTTGATCTTAACCCCACCGACCCCACCCCAGCCAAACCTACAGTACCTGTGACATCGGAGGAGTCGTCTAAACCTTCTAGCTTCCAGATGCTGGTGTCAACGCTTCAGAGGCTTCAAAATGCTGCCGTTAAAAGCGTAAGTCCCCACTTGGCAGCACTGAGCACAGTGCTACCAATGGGATCCACTGCTGTATCCAGTGAGACTTCCGCTGCAGCCACAGCAAGCACAGCCAGCCAACCCACCATTTCTCCAGGCTGTGGCGTCCAGTCTGTAGCATCAAGAAGCAGTATACTGCAGCCTATTGTACCAGTCAGTCGTGATTTGAAGTCAGTGTCTTCTCCAGGCGGTGCATTACAACCAACAGTTTCCAGTGGTCATGAAACACAGTTTCCGAGTATGATTGATAAACAGCCAACGTCATTTGGTTCACCTGGACACCTGATGCAGCATTCGGGTGCTTCTGACCGACAGGCAGTGTCTGCTGATAGACATGCACCACCGTCTTTACCTGTGGCTGGTCGGCAGCCCGTTTCTGCAGCTGGACACACAGTGCTGCCTTCAGGTGTGGCTGAGCAAAAGCCGATGTCTGCAGGTGGACACACCTCACACCCTTCAGGTGTGGCTGACAGACAGCCAGTATCTGGAGCCGGACGCATAATGCAGCCTTCTGGTGTAGCTGGTCAGCAGCCGATGTCTGTAGGTGGACGCATAGTGCATAATGACCCTCCAATCGGACGTGGACCACAGTCTCCAGGTGTCGCCGACAGACAGCCAGCTGGCCACTTGCCACACCGTGATGTTTCTACCAGGGGAGGTCCACATTCACCGGTATCTAGTATTCGTATCCACTCTTCCTCCTCTGACCAAAGCTTTCAGTCCAGACCTCCCTCTGATCAAAGACAGCAACCGGTTTCTCAGGACAGTGGTCGCACCAACAGATGGAACCCATCCGAACCTCCACACGTTACTCGTCACGTGAACAACGTCACTCAGCAGACAGGACAACAGTACAGCGGTCTTCGACCAGAAGAGCGTGCGCGGTTGGCGGCTCATGAATCGCGTATGGAATCACGGGAAAATAGACGAGTGCCAAGCGAGCACAGAGATGAGCATTACGAGCAAAGAAGGACGGAGGACAGGCACAGAGGCGGTTGGTACAATGACACCCGCGTCCCTCGAGATTCCCGACCTGGTGATTCAAGTGAGCCTCGTTTCCCTCGGGATTCCCGAACCTCAGACTCACGGAATGACTGGCGACATCAACACAGGCCCGGACGCCAATGGTACGATGATGAGCAGCGTCGAGACAGACATGATTATCCGTCAGACGAACGACCAAGATACGAGGAACGCAGGGAAGAGAGAAGATTTAAAGAGCATTGGAGCCGGGATAGATGGAGGCGGTGAAGCTCAAAATCCGTTAGAGACAGCTCTGTCCAAAGTTTGTAGTAGTTGTTGATCGTTAATAGAATCTCTATCGGAGTCTTCCGAAGACTTCGCGAAGAAAACTCGGACAGTCGAGACCCAGTTATCGATAGATTCCCCGAATTCGGACACGTTTGTGTTAAGCATGGAATTTTACTTTTAGTCGGTTGTATTTTGTGTACAAAACAGTCGAACGTTTTAGAGGATTCGTGGTTCTGTAGAATTTTAATAAAACTGTTTCAGTAACGTTTCTTTAACGGCTAATAAATGGTCTTTTCGCGTAACTGTTTAATGGTGACTTGTCATAATTTTCTTCAATCGTTGAACACGGAAGAAAAGAGTCGTATTGGGGGGGGGGGGGGGGGAACAATTTTCTTTCACTCGCTCTCCTCGCTACCTGTCCCCATCCCCTCGTCCTTTGGCATTGTTTGTTTAGCTCGCTGTCTGTTTTGCGTTAAAATGTAAAGGTTGTGGACAGTCTATAAATAATAGGATGTGGAGTGAGATTCCCAAAACAATTTTCTCAACATATTTTGTAGCAGAAAAAGTACGAAGAGGTGAGTGGGGCGGGAACCAGAACAAAAACTTCAAAAATTGGAAAGTTAAAATGTCCCTCCATACCACCCTGCTTCCCCAACTAGCAAGCGAATATAAAAGCCGTTGCAAAAGCGAAAACAGCACATACAGTGGAACCTCTTGTGCGACGACTTCTCGTAAGAGATCATCTCCCATAGGCGACTTGTTTACAAAATACCAACATTTTCTCAGTCAAACGACTGGCGGGAACCTCTCGTGAGTAGGCGCCTGCGACCACATTTAGGGCTGATGAGTTGAAATCTCACAACTTTGATAAAATTTGTTCTTGCATTAGAATAGTAATAAGCCCCCAATCTCAAACGCCCTTGGTTGAGATGAGATATGGGAAGAGGCGGAAAAGAGCGGAAGGTAAGGCACAAAGGCGAGGCATCGCTGCGGGGAGGAGGGTGGGGCGACCAAGTGTTGTCTAATCTGTCGTCCGTTTTACCGAAGAGAGGAATAATTAGGATCAGAAACAGGCCTATTCGTATTAAACTCGCGTAAAATTATGCACAACAGACTCCCTTGAAGATAATAAGTGGGGGATGCATGAGTGGCTTTTCTTCTACTTCGTCCAACGTGCGCTTTATTATTTTTCCTGATATCCAATATTTCATGCTTTACTCGTCATTGCGCTTGCTTGTACAGGCGAGTTCATGTGCTTATTTAGTGTTTTGTCCTCCCATTCTAAGCTTTGTTCCGCCTCCGAACAATCTCGTCCCCAGAGCTCGCTTTTCTTCGTGTTGCCAAAAAGAAAAGCGGGCTCTGGGGATGAGGTTGGCCTCCTGCCAGCTATTCCCTGACGTCACGAGAAATTCATTCTGACGACCAAGCAGCATATTTTAAATAGTCACGCGAAATGTTGATCAAACTTCAGTCTGACTTTTAGCGTGGTGTCTGTAAACGAAGCAAGGTTACTTCTGATTATCAACAAATTAAGGGTAATGTATGTCATGTTTTTCAGTTTTCTTGAGTTAGCTTCGATCGGTGAATAGTGGACGTATGCGCCTAGAAACCAGTGACAATTTCCTCTTTCATCGCTTCAGACCTAATTCAGACGACTTGAAGAAAGCATTGTTCTCGCGAAGTACAGTGAGATTCAGAGAAATTCAATCTTCGATTGCTGAATACACCTTGACTGGAAGTGGTAAGTTCGAATTCTTTGCTAGTTTCACGTAGAAACGAGCTAAAACCTATGTTTTAAGATTTCTTACCATATTTTAAATAAGCGTCCCTATTTACTCGCGCGATTCTCGCCATTAATTGACATAGCCTACAGTAGTCACGCTTGTTTGTAGATCGTCGTATGATCCAAAGACAATATGAAATTGTAAAGAAAATCTGGTGTAAGTGCAGTACAGAGTACACACCTCATAAAGCGTGTTCGTGAAAACAGTGGAAAAGCGAAGACGCGTTCGCAAAACATGCCTCATGACCAGAAAAGCAGAATACTGCGTCGGCTGACCGGTGGCGTATCACGCTATATTTTAATTTTATGTATTTCTCGTATCCACTTCTCATATCTTTTAGAAAAATAAAATAAAAGAATGGCTTTTTCGACGGCGTAGCTTGTTATTCGCGTATCGTTGTTTCCACTTTATAATAAACTCCCGGGAATAAACTCAAGTACTAGTGAATCCTATTTATAAGCATACAAAAATGAATGCGTGACCTGTTGACTCTGCTGTTGCGCAAATTGACAGCGTGTGTCTCAGACTATTGTTTGCGAATTCACAATACAGTGCAAAGGAATTCGTTGAAATTGGGGGGGGGGGGGGGGGGGAAGGGGCTCCTCGCTTCGTGCCATCTAGCCTGCGTAGCAAGCGTTCCCGTAGAGCAAAAAAATAAATAAATAATAATTATTATAATAAAAAGAGAGAAAGGGGGAGATTGGGGGAGGAGGCTTTCCTCATCTCCCGTCCCTCCCCTCCTCTTATTCATTTTTTTGCTCCGGCCTCAATTTTTGCACGTCCATAATGTGAAACGCTTGCCACGCATGCTAGGCGCCATCCGTTTTGCGCTGGCGTCTAGTCTCGCGATAACCTTTTCCTGCTTTCAGAGATCCAATAAAAATACGATGTGAACAGTCTAGATTGAAAATTAGGTGTTTGTACGATTTCTTTTAGTTCTTTTGACTATTTTTACGATCGGATAATGCACCTTGTTTACCCCCCCCCCCCCTCTCCATCACCTCTCCCCCCCCCAAAAAAGTGTTTTTCATGAGCAATATTGTCACTTTCTTTTTGGATTTACAATCGTCCCAAGAGGGATTAAAACAATGCTCATGTACAACTTTTGGGGGGTAAACAAGGTGTATTATCGAAACCATGAAAATAGCGAATAAACCGCCCGGGAGCCTTTTTGCTGGCTGGCTCCCATAGCGTTTGGTCCAGAGGCGCGTAAAAGAACTAACTGCAATCAGGCAGATAGTGAGGCGTTTCCTTAAAGCGGAAGTTAAGTTTCGTTGTTAAGGTAACCTTTGCCTCTCTATATACAGAGAGAGGATGATCTAGATAATGATTTAGAACAATTTACTCCAACCTTAAACACTCTTGTTCTTTGGCCATTTCAATTTAACGAGAAATAAAATGCAAACAGCGGCAACAAACATAACACATGAACTACGCATGGTTTGAAAAATAATCTAAAATTTACTTGACGTTTCGCATGCTACAGCACGCATCTTCGGAAGTGACGGTTACAACAAAACGAAAGATTTAAAACCTAAAAATACAAAGCGAGGTACTGGTAACTGATTGGTACTCCAACCAATCAAAGGCGCGCATTTAAAGTGTGCTTTAACACTTTTCGTTACTAGTTCGTGGAAAACACTGGCAAATGTGATACCAGACTCATTACTTTAAAACGAGTATAGTTACTGTGCTTCCAATTAGCTATAACTGGCCAAATATTTCAGACACTAAGGTTACCGTATTCCGTCAATGGTCGGTCTAAACTAAACATTACTAATTGCGGGCTCAAGAAGAGCCCGCAACCTATTTTGCACGCCGCGCCATATTTCGATTTTGGAGCACAATTGTTCTGCCAAAATCGATCGTAAACCAATCAGAATCCATTTCCACTCGAAGTTCGACAAGAATATTTATAAAGATGGCCGCCGCGTTGGTCAGTCTACTCGATTTTCAAAACCAAAGTTTCGCATCATTGGAGTATTAACGTACATTTAAAAGATTGAAAGTGGAAATAAATAGTTTTAAAGAAAACTTAATTCTCGTTATGACGTCAGAAGAACAGCAGCAAGCGATGAAAACCTGTTTCGACGAACCGACATAGGAACCGAAGAAGATAACATCTACCATGTTCTTTTCACGTAAATACTCGATAAATATGGCAAATATTGCACTTCGTAATTTGAATTCTTTCAAAACATTACCTAGAAAGCATATGGTGTCGTTGTTACGAAATGAACGCGGGCTCCAGGCAAACGTGGGTTTTAATAACGTAATGCATGCAATGCAGGAATATTGAGCAAAATAATAAATGGGAAGCACTTATTTGCCTTTTTGAGAGGGAAAAAGAAAGCAAAAACACGTCGCCCTCCCTGCTTTCTAATACAGTATATATACCCGGAGTTAACCCTGGTATATATACACACCGTCATGTATGTTATGTACAGTAAAAGCCGCTGAATGAAACGAAGGCCAAAGGCAGCAAAGAATTCACGGGAAGATTCGAAATCCTGCCGATACAACTTCGCTCAGACTCCGAAAGTATAAACATAGTTGTAAATGCTAAAACGAGAGCTTTCTAGTTCACTGATACGATGGGTCCCACGCCGATTGCTGTAAGTGAAAAATGTTTTCTACAAGTATCCTATTGACAGCAGATCTTCTACTTTCAAGAGAGACTCTTGGCATGATGGGGGGAGGGGAGGGGGATTATATTAGGAGATCCAACGAATGGAGTGTCAGCGAGAGGACTGGAAAGAACGAGCAAAAATAATAGAGTCACAAAGTTACGGCAAAGAGAGTCACGTGATATAACCTGTTATGCCATGCAGTGCAAAAACTCTACAGTGATATTTCCATTTAATTTAGCAGCCTGCAAACCACGCGGTTAAGTACGGCAGGGCGCGAAGTCCGATACACCGCTGCTAAACGGCCTGTTAAAAAGGCAATAAATTTAGACACTGTGTCTGTCATAAAAGTTACTCACTTTAGTCTTTAATAGGAATGGAGACAGAGCCTGTACAACCACACCAGAGTAACACAAGGAATTTGGAAGAAACACAGCGTATAGAATATTTCAAACAACGCTTAAGCATTGCCAAGGAAAAGGGAAATAAAGCTGAAGTCTTACAAGCGTGTCAAAATCTTGTCCTATCATATAACAATCTTCGAGATTACAATCAAGTAATAGAATATGGAAAACTGTACTTAAGTATTGCCAAGGAGGTAGGAGACAGAAAATTGGAAGGACAAGCGTACCTAATTTTGGGTTCTTCCTATAACGGACTTGGAGATTACAATCAAGCCGTAGAATATAATAAACTATGCTTAAGTATTGCCAAGGAGGTGGGAGATAGAAAACTGGAAGGACAAGCGTACGGAAATTTGGGTTTTTCCTATAACGGACTTGGAGATTACAATCAAGCCGTAGAATATAATAAACTATGCTTAAGTATTGCCAAGGAGGTGGGAGATAGAAAACTGGAAGGACAAGCGTACGGAAATTTGGGTTCTTCCTATAACGGACTTGGAGATTACAATCAAGCCGTAGAATATAATAAACTATGCTTAAGTATTGCCAAGGAGGTGGGAGATAGAAAACTGGAAGGACAAGCGTACGGAAATTTGGGTTCTTCCTATAACGGACTTGGAGATTACAATCAAGCCGTAGAATATAATAAACTATGCTTAAGTATTGCCAAGGAGGTGGGAGATAGAAAACTGGAAGGACAAGCGTACGGAAATTTGGGTTCTTCCTATAACGGACTTGGAGATTACAATCAAGCCATGGAATATGATAAACTATGCTTAAGTATTGCCAAGGAGGTGGGAGATAGAAAACTGGAAGGACAAGCGTGCGGAAATTTGAGTTCTTTCTATAACGGACTTCGAGATTACAAACAAGCCGTAGAATATAATAAACTACGCTTAAGTATTGCCAAGGAGGTGGGAGATAGAAAACTGGAAGGACTAGCGTACGGAAATTTGGGTTTTTCCTATAACGGACTTGGAGATTACAATCAAGCCGTAGAATATAATAAACTATGCTTAAGTATTGCCAAGGAGGTGGGAGATAGAAAACTGGAAGGACTAGCGTACGGAAGTTTGGGTTTTTCCTATAACGGACTTCGAGATTACAATCAAGCCGTAGAATATAATAAACTATGCTTAAGTATTCCCAAGGAGGTGGGAGATAGAAAACTGGAAGGACTAGCGTACCGAAATATGGGTTCTTCCTATAACAGACTTGGAGATTACAAACAAGCCGTTGAATATTACAAACTAGGATTAAGTATTGCCAAGGAGGTGGGAGATAGAAAACTGGAAGGACAAGCGTACCGAAATATGGGTTCTTCCTATAACAGACTTGGAGATTACAAACAAGCCGTTGAATATTACAAACTAGGATTAAGTATTGCCAAGGAAGAAGGAAATAAATTTGCAGAAGAGAAAACATACCAAATGCTAGGAAAATTGTGTAGTAATCTTGGAGATTCTGAACAAGCCATAACATACAATAAACTTTATTTGGAAATGAGAGAAAGAGCTGGAGTAGAACCAACACGTGGACATTTGAAAGATGAAGATATAGCTGCAGAAGAACTTTCACATTACAGTTTAGGTAATGTATTTCGTCGGTCCTGTGAAAACCAAGGTTTTTTATTCTTTTGCTGTTGTGTTCTTTATTGTTTCATGAATCAGTTAAACGTAGATAGTTTACCTCACAGATCATGCTTGTACAATTATAAATTTGCAACCGTACCATTTAGGGAGACTATTAAGTCATTAATAGAGACATTACACATGATAATTCAAAATATGTTTTAATGAGTTTCAGTACCGTCAGGAAAGGGTCCGCTGAAAAAAGTGCAGAAGTGTTTCTGAGATCCGCATTTCTGTCATCGATTTCGTAGCAGTGGTTCAGTGGATTTCATTCATGTACTTTTTTATTCAAAAGTCACAATGATGTTTTCTTTGGCTTTGTGTGATACCCATTTCCACTTGAATATCATTGGCTACAAGTATGTACTTATGATGAAATATATATCTTATATCCAATAAATGAGCAAATCACCAATTGACAATTAAAAAAAAACATCGACACAAATTATCTCATTTTATGGTATGTATTTATATAGATGATTGTCTAGACAAAAAAGCTGGAGAATTAATGCACCGAAAAAATGAACTGATTTTCTTTAAGAATACAATCTTTAGATATTTCAGACATTCTCACTGGGAAGGAATTAAAATGGGCCCAAAGGTTTAAATTTGAAGTTTGTTATGGCAGATGTTTCATACCAACACATTAACGAATAACAAGTTTATAACTAAGGTGTTTCCTTTCCGCAGAGAAGCAATCACCAACGCTAATCAATAATTTGAAGTGGACGTTCTTCTAATATTTCAAGTTCAAAGAGCTGTATCTTTTAACGCTTCGTTTACATCTTTACAGTTCCAAATGAGATCAAAGCACGAGGACCAAGAGCAAAGCTTGCCTATGAAAATGCTTTGAGAGTGGGAAAGGTAAAGGTGTTCCGTGCGCGTATCATGCTGATCGGTCAGGCTCGTGCGGGAAAGACAAGTCTTAAGAAATCCCTCTTAAGTATGCCATTTGATCCCGATGAGCAGAGTACTGTTGGAATTGAAGTCGACCCATCATCATTTAATGTTGACGTTGATCAGGTCAAGAACTGGCAGCGCACAGATGCAAAGTTAGGTGTGTCTCAATTTGCACGAGAGCTTGCGAGGATGGCAGCTGGAGAACTTGACGAAGAAGAAGCAAATGTGGACTCGAAAGCTCAAGATGTGCCAGAGAAAAGATCCCACGCAAGTCAGGTTAGTAATAAAACTTATAGCATTGACTAGAACACATATATTATACTAAATACAAGTGTGGTCTTTTCTGATCGAGACGATTTAATTAATACACTTTTGACTTCGGAAAAGCAGAATTTCACAGAGACAGAATAACATAGGTATTCATTTATTCTTGAGCGAAATTATTAACTAAAAGGCTGCAGTAGATCAGTAGTCAGACTTTCTTTACATAATTATCCTTGAATGTGCTTATCTTTTTTAAGCGGCAAATTAGATATTCGAACATGCTTTCTCAGTTTAGGATATTTTTCGCTCACATTTGTGGCCACAATTACAGGTAGCCCTAACTCGAGATATGAGTAGCTCAATGAGGTCACGGCAGCCATGTTGGTGTTCCAACACACACACACACACATACACACACGAAAGTGCGGCCATAGTGGTGTACCAAGCCATTATTCCCGGAATTAAACTTTATGTTATGCTAAAATTACCTTTTGTGTTAGTAAACCAATATGGCCGCTGGTAACGTGAATAAAAACGCTCTATAATGATACGTAATTTGAGCGATTTGCATATTCATAAGGGTTTTTATATCGATGCAAGTTCCTAGAATAAAACACCTTTGACGCGAGCTTTGCCTCAATAGGATGCTACCAAGGGTTGAGAAGGCTAGAACTCAATACTACAAATGACTTGGAGAGAATTGGCCACGCATGTGGCAGTTTTAATTGAATCAATTATCTCTAAGGCCCGCTTCATACGTCGCATTTCTGCCGTGTCGAATTTAATTCAATTTAGTGCGGCAGAATTGCGACTGTTGATTCATACGTAGCACTTGTGTCGCACCTAATTTGGAGGGTATACTGCAAGTTGTGTTTACTGGCTAGCCGAACTATATATCCAAACACAAGATATGTGTAGTTTTTATTAGATTCGACACGACAGAAATGCGACGTTTGAATCGGTGTCGCATTTCTGTCGGATAATGCGACAAGACTAGTCGAACGTGCCGCAGAAATTCGACAGCCGATTCAGACGTTGAACTTCTGCCGAATTTAATTCGTTTATTTGAATTCGACACGGCAGAAATGTGACGTATGAACCGGGCCTAAGTCATAAAATATAGAAAATCTGAACATATTAACGATAATGTAAACGTGGGGCGCCGAAAAACGCCCCCATACAAATAAAAAGAATAGAACCAATATGGCCGCTGGAAACGTGAATGAAAACGCACTATTTTGTTACGTAATTTGAGCGATTCGCATATTATAAGGGTTTTTATGGCGAAAAATATAAAGCCGAAAATTATGGAGAAGTAACCGTTGGAACCAAAACCGCAATAAATCGCATACGGCAAAAGCACACGGGACACAAAGAAAACAACGTAGGAGTTCAGGTGAGCAGTTTGTCTTGTAATTGAGGAGTAATTTTTCCAGTTCTTTTCGCAAATCGTTTTAATTACGTGACCATACAAAGGTCAACATTGATTTTACACGTACAGCTTGGGCTGCCTGTGCCTCGTGGCACACTTTTGCGCAATTGCGAACTGGAGGGTGAAATTGTTCAAAGCAAACAGCTGTTTTAAAGAAAATTTTACATTTTAACTGTAGACTATTCACCCCAAGTACAATAATCCTCCTTGGATTTTATACACTACCACACCAACAAAAAGCTCGACGATGCTTAAATCCAGGCGGTCATTAACTTAAATGGTTTTTCAGGAGAAAGAACTTGAAAATCGGAGAACCCGGAGAAAAATTCTCGGAGCGCGGAGGCGATTCGTAACACGATATACGATACTAGTGAGCAAGATCACCCCTTTGTTGAGAATGCTCATGTTTTCTTTGTAAATCAAAGAGAGCTCCTCAAACATTATCTGGTTCTTTCATTATACTTTAAATTAATCCTTTCTTAAACTGCCCGGGTGTATATATTTTGTTCTTTTTATTTTCTACGTGGCGATTTCTTGTTGAGTTACACTTGATTTCTGCCCTGGGTTTCTTGCAAACAGGCAATGAAAATTGCGTTCAAGACATTTGAAACCGTCTGTTGAAACTTTATGCCTAGAAAACATAGTTGAGAGACTCGCACGGGCGTCTTTAAAATGGAAATTATTTTTACTTGGTCAGGGCTTTTTGCCCATGGCAATGTTAGCCTGTCCATTAATCCCAATCGCGATCACTGTTTCAAGCCTGTCGTTTGAATAACCCGAAAAACCCGAAGAATTCTTATACAGGAATTTTAATGTAATCTTACATTAGGAGTTCGAAGAACCCTTACACAGTAATGCAGATACTCGCCTCGCCTCGTGTCACGAGCTAAAGAGGAGGTATTAGATAAGAATATCCCGGGGAATAAACGAAGGAAATATAGGAAATACTTTTCTTAAAACTATATGTGTAAGGATCGCGATTTTTAAACAATCTGTAATAAACACATTTCGTTTTTTATTGCAGTTATGCACATCAATAAGTTAACATTTTGAGAACTGATTTATTTTTAAGGATGTTATCATTGACGATAAGACCAGCCACAAGGATTCAACCATGCCCTCATCATCCGACAAAGTGGAAGAAGTTTCCGCCAATAACGGTCATGATGATCACCATAATGTTGGAACAAGTGAAAATGCAACAGAAGGCCCTCAGTTGAAGATCGATCCCGCTTTACCTCCAGAAGAATTCACACAACACCTCATTCAGCATCTGGAAGGTTTAAACCTGCACGCTGACACCACATCAACAGAACCAGTCGTCAATGTAGATCTGTGGGACTTTGCCGGACAGCACCTGTATTATGCTAGTCATCCAGTATTTTTGTCTCGCAGAGCAATATACCTCCTCGTGTGGAACCTCAGCAAAGAATTAAACGACACCGCTCAGCCTTGTGTGAGACAAGGAATTCATGATGTACTTTTGGAAAACCCAAATGGTCAAACAAACCTGGATGATCTGATGTCGTGGCTTGTTTCAGTCAGTGCAACCTGTCCTACAAAACAAGGAATAGCCGAGAAAGAGCTTCCGTACCTCCGCCCTCCAGTATTCATTGTAGGAACACACGCCGACAAACCATGCCAAGAGATCAAGAAAATGGAATTGCAGATTCAAGAGAAAATTTGTAAAACGTTTGGCAGCAGACACGTGATCCGGCCATTTATCTCCATTGATAACACACGATCCTCATCAGACGCTGGAGTTGGTGAACTTCAGAAAGCAATCACGCAGGTGTTAAAGCAAGAGCCATACATCGGAGAAGAAGTACCTGTGAGGTACGTAAATTATATTCTGCAACGAATTGTTTCTCTTGCTAATTTTGTATGGTCCCAAGGAGGGTGGGGGGGGGGGGGGGGGGGGGATTTGACGGATCCTGGGAGCCCTAGAATGTCCGTCATAGAGTCAGGAGCCCAATTTATTTTTGTTCCGCTTGGAGCGCGAATTTTTGCTGTTGAGTATGTAGCCCTAAAAACGTTTGCCACAATCCCTGTACTCTTTTATTTGGGTAGCCCGGATTTGGGGGTGGGGTCCTAGATCCCTGGAGTCCTTCATTGTATGGAAGGTCCATCAGCTTGACGCTGCCTTATTTCAACCTTTTCAAATAAAACATAATCTAATGATGAGAAAAGGCCATGTAAACACCATAGCACCATCATGATGAATATATGAAATGACATATATTCACCATAACACCATCATATCTTATGCTTCAGGAAAGTTTTGGAGAATTCAAAAGTAACTTGTGTTTTAAAACCGACCTGTTTTTGTTGCTCGGTTTCGCTTAGACTTTCGAATTCTCGAAGCCTATGTAATTGTTTTATTTTTAACAAAAGTGAGCCAACCTAAGGCAGATGTGACAAACTTAGATTATAACCTCATCCGTTGTTTTCCTTTATGGCCAGGTGGTTTAACTTCAAAAAGGTCGTTGAAGCTTTGGTTGCCGAGAAAACCTATCACTTGAACATTGACCAGCTTGAAACCATTGTCCAGAAAGTCTGTTTCATAGAAGATAAGGATGAGGTTACCACCATGTTGGATTTCTATCATGACCTTGGACAGATAATCAAGCACCGCAGCACAGTTGTATTAGAAGCTCAGTGGCTGATTGACGTATTCAAGCAGTTGATAACTATTCGACCTTTTAATGACATGGTAAGAACAGAAAACATGAATATTTCTTATTGCTGAAAATAGATAGCCAACGTCAGTCGCGAACTCCGAGCTGGCTATCTACCATGTCACTAGTATCTAACAAGGGCGAGTAGAATAACTTTTTTATTAAACATAACCATGGAATCAGCCATGGTATATTGCAATCCTGAGTTTTGATTGGTTGACAGGCCGTGGTATCTGAGCTCATATACCATGGACCACAAATGACAGGTGCATGTACGCGTCAGCGAGAATCGGTAGCTGGGGAGCTCAAATAGCGCTATTTGGCTGGGTTTTTTTTACGCGCCTCGATCGGGTTATCTATCGTCTCATATCCAACTCGCGCTCATGTAATAATTATTATCCAACTCTGCTTCGTGGAGTGCATAGGCAAACGCGCTAAGCGAGTAGGATATGTGTACTCCAGAAGACTGGTTTAACGGGTTAAACCGGTTCCAAATAGTCCCTTTATTCCTCCTGACCGCGCGAAAGATTAAAAAGTGTGGAAAGTCAGCATTTTGGGAAAGGAAACCTTGGATAACAAATCTCTTATTAGACATTTTAGTATGTAGTGTCGCTCTGCCTTTTTGTTTTTAATTACTCGTCATTTATTTTGTATTTTGACGCGCACTTCGGGCTCGCCAAAATACTGCATGACTCGAAAAATTATACAGCGATATTACACACTAAAATGTCTAATTAACAATACTTATTCCACGAGGGCGCGTTGGATATGAGATGGTAAACAGCCAACGAGACGCTAAGCCAATCATCACCCTGGAAATACACTATCCAATTCTTCAGCTTTTCAATAATAAGTTATTTTTGAGTCATTTTGTTGTTTGTTTCAGGATCCCTGTCTCTCCAAGCATTGGGTAGACCTAGAAAGTAAAGGTGTCCTTAACATGGAATTTGTCGATCACGTGTTTTCGAAATTTCAACAGCAAGGTCTTGTTAAGGAGGACATCTTAGACATGATGGAGAAGTTTGGCTTAATTGCTAGGTTTGCAACCTTGTCACCTGACGTGAAATATTTCGTACCAGCCCAGCTTACATCACCACCTGAAGCCCTCTGTGAAATGGAGCCCTCTTCGACCGATCCTTGTCCGTTGTACCTTCACTTTGTGGATGGCATTGTCCCTCATGGTCTGTTCACACAGCTTGTTTCAAGATCCATTTCTTGGTGCTCGGAGACAGGATGCACACAGCCTCCTAAGCTGTACCTAAACAATGCTTGGTTTGTTATTGAGAAGCAATCTATCCATGATTTGGTTCTGACCTCCACAAGGAGGTTTATCAAGATTGTTGTAAGACGAAGAACACACAGCCGTCATGTTTCCACGGGCAGAGCTACAGAAGTAGCTGCACTTGTGCGTGAGTTTCTGGAACATACTTTACAAGAATTCTCACAGAACCTGCCATACCTGAGCGGTCTGCAGTATCAATTCTGTGTTGCATGCCCCTACTGTCTGCAGGGAGGTCCCAAGTGTTCTAAGCACAGTCAAATGTCGTGCACACACGAGGACTGCTTACACCTCCTTGAAATCAAGCACGGGCATCAGCTGATTTGTATGGAGACAATGTGTGATAAAGTGTACACAGTTCATGGAAAGGAGAAATGGTTCTCTGATCGTGCAACCCAGGTGTGTTTTAACAAAAAACAACTCTATTTAAGTGGCGGGGAGGTATTTACCTTTCACAGCTAATTGTGGACACTATAAAATAAATTAAATTCACAATGTACAATGAAAGTTACAATAATTTTACTATATTGAAATTAGAAGAAATGACAACAAGAATAAAGATCAATAAACCGTTTTAAAGCTGTCGATCGTCGATCTCTATTTGTCAGTTGCATTCAACCTCGACCTGCTAGGTAGAGTGATATAATACAGAAAACGCAGATTAATATCAGCGTTTCTAAGAGAATACAATCAGAGCAAAAATAGTAGTTCAGTGTAAAGTTATCCTCTTCCGAAGATAGGTAACTTCTTTTGGTTAAATATACATATTTATCCAGTTAAAGAACTGCATGTGTACAATTTAACCTGTATACACCAGGGCCCAGTCAGGTTCAAAAGATGGATAAGTTAACAGTATCCACCGGATTAATCACTATTCAGTGGATAACCGTTGCCAAAACATACCGTGCTATCCACTGGATAGAGGGTCCCCTATACCCCTTTGCAAAACTGAATCACGTAAAAATAGTTGGCTTTTTCACGCGTCACGAATAATTACCAAAATGTTTTCACGTTCACGCAAAAATCAAGGCGATCCCAGTTTAGACTATAATTAGCGCTCGGAAGACGTAAAACCGCAAAAATTTGATTTGAGTGTTGCATATCACGTCTCGATAGCTTACAAAGTTTCATTTGTTCAAAACCTAACCACAGAGATGAAAACAAAGACGTACATTAACTAGAACACTGAAAGAATTGGTAATTAAGCCACGAACAAGATATCATTCACCAATCACGTCTAATTCAACTCTTCGTTCACGGGTCACGTTTAATTTAAAAATTGCTTTCACGTGCACGTTAAAAGATCTTGAAATTGGCAATCACGAATCACGAAAAAATAAAAGCTTCAATCACGTTTCACGGAAAAATAAATTACTCCAATCACGCTTCACGTAAAAAGTATAGGGGACCCACTGGATAGTGATTTATCCGGTAGATAGCGTTATCCACCCTTTGAACAACTGGGGCCTGGGCTGTAGCTAGCAAAAAGCAAGACGAGGAGGCACTTGCCTTCTCTACATTAAACCCAGAATTTGAAACAAAATACGTTTAGACGGAAAGATTTTGCTCAGGTATACGACAGGAATTTTTCTTTCGAAAAGTTCTGAAAATAGCATTTCAGCGCTTCAAAGTTTCTTGAAGGCATGCCCACCTCCCCTCCCCCGCTAATTGCTCGCGCCTTCGGGGATCGCAGAATTGCCTCGTCTAAACCAAAAGTCTTTTAACGCCCTGCACACAGGATCTTTTTGCACATGTTAGAAATCATGTTGTGAAATTAGCTACACATATTTCACCGAAACCTGGCATTGCAAAGCATTTTTTATATAAACACTAAATGACCTCAAAGTTACGTGTACAAGTCTTCAGTCAATGCAGCCACCTTTCTAGCGTCTAAAACGCTTTGCTTTTAAGACATTTCATTGCAATGAAAAACTCTATTTTTGTCTCTTGCAGGAATTATCTGATTCCAATTTACCTGCGACATCTGAAGACACATCAGCTCTAAGGGACATAGGTATTTCTCATTAAAAACCAAACTTCTAGCCGTTTGTAGCTTAATTAAGCCGGGTTTTCTTCTAGAATCAACATAGAACTTTTACTACATTTAGGAAAAAAAACAACAAAGATATTCCGCATGCGTTGTTGGGTAGTATGTAATGAAGAAATGTTATTAGAAGGAAGGTCACCATATTGTGAATACTGAGGCTCTTTAACCTTGCAGTCCATGTAGCTCCATGTGCTTCACAGCATCTTAAACCTGGAAGGATTTTGCAAACTGCACTTTCTAAACATCTCTTAAGTTGTTTTAGCCTACTCCGCAAACGTTTTTTGGTTGCCACGCAATCTTTTGTGTGCGACGAGCTAACAGAATGTCTGCGTGACCAGAAGAATTTTTTTTACTGGCCAAGATGCTCTTCTATTATAAGCTGAAAAACATTGCTTGTAACTGACTTTTTTCTAATATTATATTACTCGAGGTTGGACACTTAGAAGAAAATTAACCAATCAAAACGTTAATTGAAAACAAAATCTAAACCCCAACAAAAATGCAGACCTCTCGGGAAACTTTTCGAATCTAAATTTTGGGCGGTTTTTATTGATTACGGCTTGAAAGTTGCAAAACGAGTTTTCAAGCTAAATTTTCTCGCGTAAAAGAAATAATTATGATATTTTTCAGCCAAGGATGGGATCTGTAGAGTGCATATAGTATAGTGGAGTCGATAGTTTGCAAATTCAGATAAAAGTGACTTTTATTTGTCTTCTCTTGCTACAAAATTTGTTGCATGGCTGTTGTCTGGACGCTTCAACGTCATTGCCATTGTTCTCAACTAGCATTTTTATAGGTCAATTTTAGGTCAATTTTCTTTTCTTTGTATCCTAGTTAAACAAGGCACACCCACGAATGATGAATTAGAAGAATTGGGTGATGAAATTGCTGGAAAATGGATCAAGCTTGGACGTCGCCTAGATGTCAAGGAACCACAGCTTCAAGGAATAGATCACGCGCATGGCGAACTTTGTGAAAAGGGATACCACATGTTACTGCATTGGAAGCAAGAACAAGGTTCTGCCGCGACTTACCAGGCTTTGTGTGATGCATTAACACATAACCTTGTACAGCGCCAAGACTTAGCTGAAAAACTCTGTTACATTTGTGGTAATTATTCTTTATACTTGAAGTTTTAAGCAAGTTATACATGCAAGCACACACGCCTTCAACTCTGAATAGAATTATTCCTTTGTTATTGAAGTAGACCTACAGTGATTCGCTATTTTGCGTTGAGAATCTAACAGGATATAGGACAACACCTAAAAATAAAAACAGTAATAATTAAGTTACAGATCATTTAAAAACCTGCTCAGTGAGTGTAGGAAAGCAATCACTTAACATTAACATGGATGCTTTGTCCCGTTGCACATTATCAAATAGAAATCACAATGCTGTTTTATTTTCCTTGCGTTTTCCAGATCCTTCAAAGAAGAAGAGGAGATTACAAGATGAAAGTTCTGATGGTCAGAAAGAAGAGAGTGTTAAAAGATTAAAAAAGTGATTAGGTAATTGACAATGTTAGGGGAATTGAATTGAATTTTCCACACTCAACCACAAAATATCAATTCCTCCAATTGGGAGACATAAGGGAAATGGGAAAGGCTTGCCCCTCTCCTAACAATACCGCTTGGGACAAAAATCGTAGGGGAACTGAATGGTATTTTCTGCACATACCACCAGCTACCCATTTATTTGATCATTTGCTGATAAAGGCCAGGCCAAACAAGTATAAGAGTTGCTGCGAGTTGACGAGAGTTGAACTTTCTTCCACTTTCATTCAGGCGCGGAAAAACCAGGCTAAGAGAACTGGGAGTTAACATATTATTCTTTAAAAATTGAGCATAATTCTCGTTGGAATAATCCTCAAAAACTGATGTGATGTGCAGCAACAGCTCTACTGATGCCAAAAATTGCACGGGTCAAAGGATTCTGAAAGGACTGCATTAGACGAAGAATATATAATTTCTGACAATCGAGGATTGGGGAATTGTATGTTTTATGCACTGGCGGAGCAAATTGTGAAAGGAGTCAAAATTTCAGCAGAAGAACTAAAAGTAAACTTAATTAATGTGCCAACGAAAAAACTCGTCACGCGACTATCACGATAATTCGAACAAGTTCAAATTAGAACAGAGTAGCTGATATTCGATGGACGCCCAAGACAACGTCGATTGAAGAGTGAATTAATATTTTACCTAAAAATCTCGCGATTTTCTTGATTAATTTAGTCTTTCTTTCATTGTCAGCTGAATACATGTATGTTAAGAAAGTGTTCCATTCCAAAAAGAAACATGAAAAATTCGACGTTGTGGTTCACGTTCTCATCATAAAGTAGAATTTGGCCAATCCACGTTTTGACAGAGGAAAGATAAGAAAGTACAAAGTTGTTTGTTTGATTATTTGAGCGAGGGAATAGTTTCAACGATGTGGGATGCCATTTTTGATCTTGAAACCAAGCAGTTACGGAACTCTCTAGGTTTTAATATTTCGGTTTTTATAGTTTATGTTAGCAACGGGTGAAAAACTGCATCAACAACGATCCGAATGTACGTGCAAAGCTATTGTACTCACGAGTAGTCCTGTAGGCGTTGCTGTTGCTGTTGCTGTTTTCTTTAACTCCTTAATATGAACTCTCGTCTGGCACTCTCGTTCTTGATTGGTTCGTAATTGAGTTTCAAATCCTTATTCTAAAGTTGTAAGCTTCTTGGAATTTTTGTTAGTTTAACACGATTTATTTTCTGGTTAATGTACGCGGATGTCTTTGGCTTGAAAAGATATTTTCTATATAGCACCCCTTATTGTTACTAAAGAAAAATGGCTGCCCCTCCAAATCCTTATAGACCACCCACTCCATGCATAAATTATGAACTGTCTCCTTAAGGCATCCCTTTTGCATCGTTGCTTTATTTCGGATTAATCTTGAAGACAAAAATAGCCATCAACGAGCTTCGTTGTGTTGATAGTCCGAGTGCGAATACTGCACATGTGAAAATTTTAATCTATGTTGTTGACACTGATATCTTCGACATGCTTTTTTATCAACACATGAAATCATCAACTTTCCTACAATTGGTAGAATAGTGTTAACCGATAATATTCCAAAAAACCCTTAAAATACGATTCCGCGCCAAAGAGAAAAATTAAAAAAATGATTGTAACCTCACATCTTCTTGTTTTTGTCTCGTGTCGTCATGACGTTGTCATGACGACACGAGAATATGCGAGGGGGAGAAGGTGCATTCCAATGTGCATTCCATGCGCGTTTGCTTTGTGAGGCCGCGGAATTTTCCCGCCATGTCAATATTTTTCCCGCCATGTCAAGATTTGCTTTGTGAGGCCGCCGCATTTTGTGCGCGCGTGCGCGCGTTGTGAAAGAACAAATAATTTTTATTTATAAGTAGGAGTTCAAAAATATTGCTGCATTGAAAATTTTTTGCTTTTGTGCTGGTTCATTGTAATCGTTTGTCGGTTGGGAGTGTTCATTGTAAATGGCTTTTTAGTTTAACAGAATTGAACTTTAATTTAAGGGAAAATCACGGCGAAGAATGTAAAGCAGTGAAAGAGATGTTTTTAAATTTGAGCAGTTTTATTAGATGAAATTTTTGTACCTTTTTTAAATGGAATGATTGAGGCAATTAGGAAAGAGTGTTTGATTTATGAACTTGCAGCGAACGCAAATTCTTAGTGGTCCAACAGGCAATATAAATGGAACAGAAATAAGGCCCCTTTTAGCTGGCGACAGTGCCTATTCACTAACGAACTGGCTAGTGAAACCCTAGCCGGACAGAGGACGCCTGACTCAGGAGCAGAGAAACTTTAGAACCTAAAGTTCGGTGCACTACTATCTGTAGTGGAACGAGCATTTGGCGTGTTGAAAGTTCGTTGGAGAATTGCGTTGAAAAAGGTTGGACAAAAAACGAGCATCCTAAAAAAGACTGTGATTGCTACGTGCGTTTTGCACAACAATTGTATGTATCGTTTCAATAACAGAAGATAAACGATTAGATAAAAACAATTATTTTGATGCTAAATCTTTAAAAATGTCAACTATGGCGTTTGTTTGTTCCATTTGCCTGCTCTGGGCGTCACGGAACATTTCAGCTGATCAAATCTTGCGTTGTCCTGTTCCATACTCTTTTCACACATTTCAATAAAAGAACTCTGCATGCCAGTCTGGAGTCGTACTTTCTCGCCTTTCTTTACTCAGGATGTTGAAATAGGGGAAGCCTTCTTTAATTTTCTGAATTCCATCTTCTCCAGTCGAGCGAGATCGCTGCTTGAACTCGTACTCTAGATTCTGCTGCCGTTTCTTCACCTGCTGTAGCATTCTCTGGCTTTCTGGACACCTTTCTTTATACGAAGAATAGATATCGTTCCAGATTTTTATTTTTTTCGTTGTGAAACTCCCCACAGCTTACTGAATTTGGGGGCCCACGCTTCAAGAAGTTCGTGCGTTTCTTTCTCAGTCCTGAGTCAGCAGACTTAACGCGAGGTTTTTCGTTTTGTGTTTGCCGTAGCAAGTACTTCGACATCTCTTGCAACTGAAGACTGAGGTGATGGCATGCTTCTTTCCAGTAGAATTGGTGATCATCGAGAAATGTTTATCAGTACGCTGAGATAAAATCATTTTAAGTCGGCTTCATTAGGGGGCTAAAAAAAGCCTTAAGCTTGACTTATCTTACAAACATCTCAAAAGTTAAAGGGCAACTCTTGGCTAGAAAACTATATTTCAGTAAAAGCTTCCGAATGTTTCAAAAATTACACAGGAAGCAAAAAATTTGAATTCAGAAGCTTTTTTACCGGTTAATTTTAACTTAAAACTTCGTATTTTACCGCTTTTGTGACATTTCGCCATGAATGCTTCGATTATGATCACGAGATGTGATACGTCAAAGGTGTGGAACCGCAACAAGTCACGAACATGGCTGACTCAAATTCTTGCAGTGAGAGCTCAACTTCTGCTAGCGACTCCACTGAAATTTAGAGAGCTATAGGAGGGGATATGTCAGGGGATGATTAAGAACCTTCTATGGTATTTCAACCCTGGCGTTTTGAGCCTCCAGGGAAACACAGCGAGACAGAGAAAGGGAGTAAAATATCGAACCTCCTCACCGCCGACGGCGACGAATGGTGAGTGAATTGAAGTCCTAAATGTACAGTTTCTTTCTCTATTACCTCGGCCAGTTGTTTGTGAGCTAAGTCAAAATTAAACCTGAAAAGCCTTGTTATTATTTGCATGTACGCGAGAAGCTTAATTAAACATGCTTTTATACAACCAAACTGTTTGCTGCATTTTGTTGTTTATATTCGGTCTTCAAATATTTTTGCTCATGTTTATCACAGTTATCACAATAGCATAGGTTTTGAGCTTCAGCCTAATGTACACTATCCATCTTGTGCGTTTGAAAGCTTGCAAATACTGCAAATACAGAAACGCAAGTTAAATTCTTTGTCTCCTTTGTGTTACCGATTTTTGTCTCGTGTCGTCATGACGTTGTCATGACGACACGAGAATATGCGAGGGGGAGAAGGTGCATTCCAAGGTGCATTCCATGCGCGTTTCCTTTGTGAGGCCGCGGAATTTTCCCGCCATGTCAATATTTTTCCCGCCATGTCAAGATTTGCTTTGTGAGGCCGCCGGATTTTGTGCGTGTTGTGAAAGAACAAATAATAATAATAATAAATAATAATAATACATAATATTTTAAGAGGAGGCCTCCAATCACCTAGAGGTGGTTTTCAGGAGGGTCCTCTGAGAAAATAAATGTCAAACCTTTAAAATACATTAAAATCTAAGATACAATAAAAAAGACAAAACCTATGCGGTAATAAAAACTAAAAATATTTAAAACTGTAGCTAACTAAGATTAAAAACTAGAACAAGAGATTAAAATACTACTAACTAAGGTTAAAAATGGTGTAATAAAAACTGTTTCAATTTGTATTTAAAAATAGTTTTCGGCATCAGTTTCTTTAAAGCACTTGGTAGCGTGGCCCAGTCGTTAATGGCTTTATAATATGTTTTGCTTTTTCCCCATTCCGTTCTTGGCCTACTGACTTTGGGCATGTAGCCATTTCGGGTATTATAACCGTGTTGTTGGTTCATGGTGGATCTGAATACACCGAAATGCTCGGGGATGCTACCTTTGATTGCATCTTGCACAACACAACACCGATGACCGAACCGCCTCGCATGTAAAGACACCCACCGCAACGACGTCAAGGCCTCTGCTGATGACACTTTCGACTTAACGATCTTCTTCGCAAATAATTTTTGTTTATAAGTAGGAGTTCAAAAATATTGCTGCATTGAAAGTTTTTTGCTTTTCTGCTGGTTCATTGTAATCGTTTGTCGGTCGGGAGTGTTTATTATAAATGGCATTTTAGTTGAACAGAATTGAACTTTAATTTAAGGGAAAATCACGGCGTAGAATGTAAAGCAGTCAAAGAGATGTATTAAATTTGAGCAGTTTTATTAGATGAAATTTTTGTACATTTTTTAAATGGAATGGTTGAGACATTTAGGAGAGAGTGTTTGATTTATGAACTTGCAGCGAACGCAAATTCTTAGTGGTCCAACAGGCAATGTAAATGGAACAGAAATAAGGCCCCTTTTAGCTGGCGACAGTGCCTATTCACAAACGAACTGGCTAGTGAAACCCTACCCGGACAGAGGACGCCTGACTCAGGAGCAGCGGTGCGCTACGATCTGTAGCTATATAGTGGAACGAGAATTTGGCATGTTGAAAGTTCGTTGGAGAATTGCGTTGAAAAAGGTTGGACAAAAAACGAGCATCCTAAAATTAAAAAGACTATGATTGCTACGTGAGTTTTGCACAACAATTGTATGTATCGTTTCAATAACAGAAGATAAACGATTAGATAAAGACAATTATTTTGATGCTAAATCTTTAGAAATGTCAACTATGGCGTTTGTTTGTTCCATTTGCCTGCTCTGGGCGTCTCGGAACATTTCAGCTGATCGTTCAAATCTTGCGTTGTCCTGTTCCATACTCTTCACACATGCCAGTCTGGAGTCGTACTTTCTCGCCTTTCTTTACCCTGGATGTTGAAATAGGGGAAGCCTTCTTTAATTTTCTGAATTCCATCCTCTCCAGTCGAGCGAGATCGCTGCTTGAACTGCAGCTTGAACTCGTACTCTAGATTCTGCTGCCGTTTCTTCGCCTGCTGTAGCATTCTCTGGCTTTCTGGACACCTTTCTTTATACGAAGAATAGATATCGTTCCAGATTGTTATATTTTTCTTTGTAAAACTCCCCACAGCTTACTGAATCTGCTGAATTTGGGGGCCCACGCTTCAAGAAGTTCGTGCGTTTCTTTGTCAGTCCTGTCAGCAGACTTAACGCGAGGTTTTTTCGTTTTGTGTTTGCCGTACGTAGCAAGTACTTCGACATCACTTGCAACTGAAGACTGAGGCGATGGCATGCTTCTTGCCAGTAGAATTGGTGATCATCGAGAAATGTTTATCAGTACGCCGAGATAAAATCATTTTAAGTCAGTTGCGTTAGGGGGCTAAAAAAAGCCTTAAGCTTGACTTATCTTACAAACATCTCAAAAGTTAAAGGGCAACTCTTGGCTAGAAAACTACATTTCAGTAAAAGCTTCCGAATGTTTCCAAAATTACACGGAAGCAAAAAATTTGAATTCAGAAGCTTTTTTTACCGGCTAATGTTAACGTAAAACGTCGTATTTTACGTGACATTTCGCCATGGATGTTTCGATTATGATCACGAGATGTGATACGTCACAGGTGTGGAACCGCAACAAGTCACGAACATGGCTGACTCAAATTCTTGCAATGAGAGCTCAACTTCTGCTACCGACTCCACTGATTTTAAGAGAGCTATAGGAGGGGATATGTCAGGGGATAATTAAGAACCTTCTATGGTATTTCAACCCTGGCGTTTTGAGCCTCCAGGGAAAAACAGCGAGACAGAGAAAGGGAGTAAAATATCGAACCTCCTTACCGCCGACGGCGACGAATGGTGAGTGAATTGAAGTCCTAAATGTACAGTTTCTTTCTCTATTACCTCGGCCAGTTGTTTGTGAGCTAAGTCAAACCTGAAAAGCCTTGTTATTATTTGCATGTACGCGAGAAGCTTAATTAAACATGCTTTTATACAACCAAACTGTTTGCTGCATTTTGTTGTTTATATTCGGTCTTCAAATATTTTTGCTCATGTTTATCACAATAGGTTTTGACCTTTTGAGCTTCAGCCTAATGTACACTATCTATCTTGTGCGTTTGAAAGCTTGCAAATACAGAAACGCAAGTTAAATTCTTTGTCTCTTTTGTGTTACCGATTTTTCTAAATTCTGCTCGAAAACGAAGAATTCTGCCGGCGAAATGCCAGCTACCGAAACTAGACTATCCGAAATTCTGCGGCAGATTTTATCTAGAACATACTCAGGCTTGCAGTTAAATGTGGACAAAACTCTGCTGGGTCTCTTCACTTCTTTTGTTGGGAGAAGGGAGTTTGCGCTTTCTGTAGTTGAAGCAACTTGCCTCGAGGAAACTTTGTTCAAGGTTGTTCGTGCTTGTATGCGTAAAACTGTACTGAGAATGATTTTGTAGACTGACTTCTGCCACCGGGACTATTACACGACCCTGCAGTGCGTGATTTTATATTTATCGGTATAATTAAGTTGTCATGTTTTTTTTTTGCAATTTCTTATCTTTTTGCGAAAAGCGCCCCCACGAAAATCGAAAATTGTGCTGTGTTTGGCTCCTTATTACTTTCGCGTTTGCTTGCGTTTTAATTCATGGTTTGCATTTGAAATGGTCGTTGCGCTCTTCGTGTCTTACAACTTTTTCCTTTAGGGCCTGTTTACATGGAGGTGGGGGACCCCGGGTAGGTGAGGTAACCCGCCCAGCCGTGGTCGAAAAATAGCTCGCGTTTACATGCAATCTTATCACCCCGGGGTCCCGGGGTTAACTTCCTTGAGAAAATAGCGTGGCGTAGATTTCTTGTTTTTTGTTTTGTTTTGTTTTTTTTTCACAGCATGATTTTCGTTGGCAGAGACAATGTTTTTCGTTGCTTTGTGTTATCAACTGATCTCTAAGTAGAGAAGAAGCGCGTGCTTCGATCGGGCCTTCACTTAAAGCATCACTTGAAATTTGAATACCTTCAGATTCTTCCTGATTGCCATCTTGATTGCGGCCTTCGACACTAAGCAGATGAACCCGGCGAAAAAGCTCCCCATGCTGATATCCTCGAGACTGAAACATGTTGTTGCGGTTCCAATATGGCGGGCGTTTCGTTGTTGGTTCGGATTTGGCGCGTTTTGGTAATATGAACCGACCCCAGGTAGGCGGGTTACCCCACCTTGAAACGTTTACATGGCAAAAAGCGACCCCGGCTGGGAGGGTTACCCTACCCAGCGGACCGGGCAGCCCGCCTAGGCGGGTTACCCCACCTATCATGTAAACGCGATCGAGAAAAAATGAGAGTTTATATGGAGAGGCGGGTTACCCCACCTAGGCGGGTTACCTCACCTGCCCGGGGTCCCCCACCTCCATGTAAACAGGCCCTTAGTTATCTCGTCAACTGACATCTGCTCGAATCTGCACACGAAACTGTTTCGTGGTCAGGCTAGGGAGGGTGAAGGGAAAGAGCGTGACACGCTTTCATACCCGGGTTTTATGCTACACCCCAGGTTGCCTAATTTACAACAATTGTTTCTCAAAAGGAATCACAGAATAAGTACTTCACGCAACACTTCTTCTCTTAGTTATCCGGATATTGTTTTATATTTGATTCCCCATTTCTTCGTATAATTTTATATCCCGCGAGAGCGCCTCTGCTAGCGCGCGGGGTAGTGGCTTCTTATTGCGCAGTACTGACCTGCACGCAAATCACGCGCGCTTTTCGAAGGCATATACTTCAAAGAAACACTACATTTGCTGGTGGGAATTGCTTTCTATTTTGCCAATTAACAGCAGGAGAAATCTGAGGGTGGCTACAAATTTCTCAACAACAGAATCAAAATATATCGGTCTGTTTCCGAACGCGTGGATTTCGCTTACATATAGGACATATAGAGGCTGAGTATTCCTGCTCATAAATGAAGAGATTTCTGACAAATTATGGGAGTCAGCACTCGCAGACCCTTTTCAATTTACTATCTACTCCAGACAAAAGGCATCTTTATCACGATATGGTGCAAGAGAGGATGCATCGTATTATAAAGCTATGTACATTTGCTGACCTTAGAAGGCCGATCAATCTGACGGATTTGTTTCGTTTCACGACACATGATTTACTCTTTTTAAGTTTATTTCCTTTCATATTTAAGCACTGAAGCACTACCTTTCTTATCTTGGACATCATTGAACAGCATAGTGTCTTTCTCTCCTTGTCATTCTCATTTATGAAGAGACGCTTGGCGTGTTTTCCTCTTATCAGAAGCATGCAAAAGCAAATCTGCCTTCCACACCTGTGACGTAGCATCACGTGACGTACCAAAATCCGAACGTTTTCAAAATGACCGCCAAATTGGCGTAAAAGAAAATTCGTAGTAAATTCATTTTGGCCGATATCTTTAAAATTTTACCTTCTAAAGATTCCTGTTGCTATAAACAACTTATAGAAAAAAATAAAAAAATCGGGGTAAATTTCCCAAGTTGCCCTTTAACAAGGCCAAAGACAGACCTCACGCTAAGTAACCCAGATAAGATGTGGTGATATTCGGCCGGGATGGGAGCTGAAAACAGGAGTGGTAAGCGGGAATTTCAAGAAAGAGCCGGAGCGGGATTTTGAGAATCTTTACGGAAAGCTTTTTCGTAACTGCATAAAATGTAATTAACAAAATTTGACCTGCTTGACTGGAACAAATTGCTTTATCTGTGTAGCGGTGTAGGGTTTCAAGTACGGAACAGGTTAATGGTGTAGTGTGTCAAATTTATATAGTTGCGGTTACACATCGTCCTTTTAACATGGTAAAAGGGCTCTTTACCTCGGGAAACTCACAAATAGAGAGGACGTTTTTTTGGTAAATATCATAAATAATATGTGCTCTGTCATTTTGTTTTTCCGCGTGCTTTGTAATTTTGTTTTCCCGGCTGTTTTGTCATTTTCATGGCCTGTTCGCCATTTTTATTTCCCGCTTATGAAAAAAAAAAGACTAAAAATTATCTCAGCAAAATATTCCCCCAAGGTAAATTTATGGCGGTGTGGAAAAGAGCAAAAGAATCGCCCATGAAAGTTACCGAGACAAATAGGTAGGTTTTCCAAGAACCCCAAGATAAAATGACCAATCGTCAGGCAAACCTCAAAGATAAGCAAATAAAATAAACAGAGAAATTTGAAATTAACTTTTGGCGTGATGTTTAGATTTCCTGAGGTCAACTTTGCGTGTTCAAGGCAGCAAAAATGTGGTCTTTCTTAGAATCATGGCTTGATGGCTTGCTGATTTGTAAGTAAATGCTTTTTTTTTTTGGAAATTTTTTGGAAATTTTTTTTTTTGGAAATTTTTTGGAAATGCTTTTTTTTTTTTGGAAATTTGAAATATCGTGCGTTCTCTTATATGTATTTCGATTTCATCTCAAGGTTTAGAAAAATCCAACAAAGAGATTTATATAAACGGAGTCTTCGCCTTCTATTTCTTCGCTGTCTGAAATACTGACATAACAAAGCAGTAGAGGACTAGCAAAACATTTACTTTTATAATAACTATTTAGTAAAGTATATTTTAATCTCTTTTTGACTGACACGAGACAGCCCAAAGGGCCTTTGATTCTAAATTCTGCTCGAAAACGGAGAATTCTGCCGGCGAAATGCCAGCTACCGAAACTAGACTATAATGCTTGAAATTCTGCCGTAGATTTTATCTAGAACATACTCAGGCTTGCAGTTAAATGTGGACAAAACTCTGCTGGGTCTCTTCACTTCTTTTGTTGGGAGAAGGGAGTTTGCGCTTTCTGTAGTTGAAACAACTTGCCTCGAGGAAACTTTGTTCAAGGTTGTTCGACGTGCTTGTATGCGTAAAACTGCAGAACGTTTTTGTAAACTGATTACTGCCACCGGGACTATTACTCGACCCTGCAGTGCGTGATTTTATATTTATCGGTATAATTAAGTTGTCATGTTTTTATTTTGCAATTTCTCATCTTTTTGCGAAAAGCACCCCCACGAAAATCGAAAATTGTGCTGTGTTTGGCTCCTTATTACTTTCGCGTTTGCTTGCGTTTTAATTCATGGTTTGCATTTGAAATGGTCGTTGCGCTCTTCGTGTCTTACAACTTTTGGCATGTTTTCCTTTAGTTATCTCGTCAACTGACATCTGCTCGAATCTGCACACGAAACTCTTTCGTGGTCAGGCTAGGGAGGGTGAAGGGAAAGAGCGTGACACGCTTTCATACCCGGGTTTCATGCTACACCCCAGGTTGCCTAATTTACAACAATTGTTTCTCAAAAGGAATCACAGAACAAGTAGTTCACGCAACACTTCTTCTCTTAGTTATCCGGATATTGTTTTATATTTGATTCCCCATTTCTTTGTATAATTTTATATCCCGCGAGAGCGCCTCTGCTAGCGCGCGGGGTAGTGGCTTCTTATTGCGCAGTACTGACCTGCACGCAAATCACGCGCGCTTTTCGAAGGCATATACTTCAAAGAAACACTACATTTGCTGGTGGGAATTGCTTTCTATTTTGCCAATTAACAGCAGGAGAAATCTGAGGGTGGCTACAAATTTCTCAACAACAGAATCAAAATATATCGGTCTGTTTCCGAACGCGTGGATTCCGCTTACATATAGGACTTATAGAGGCTGAGTATTCCTGCTCATAAATGAAGAGATTTCTGACAAATTATGGGAGTCAGCACTCGCAGACCCTTTTCAATTTACTATCTACTCCAGACAAAAGGCATCTTTATCACGATATGGTGCAAGAGAGGATACATCGTATTATAAAGCTATGTACATTTGCTGACCTTAGAAGGCCGATCAATCTGACGGATTTGTTTCGTTTCACGACACATGATTTACTCTTTTTAAGTTTATTTCCTTTCATATTTAAGCACTGAAGCACTATCTTGGACTGAAGCACTTATCTTGGACATCATTGAACAGCATAGGGTCTTTCTCTCCTTGTCATTCTCATTTATGAAGAGAAGCTTGGCCTGTTTTCCTCTTATCAGAAGCAAAAGCAAATCTGCCTTCCACACCTGTGACGTAGCATCACGTGACGTGCCGAAATCCGAACGTTTTCAAAATGGCCGCCAAATTGGCGTAAAAGAAAATTCGTAGTAAATTCATTTTGGCCGATATCTAAAAAATTTTACCTTCTAAAGATTTCTGTTGCTATAAACAACTTATAGAAAAAATAAAAAAATCGGGGTAAATTTCCCAAGAGTTGCTTTTTAACAAGGTCAAAGACAGACCTCACGCTAAGAAACCCAGATAAGAAGATGTGGTGATATTCGCCCGGGATGGGAGCTGAAAACAGGAGCGGTAAGCGGGAATTTCAAGAAAGAGCCTGAGCGGGATTTTGTGTTTTTATGCAGTCGCGATGCGAGAATCTTTACGGAAAGCTTTTTCGTAACTGCATAAAATGTAATTAACAAAATTTGACTGGAACAAATTGCTTGATCTGTGTAGCGGTGTAGAGTTTCAAGTACGGAATAGGTTAATAGTGTAGTGTGTCAAATTTATATAGTTGCGGTTACACATCGTCCTTTTAATATGGTAAAAGGGCTCTTTACCTCGGGAAACTCACAAATTTTGAGGACGTTTTTTTGGTAAATATCATAAATAATATGTGCTCTGTCATTTTGTTTTTCCGCATGCTTTGTAATTTTGTTTTCCCGGGTGTTTTGTCATTTTCATGGCCTGTTCGCCATTTTTATTTCCCGCTTATGAAAAAAAAAAGACTAAAAATTATCTCAGCAATATGTTCCCTCAAGGTAAATTTATGGCGGTGTGAAAAAGAACAAAAGAATCGCTCATGAAAGTTACCGAGGCAAATAGGTTGGTTTTCCAAGTACCCCAAGATAAAATGACCAATCGCGAGGCAAACCTTAAAGATAAGCAAATAAAATAAACAGAGAAATTTGAAATTAAATATGATGGCGTGAGGTTTAGATTTCCTGAGGTCAACTTTGCGTGTTCAAGGCGGCAAAAACGTGGTCTTTCTTAGAATCATGGCTTGATGGCTTGCTGATTTGTAAGTAAATGCAAATTTTTTTTTGGAAATTTGGCGTTTAAATACAACACTAGTCAAGGAAGATCTATAGTGCGTTTTCTTATATGTATTTCTATTTCATCTCAAGGTTTAGAAAAATCCAAGAAAGAGATCTATATAAACGGAGTCTTCGCCTTCTATTTCTTCGCTGTCTGAAATACTGACATAACAAAGCAGTAGAAGACTGTCGAAAGAGTATAAATAATAAAAGCGAGATGATGCTAAGCAAGCACCCTCGAATTACCCATTTTCGCATTTCGCGCCGAAAACAGTATGAAAAATTGACCTTGGTAAAGTGCTAAGTGTCTGACCGCAAACACCTCGGTAACGTATTCCCGCGGTGAGTTTACCTTGGTGTTATTTACCTTGGGAATGCTATTTGCCTGGGTATGTGTAAAACGTTCGTTACAAACATATCGGCATTTCTATTTTCAGCGTTTTCGTCACAAGAAACATGTATGAAATACTCTATCTTCTGATATTGTTCTTTGATCGTTAAAAACGGGCAATAAATAACAAAAGAAATGGAAAACAGCGCAAAACGTCGGCGCAAGGAGGTGAAGTGGGGGACGAGTGCTTCGAGTAACGCTCAATTCCTCTTGCGTTCAGTTTGCGTCGGAAATAGAGAGGACGGACGTTTTTTGTTTAAAATCATAAATAATATGTGTTCTGTCATTTTGTTTTCCCGCCTGTTCGCCATTTTTATTTCCCGCGAATGGAAAAAGAAGACTAAATATTATCCCAGCAAAATGTTCCCCCGTCTCTGCTTTCCCTATCCCCGGATATGGTAAATTTTCTTAGAACACCTATTTTTTTAGTGGCGCGAAAGTCTTTAATGAACTCCCTGTAAATATTGCAAGCGTAAATAACATACAAGCCTAGCAAAACATTTACTTTTATGATAACTATTTGGTAAAGTATATTTTAATCTCTTTTTGACTGACACGAGACAGCCCAAAGGGCCTTTGATTTATTATGCAATCATCGCCTTTGCCCGAATAATCATTGCACGAATCTAACCTTGACCTCTGTGTAAATGGAGTACCAAAAATGGAGTGACAATCTCAGTTCTTTTACGACTTGTTTCAGGCAAATCCACAGAGTTTTTTAATATCTCGTCCGAAATTTTTGAAAATAATGGGCTGACAAAAAAAACCTCGGTACGATCTCATCTTTTAATCTGCCGAACACAATAGTATCGTTAGTACTAATACCCCATCAGATTAAACGCCTTTTCATTAATAGTTGAAGCCAAGCAAGGAGGGAAACACCTGCTACGGTTGTTTCTACAACGTCAATGTAAGCTGTGTGTTTCGTTCTATTTCGTTCTATTTTATTTTTTTTTTCCTTTTCCTTTATCCACTAGACACACAGTGCTGTCCTTCAGGTGTGGCTGACAGACAGCCAGTATCTGGAGCTAGACGCATAATACAACCTTCTGGTGTAGCTGATCAGCAGCCAATGTCTGTAGGTGGACGCATAGTGCATAATGACCCTGCAGTCGGACGTGGACCACAGTCTCCAGGTGTCGCGGACAGACAGCCAACTGGCCACTTGCCACACCGTGATGTTTCTACAGGACGAAGTCCACATTAAAATTCACCGACATCTAGTATTCGTCTCTAGTCTACCTCCTCTGGCCAAGGCTTTCAGTCCAGACCTCCCTCTGATCAAAGACAGCAACGAGCAACCGTTTCCTCAGGACCACCACAAGTCACTCGTCACGTGAACAACCTCACTCAGCAGTCAGGACAACAGTACAGCGGTCTTCGACCAGAAGAGCGTGCGCGGTTGGCGGCTCATGAATCGCGTATGGAATCACGGGAAAATAGACGAAAGCCGAGCGAGCACAGAGATGAGCATTACGAGCAAAGAAGGATGGAGGACAGGCACAGAGGCGGTTGGTACAATGACACTCGCGTCCCTCGGGATTCCCGACCTGGTGATTCAAGTGAGCCGCGTTTCCCTCGGGATTCCCGAACCTCAGACTCACGGAATGATTGGCGACATCAACACAGGCCCGGACGCCAGTGGTACGATGATGAGCAGCGTCGAGACAGACACGATTATCCGTCAGACGACCGACCAAGATACGAGGAACGCAGGGAAGAGAGAAGATTTAAAGAGCATTGGAGCCGGGATAGATGGAGGCGCTGATGCCCAAAATCTGTTAGAGACAGCTCTATCCGAAGTTTGTAGTAGTTTTTGATCGTTAATAGAATCTCTATCGGAGTCTTCCGAAGACTTCGCGAAGTAAACTCGGACAGTCGAGACCCAGTTATCGATTGATTCTCGCAATTCGGACACGTTTGTGTTAAGCATGGAATTTTACTTTTAGTCGGTTGTATTTTGTGTACAAAGCAGTCGACAGTTTTAGAGGATTCGTGGTTCTATAGAATTTTACTAAAACCGTTTCAGTAACGTTCCTGTAACTCTTAATAAATGGTTTTTTCGCGTAACTGTTTAATCACTAGTGATTTTTCATGATTTTCTTTAATTGTTGAACGCGGGAAAAGAGTTGCGAGAGAACTGGATGCCGACCCAAAGGCGGAGACCTTAGCGGTGGGGGTGATGGGAGGGGGGAGATGGAGGCTCGGGTGATGGGAGGGGGGAGATGGAGGTGGAAGTGGAAGTGAAAACAATATTTTTTTCGCCTCATCTTGCGCTCGCTTCCCTCGCTTTTTCTTTCGCGTTCTTGTGCGTTGGAAAATAACGAGGCAACGAACAGGATAGAAATTATAGGGTGTGAGGTGAGAGTTTCATGCTGGAGAAAACCTGCAGAAAATGTAAACATTTTCTCAAGATTTCTTTACCAAACAAATGAACAGAACACGAAGAGGCGAGCGAGGCGGGAACCGGAAGTAAAATTATAGGAAATGGAAAATTCGGATCGATGTCCCTGTGCCATCTTCCCCTTCTCAACCCGGCTTCCCCAACCACCAAGAGAGTATATAAAAGCCTTAGTAGAAGGGAAGACAGTTGATATAGTCGAACCATTCTGCGCGACAACTCGTCAGCGATCCCATTAGCGACCACGTTTGCAAAATATCGAAATTGTTCCAGTCAAATAACTGTAGTCGGAACCTCTCGTAAGCGACCACCTCTCATCGAGTTTAAACCCATAAAGGATTCAACTGATTTGGGCCAAGCTACATAAGTGTGTACTAAAAAATTGTCTGCGGAGGAGAGAGGGAGTAGGAGAATTTTGCAGTGATTTAGCCTGAGTAGCTGGCAGAATGTGCTTTGAAAGAAAAACAGAAAGGCTGACCGTACGGTTGGATTGAACTATCATATTTCCAACCATATGGTCAGCCTTTCTTTTTGTCACACATCATCGCGCGAGCTACCCATTGACGTCACTGGAAATAGACTATTTTCAGCCATTTGTTAATCTTTTGTGCTCATGCTAATCTGCCCGCCAAGCCTCGTCAGCATGTACAAAATACAAAAGAATTTGAACTCCAAATTAAAGTCTGGCGGGCAATTAACATAAAAATAAAAGAATAATTTTAAATTCTTGCAGTAAAAAGGCTTTAGTCCCATTTTCGCGTCAGTAAAGGTAATATACTTAATTCTAACTAACTTCGTTTAGTTTTCTGAAGTTAGCTTGAGCAATTATGTTGAATATGGGGAGGTAGATAAATGTTTGAAAAGCAGTGACAGTTTCCTCTTTCAGAGTTCCAGACGGTTCTGTCGACTTGAATGAAGCATTGTTCTCGCAAAGTGAGATTCAGAGAGATTTAATCTTCGATTGCTGAATACACCTTGACTGGAAGCGGTAAGTTCTTTGCAAGTTTCACACAGAAAAGAGCTGAAGTCTATGTTTTAAGCTTTCTTAAGATATTTTAAATAAGCTTCCCCATTTACTCGCGTGATTCTTGCCTTACTTAATTAACATAGCCTACAGTGGTCACGCTTGCTTGTAAATCGTCGTATGATCCAAAGACATTACGAAATTGTAAAGAAAATTTGTTGTAAGTGCAGTACAGAGTACGTACCGCATAAAGCGTGTTCATGAAAACAGTGGAAATGCGGAGACGCGGTCGCAAAACATGCCTCATGACCAGAAAAGCAGAATACTGCTTCGGCCGACTGTTGGCGTATCACGCTTTACTTTAATTTCATGTATTTCTCGTATCCAGTTCTCATATCCCATGGAAAAATGAAAGAAAGGAATGGTTTTTTCGACGGCGTAGCTTGTTATTCGGAAATAAACTCAAGTACTAGTGAATCTATTTAACGCACACAAAAATGAATGCGTGACCTGTTGACTCTGCTGTTGCGCAACCTGACAGCTTGTGTTTAATACTATTGTTTGCGAATTCACAATAGAGTGCAAAGGAATTCGTTGAAATTGGGCGGGGGGGGGGGGGGGGGAGGGGAGGGGAGGAGCTCTTCGCTTCGTGCCATCCAGCCTGCGTAGCAAGCGTTCCCGTAGAGCAAATAAATAAATAATAATAATAATAAAATAATAATAATAATAAAAATAATTTTTTTTTTATAATGCAAATCTTTTTATAATGCAAATCTTTATAATAATAATAATAATAATAATAATAATAATAATAATAATAATAATAATAATAATAATAATAATAATAATAATTATAATAAAAAGAGAGAAAGGGGGAGACTGGGAGAGGAGGGTTTCCTCATCTCCCGCCCCTCCTCTCCCCTCCTCTTCTGGAACGCTTGCCACACAGTCTACGCGCCATCCGTTTTGCGCTGGCGTCTAGTTCTCTCGAGATAAAATTTTCCTACCTTCAGAGTTCGAATAAAAATACGAGAAAGTAAAGGGGATGTGAACAGTCTAGATTGAAAATTAGATGTTTGTACGATTTCTTTTAGTTCTTTTTTGACTATTTTCACGATCGGATAATACACCTTGTTACAATCGTCCCAAGAGGAATTAAAACAATGCTCATGCACAACTTTTGGGGGGTAAAGAAGGTGTATTATCGAAACCATGAAAATAGCGAATAAACCGCCCGGGAGCCTGTTTGCTGGCTGGCTCCCATAGCGTTTGGTCCAGAGACGCGTAAAAGAACTAACAGCAATCAGGCAGATAGTGAGGCGTTTCCTTAAAGCGGAAGTTAAGTTTCGTTGTCAAGGCAACCTTTGCCTCTCCATATACAGAGAGAGGATGATTAGATAATGATTTAGAACAATTTACTCCAACTAATCAAAGGCGCGCATTAAAAGTGTGCTTTAACACTTTTCTTTACTAGTTCGTGGAAAACGCTGGCAAATGTGATACCAGACTCATTACTTGAAAACGAGTATAGTAACTGTGCTTCCAATTACCTATAACTGGCTAAATATTTCAGACACTAAGGTTACCGTATTCCGTCAAGGGTCGGTCTAAACTAAACATTACTAATTGCGGGCTCTTCGTAACCTATTTTGCACGCAGCGCCATATTTCGATTTTGTAGCAAAACTGTTCTGCCAAAATCGATCGTAAACCAATCAGAATCCATTTCCACTCGAAGTTCAACAAGAATATTTATAAAGATGGCCGCCGCGTTGGCCAGTGTACTCGATTTTCAAAACCAAAGTTTCGCATCATTGGAGTATTAACGTGCATTTAAAAGATTGAAAGTGGAAATAAACAGTTTTAAAGAAAACCCAATTCTCGTTATGACGTCAAAAGAAAAGCAGCAAGCGATGAAAACCTGTTTCGACGAACCGACATAGGAACCGAAGAAGATAACATCTACCATGTTCTTTTCACGTAATACTCGATAAATATGGCAAATATCGCACTTCGCAATTTGAATTCTTTCAAAACATTACCTAGAAAGCATATGGTCTCGTTGTTACGAAATGAACGCGGGCTCCAGGCAAGCTTGGGTGTTAATAACGTAATGCATGAAATGCAGGAATAGTTAGCAAAATAGTAAATGGGGAGCACTTATTAGCCTTTTTGAGGGGAAAAAGAAAGCAAAAACACGTCGGGGGGGGGGGGGGGGAGGGGGATCGTTTGCGTGCCCACCACTGTGTTGAACTCCGCCCTCCGTGCTTTCTAATACAGTAGGGATACCCGGAGTTAACCCTGGTATATATACACACCGTTATGTATGTTATGTACAGTAAAAGCCGCTGAATGTAACGAAGGCCAAAGGCAGCAAAGAATTCACGGGAAGATTCCAAATCCTGCCGATACAACTTCGCTCAGACTCAGAAAGTATAAACATAGTTGTAAATGCTAAAACGAGAGGTTTCTAGATCACTAATACAATAGGTCCCACGCCGGTTGCCGTAAGTGAGAAATGTTTTCTACAAGTATCCTATTGACAGCAGATCTTCTACTTTCAAGAGACTCTTGGTATGATAGGGGGAGGGGAGGGGGGATTATATTAGGAGATCAGCGAGAGGACTGG
Source organism: Meandrina meandrites (assembly GCA_963693305.1). Classification (NCBI taxonomy): domain Eukaryota; kingdom Metazoa; phylum Cnidaria; class Anthozoa; order Scleractinia; family Meandrinidae; genus Meandrina; species Meandrina meandrites. The sequence goes on from OY855907.1 coordinate 37,191,078, forward strand.
GAAGAACGAGCAAAAATAATAGAGTCACAAAGTTATGGCAAAGAGAGTCACGTGATATAGCCTGTTATGCCATGCAGTGCAAAAACTCTACAGTCACGAGAGTGATATTTCCATTTAATTTAGTAGCCTGCAGACCACGTGGTTAAGTACGGCAGGGCGCGAAGTCCGATACACCGCTTTTAAACCGCCTGTTATAAAAGCAATAAATTTAGAGACTGTGTGTGTCATAAAAGTTACTCACTTTAGTCTTTAATAGGAATGGAGACAGCCTGTACAAGCACACCAGAGTAACGCATTGAATTTGGAAGACACACAGCGTATAGAATATTTCCAACAACGTTTAAGCATTATCAAGGAAAAGGGAAATAAAGCTGAAGTCTACGATACTACGATCTTGGAGATTACAAACACGTAATAGAATGTATGAAAGTGTATTTAAGTATTGCCAAGGAGGTAGGAGATAGAAAACTGGAAGGACCAGCGTACGGAAATTTGGGTTCTTCCTTTAACCGACTTGGAGATCACAAACAAGCCATTGAATATCATGAACTATGCTTAAGTATTGCCAAGGAGGTAGGAGATAGAAAACAGGAAGGACTAGCGTACGGACATTTGGGTTCTTCCTTTAACGGACTCGGAGATTACAAACAAGCCATGGAATATCATAAACTATGCTTAAGTATTGCCAAGGAGGTGGGAAATCGAAAACTGGAAGGACAAGCGTACCTAGATTTGGGTGTTTCCTGTAACGGACTTGGAGATCACAAACACGCCATGGAATATCATAAACTATGCTTAGGTATTGCCATGGAGTTAGGAGATAGAAAACTGGAAGGACAAGCGCACCTAAATTTGGGTGTTTCCTATAACGGACTTGGAGATTACAAACAATCCATGGGATATCATAAACTATGCTTAAGTATTGCCAAGGAGGTGGGAGATAGAAAAATGGAAGGACAAGCGCACCTAAATTTGGGTGTTTCCTGTTACGCACTTGGAGATCACAAACACGCCATGGAATATCATAAACTATGCTTAAGTATTGCCAAGGAGGTGGGAGATAGAAAAATGGAAGGACAAGCGCACCTAAATTTGGGTGTTTCCTGTTACGCACTTGGAGATCACAAACACGCCATGGAATATCATAAACTATGCTTAAGTATTGCCAAGGAGGTGGGAGATCGAAAACTGGAAGGAATAGCGTACCTAGATTTGGGTGTTTGCTGTTACGGACGTGGAGATCACAAACACGCCATGGAATATCATAAACTATGCTTAAATATTGTCAAGGAGCTAGGAGATAGAAAACTGGAAGGAGAAGCGTACGGAATTTTGGGTTCTTCCTTTAACAAACTAAGATTAAGTATTGCCAAGGAAAAAGGAAATAAACTTGCAGAAAAGGAAACATACCAAATGCTAGGAAAATTGTGTAGTAATCTTGGAGATTCTGAACAAGCTATAACATACAATAAACTTTATTTGGAAATGAGAGAAAGAGCTGGAGTAGAACCAACACGTGGACATTTGAAAGATGAAGATATAGCTGCAGAAGAACTTTCACATTACAGTTTAGGTAATGTATTTCGTCGGTCCTGTGAAAACCAAGGTTTTTTATTCTTTTGCTGTTATGTTCTTTATTGTTTCATGAATCAGTTAAACGTAGATAGTTTACCTCACAGATCATGCTTGTGCAATTATAAATTTGCAACCGTACCATTTAGGGAAACTATTAAGTCATTAATAGAGACATTACACACATGATAATTCAAAATATGCTTTAATGAGCTTCAATACCGTCCACTGAAAAAAGTGCAGAAGTGTTTCTTAGATCCGCATTTCTGTCATTGATTTCGTGGCAGTGGTTCAGTGGATTTCATTCATGTACTTTTTTATTCAAAAGTCACCATGGTGTTTTCTTTGGCTTTGTGTGATACCCATTTCCACTTGAATATCATTAGCTACAAGTATGTACTTATGATGAAATATCTAACTTATGTCCAATAAATGAGCTAATCACCAATTGGCAATTAAAAAAAAACATCGACACAAATTATCTCATTTTATGGTATGTATTTATATAGATGATTGTCTAGACAAAAAAGCTGGAGAATTAATGCACCGAAAAAATAAACTGATTTTCTTTAAGAATACAATCTTTAGATATTTCAGACATTCTCACTGGAAAGGAATTAACATGGGGCCAAAATTTTAAATTTGAAGTTTGTTATGGCAGATGTTTCATACCAAGACATAAACGAATAACAAGTTTATAACTAAGGTGTTTCCTTTCCCCAGAGAAGCAATCACCAACGCTAATTATAATTTGAAGTGGACGTTCTTCTAAAATTTCAAGTTCAACGAGTTGTAGCTTTTAACGCTTCCTTTACATCTTTACAGTTCCAAATGAGATCAAAGCACGAGGACCAAGAGCAAAGCTTGCCTATGAAAATGCTTTGAGAGTGGGAAAGGTAAAGGTGTTCCGTGCGCGTATCATGCTGATCGGTCAGGCTCGTGCGGGAAAGACAAGTCTTAAGAAATCCCTCTTAGGTATGCCATTTGACCCCGATGAACAGAGTACTGTTGGAATTGAAGTCGACCCATCATCATTTAATGTTGACGTTGATCAGGTCAAGAACTGGCAGCGCACAGATGAAAAGTTAGGTGTGTCTCAATTTGCACAAGAGCTTGCGAGGATGGCAGCTGGAGAACTTGACGAAGAAGAAGCAAATGTGGACTTGAAAGCTCAAGATGTGCCAAAGGAAAGATCCCACGGGAGTCAGGTTGGTAGTAGAACTTATAATACTGACCTGGACACACATATACTAAATAGAAGTGAGGTCTTTCCTGATCGAGACGATTTATTTTAAGTAATACACTTTTGACTTCGGAAAAGCAGAATTTCACAGAGACAGAATGACCTAGGCATTCATTTATTCTTGAGCGAAATTATTAACTAAAAGGCTGCAGTAGATCGTTTCCCATGCCAGACTTTCTCTGCATAGTTATCCTTGAATGTGTCAATCTATTTTTAAGCGGCAAATCAGGTACTCGAGCATGCTTTGCAGCAAATAATATCTATCATCTAAGTGTTTTCCCCCTGTTTGTTTTGTAACTAAATGGGAAAAGGAATTTTTTCCAACGTTTGGAGGAGGCAGCGTGGCCTAGTGGTTAGGGCGCTGGACTTGTAATCTGGACGTCCCAGGTTCAAATCTGCCACGAGATGGATTTGTCTTTGGTGGTGACCGTCCCGAACGTAAGGAAATCAAAAGGCCCTTTAGGTGCCTCGTGTCACACTTTTGCGCAATTGCGAACTGGAGGGTGAAATTGTTAAAGCAAACAGCTGTTTTGAAGAACATTTTCCATTTTAAAAACTTTAAACTATTCACCCCAAATACTTTATTCCTCCTTCCACTACCAAACCAAACAAGAAGTTCGCCGAAGCTTGAATCCAGGCGGTTTAAGATTAACTTCTTCTTTGCTAAAAAATGTTTTTTTCAGGAGGAAAGAAAATCGGAGAAGCCGAAGAAAAATCCCCGGAGCGAGGTGACTTGTAACACGATACAGTCAACTCTCGTCTTGCGAACACCCCGCTATTACGGACACTCGCTATTACGGACAAAATTCACATCCCCGGCTATAGAAGTTTGACTGGAAATTACTCCCGGTATTACGGACTCTCGCTTATACGGACACAAAACGAAGTGCCAAGGGTGTCCGCTATAACGAGAGTTGACTGTATACGATACTAGTGAGGAAGGTCAATCTTACTGTCCTTTTTATACCCCCTTCTTAAAAAAATGTTTATGTTTTATTTTAATCTAAGAGAACTCGTCTCTTTCGTTATACTTTGCAGGCCTGTAGCCAGGATTTATGCTGGGGGAAGGGGGGGGGGGGGGGGGTGCGTATGAGCGCCTCCGGCGGGAAATGTCGAGTGCCGCAGGCGCGAGCCCGAAGGGGGGTCTGGGGCAATTCTCACCCAGAAAATTAAAAAAAAATGGGTTTTGAAGACAGTTTGTTAGGAAACAAGCCATATAAAGGTGAAGGTAGCAAGGACAATGATTCTGGTACATTTTTAAATTCAAAACGTAGTTTTAGAAAAAGAACCTTGTAAACATAATTTACAATTTATTTAACTAACAATGACGGCAGTTCTTTTAAAGGAAGACTGGAAAAAGATAGATATCTTTATTTCGGTGTCAAATGGTAATTACATAAATCAGCCAGAATCGGTTTGCTGACTATGAATGGCATTAGTTAGAATGTATCGTTAAAATTAACCTAGAATAACACAATTTGGTCAAAAATATGCCACACGAATTTTCAAATGGTGGACCCATTAAATGTAAATAGACGAAATACAGAAATACCATTTCCCTTTTTTATTTATTTATTTTTATACTTTTTTCACAAGGAGCGGACTTCCAAGGCTAAGTTATCTTGTTTTAGCGATTTTGAAAAGTGTACCATGCCTTTGCGTTTTAACCAATAACTCTCAAATTTGGTAAACTTACTAATATTTGGGGCCCATTTTTCAATTCAATAGATTTTTTCAAAATATTCGTACCCAGTCCCCTGCTCGTTTAGAACATGGACAATTACAATTACGTTAGTAAAATTTGAAGAAATAAGAACTATTAAAGATTTAATGTGATTTTAAAAATTAGAAGTTTTTGAAGTTAAAAATTAGTATATGGACACCCAAACAGTCCCCTGACAACCTGGGGTGCTCTTGCGTGGGGGTCAACTGTCTGTTAGTATTTCAAAAATAATTCTCTTTCTTCTATCCCATCCTTAAATCTCTTAAAATTTCACTCAAAATCGGGTGTACCTCGATTAAGCCTGTCGTTTGAGTAACCCGCAATTCCTATACGGGATTTTTAATGTGAACTTGCATTAGGAATTCGAAGAACCCTTACACAGGAATGCAGAAACTCACCACACCACGCGTCACGTGACTAGACACATTACGCGAGCCAAAAATGGATTATAAAGATGGGAAAAATACAAAAGAAAAAAGAAGTAGCAGCAGAAGCAAAGGAAGTATTAGGATAAGAATATCCCGAGGAATATACGAAGGAGAAACGATCAAACAAAATAGGGAAAAGATTAGATATTTCCATAAATGCTAGCTTACTGTATTTGTATGTTATATGTTTGTTTGTAACGCGCATTTGATAATATTCACATGAAATTTGCGCGATATAAATGTTAATTATTATTGTTATCTAATGATCGCGATTTTCTTTCATACAATCTGTAAGAAAAGAATAATCAGATTGAGTTTTTGTGATATTCAGAATAATTGAAAATTTTATTGCAATTATGGACATCAATAAATTAACATTTTAAGAAATTTATTTTTAAGGATGTTATCAATGACGATAAGGCCAGCCAAAAGGATTCTGCCATCTCCTCATCATCCGACAAGGTGGAAAAAGCTCCTTCAAATAATGATCATGATGATCACCATAATGATGGAAAAATTGAAAATGCAACAGAAGTACAAGTCCCTCAATTGAAGATCGATCCCGCTATACCTCCAGAAGAATTCACACAATACCTCATTCAGCATCTGGAAGGTTTAAACCTGCACGCTGACACCACATCAACAGAACCAGTCGTTGATGTAGATCTGTGGGACTTTGCCGGACAGCACCTGTATTATGCTAGTCATCCAGTATTTTTGTCTCGCAGAGCAATATACCTCCTCGTGTGGAACCTCAGCAAAGAATTAAACGACACGGCCCAGCCTTGTGTGAGACAAGGAATTCATGATGTACTTTTGGAAAACCCAAATGGTCAAACCAATCTGGATGATCTGTTGTCGTGGCTTGTTTCAGTGAGTGGAACCTGTGCAACAAAGCAAGAAAAAGCCGAGAATTCAAAAGAGCTTCCGTATCTCCGCCCTCCCGTTTTCATTGTAGGAACACACGCCGACAAACCATTTCAAGACATCGAGGAAATGAAAAAACAAGTTCTGAAGGAAATTTCTGGAAAGGACTACGCAAAGCATGTGATCCCAGTTGTTATCTCCATTGACAACACACAATCATCATTAGATGCTGGAGTCAATGAGCTGAAGAAAGAAATCATGAAAGTGTTGATGCGAGAGCCATACATGGGAGAGGAAGTACCCGTCAGGTAGGCCGTTTAATTACAGTGCTCACTCTGCTAGTGGCCATTTCGGCTTTTTATTAATACTTAAGGAGGCTCACAATGGTTTCCAGCACTGTCCAGCTCTTAAACTTTGATGGGTCAGTACTACAAATCGTTATCAGTTGCTACTACAATAATGATATCAAACATTATAATCCATCAAATATTTTTCGCGCGCGCGATTGGTCAAGACACGTCACGTGATGCAGCCAAAACTGGGGAATATCAGATGATATTCCCCAAGTGATATTCCCCAGTTTTCGAACTTTGCGATTTACGTTCGCACGTTTAGCTTGTATCCCGAGTAAATTGTTAAAATGAATAAAACTAAACACTTTGAACAGACTAAGCTTTGAGAAAAGGTCTCCCACAATGCGGCCTTGTAAAAAAATATTTGAAGGATAATAAACACAATAGCATCCATTTGGCTTCAAAAATATGCACAGATATTTGTCCTTGGACATTATCTGTTCCTCGAAGCTCACAGTTTTCCTCGAGCTTCGCTCTCGGAAAACTGTTCGCTTCTCGGAACAGATAATGTCCACGGACAAATATCCCTGCATATTTTAGCGCCAAATGGAGACTATTGTTTATATAGTCCAATCATTGCTAAACAAGTTGTAGCCATTTTCATGACGTCATTGGTTACCATAGCAACCGTTAAGCCTGTTAAAACACCCTTAACTTCCCCAAAATTTAAGGTGGCTCTAAAACCGCTAAATAGAATTTTTTCTAACTTTGCAAAAAGTTGCATCTTAACATGTTTATCATTATTCAATAATAAAAAAATGGGGGTCACCGTACACGTTTTTGAGTTATAAGCACTAAAAGGCAAAATTAAGGGTGTTTTTAACAGGCTAAACTGTTGCTATGGTAACCAATGACGTCAAGAAAATGGCTACAACTTGTTCAGCAATTACTGGACATTTGTTTGATATCATTATTGTAGCAGCAACTGATAACAATTTGTAGTACTGACCCATCAAAGTTTAAGAACTGGAAAAGTGTTGGAAACCATTGTGAGCCTCCTTAAGTCGAACCCCTATTAAGTGGCCAGTTGGCAAAGTCCCGAAAGTATTGCCAGTATAATACTGTAGATAAAACCCTTATTTACTAGCCTCCTTCGCAGACGTTCTTTTGGCTCTTCACGTAATCCTTTCTCCCCAAAGATTGCGTGACGAGCCAAAAGAACGTCTGCCCAGGAGGCTACTTGTTTAGCGGCCACTCTTCAGCCGTCCCGACGAGGGTTGGCTAATTGTTTTTACCTCTATTGAGTTTTACCTTTTTTACAAGCTCCAAAATAGGAAAATGACGAGTGACAAAAACACGCTTGTTATTGTCTCGACGTGATTCCATTGTCACTGAGCTAAGTAATGGTTTTTTGAATAAATGTAATGATTAAGCGGCCACTCACGATTCCCCAAAAGATGGCCGCTTAATGGTGGTCGAAAAACATTTCAAAAGCAATTCTAACGCAAGAACGTGATGTTTCGGCGTCATTTGCAACCTACAGGACGACGCCGAAACGTTATGTTGTTTCATAGTATTCCTTTTGAAATATATATTATTTCAAATTAATACTGACACTTAGGAATGGCTTAGGTAGTTAGTCCTCGAACGGGTGGCTTATGTCCTTTTGTTTTTCTGGCTGCCACTTGGCAAATTTCTAAATAAATAAATAAATAAATAAATAAATAAATAAATAAATAAATAAATAAATAAATAAATAAATAAATAAATAAATAAATATAAAAAAATAAATAAATAAATAAATAAATAAAATAAATAAATAAATAAAAGACAGAAAGACGGTTACTAAAATTAACGACCATTACAAAACAACTGATTGATTGAGTGATTACTAGATTAAATAATTAATCAATAATTGTTACTTTGATTTGGTCCACAGATGGTTCAATTTTCAAAAGGTCGTCCAAGCGTTGGTTGCCGAGAAAATCTTTTTCTCGAATCTTGAACGACTTCGAACCATTGCCCAGAAAGTGTGCTTCATCGAAAGTGAGGACGAGGTTGACGTCATGTTGAATTTCTATCATGACCTTGGCATGATTATCAAGCATGGCAGTACAGTTGTTCTACAGGCGCAGTGGCTGATTGACATATTTAAGCAGTTGATAACCATTCCACGTTACAAAGACATGGTAAGAAAGTACCTAAATGTTTTTTTTTGTTAGAACAGGATGAGATTACGCGAATGATAATGTTGATATTCTTCTCTGTGATTCTGCAAAACTGTGGTCAGGAGATTTTCGCATGAAGCAAAACGCGTAAATTCGCGTACAAGGATAGATAAGCCAGAGTTACATAAATATGAGTACGGCCGCCAGTAATTTTTGGCCCTCCCAAGAAACATTCGTCAGCATTGTTAACACACTTTACCTTACTTTATTTTTAAAGTGAAAGTTAATTAGTGTGTGTTGTTTTAAGGTTATATTCCTGTTTAATGGAAGATACAGGGCCGTTTATACTATCAAAAACATGAAAACGAGGTCAGCCAGGGCAGGGTGGCTTTTTCCATACAAATCTCTTAAACATGACGAACAACATTTTTCCTAACGTCTCAACTGTTCCAATTTATTTATCTTTATCAGCTTCCACTGCAGTTGATAATCAACGAAGTGTTTCACTTTCATCCCGACGTACTACAACTTTCTGTTTTGAACCTTATAACTCTGCACCTTTTTGCATTGCTTTGTGCTATATTTTCCTTTGTCAGAACCGCAAAGAAGAAGGCGATTGGAATCACCTAGAGAAAAAAGGAGTTCTTCGCAAGACACTTGTTGACAACGTGTTTTCCAAATTCATCCAGCAAGGCCTTGTCAAGAATGACATCTTGGACATGATGGAGCGGTTTGGTTTAATCGCCAAGTTTGTAACACCGACTGATGTAACGTACTTTGTGCCTGCCCAACTGAAAAGGCCACCGGAAGACCTTTGTGAAATGAAACCATCGCCCTCTGATCCGTGTCCTTTGTATATCGACTTTTTGCATGGCTTTGTCCCTCACGGACTATTTTACCAGCTGGTTTCACAGTGCATCCATTGGTGCTCTAAAAATGGATTCAAGCTGCCACCTTCCCTGTTCTTCAATGGAGCCAGGTTCTTTATTGAGAAAGACTTTTTCTATCACTTAATTCTTTTTTGCAAGAAACGGTTTATCAAGATCGTCTTAAAACAGATAAAACCAAACCGTGGAGCACCACTGGCTGAAGAAGAAGAAGTACCATTTCTTGTGAGAAGACTTCTGGAGCAACTTTTGCAAGATTTGTCAAGTGAGCTGCCCTCACTGGAAAATTTGAAGTGCAAATTCTGTGTCGCGTGCCCTTATTGCCCAGAGGAGGAAAGGAGATGCGATAAACACGACCAGACCTCCTGCGTCCATGAAGACTGCTTGTGTCTTCTTGAAATGGTACCAGCAGAACGACTGATTTGTGTAAACAGCTTCTCTGATGGAATGCAAATGGTCCCTGGACTAGAAAAATGGTTCTCGTCTGAGGTAAGTTTTCGTCAACAAAATGAATACAAGCCACTTTAATTTCACACCACATTTCCTTCCATTGCGTTTCTGATCGTCTCTAAAAAACACACGAGAACATCCACGCAACGCGCGTTAACATGCGCGGGTGAACTGGGTACCACGTCTAAAAATAACTTAGGAGGAATTACCTTTGGAATAAGGCCTATATGGGAGATTAACTCTCTTACTTCATACTCTCATGAGATAACGTATTAGCAGAGCTAGAATGAGCGATTTGAAGCTACAGGGAGCGAAAGTAAAAATCGGTGTTTTCTTCGTTTCCTGCAGCTTATCCCTTTGTCGTTAAAATTCAATCAAAGGTGCCTTTGAGACTACGACTACTTTGCATCTATCTATCTATCTAGTAGGCCATTTCCGAGTTGCTCTTTGCCTCTGTGTCAAAACGAGTCTACGTGCGAAACCATTCATATGAAAATGTGTTCCACCTTCATGTACATTTCCATGTAAATCAAAGTCATTTTGATTTGATTGGTTTTGCACGAAGACTCGTTTTGAAACTGAGGCCAAAAGCAACTCAGGAATGGCCTATTCAAACTGCGTTAAGATTTTGGAAAAAGTATTTCTAAGAATTGCAAATAAATTGCCCTGGTCAAATTATTAATTCATTCTGAGTTATTCATTGCATTGATTGGTGATTTGCCTCTTATGAGCATAAACGTACAAGTTTCTGTTTGATTTACAAGATTTGTTTCCTCGGATTTACAGTGTGTCCAGTTAGTACAGCCGTGTTAAATACAATGAAACTTAAAGTTATCATTATGATTATCTTTTAGTTTGTTTTTTGCTTTATTTAAAAGACATTTTGAGTTTTGTTTTTATTTGCCAGGATGAAAAGGACATGACGCAAAATTCTTCCCAAGAAGTTTCCCAAGAAGGTGAGGATTTGTCTCCAATATATATATATATATATATATATATATATATATATATATATATATATATATATATATATATATATATATATATATATATATATATATATATATATATATAGATATATATATATATATATATATATATATATATATATATAATTGTATAAAAGAAGAAGGTTTGCCAACGACGATGCTTGTGAGAAGGATCCAAAGGATACGGGACGCTTGCACTCGGTAGATTTAGTTTGAGTAAAAGAGTAAACAGCGAACTTCTCACAGGTGACGGTTTAATATTAATATGTAGACGTTTCGCCCATTCGGGCTTCCTCAATACATCGGTGTGGTGAAGAATTAAAAATGCTTGGAATAAAAAACTAGTTTACAATGTTGGACTTATATATAAAAATGTATAATTAAAAACAAAGTAGAAATTTACAAACAATTAAAAATTAAAAACCTAACAAATATTAAAAATTTAAAAATTAAATCTCACTTGGCTCTAGAGTATTACGCAATGTTTGAATGGCGAAAACATAACAGCAGGGTCCCAAGACAGGGCCGCTGAACAAAGCGCTTTCTAGCGCAACAAAAACTTGGTAACAGGATCCCGAAAGAGGGCCTTTGAATAAATTATTATAACAAAATCCCTAAATTAGGCCCCTGAACATGAGTAATTGTATTGCGTGCTATACTCTCAGCTAAGTAACAGTATCCCTAGTTGAGCCCCTGAGTAACATGTATTGACCTAAAATAAAAAACATTACGTAATAAGAACACTTGTGAAAAAAAAACAAAAAAAAAACAACAAATTTTTGATAAAACGTTGTCGGTTGCTAATTATATCTAATTCTATTCCTTGAATTGAATTCGGATCTTTTATTCAATCCGTGAGGCTGAAGGGTGCAAAGTTGTGCACTCCAATAAGCTTCTCTCGTTAGAAGACGTTCATCAGTGCTGTTATTGTCACTTGGGTTGGAAATTTGTTCAATAATTGTGAAATTGAAATCAGAGAGAATGTGAAACGTTTTGTTAAAATGTGTCGCAACCTCACAAGTGTTCTTATTAGTCTTCATGGCCGATTTATGATTACGAAAACGCACCTTAAATTCGTTGCTAGTTGAACCCACATATTGCACACTGCATTTTGTGCAGGTGACCAAATAAATGACATTTTTGGATTTACAGTGGAGATGTTGTGCAATATGATAGGTTCTGTTTGAACTAGCGCTTGAGAAATGGTCAGATTCAACTAAAAAATTACGGCAGAGATCACATTTACTTTTGCATTTAAAGCAACCATGTTTATCAGAATCATTGTCATTAACATTAATTTTTCGTGGGCGTGCGAGAATTTCTTTGATATTTTTGGGTCTTCTAAAAGATGGGATGATTGACCCTTCAGGGAATATGTTTGAAAGCGAAGGAGAATTATAAATGAGTTGTTTGTGTGAATTGAGAATTTTTCCAATGCTAGGTAAATTAGGGTTGTAATCTAAAACCAATGGAAAAATTTTTTTCGACTCCTTATTGGTAGGAGCAAGAAGGTCCTCCCTGGGAATTGATCTAACTTTCTCGAATTGTTGTTTGACTTGGTTGGGATTGTAGCCTCTATTAATTAAATAACTCTGATACTCAGTGCTCCGTTTATCAAAAGATTCAGAGGTAGAACAATTTCTTTTAACTCTAGTAGCAACACCAAATGGGATGGCTTTTGAACAATGAGCTGGGTGGGCACTGTTGCGCAGCAGATACATATGATTGTCAGTTGGCTTGGAGTAGATATCCGTTTGGATATATCCCTCAACAAGATTTAGTGTAAGATCTAGAACGTTAAGAGAAGTCGGGGAATGGACTAGGGTAAACTTAATGGTGGGGTAAAGGGAATTGATAAACTCAGTAAACTCAATTAATTTAGAGTGCCCCTGTGTCCAAAGATCAAAAATATCATCCCTATATCTCCACCATAAGTTTGGTTTAATAATCCCTGATTTGGCTTTTTTGTCTATAACCCCCATGGCTACGTCAGCATAGCTGCATGCGTTTTTGGGCCCCATGGCCGTCCCATGAATTTGGAGAAAATTTTCATCTTTGAATTGAGAATTGTTGTGTTGGAGACAAATTTTAACCGCTTCTACAATACAATCAGTGGATGGAAAATTTGTAGTTCGGGAATTAAGGGCTTCTGTTATGGCATTAATTCCTAAATGGTTATCAATGTTAGGAAACATGGCGACAACATCCCAAGATACTAAAAGGCTTTCCTTTGGAAAAGGGCCCATTTTGTTGAGATCTTCAATCTTTTGTAGTAAATGGGTGGTGTCTTTGACGAAGGAAGGTAAACCCTGAGCAAGAGGCTTGAGATAGAATTCAGTGAAAGCTGAGAGATTTTCTATAGCCGTACCACAGCAAGATGTAATTAGCCTAAGGGGATTCCCTTCTTTATGGGTCTTAATGGTGCCAAAGGCTTTTCCTGGCTTTGCATTCTTGTTGGTAACCCATTGGGCAATTTCTTCACTGATTTGTCCTCTCTCAAGCCACTTCTTACCCCATTGTGAGATAACGTCAACAAACTCCGTGCTGGGATCCGAATCAATTTTCTCATAATGGAGCGGGTTTTCTAGTTGTTCTTTCATTTTGGCATCGTAAACCTCCTTGTCAATAACAACAAATTTGGAACCCTTGTCTTGGATCTTAATTGTAAGTCCGTCGACATCTCTTAGTGTGGACAATGCCTTCCTTTCCCCTGGAGAAAGATTATCTGGTATCGAGCGAATGTTGTTAGGATCGAACAGATCTTTCTTAACTGATTCGAGGAAAAGTTCGAGTTCCGGGAAGCGCGATGTGGGGGCTTTCCACCGCGAAGTTTTCTTAATCGCGGGGAACAAGGGAAGGCTGTTATCAACATTAGAGTCATCGATTTCTTGATCATTGTGGAAGAAGAAGTCTTTGGCCTTTAAATATAATTATTCCTCTTTGTATCCTAGTTAAACAAGGCACACCCACGAATGATGAATTGGAAGAATTGGGTAATGAAATTGCCGGAAAATGGATCAAGCTTGGACGTCGCCTAGATGTCAGAGAACCACAGCTTCAAGGAATAGATCATGCGCATGGCGAACTTTGTGAAAAGGGATACCACATGTTACTGCATTGGAAGCAAGAACAAGGTTCTGCCGCGACTTACCAGACTTTGTGTGATGCACTAAAACATAAACTTGTACAGCGCCAAGACTTAGCAGAAAAACTCTGTTACATTTGTGGTAATTATTCTTTATACTTGAAGTTTTAAGTAAGGTATACATGCCTGTGAAAAGATTTATTCCTTTGTTATTGAAGTAAACCTACAGTGATTCGCTATTTTGCGTTGAGAATCTAACAGGATATAGGACAACACCTAAAAATAAAAACAGTAATAATTAAGTTACAGATCATTTAAAAACCTGCTCAGTGAGTGTAGGAAAGCAATCACTTAACATTAACATGGATGCTTTGTCCCGTTGCACATTATCAAATAGAAATCACAATGCTGTTTTATTTTCCTTGCGTTTTCCAGATCCTTCAAAGAAGAAGAGGAGATTACAAGATGAAAGTTCTGATGGTCAGAAAGAAGAGAGTGTTAAAAGATTAAAAAAGTGATTAGGTAATTGACAATGTTAGGGGAATTGAATTGAATTTTCCACACTCAACCACAAAATATCAATTCCTCCAATTGGGAGACATAAGGGAAATGGGAAAGGCTTGCCCCTCTCCTAACAATACCGCTTGGGACAAAAATCGTAGGGGAACTGAATGGTATTTTCTGCACATACCACCAGCTACCCATTTATTTGATCATTTGCTGATAAAGGCCAGGCCAAACAAGTATAAGAGTTGCTGCGAGTTGACGAGAGTTGAACTTTCTTCCACTTTCATTCAGGCGCGGAAAAACCAGGCTAAGAGAACTGGGAGTTAACATATTATTCTTTAAAAATTGAGCATAATTCTCGTTGGAATAATCCTCAAAAACTGATGTGATGTGCAGCAACAGCTCTACTGATGCCAAAAATTGCACGGGTCAAAGGATTCTGAAAGGACTGCATTAGACGAAGAATATATAATTTCTGACAATCGAGGATTGGGGAATTGTATGTTTTATGCACTGGCGGAGCAAATTGTGAAAGGAGTCAAAATTTCAGCAGAAGAACTAAAAGTAAACTTAGTTAATGTGCCAACGAAAAAACTCGTCACGCGACTATCACGATAATTCGAACAAGTTCAAATTAGAACAGAGTAGCTGATATTCGATGGACGCCCAAGACAACGTCGATTGAAGAGTGAATTAATATTTTACCTAAAAATCTCGCGATTTTCTTGATTAATTTAGTCTTTCTTTCATTGTCAGCTGAATACATGTATGTTAAGAAAGTGTTCCATTCCAAAAAGAAACATGAAAAATTCGACGTTGTGGTTCACGTTCTCATCATAAAGTAGAATTTGGCCAATCCACGTTTTGACAGAGGAAAGATAAGAAAGTACAAAGTTGTTTGTTTGATTATTTGAGCGAGGGAATAGTTTCAACGATGTGGGATGCCATTTTTGATCTTGAAACCAAGCAGTTACGGAACTCTCTAGGTTTTAATATTTCGGTTTTTATAGTTTATGTTAGCAACGGGTGAAAAACTGCATCAACAACGATCCGAATGTACGTGCAAAGCTATTGTACTCACGAGTAGTCCTGTAGGCGTTGCTGTTGCTGTTGCTGTTTTCTTTAACTCCTTAATATGAACTCTCGTCTGGCACTCTCGTTCTTGATTGGTTCGTAATTGAGTTTCAAATCCTTATTCTAAAGTTGTAAGCTTCTTGGAATTTTTGTTAGTTTAACACGATTTATTTTCTGGTTAATGTACGCGGATGTCTTTGGCTTGAAAAGATATTTTCTATATAGCACCCCTTATTGTTACTAAAGAAAAATGGCTGCCCCTCCAAATCCTTATAGACCACCCACTCCATGCATAAATTATGAACTGTCTCCTTAAGGCATCCCTTTTGCATCGTTGCTTTATTTCGGATTAATCTTGAAGACAAAAATAGCCATCAACGAGCTTCGTTGTGTTGATAGTCCGAGTGCGAATACTGCACATGTGAAAATTTTAATCTATGTTGTTGACACTGATATCTTCGACATGCTTTTTTATCAACACATGAAATCATCAACTTTCCTACAATTGGTAGAATAGTGTTAACCGATAATATTCCAAAAAACCCTTAAAATACGATTCCGCGCCAAAGAGAAAAATTAAAAAAATGATTGTAACCTCACATCTTCTTGTTTTTGTCTCGTGTCGTCATGACGTTGTCATGACGACACGAGAATATGCGAGGGGGAGAAGGTGCATTCCAATGTGCATTCCATGCGCGTTTGCTTTGTGAGGCCGCGGAATTTTCCCGCCATGTCAATATTTTTCCCGCCATGTCAAGATTTGCTTTGTGAGGCCGCCGCATTTTGTGCGCGCGTGCGCGCGTTGTGAAAGAACAAATAATTTTTATTTATAAGTAGGAGTTCAAAAATATTGCTGCATTGAAAATTTTTTGCTTTTGTGCTGGTTCATTGTAATCGTTTGTCGGTTGGGAGTGTTCATTGTAAATGGCTTTTTAGTTTAACAGAATTGAACTTTAATTTAAGGGAAAATCACGGCGAAGAATGTAAAGCAGTGAAAGAGATGTTTTTAAATTTGAGCAGTTTTATTAGATGAAATTTTTGTACCTTTTTTAAATGGAATGATTGAGGCAATTAGGAAAGAGTGTTTGATTTATGAACTTGCAGCGAACGCAAATTCTTAGTGGTCCAACAGGCAATATAAATGGAACAGAAATAAGGCCCCTTTTAGCTGGCGACAGTGCCTATTCACTAACGAACTGGCTAGTGAAACCCTAGCCGGACAGAGGACGCCTGACTCAGGAGCAGAGAAACTTTAGAACCTAAAGTTCGGTGCACTACTATCTGTAGTGGAACGAGCATTTGGCGTGTTGAAAGTTCGTTGGAGAATTGCGTTGAAAAAGGTTGGACAAAAAACGAGCATCCTAAAAAAGACTGTGATTGCTACGTGCGTTTTGCACAACAATTGTATGTATCGTTTCAATAACAGAAGATAAACGATTAGATAAAAACAATTATTTTGATGCTAAATCTTTAAAAATGTCAACTATGGCGTTTGTTTGTTCCATTTGCCTGCTCTGGGCGTCACGGAACATTTCAGCTGATCAAATCTTGCGTTGTCCTGTTCCATACTCTTTTCACACATTTCAATAAAAGAACTCTGCATGCCAGTCTGGAGTCGTACTTTCTCGCCTTTCTTTACTCAGGATGTTGAAATAGGGGAAGCCTTCTTTAATTTTCTGAATTCCATCTTCTCCAGTCGAGCGAGATCGCTGCTTGAACTCGTACTCTAGATTCTGCTGCCGTTTCTTCACCTGCTGTAGCATTCTCTGGCTTTCTGGACACCTTTCTTTATACGAAGAATAGATATCGTTCCAGATTTTTATTTTTTTCGTTGTGAAACTCCCCACAGCTTACTGAATTTGGGGGCCCACGCTTCAAGAAGTTCGTGCGTTTCTTTCTCAGTCCTGAGTCAGCAGACTTAACGCGAGGTTTTTCGTTTTGTGTTTGCCGTAGCAAGTACTTCGACATCTCTTGCAACTGAAGACTGAGGTGATGGCATGCTTCTTTCCAGTAGAATTGGTGATCATCGAGAAATGTTTATCAGTACGCTGAGATAAAATCATTTTAAGTCGGCTTCATTAGGGGGCTAAAAAAAGCCTTAAGCTTGACTTATCTTACAAACATCTCAAAAGTTAAAGGGCAACTCTTGGCTAGAAAACTATATTTCAGTAAAAGCTTCCGAATGTTTCAAAAATTACACAGGAAGCAAAAAATTTGAATTCAGAAGCTTTTTTACCGGTTAATTTTAACTTAAAACTTCGTATTTTACCGCTTTTGTGACATTTCGCCATGAATGCTTCGATTATGATCACGAGATGTGATACGTCAAAGGTGTGGAACCGCAACAAGTCACGAACATGGCTGACTCAAATTCTTGCAGTGAGAGCTCAACTTCTGCTAGCGACTCCACTGAAATTTAGAGAGCTATAGGAGGGGATATGTCAGGGGATGATTAAGAACCTTCTATGGTATTTCAACCCTGGCGTTTTGAGCCTCCAGGGAAACACAGCGAGACAGAGAAAGGGAGTAAAATATCGAACCTCCTCACCGCCGACGGCGACGAATGGTGAGTGAATTGAAGTCCTAAATGTACAGTTTCTTTCTCTATTACCTCGGCCAGTTGTTTGTGAGCTAAGTCAAAATTAAACCTGAAAAGCCTTGTTATTATTTGCATGTACGCGAGAAGCTTAATTAAACATGCTTTTATACAACCAAACTGTTTGCTGCATTTTGTTGTTTATATTCGGTCTTCAAATATTTTTGCTCATGTTTATCACAGTTATCACAATAGCATAGGTTTTGAGCTTCAGCCTAATGTACACTATCCATCTTGTGCGTTTGAAAGCTTGCAAATACTGCAAATACAGAAACGCAAGTTAAATTCTTTGTCTCCTTTGTGTTACCGATTTTTGTCTCGTGTCGTCATGACGTTGTCATGACGACACGAGAATATGCGAGGGGGAGAAGGTGCATTCCAAGGTGCATTCCATGCGCGTTTCCTTTGTGAGGCCGCGGAATTTTCCCGCCATGTCAATATTTTTCCCGCCATGTCAAGATTTGCTTTGTGAGGCCGCCGGATTTTGTGCGTGTTGTGAAAGAACAAATAATAATAATAATATATAGATTTAGGCAGGCCTAAAAGCGGAGCTCCCATTTATCTTTTTTTTTTTTGCTCGAGTAAATTACATTGTTACCAAATAAGAAACCACACTATATTTCTAAGCTTATACGGTTGCCCATATAGGTACAAAAAACCTCTCATGATTTTGTTGACGAAAGCGACGTCAATATATTTCGTGATTAACCCGTCTGAATTTTCCTGCCTTTAGTGACAGGTTCTAAAATTGAAATTGACGAGTGCACTTTATTGGGTTCCTCACGTACGCACGTAGGCGCAAAACAAATCTTAGTAAAACTTTTTACAACGTTTACTGTACACTAATCCGTAATACACCTCTAGGACCTCTATGAGTTATTCAGTGTAAAAAGAACCTTGACCTTGTTTTGATTACTACAAAACTGTTAGGGCAAGAAAATCAACTCAAGGCAAAAACAAAGTACGTACAGAAAAACAAAGTAAACACAGTAAACTAAATGAACTCACGCCACGGCAAACTGAGAAAATCACGGCGGCAAAACAAACACTGCAAATTGATGGTGCCGGTTATGTAAGTCATTTTAAAGCAGTGTTTGTGTAAGAATTGTGGCAGTTTGTGATTTGGAAAGTGGTGCACGCTAACTTAGAATAAGCTTACAATGATGTTTTGACTGTTTTGAACCGTCTTCTTTTCGTTGCGGTTTGGTTGCATGATTTACTTATTCTGTTTTATCGTACGCGTTGCTAACTACCTAAGAGAATTTTATGTAGAGAACTGAATGAATTTTCTTCATTTCTGGTAAGTAAATATGCGGTAGGTCTGAACCCACTCAGCCTAGCACAGGTAACTCGCAACGAAACCGGCAAATTCAACACACTCACTAACAAGCAGTGATATTATAAAGAGAAACAAAACAAATGCAAGCGAGCCGAAATCGCGATTTTGATCCGTGAAGCTAAATAATTTGTTTTCAAAATCCAATAATGAACATCACAGTTAACTCCAATAACTAAAACTGAAAATAATTAGTCTAAACAAAATATTTACTAAACAAATGTGTAAAATGTACAAACATGAACAGGCTTGATAAATATTTACGTGAAGATCTGAAAACCGACACAACTTCAAATTCATTCATAAATGAAGTATAATTCTCTCAATATAAAATTAGGCTTATGCTCAGTGCATACATTTACGTTTGTTACCTCATTATTGAAGAAGGCTTATAAATTCTGCAGGGATAAGCTTTCAAACCAGCCCAATAATATCGGAGACGAACACTGCAAATTCGTTGCAAGCTTAGTCCAACACAACCGACATATACATTATATGAATTATCACCGAACATCAATTTCTCTCTTTCCATCGGTGTAGCCTTTAACAGTCTTTTGTCCTTTACTTCAGTGAACTTGATCGGCTCTGAATTCACTTTTGTTTGAGCTCAATTCAGTGATATTCAGCCTTGCTCAGTCGTAGGTCGAACCCTGCACATTGCGCTCTTTTTGACTTGTTAATATCCAGTATATCATGTTCAAATCGGCAATTATTTCGGATCTTCCCGTTAAGAGGTTGTCCTAAATCATTTGGCATAAGTTTCCATGATGTAGATGAGTAAATAAAGCGAGAAATATTCACGAAAATCGATGTTAGCCAGCAGCTTTCATTCAGCTTTAAAGGTGGACAGCGTACCAAAGATTTGCCGCCTTTTCGTACAATTGCTTCGTGTAAGTTGAAATGAAATGTTCAGATCATTCATTTAACATGAGAAAAAACTAAACTAATTATTTGTAAAATAGATTTAGCCAAGCCTAAAAGCAGAGCTTGTCGGTTATTTACCTTGCCCTTTATTTAAATCTGAATTTACGCGATGATAAAATTATCAGGCTAAAAATATAAGTAAAAAACTGAGTACTTGAGCCCGCCATCAACTGGAAAACCATTACCTGGTCAGCGGTTAACTTCCAAAAAAGATGTCACCTCGATTAGCTCTACACATGAGCCCGCGATATGGTCATGTGATACTGGTCAGCGGATACCTTGTTTTGACAGCTGTCAATTGACCATGACATGGAAGTTCAATATCAAAGATTTAACAGTAACCAAGGCGATAATTGTCCTGTGACTCCCCTCCCCCTCCCCCAGAGTCTGTACGGACGGACGGACGGACGGTCGGACGGACGCTCGTACGGTCACGTGATTACCAAATTTTCTTGGCTTGATGGTTTACCAAAATTTCTTACCCATGGTGCTCCGCTGGCGCGCTTCGCGCGCTGGAGCTCCGCTAATAAATAATAATAATACATAATATTTTAAGAGGAGGCCTCCAATCACCTAGAGGTGGTTTTCAGGAGGGTCCTCTGAGAAAATAAATGTCAAACCTTTAAAATACATTAAAATCTAAGATACAATAAAAAAGACAAAACCTATGCGGTAATAAAAACTAAAAATATTTAAAACTGTAGCTAACTAAGATTAAAAACTAGAACAAGAGATTAAAATACTACTAACTAAGGTTAAAAATGGTGTAATAAAAACTGTTTCAATTTGTATTTAAAAATAGTTTTCGGCATCAGTTTCTTTAAAGCACTTGGTAGCGTGGCCCAGTCGTTAATGGCTTTATAATATGTTTTGCTTTTTCCCCATTCCGTTCTTGGCCTACTGACTTTGGGCATGTAGCCATTTCGGGTATTATAACCGTGTTGTTGGTTCATGGTGGATCTGAATACACCGAAATGCTCGGGGATGCTACCTTTGATTGCATCTTGCACAACACAACACCGATGACCGAACCGCCTCGCATGTAAAGACACCCACCGCAACGACGTCAAGGCCTCTGCTGATGACACTTTCGACTTAACGATCTTCTTCGCAAATAATTTTTGTTTATAAGTAGGAGTTCAAAAATATTGCTGCATTGAAAGTTTTTTGCTTTTCTGCTGGTTCATTGTAATCGTTTGTCGGTCGGGAGTGTTTATTATAAATGGCATTTTAGTTGAACAGAATTGAACTTTAATTTAAGGGAAAATCACGGCGTAGAATGTAAAGCAGTCAAAGAGATGTATTAAATTTGAGCAGTTTTATTAGATGAAATTTTTGTACATTTTTTAAATGGAATGGTTGAGACATTTAGGAGAGAGTGTTTGATTTATGAACTTGCAGCGAACGCAAATTCTTAGTGGTCCAACAGGCAATGTAAATGGAACAGAAATAAGGCCCCTTTTAGCTGGCGACAGTGCCTATTCACAAACGAACTGGCTAGTGAAACCCTACCCGGACAGACGACGCCTGACTCAGGAGCAGCGGTGCGCTACGATCTGTAGCTATATAGTGGAACGAGAATTTGGCATGTTGAAAGTTCGTTGGAGAATTGCGTTGAAAAAGGTTGGACAAAAAACGAGCATCCTAAAATTAAAAAGACTATGATTGCTACGTGAGTTTTGCACAACAATTGTATGTATCGTTTCAATAACAGAAGATAAACGATTAGATAAAGACAATTATTTTGATGCTAAATCTTTAGAAATGTCAACTATGGCGTTTGTTTGTTCCATTTGCCTGCTCTGGGCGTCTCGGAACATTTCAGCTGATCGTTCAAATCTTGCGTTGTCCTGTTCCATACTCTTCACACATGCCAGTCTGGAGTCGTACTTTCTCGCCTTTCTTTACCCTGGATGTTGAAATAGGGGAAGCCTTCTTTAATTTTCTGAATTCCATCCTCTCCAGTCGAGCGAGATCGCTGCTTGAACTGCAGCTTGAACTCGTACTCTAGATTCTGCTGCCGTTTCTTCGCCTGCTGTAGCATTCTCTGGCTTTCTGGACACCTTTCTTTATACGAAGAATAGATATCGTTCCAGATTGTTATATTTTTCTTTGTAAAACTCCCCACAGCTTACTGAATCTGCTGAATTTGGGGGCCCACGCTTCAAGAAGTTCGTGCGTTTCTTTGTCAGTCCTGTCAGCAGACTTAACGCGAGGTTTTTTCGTTTTGTGTTTGCCGTACGTAGCAAGTACTTCGACATCACTTGCAACTGAAGACTGAGGCGATGGCATGCTTCTTGCCAGTAGAATTGGTGATCATCGAGAAATGTTTATCAGTACGCCGAGATAAAATCATTTTAAGTCAGTTGCGTTAGGGGGCTAAAAAAAGCCTTAAGCTTGACTTATCTTACAAACATCTCAAAAGTTAAAGGGCAACTCTTGGCTAGAAAACTACATTTCAGTAAAAGCTTCCGAATGTTTCCAAAATTACACGGAAGCAAAAAATTTGAATTCAGAAGCTTTTTTTACCGGCTAATGTTAACGTAAAACGTCGTATTTTACGTGACATTTCGCCATGGATGTTTCGATTATGATCACGAGATGTGATACGTCACAGGTGTGGAACCGCAACAAGTCACGAACATGGCTGACTCAAATTCTTGCAATGAGAGCTCAACTTCTGCTACCGACTCCACTGATTTTTAGAGAGCTATAGGAGGGGATATGTCAGGGGATAATTAAGAACCTTCTATGGTATTTCAACCCTGGCGTTTTGAGCCTCCAGGGAAAAACAGCGAGACAGAGAAAGGGAGTAAAATATCGAACCTCCTTACCGCCGACGGCGACGAATGGTGAGTGAATTGAAGTCCTAAATGTACAGTTTCTTTCTCTATTACCTCGGCCAGTTGTTTGTGAGCTAAGTCAAACCTGAAAAGCCTTGTTATTATTTGCATGTACGCGAGAAGCTTAATTAAACATGCTTTTATACAACCAAACTGTTTGCTGCATTTTGTTGTTTATATTCGGTCTTCAAATATTTTTGCTCATGTTTATCACAATAGGTTTTGACCTTTTGAGCTTCAGCCTAATGTACACTATCTATCTTGTGCGTTTGAAAGCTTGCAAATACAGAAACGCAAGTTAAATTCTTTGTCTCTTTTGTGTTACCGATTTTTCTAAATTCTGCTCGAAAACGAAGAATTCTGCCGGCGAAATGCCAGCTACCGAAACTAGACTATCCGAAATTCTGCGGCAGATTTTATCTAGAACATACTCAGGCTTGCAGTTAAATGTGGACAAAACTCTGCTGGGTCTCTTCACTTCTTTTGTTGGGAGAAGGGAGTTTGCGCTTTCTGTAGTTGAAGCAACTTGCCTCGAGGAAACTTTGTTCAAGGTTGTTCGTGCTTGTATGCGTAAAACTGTACTGAGAATGATTTTGTAGACTGACTTCTGCCACCGGGACTATTACACGACCCTGCAGTGCGTGATTTTATATTTATCGGTATAATTAAGTTGTCATGTTTTTTTTTTTGCAATTTCTTATCTTTTTGCGAAAAGCGCCCCCACGAAAATCGAAAATTGTGCTGTGTTTGGCTCCTTATTACTTTCGCGTTTGCTTGCGTTTTAATTCATGGTTTGCATTTGAAATGGTCGTTGCGCTCTTCGTTTCTTACAACTTTTTCCTTTAGGGCCTGTTTACATGGAGGTGGGGGACCCCGGGTAGGTGAGGTAACCCGCCCAGCCGTGGTCGAAAAATAGCTCGCGTTTACATGCAATCTTATCACCCCGGGGTCCCGGGGTTAACTTCCTTGAGAAAATAGCGTGGCGTAGATTTCTTGTTTTTTGTTTTGTTTTGTTTTTTTTTCACAGCATGATTTTCGTTGGCAGAGACAATGTTTTTCGTTGCTTTGTGTTATCAACTGATCTCTAAGTAGAGAAGAAGCGCGTGCTTCGATCGGGCCTTCACTTAAAGCATCACTTGAAATTTGAATACCTTCAGATTCTTCCTGATTGCCATCTTGATTGCGGCCTTCGACACTAAGCAGATGAACCCGGCGAAAAAGCTCCCCATGCTGATATCCTCGAGACTGAAACATGTTGTTGCGGTTCCAATATGGCGGGCGTTTCGTTGTTGGTTCGGATTTGGCGCGTTTTGGTAATATGAACCGACCCCGGGTAGGCGGGTTACCCCACCTTGAAACGTTTACATGGCAAAAAGCGACCCCGGCTGGGAGGGTTACCCTACCCAGCAGACCGGGCAGCCCGCCTAGGCGGGTTACCCCACCTATCATGTAAACGCGATCGAGAAAAAATGAGAGTTTATATGGAGAGGCGGGTTACCCCACCTAGGCGGGTTACCTCACCTGCCCGGGGTCCCCCACCTCCATGTAAACAGGCCCTTAGTTATCTCGTCAACTGACATCTGCTCGAATCTGCACACGAAACTGTTTCGTGGTCAGGCTAGGGAGGGTGAAGGGAAAGAGCGTGACACGCTTTCATACCCGGGTTTTATGCTACACCCCAGGTTGCCTAATTTACAACAATTGTTTCTCAAAAGGAATCACAGAATAAGTACTTCACGCAACACTTCTTCTCTTAGTTATCCGGATATTGTTTTATATTTGATTCCCCATTTCTTCGTATAATTTTATATCCCGCGAGAGCGCCTCTGCTAGCGCGCGGGGTAGTGGCTTCTTATTGCGCAGTACTGACCTGCACGCAAATCACGCGCGCTTTTCGAAGGCATATACTTCAAAGAAACACTACATTTGCTGGTGGGAATTGCTTTCTATTTTGCCAATTAACAGCAGGAGAAATCTGAGGGTGGCTACAAATTTCTCAACAACAGAATCAAAATATATCGGTCTGTTTCCGAACGCGTGGATTTCGCTTACATATAGGACATATAGAGGCTGAGTATTCCTGCTCATAAATGAAGAGATTTCTGACAAATTATGGGAGTCAGCACTCGCAGACCCTTTTCAATTTACTATCTACTCCAGACAAAAGGCATCTTTATCACGATATGGTGCAAGAGAGGATGCATCGTATTATAAAGCTATGTACATTTGCTGACCTTAGAAGGCCGATCAATCTGACGGATTTGTTTCGTTTCACGACACATGATTTACTCTTTTTAAGTTTATTTCCTTTCATATTTAAGCACTGAAGCACTACCTTTCTTATCTTGGACATCATTGAACAGCATAGTGTCTTTCTCTCCTTGTCATTCTCATTTATGAAGAGACGCTTGGCGTGTTTTCCTCTTATCAGAAGCATGCAAAAGCAAATCTGCCTTCCACACCTGTGACGTAGCATCACGTGACGTACCAAAATCCGAACGTTTTCAAAATGACCGCCAAATTGGCGTAAAAGAAAATTCGTAGTAAATTCATTTTGGCCGATATCTTTAAAATTTTACCTTCTAAAGATTCCTGTTGCTATAAACAACTTATAGAAAAAAATAAAAAAATCGGGGTAAATTTCCCAAGTTGCCCTTTAACAAGGCCAAAGACAGACCTCACGCTAAGTAACCGAGATAAGATGTGGTGATATTCGGCCGGGATGGGAGCTGAAAACAGGAGTGGTAAGCGGGAATTTCAAGAAAGAGCCGGAGCGGGATTTTGAGAATCTTTACGGAAAGTTTTTTCGTAACTGCATAAAATGTAATTAACAAAATTTGACCTGTTTGACTGGAACAAATTGCTTTATCTGTGTAGCGGTGTAGGGTTTCAAGTACGGAACAGGTTAATGGTGTAGTGTGTCAAATTTATATAGTTGCGGTTACACATCGTCCTTTTAACATGGTAAAAGGGCTCTTTACCTCGGGAAACTCACAAATAGAGAGGACGTTTTTTTGGTAAATATCATAAATAATATGTGCTCTGTCATTTTGTTTTTCCGCGTGCTTTGTAATTTTGTTTTCCCGGGTGTTTTGTCATTTTCATGGCCTGTTCGCCATTTTTATTTCCCGCTTATGAAAAAAAAAAGACTAAAAATTATCTCAGCAAAATATTCCCCCAAGGTAAATTTATGGCGGTGTGGAAAAGAGCAAAAGAATCGCCCATGAAAGTTACCGAGACAAATAGGTAGGTTTTCCAAGAACCCCAAGATAAAATGACCAATCGTCAGGCAAACCTCAAAGATAAGCAAATAAAATAAACAGAGAAATTTGAAATTAACTTTTGGCGTGATGTTTAGATTTCCTGAGGTCAACTTTGCGTGTTCAAGGCAGCAAAAATGTGGTCTTTCTTAGAATCATGGCTTGATGGCTTGCTGATTTGTAAGTAAATCCTTTTTTTTTTTGGAAATTTTTTGGAAATTTTTTTTTTTGGAAATTTTTTGGAAATGCTTTTTTTTTTTGGAAATTTGAAATATCGTGCGTTCTCTTATATGTATTTCGATTTCATCTCAAGGTTTAGAAAAATCCAACAAAGAGATTTATATAAACGGAGTCTTCGCCTTCTATTTCTTCGCTGTCTGAAATACTGACATAACAAAGCAGTAGAGGACTAGCAAAACATTTACTTTTATAATAACTATTTAGTAAAGTATATTTTAATCTCTTTTTGACTGACACGAGACAGCCCAAAGGGCCTTTGATTCTAAATTCTGCTCGAAAACGAAGAATTCTGCCGGCGAAATGCCAGCTACCGAAACTAGACTATAATGCTTGAAATTCTGCCGTAGATTTTATCTAGAACATACTCAGGCTTGCAGTTAAATGTGGACAAAACTCTGCTGGGTCTCTTCACTTCTTTTGTTGGGAGAAGGGAGTTTGCGCTTTCTGTAGTTGAAACAACTTGCCTCGAGGAAACTTTGTTCAAGGTTGTTCGACGTGCTTGTATGCGTAAAACTGCAGAACGTTTTTGTAAACTGATTACTGCCACCGGGACTATTACTCGACCCTGCAGTGCGTGATTTTATATTTATCGGTATAATTAAGTTGTCATGTTT
Organism: Meandrina meandrites; assembly: GCA_963693305.1. Lineage (NCBI taxonomy): Eukaryota > Metazoa > Cnidaria > Anthozoa > Scleractinia > Meandrinidae > Meandrina > Meandrina meandrites. The sequence goes on from OY855907.1 coordinate 37,218,177, forward strand.
TTATTTTGCAATTTCTCATCTTTTTGCGAAAAGCACCCCCACGAAAATCGAAAATTGTGCTGTGTTTGGCTCCTTATTACTTTCGCGTTTGCTTGCGTTTTAATTCATGGTTTGCATTTGAAATGGTCGTTGCGCTCTTCGTGTCTTACAACTTTTGGCATGTTTTCCTTTAGTTATCTCGTCAACTGACATCTGCTCGAATCTGCACACGAAACTCTTTCGTGGTCAGGCTAGGGAGGGTGAAGGGAAAGAGCGTGACACGCTTTCATACCCGGGTTTCATGCTACACCCCAGGTTGCCTAATTTACAACAATTGTTTCTCAAAAGGAATCACAGAACAAGTAGTTCACGCAACACTTCTTCTCTTAGTTATCCGGATATTGTTTTATATTTGATTCCCCATTTCTTTGTATAATTTTATATCCCGCGAGAGCGCCTCTGCTAGCGCGCGGGGTAGTGGCTGCTTATTGCGCAGTACTGACCTGCACGCAAATCACGCGCGCCTTTCGAAGGCATATACTTCAAAGAAACACTACATTTGCTGGTGGGAATTGCTTTCTATTTTGCCAATTAACAGCAGGAGAAATCTGAGGGTGGCTACAAATTTCTCAACAACAGAATCAAAATATATCGGTCTGTTTCCGAACGCGTGGATTCCGCTTACATATAGGACTTATAGAGGCTGAGTATTCCTGCTCATAAATGAAGAGATTTCTGACAAATTATGGGAGTCAGCACTCGCAGACCCTTTTCAATTTACTATCTACTCCAGACAAAAGGCATCTTTATCACGATATGGTGCAAGAGAGGATACATCGTATTATAAAGCTATGTACATTTGCTGACCTTAGAAGGCCGATCAATCTGACGGATTTGTTTCGTTTCACGACACATGATTTACTCTTTTTAAGTTTATTTCCTTTCATATTTAAGCACTGAAGCACTATCTTGGACTGAAGCACTTATCTTGGACATCATTGAACAGCATAGGGTCTTTCTCTCCTTGTCATTCTCATTTATGAAGAGAAGCTTGGCCTGTTTTCCTCTTATCAGAAGCAAAAGCAAATCTGCCTTCCACACCTGTGACGTAGCATCATGTGACGTGCCGAAATCCGAACGTTTTCAAAATGGCCGCCAAATTGGCGTAAAAGAAAATTCGTAGTAAATTCATTTTGGCCGATATCTAAAAAATTTTACCTTCTAAAGATTTCTGTTGCTATAAACAACTTATAGAAAAAATAAAAAAATCGGGGTAAATTTCCCAAGAGTTGCTTTTTAACAAGGTCAAAGACAGACCTCACGCTAAGAAACCCAGATAAGAAGATGTGGTGATATTCGCCCGGGATGGGAGCTGAAAACAGGAGCGGTAAGCGGGAATTTCAAGAAAGAGCCTGAGCGGGATTTTGTGTTTTTATGCAGTCGCGATGCGAGAATCTTTACGGAAAGCTTTTTCGTAACTGCATAAAATGTAATTAACAAAATTTGACTGGAACAAATTGCTTGATCTGTGTAGCGGTGTAGAGTTTCAAGTACGGAATAGGTTAATAGTGTAGTGTGTCAAATTTATATAGTTGCGGTTACACATCGTCCTTTTAATATGGTAAAAGGGCTCTTTACCTCGGGAAACTCACAAATTTTGAGGACGTTTTTTTGGTAAATATCATAAATAATATGTGCTCTGTCATTTTGTTTTTCCGCGTGCTTTGTAATTTTGTTTTCCCGGCTGTTTTGTCATTTTCATGGCCTGTTCGCCATTTTTATTTCCCGCTTATGAAAAAAAAAAGACTAAAAATTATCTCAGCAATATGTTCCCTCAAGGTAAATTTATGGCGGTGTGAAAAAGAACAAAAGAATCGCTCATGAAAGTTACCGAGGCAAATAGGTTGGTTTTCCAAGTACCCCAAGATAAAATGACCAATCGCGAGGCAAACCTTAAAGATAAGCAAATAAAATAAACAGAGAAATTTGAAATTAAATATGATGGCGTGAGGTTTAGATTTCCTGAGGTCAACTTTGCGTGTTCAAGGCGGCAAAAACTTGGTCTTTCTTAGAATCATGGCTTGATGGCTTGCTGATTTGTAAGTAAATGCAAATTTTTTTTTGGAAATTTGGCGTTTAAATACAACACTAGTCAAGGAAGATCTATAGTGCGTTTTCTTATATGTATTTCTATTTCATCTCAAGGTTTAGAAAAATCCAAGAAAGAGATCTATATAAACGGAGTCTTCGCCTTCTATTTCTTCGCTGTCTGAAATACTGACATAACAAAGCAGTAGAAGACTGTCGAAAGAGTATAAATAATAAAAGCGAGATGATGCTAAGCAAGCACCCTCGAATTACCCATTTTCGCATTTCGCGCTGAAAACAGTATGAAAAATTGACCTTGGTAAAGTGCTAAGTGTCTGACCGCAAACACCTCGGTAACGTATTCCCGCGGTGAGTTTACCTTGGTGTTATTTACCTTGGGAATGCTATTTGCCTGGGTATGTGTAAAACGTTCGTTACAAACATATCGGCATTTCTATTTTCAGCGTTTTCGTCACAAGAAACATGTATGAAATACTCTATCTTCTGATATTGTTCTTTGATCGTTAAAAACGGGCAATAAATAACAAAAGAAATGGAAAACAGCGCAAAACGTCGGCGCAAGGAGGTGAAGTGGGGGACGAGTGCTTCGAGTAACGCTCAATTCCTCTTGCGTTCAGTTTGCGTCGGAAATAGAGAGGACGGACGTTTTTTGTTTAAAATCATAAATAATATGTGTTCTGTCATTTTGTTTTCCCGCCTGTTCGCCATTTTTATTTCCCGCGAATGGAAAAAGAAGACTAAATATTATCCCAGCAAAATGTTCCCCCGTCTCTGCTTTCCCTATCCCCGGATATGGTAAATTTTCTTAGAACACCTATTTTTTTAGTGGCGCGAAAGTCTTTAATGAACTCCCTGTAAATATTGCAAGCGTAAATAACATACAAGCCTAGCAAAACATTTACTTTTATGATAACTATTTGGTAAAGTATATTTTAATCTCTTTTTGACTGACACGAGACAGCCCAAAGGGCCTTTGATTTATTATGCAATCATCGCCTTTGCCCGAATAATCATTGCACGAATCTAACCTTGACCTCTGTGTAAATGGAGTACCAAAAATGGAGTGACAATCTCAGTTCTTTTACGACTTGTTTCAGGCAAATCCACAGAGTTTTTTAATATCTCGTCCGAAATTTTTGAAAATAATGGGCTGACAAAAAAAACCTCGGTACGATCTCATCTTTTAATCTGCCGAACACAATAGTATCGTTAGTACTAATACCCCATCAGATTAAACGCCTTTTCATTAATAGTTGAAGCCAAGCAAGGAGGGAAACACCTGCTACGGTTGTTTCTACAACGTCAATGTAAGCTGTGTGTTTCGTTCTATTTCGTTCTATTTTATTTTTTTTTTCCTTTTCCTTTATCCACTAGACACACAGTGCTGTCCTTCAGGTGTGGCTGACAGACAGCCAGTATCTGGAGCTAGACGCATAATACAACCTTCTGGTGTAGCTGATCAGCAGCCAATGTCTGTAGGTGGACGCATAGTGCATAATGACCCTGCAGTCGGACGTGGACCACAGTCTCCAGGTGTCGCGGACAGACAGCCAACTGGCCACTTGCCACACCGTGATGTTTCTACAGGACGAAGTCCACATTAAAATTCACCGACATCTAGTATTCGTCTCTAGTCTACCTCCTCTGGCCAAGGCTTTCAGTCCAGACCTCCCTCTGATCAAAGACAGCAACGAGCAACCGTTTCCTCAGGACCACCACAAGTCACTCGTCACGTGAACAACCTCACTCAGCAGTCAGGACAACAGTACAGCGGTCTTCGACCAGAAGAGCGTGCGCGGTTGGCGGCTCATGAATCGCGTATGGAATCACGGGAAAATAGACGAAAGCCGAGCGAGCACAGAGATGAGCATTACGAGCAAAGAAGGATGGAGGACAGGCACAGAGGCGGTTGGTACAATGACACTCGCGTCCCTCGGGATTCCCGACCTGGTGATTCAAGTGAGCCGCGTTTCCCTCGGGATTCCCGAACCTCAGACTCACGGAATGATTGGCGACATCAACACAGGCCCGGACGCCAGTGGTACGATGATGAGCAGCGTCGAGACAGACACGATTATCCGTCAGACGACCGACCAAGATACGAGGAACGCAGGGAAGAGAGAAGATTTAAAGAGCATTGGAGCCGGGATAGATGGAGGCGCTGATGCCCAAAATCTGTTAGAGACAGCTCTATCCGAAGTTTGTAGTAGTTTTTGATCGTTAATAGAATCTCTATCGGAGTCTTCCGAAGACTTCGCGAAGTAAACTCGGACAGTCGAGACCCAGTTATCGATTGATTCTCGCAATTCGGACACGTTTGTGTTAAGCATGGAATTTTACTTTTAGTCGGTTGTATTTTGTGTACAAAGCAGTCGACAGTTTTAGAGGATTCGTGGTTCTATAGAATTTTACTAAAACCGTTTCAGTAACGTTCCTGTAACTCTTAATAAATGGTTTTTTCGCGTAACTGTTTAATCACTAGTGATTTTTCATGATTTTCTTTAATTGTTGAACGCGGGAAAAGAGTTGCGAGAGAACTGGATGCCGACCCAAAGGCGGAGACCTTAGCGGTGGGGGTGATGGGAGGGGGGAGATGGAGGCTCGGGTGATGGGAGGGGGGAGATGGAGGTGGAAGTGGAAGTGAAAACAATATTTTTTTCGCCTCATCTTGCGCTCGCTTCCCTCGCTTTTTCTTTCGCGTTCTTGTGCGTTGGAAAATAACGAGGCAACGAACAGGATAGAAATTATAGGGTGTGAGGTGAGAGTTTCATGCTGGAGAAAACCTGCAGAAAATGTAAACATTTTCTCAAGATTTCTTTACCAAACAAATGAACAGAACACGAAGAGGCGAGCGAGGCGGGAACCGGAAGTAAAATTATAGGAAATGGAAAATTCGGATCGATGTCCCTGTGCCATCTTCCCCTTCTCAACCCGGCTTCCCCAACCACCAAGAGAGTATATAAAAGCCTTAGTAGAAGGGAAGACAGTTGATATAGTCGAACCATTCTGCGCGACAACTCGTCAGCGATCCCATTAGCGACCACGTTTGCAAAATATCGAAATTGTTCCAGTCAAATAACTGTAGTCGGAACCTCTCGTAAGCGACCACCTCTCATCGAGTTTAAACCCATAAAGGATTCAACTGATTTGGGCCAAGCTACATAAGTGTGTACTAAAAAATTGTCTGCGGAGGAGAGAGGGAGTAGGAGAATTTTGCAGTGATTTAGCCTGAGTAGCTGGCAGAATGTGCTTTGAAAGAAAAACAGAAAGGCTGACCGTACGGTTGGATTGAACTATCATATTTCCAACCATATGGTCAGCCTTTCTTTTTGTCACACATCATCGCGCGAGCTACCCATTGACGTCACTGGAAATAGACTATTTTCAGCCATTTGTTAATCTTTTGTGCTCATGCTAATCTGCCCGCCAAGCCTCGTCAGCATGTACAAAATACAAAAGAATTTGAACTCCAAATTAAAGTCTGGCGGGCAATTAACATAAAAATAAAAGAATAATTTTAAATTCTTGCAGTAAAAAGGCTTTAGTCCCATTTTCGCGTCAGTAAAGGTAATATACTTAATTCTAACTAACTTCGTTTAGTTTTCTGAAGTTAGCTTGAGCAATTATGTTGAATATGGGGAGGTAGATAAATGTTTGAAAAGCAGTGACAGTTTCCTCTTTCAGAGTTCCAGACGGTTCTGTCGACTTGAATGAAGCATTGTTCTCGCAAAGTGAGATTCAGAGAGATTTAATCTTCGATTGCTGAATACACCTTGACTGGAAGCGGTAAGTTCTTTGCAAGTTTCACACAGAAAAGAGCTGAAGTCTATGTTTTAAGCTTTCTTAAGATATTTTAAATAAGCTTCCCCATTTACTCGCGTGATTCTTGCCTTACTTAATTAACATAGCCTACAGTGGTCACGCTTGCTTGTAAATCGTCGTATGATCCAAAGACATTACGAAATTGTAAAGAAAATTTGTTGTAAGTGCAGTACAGAGTACGTACCGCATAAAGCGTGTTCATGAAAACAGTGGAAATGCGGAGACGCGGTCGCAAAACATGCCTCATGACCAGAAAAGCAGAATACTGCTTCGGCCGACTGTTGGCGTATCACGCTTTACTTTAATTTCATGTATTTCTCGTATCCAGTTCTCATATCCCATGGAAAAATGAAAGAAAGGAATGGTTTTTTCGACGGCGTAGCTTGTTATTCGGAAATAAACTCAAGTACTAGTGAATCTATTTAACGCACACAAAAATGAATGCGTGACCTGTTGACTCTGCTGTTGCGCAACCTGACAGCTTGTGTTTAATACTATTGTTTGCGAATTCACAATAGAGTGCAAAGGAATTCGTTGAAATTGGGCGGGGGGGGGGGGGGGGGAGGGGAGGGGAGGAGCTCTTCGCTTCGTGCCATCCAGCCTGCGTAGCAAGCGTTCCCGTAGAGCAAATAAATAAATAATAATAATAATAAAATAATAATAATAATAAAAATAATTTTTTTTTTATAATGCAAATCTTTTTATAATGCAAATCTTTATAATAATAATAATAATAATAATAATAATAATAATAATAATAATAATAATAATAATAATAATAATTATAATAAAAAGAGAGAAAGGGGGAGACTGGGAGAGGAGGGTTTCCTCATCTCCCGCCCCTCCTCTCCCCTCCTCTTCTGGAACGCTTGCCACACAGTCTACGCGCCATCCGTTTTGCGCTGGCGTCTAGTTCTCTCGAGATAAAATTTTCCTACCTTCAGAGTTCGAATAAAAATACGAGAAAGTAAAGGGGATGTGAACAGTCTAGATTGAAAATTAGATGTTTGTACGATTTCTTTTAGTTCTTTTTTGACTATTTTCACGATCGGATAATACACCTTGTTACAATCGTCCCAAGAGGAATTAAAACAATGCTCATGCACAACTTTTGGGGGGTAAAGAAGGTGTATTATCGAAACCATGAAAATAGCGAATAAACCGCCCGGGAGCCTGTTTGCTGGCTGGCTCCCATAGCGTTTGGTCCAGAGACGCGTAAAAGAACTAACAGCAATCAGGCAGATAGTGAGGCGTTTCCTTAAAGCGGAAGTTAAGTTTCGTTGTCAAGGCAACCTTTGCCTCTCCATATACAGAGAGAGGATGATTAGATAATGATTTAGAACAATTTACTCCAACTAATCAAAGGCGCGCATTAAAAGTGTGCTTTAACACTTTTCTTTACTAGTTCGTGGAAAACGCTGGCAAATGTGATACCAGACTCATTACTTGAAAACGAGTATAGTAACTGTGCTTCCAATTACCTATAACTGGCTAAATATTTCAGACACTAAGGTTACCGTATTCCGTCAAGGGTCGGTCTAAACTAAACATTACTAATTGCGGGCTCTTCGTAACCTATTTTGCACGCCGCGCCATATTTCGATTTTGTAGCAAAACTGTTCTGCCAAAATCGATCGTAAACCAATCAGAATCCATTTCCACTCGAAGTTCAACAAGAATATTTATAAAGATGGCCGCCGCGTTGGCCAGTGTACTCGATTTTCAAAACCAAAGTTTCGCATCATTGGAGTATTAACGTGCATTTAAAAGATTGAAAGTGGAAATAAACAGTTTTAAAGAAAACCCAATTCTCGTTATGACGTCAAAAGAAAAGCAGCAAGCGATGAAAACCTGTTTCGACGAACCGACATAGGAACCGAAGAAGATAACATCTACCATGTTCTTTTCACGTAATACTCGATAAATATGGCAAATATCGCACTTCGCAATTTGAATTCTTTCAAAACATTACCTAGAAAGCATATGGTCTCGTTGTTACGAAATGAACGCGGGCTCCAGGCAAGCTTGGGTGTTAATAACGTAATGCATGAAATGCAGGAATAGTTAGCAAAATAGTAAATGGGGAGCACTTATTAGCCTTTTTGAGGGGAAAAAGAAAGCAAAAACACGTCGGGGGGGGGGGGGGGGGGGAGGGGATCGTTTGCGTGCCCACCACTGTGTTGAACTCCGCCCTCCGTGCTTTCTAATACAGTAGGGATACCCGGAGTTACCCTGGTATATATACACACCGTTATGTATGTTATGTACAGTAAAAGCCGCTGAATGTAACGAAGGCCAAAGGCAGCAAAGAATTCACGGGAAGATTCCAAATCCTGCCGATACAACTTCGCTCAGACTCAGAAAGTATAAACATAGTTGTAAATGCTAAAACGAGAGGTTTCTAGATCACTAATACAATAGGTCCCACGCCGGTTGCCGTAAGTGAGAAATGTTTTCTACAAGTATCCTATTGACAGCAGATCTTCTACTTTCAAGAGACTCTTGGTATGATAGGGGGAGGGGAGGGGGGATTATATTAGGAGATCAGCGAGAGGACTGGGAAGAACGAGCAAAAATAATAGAGTCACAAAGTTATGGCAAAGAGAGTCACGTGATATAGCCTGTTATGCCATGCAGTGCAAAAACTCTACAGTCACGAGAGTGATATTTCCATTTAATTTAGTAGCCTGCAGACCACGTGGTTAAGTACGGCAGGGCGCGAAGTCCGATACACCGCTTTTAAACCGCCTGTTAAAAAAGCAATAAATTTAGAGACTGTGTGTGTCATAAAAGTTACTCACTTTAGTCTTTAATAGGAATGGAGACAGCCTGTACAAGCACACCAGAGTAACGCATTGAATTTGGAAGACACACAGCGTATAGAATATTTCCAACAACGTTTAAGCATTATCAAGGAAAAGGGAAATAAAGCTGAAGTCTTACAAGCGTGTCAAAATCTTGCTAAATCGTACTACGATCTTGGAGATTACAAACACGTAATAGAATGTATGAAAGTGTATTTAAGTATTGCCAGGGAGGTAGGAGATAGAAAACTGGAAGGACCAGCGTACGGAAATTTGGGTTATTCCTTTAACCGACTTGGAGATCACAAACAAGCCATTGAATATCATGAACTATGCTTAAGTATTGCCAAGGAGGTAGGAGATAGAAAACAGGAAGGACTAGCGTACGGACATTTGGGTTCTTCCTTTAACGGACTCGGAGATTACAAACAAGCCATGGAATATCATAAACTATGCTTAAGTATTGCCAAGGAGGTGGGAAATCGAAAACTGGAAGGACAAGCGTACCTAGATTTGGGTGTTTCCTGTAACGGACTTGGAGATCACAAACACGCCATGGAATATCATAAACTATGCTTAGGTATTGCCATGGAGTTAGGAGATAGAAAACTGGAAGGACAAGCGCACCTAAATTTGGGTGTTTCCTATAACGGACTTGGAGATTACAAACAATCCATGGGATATCATAAACTATGCTTAAGTATTGCCAAGGAGGTGGGAGATAGAAAAATGGAAGGACAAGCGCACCTAAATTTGGGTGTTTCCTGTTACGCACTTGGAGATCACAAACACGCCATGGAATATCATAAACTATGCTTAAGTATTGCCAAGGAGGTGGGAGATAGAAAAATGGAAGGACAAGCGCACCTAAATTTGGGTGTTTCCTGTTACGCACTTGGAGATCACAAACACGCCATGGAATATCATAAACTATGCTTAAGTATTGCCAAGGAGGTGGGAGATCGAAAACTGGAAGGAATAGCGTACCTAGATTTGGGTGTTTGCTGTTACGGACGTGGAGATCACAAACACGCCATGGAATATCATAAACTATGCTTAAATATTGTCAAGGAGCTAGGAGATAGAAAACTGGAAGGAGAAGCGTACGGAATTTTGGGTTCTTCCTTTAACAAACTAAGATTAAGTATTGCCAAGGAAAAAGGAAATAAACTTGCAGAAAAGGAAACATACCAAATGCTAGGAAAATTGTGTAGTAATCTTGGAGATTCTGAACAAGCTATAACATACAATAAACTTTATTTGGAAATGAGAGAAAGAGCTGGAGTAGAACCAACACGTGGACATTTGAAAGATGAAGATATAGCTGCAGAAGAACTTTCACATTACAGTTTACGTAATGTATTTCGTCGGTCCTGTGAAAACCAAGGTTTTTTATTCTTTTGCTGTTATGTTCTTTATTGTTTCATGAATCAGTTAAACGTAGATAGTTTACCTCACAGATCATGCTTGTGCAATTATAAATTTGCAACCGTACCATTTAGGGAAACTATTAAGTCATTAATAGAGACATTACACACATGATAATTCAAAATATGCTTTAATGAGCTTCAATACCGTCCTCTGAAAAAAGTGCAGAAGTGTTTCTTAGATCCGTATTTCTGTCATTGATTTCGTGGCAGTGGTTCAGTGGATTTCATTCATGTACTTTTTTATTCAAAAGTCACCATGGTGTTTTCTTTGGCTTTGTGTGATACCCATTTCCACTTGAATATCATTAGCTACAAGTATGTACTTATGATGAAATATCTAACTTATGTCCAATAAATGAGCTAATCACCAATTGGCAATTAAAAAAAAACATCGACACAAATTATCTCATTTTATGGTATGTATTTATATAGATGATTGTCTAGACAAAAAAGCTGGAGAATTAATGCACCGAAAAAATAAACTGATTTTCTTTAAGAATACAATCTTTAGATATTTCAGACATTCTCACTGGAAAGGAATTAACATGGGGCCAAAATTTTAAATTTGAAGTTTGTTATGGCAGATGTTTCATACCAAGACATAAACGAATAACAAGTTTATAACTAAGGTGTTTCCTTTCCCCAGAGAAGCAATCACCAACGCTAATTATAATTTGAAGTGGACGTTCTTCTAAAATTTCAAGTTCAACGAGTTGTAGCTTTTAACGCTTCCTTTACATCTTTACAGTTCCAAATGAGATCAACTGAAGCACGAGGACCAAGAGCAAAGCTTACCTATGAAAATGCTTTGAGAGTGGGAAAGGTAAAGGTGTTCCGTGCGCGTATCATGCTGATCGGTCAGGCTCGTGCGGGAAAGACAAGTCTTAAGAAATCCCTCTTAGGTATGCCATTTGACCCCGATGAACAGAGTACTGTTGGAATTGAAGTCGACCCATCATCATTTAATGTTGACGTTGATCAGGTCAAGAACTGGCAGCGCACAGATGAAAAGTTAGGTGTGTCTCAATTTGCACAAGAGCTTGCGAGGATGGCAGCTGGAGAACTTGACGAAGAAGAAGCAAATGTGGACTTGAAAGCTCAAGATGTGCCAAAGGAAAGATCCCACGGGAGTCAGGTTGGTAGTAGAACTTATAATACTGACCTGGACACACATATACTAAATAGAAGTGAGGTCTTTCCTGATCGAGACGATTTATTTTAAGTAATACACTTTTGACTTCGGAAAAGCAGAATTTCACAGAGACAGAATGACCTAGGCATTCATTTATTCTTGAGCGAAATTATTAACTAAAAGGCTGCAGTAGATCGTTTCCCATGCCAGACTTTCTCTGCATAGTTATCCTTGAATGTGTCAATCTATTTTTAAGCGGCAAATCAGGTACTCGAGCATGCTTTGCAGCAAATAATATCTATCATCTAAGTGTTTTCCCCCTGTTTGTTTTGTAACTAAATGGGAAAAGGAATTTTTTCCAACGTTTGGAGGAGGCAGCGTGGCCTAGTGGTTAGGGCGCTGGACTTGTAATCTGGACGTCCCAGGTTCAAATCTGCCACGAGATGGATTTGTCTTTGGTGGTGACCGTCCCGAACGTAAGGAAATCAAAAGGCCCTTTAGGTGCCTCGTGTCACACTTTTGCGCAATTGCGAACTGGAGGGTGAAATTGTTAAAGCAAACAGCTGTTTTGAAGAACATTTTCCATTTTAAAAACTTTAAACTATTCACCCCAAATACTTTATTCCTCCTTCCACTACCAAACCAAACAAGAAGTTCGCCGAAGCTTGAATCCAGGCGGTTTAAGATTAACTTCTTCTTTGCTAAAAAATGTTTTTTTCAGGAGGAAAGAAAATCGGAGAAGCCGAAGAAAAATCCCCGGAGCGAGGTGACTTGTAACACGATACAGTCAACTCTCGTCTTGCGAACACCCCGCTATTACGGACACTCGCTATTACGGACAAAATTCACATCCCCGGCTATAGAAGTTTGACTGGAAATTACTCCCGGTATTACGGACTCTCGCTTATACGGACACAAAACGAAGTGCCAAGGGTGTCCGCTATAACGAGAGTTGACTGTATACGATACTAGTGAGGAAGGTCAATCTTACTGTCCTTTTTATACCCCCTTCTTAAAAAAATGTTTATGTTTTATTTTAATCTAAGAGAACTCGTCTCTTTCGTTATACTTTGCAGGCCTGTAGCCAGGATTTATGCTGGGGGAAGGGGGGGGGGGGGGGGGGGGGTGCGTATGAGCGCCTCCGGCGGGAAATGTCGAGTGCCGCAGGCGCGAGCCCGAAGGGGGGTCTGGGGCAATTCTCACCCAGAAAATTAAAAAAAAATGGGTTTTGAAGACAGTTTGTTAGGAAACAAGCCATATAAAGGTGAAGGTAGCAAGGACAATGATTCTGGTACATTTTTAAATTCAAAACGTAGTTTTAGAAAAAGAACCTTGTAAACATAATTTACAATTTATTTAACTAACAATGACGGCAGTTCTTTTAAAGGAAGACTGGAAAAAGATAGATATCTTTATTTCGGTGTCAAATGGTAATTACATAAATCAGCCAGAATCGGTTTGCTGACTATGAATGGCATTAGTTAGAATGTATCGTTAAAATTAACCTAGAATAACACAATTTGGTCAAAAATATGCCACACGAATTTTCAAATGGTGGACCCATTAAATGTAAATAGACGAAATACAGAAATACCATTTCCCTTTTTTATTTATTTATTTTTATACTTTTTTCACAAGGAGCGGACTTCCAAGGCTAAGTTATCTTGTTTTAGCGATTTTGAAAAGTGTACCATGCCTTTGCGTTTTAACCAATAACTCTCAAATTTGGTAAACTTACTAATATTTGGGGCCCATTTTTCAATTCAATAGATTTTTTCAAAATATTCGTACCCAGTCCCCTGCTCGTTTAGAACATGGACAATTACAATTACGTTAGTAAAATTTGAAGAAATAAGAACTATTAAAGATTTAATGTGATTTTAAAAATTAGAAGTTTTTGAAGTTAAAAATTAGTATATGGACACCCAAACAGTCCCCTGACAACCTGGGGTGCTCTTGCGTGGGGGTCAACTGTCTGTTAGTATTTCAAAAATAATTCTCTTTCTTCTATCCCATCCTTAAATCTCTTAAAATTTCACTCAAAATCGGGTGTACCTCGATTAAGCCTGTCATTTGAGTAACCCGCAATTCCTATACGGGATTTTTAATGTGAACTTGCATTAGGAATTCGAAGAACCCTTACACAGGAATGCAGAAACTCACCACACCACGCGTCACGTGACTAGACACATTACGCGAGCCAAAAATGGATTATAAAGATGGGAAAAATACAAAAGAAAAAAGAAGTAGCAGCAGAAGCAAAGGAAGTATTAGGATAAGAATATCCCGAGGAATATACGAAGGAGAAACGATCAAACAAAATAGGGAAAAGATTAGATATTTCCATAAATGCTAGCTTACTGTATTTGTATGTTATATGTTTGTTTGTAACGCGCATTTGATAATATTCACATGAAATTTGCGCGATATAAATGTTAATTATTATTGTTATCTAATGATCGCGATTTTCTTTCATACAATCTGTAAGAAAAGAATAATCAGATTGAGTTTTTGTGATATTCAGAATAATTGAAAATTTTATTGCAATTATGGACATCAATAAATTAACATTTTAAGAAATTTATTTTTAAGGATGTTATCAATGACGATAAGGCCAGCCAAAAGGATTCTGCCATCTCCTCATCATCCGACAAGGTGGAAAAAGCTCCTTCAAATAATGATCATGATGATCACCATAATGGTGGAAAAATTGAAAATGCAACAGAAGTACAAGTCCCTCAATTGAAGATCGATCCCGCTATACCTCCAGAAGAATTCACACAATACCTCATTCAGCATCTGGAAGGTTTAAACCTGCACGCTGACACCACATCAACAGAACCAGTCGTTGATGTAGATCTGTGGGACTTTGCCGGACAGCACCTGTATTATGCTAGTCATCCAGTATTTTTGTCTCGCAGAGCAATATACCTCCTCGTGTGGAACCTCAGCAAAGAATTAAACGACACGGCCCAGCCTTGTGTGAGACAAGGAATTCATGATGTACTTTTGGAAAACCCAAATGGTCAAACCAATCTGGATGATCTGTTGTCGTGGCTTGTTTCAGTGAGTGGAACCTGTGCAACAAAGCAAGAAAAAGCCGAGAATTCAAAAGAGCTTCCGTATCTCCGCCCTCCCGTTTTCATTGTAGGAACACACGCCGACAAACCATTTCAAGACATCGAGGAAATGAAAAAACAAGTTCTGAAGGAAATTTCTGGAAAGGACTACGCAAAGCATGTGATCCCAGTTGTTATCTCCATTGACAACACACAATCATCATTAGATGCTGGAGTCAATGAGCTGAAGAAAGAAATCATGAAAGTGTTGATGCGAGAGCCATACATGGGAGAGGAAGTACCCGTCAGGTAGGCCGTTTAATTACAGTGCTCACTCTGCTAGTGGCCATTTCGGCTTTTTATTAATACTTAAGGAGGCTCACAATGGTTTCCAGCACTGTCCAGCTCTTAAACTTTGATGGGTCAGTACTACAAATCGTTATCAGTTGCTACTACAATAATGATATCAAACATTATAATCCATCAAATATTTTTCGCGCGCGCGATTGGTCAAGACACGTCACGTGATGCCGTCACGTGAAGCTCACAGTTTTCCTCGAGCTTCGCTCTCGGAAAACTGTTCGCTTCTCGGAACAGATAATGTCCACGGACAAATATCCCTGCATATTTTAGCGCCAAATGGAGACTATTGTTTATATAGTCCAATCATTGCTAAACAAGTTGTAGCCATTTTCATAACGTCATTGGTTACCATAGCAACCGTTAAGCCTGTTAAAACACCCTTAACTTCCCCAAAATTTAAGGTGGCTCTAAAACCGCTAAATAGAATTTTTTCTAACTTTGCAAAAAGTTGCATCTTAACATGTTTATCATTATTCAATAATAAAAAAATGGGGGTCACCGTACACGTTTTTGAGTTATAAGCACTAAAAGGCAAAATTAAGGGTGTTTTTAACAGGCTAAACTGTTGCTATGGTAACCAATGACGTCAAGAAAATGGCTACAACTTGTTCAGCAATTACTGGACATTTGTTTGATATCATTATTGTAGCAGCAACTGATAACAATTTGTAGTACTGACCCATCAAAGTTTAAGAACTGGAAAAGTGTTGGAAACCATTGTGAGCCTCCTTAAGTCGAACCCCTATTAAGTGGCCAGTTGGCAAAGTCCCGAAAGTATTGCCAGTATAATACTGTAGATAAAACCCTTATTTACTAGCCTCCTGGGCAGACGTTCTTTTGGCTCTTCACGTAATCCTTTCTCCCCAAAGATTGCGTGACGAGCCAAAAGAACGTCTGCCCAGGAGGCTACTTGTTTAGCGGCCACTCTTCAGCCGTCCCGACGAAGGTTGGCTAATTGTTTTTACCTCTATTGAGTTTTACCTTTTTTACAAGCTCCAAAATAGGAAAATGACGAGTGACAAAAACACGCTTGTTATTGTCTCGACGTGATTCCATTGTCACTGAGCTAAGTAATGGTTTTTTGAATAAATGTAATGATTAAGCGGCCACTCACGATTCCCCAAAAGATGGCCGCTTAATGGTGGTCGAAAAACATTTCAAAAGCAATTCTAACGCAAGAACGTGATGTTTCGGCGTCATTTGCAACCTACAGGACGACGCCGAAACGTTATGTTGTTTCATAGTATTCCTTTTGAAATATATATTATTTCAAATTAATACTGACACTTAGGAATGGCTTAGGTAGTTAGTCCTCGAACGGGTGGCTTATGTCCTTTTGTTTTTCTGGCTGCCACTTGGCAAATTTCTAAATAAATAAATAAATAAATAAATAAATAAATAAATAAATAAATAAATAAATAAATATAAATAAATAAATAAATAAATAAATAAAATAAATAAATAAATAAAAGACAGAAAGACGGTTACTAAAATTAACGACCATTACAAAACAACTGATTGATTGAGTGATTACTAGATTAAATAATTAATCAATAATTGTTACTTTGATTTGGTCCACAGATGGTTCAATTTTCAAAAGGTCGTCCAAGCGTTGGTTGCCGAGAAAATCTTTTTCTCGAATCTTGAACGACTTCGAACCATTGCCCAGAAAGTGTGCTTCATCGAAAGTGAGGACGAGGTTAACGTCATGTTGAATTTCTATCATGACCTTGGCATGATTATCAAGCATGGCAGTACAGTTGTTCTACAGGCGCAGTGGCTGATTGACATATTTAAGCAGTTGATAACCATTCCACGTTACAAAGACATGGTAAGAAAGTACCTAAATGTTTTTTTTTGTTAGAACAGGATGAGATTACGCGAATGATAATGTTGATATTCTTCTCTGTGATTCTGCAAAACTGTGGTCAGGAGATTTTCGCATGAAGCAAAACGCGTAAATTCGCGTACAAGGATAGATAAGCCAGAGTTACATAAATATGAGTACGGCCGCCAGTAATTTTTGGCCCTCCCAAGAAACATTCGTCAGCATTGTTAACACACTTTACCTTACTTTATTTTTAAAGTGAAAGTTAATTAGTGTGTGTTGTTTTAAGGTTATATTCCTGTTTAATGGAAGATACAGGGCCGTTTATACTATCAAAAACATGAAAACGAGGTCAGCCAGGGCAGGGTGGCTTTTTCCATACAAATCTCTTAAACATGACGAACAACATTTTTCCTAACGTCTCAACTGTTCCAATTTATTTATCTTTATCAGCTTCCACTGCAGTTGATAATCAACGAAGTGTTTCACTTTCATCCCGACGTACTACAACTTTCTGTTTTGAACCTTATAACTCTGCACCTTTTTGCATTGCTTTGTGCTATATTTTCCTTTGTCAGAACCGCAAAGAAGAAGGCGATTGGAATCACCTAGAGAAAAAAGGAGTTCTTCGCAAGACACTTGTTGACAACGTGTTTTCCAAATTCATCCAGCAAGGCCTTGTCAAGAATGACATCTTGGACATGATGGAGCGGTTTGGTTTAATCGCCAAGTTTGTAACACCGACTGATGTAACGTACTTTGTGCCTGCCCAACTGAAAAGGCCACCGGAAGACCTTTGTGAAATGAAACCATCGCCCTCTGATCCGTGTCCTTTGTATATCGACTTTTTGCATGGCTTTGTCCCTCACGGACTATTTTACCAGCTGGTTTCACAGTGCATCCATTGGTGCTCTAAAAATGGATTCAAGCTGCCACCTTCCCTGTTCTGCAATGGAGCCAGGTTCTTTATTGAGAAAGACTTTTTCTATCACTTAATTCTTTTTTGCAAGAAACGGTTTATCAAGATCGTCTTAAAAAAGATAAAACCAAACCGTGGAGCACCACTGGCTGAAGAAGAAGAAGTACCATTTCTTGTGAGAAGACTTCTGGAGCAACTTTTGCAAGATTTGTCAAGTGAGCTGCCCTCACTGGAAAATTTGAAGTGCAAATTCTGTGTCGCGTGCCCTTATTGCCCAGAGGAGGAAAGGAGATGCGATAAACACGACCAGACCTCCTGCGTCCATGAAGACTGCTTGTGTCTTCTTGAAATGGTACCAGCAGAACGACTGATTTGTGTAAACAGCTTCTCTGATGGAATGCAAATGGTCCCTGGACTAGAAAAATGGTTCTCGTCTGAGGTAAGTTTTCGTCAACAAAATGAATACAAGCCACTTTAATTTCACACCACATTTCCTTCCATTGCGTTTCTGATCGTCTCTAAAAAACACACGAGAACATCCACGCAACGCGCGTTAACATGCGCGGGTGAACTGGGTACCACGTCTAAAAATAACTTAGGAGGAATTACCTTTGGAATAAGGCCTATATGGGAGATTAACTCTCTTACTTCATACTCTCATGAGATAACGTATTAGCAGAGCTAGAATGAGCGATTTGAAGCTACAGGGAGCGAAAGTAAAAATCGGTGTTTTCTTCGTTTCCTGCAGCTTATCCCTTTGTCGTTAAAATTCAATCAAAGGTGCCTTTGAGACTACGACTACTTTGCATCTATCTATCTATCTAGTAGGCCATTTCCGAGTTGCTCTTTGCCTCTGTGTCAAAACGAGTCTACGTGCGAAACCATTCATATGAAAATGTGTTCCACCTTCATGTACATTTCCATGTAAATCAAAGTCATTTTGATTTGATTGGTTTTGCACGAAGACTCGTTTTGAAACTGAGGCCAAAAGCAACTCAGGAATGGCCTATTCAAACTGCGTTAAGATTTTGGAAAAAGTATTTCTAAGAATTGCAAATAAATTGCCCTGGTCAAATTATTAATTCATTCTGAGTTATTCATTGCATTGATTGGTGATTTGCCTCTTATGAGCATAAACGTACAAGTTTCTGTTTGATTTACAAGATTTGTTTCCTCGGATTTACAGTGTGTCCAGTTAGTACAGCCGTGTTAAATACAATGAAACTTAAAGTTATCATTATGATTATCTTTTAGTTTGTTTTTTGCTTTATTTAAAAGACATTTTGAGTTTTGTTTTTATTTGCCAGGATGAAAAGGACATGACGCAAAATTCTTCCCAAGAAGTTTCCCAAGAAGGTGAGGATTTGTCTCCAATATATATATATATATATATATATATATATATATATATATATATATATATATATATATATATATATATATATATATATATATATATATATATATATATATATATATATATATGAACTTCTCACAGGTGACGGTTTAATATTAATATGTAGACGTTTCGCCCATTCGGGCTTCCTCAATACATCGGTGTGGTGAAGAATTAAAAATGCTTGGAATAAAAAACTAGTTTACAATGTTGGACTTATATATAAAAATGTATAATTAAAAACAAAGTAGAAATTTACAAACAATTAAAAATTAAAAACCTAACAAATATTAAAAATTTAAAAATTAAATCTCACTTGGCTCTAGAGTATTACGCAATGTTTGAATGGCGAAAACATAACAGCAGGGTCCCAAGACAGGGCCGCTGAACAAAGCGCTTTCTAGCGCAACAAAAACTTGGTAACAGGATCCCGAAAGAGGGCCTTTGAATAAATTATTATAACAAAATCCCTAAATTAGGCCCCTGAACATGAGTAATTGTATTGCGTGCTATACTCTCAGCTAAGTAACAGTATCCCTAGTTGGGCCCCTGAGTAACATGTATTGACCTAAAATAAAAAACATTACGTAATAAGAACACTTGTGAAAAAAAAACAAAAAAAAAAAACAAATTTTTGATAAAACGTTGTCGGTTGCTAATTATATCTAATTCTATTCCTTGAATTGAATTCGGATCTTTTATTCAATCCGTGAGGCTGAAGGGTGCAAAGTTGTGCACTCCAATAAGCTTCTCTCGTTAGAAGACGTTCATCAGTGCTGTTATTGTCACTTGGGTTGGAAATTTGTTCAATAATTGTGAAATTGAAATCAGAGAGAATGTGAAACGTTTTGTTAAAATGTGTCGCAACCTCACAAGTGTTCTTATTAGTCTTCATGGCCGATTTATGATTACGAAAACGCACCTTAAATTCGTTGCTAGTTGAACCCACATATTGCACACTGCATTTTGTGCAGGTGACCAAATAAATGACATTTTTGGATTTACAGTGGAGATGTTGTGCAATATGATAGGTTCTGTTTGAACTAGCGCTTGAGAAATGGTCAGATTCAACTAAAAAATTACGGCAGAGATCACATTTACTTTTGCATTTAAAGCAACCATGTTTATCAGAATCATTGTCATTAACATTAATTTTTCGTGGGCGTGCGAGAATTTCTTTGATATTTTTGGGTCTTCTAAAAGATGGGATGATTGACCCTTCAGGGAATATGTTTGAAAGCGAAGGAGAATTATAAATGAGTTGTTTGTGTGAATTGAGAATTTTTCCAATGCTAGGTAAATTAGGGTTGTAATCTAAAACCAATGGAAAAATTTTTTTCGACTCCTTATTGGTAGGAGCAAGAAGGTCCTCCCTGGGAATTGATCTAACTTTCTCGAATTGTTGTTTGACTTGGTTGGGATTGTAGCCTCTATTAATTAAATAACTCTGATACTCAGTGCTCCGTTTATCAAAAGATTCAGAGGTAGAACAATTTCTTTTAACTCTAGTAGCAACACCAAATGGGATGGCTTTTGAACAATGAGCTGGGTGGGCACTGTTGCGCAGCAGATACATATGATTGTCAGTTGGCTTGGAGTAGATATCCGTTTGGATATATCCCTCAACAAGATTTAGTGTAAGATCTAGAACGTTAAGAGAAGTCGGGGAATGGACTAGGGTAAACTTAATGGTGGGGTAAAGGGAATTGATAAACTCAGTAAACTCAATTAATTTAGAGTGCCCCTGTGTCCAAAGATCAAAAATATCATCCCTATATCTCCACCATAAGTTTGGTTTAATAATCCCTGATTTGGCTTTTTTGTCTATAACCCCCATGGCTACGTCAGCATAGCTGCATGCGTTTTTGGGCCCCATGGCCGTCCCATGAATTTGGAGAAAATTTTCATCTTTGAATTGAGAATTGTTGTGTTGGAGACAAATTTTAACCGCTTCTACAATACAATCAGTGGATGGAAAATTTGTAGTTCGGGAATTAAGGGCTTCTGTTATGGCATTAATTCCTAAATGGTTATCAATGTTAGGAAACATGGCGACAACATCCCAAGATACTAAAAGGCTTTCCTTTGGAAAAGGGCCCATTTTGTTGAGATCTTCAATCTTTTGTAGTAAATGGGTGGTGTCTTTGACGAAGGAAGGTAAACCCTGAGCAAGAGGCTTGAGATAGAATTCAGTGAAAGCTGAGAGATTTTCTATAGCCGTACCACAGCAAGATGTAATTAGCCTAAGGGGATTCCCTTCTTTATGGGTCTTAATGGTGCCAAAGGCTTTTCCTGGCTTTGCATTCTTGTTGGTAACCCATTGGGCAATTTCTTCACTGATTTGTCCTCTCTCAAGCCACTTCTTACCCCATTGTGAGATAACGTCAACAAACTCCGTGCTGGGATCCGAATCAATTTTCTCATAATGGAGCGGGTTTTCTAGTTGTTCTTTCATTTTGGCATCGTAAACCTCCTTGTCAATAACAACAAATTTGGAACCCTTGTCTTGGATCTTAATTGTAAGTCCGTCGACATCTCTTAGTGTGGACAATGCCTTCCTTTCCCCTGGAGAAAGATTATCTGGTATCGAGCGAATGTTGTTAGGATCGAACAGATCTTTCTTAACTGATTCGAGGAAAAGTTCGAGTTCCGGGAAGCGCGATGTGGGGGCTTTCCACCGCGAAGTTTTCTTAATCGCGGGGAACAAGGGAAGGCTGTTATCAACATTAGAGTCATCGATTTCTTGATCATTGTGGAAGAAGAAGTCTTTGGCCTTTAAATATAATTATTCCTCTTTGTATCCTAGTTAAACAAGGCACACCCACGAATGATGAATTGGAAGAATTGGGTAATGAAATTGCCGGAAAATGGATCAAGCTTGGACGTCGCCTAGATGTCAGAGAACCACAGCTTCAAGGAATAGATCATGCGCATGGCGAACTTTGTGAAAAGGGATACCACATGTTACTGCATTGGAAGCAAGAACAAGGTTCTGCCGCGACTTACCAGACTTTGTGTGATGCACTAAAACATAAACTTGTACAGCGCCAAGACTTAGCAGAAAAACTCTGTTACATTTGTGGTAATTATTCTTTATACTTGAAGTTTTAAGTAAGGTATACATGCCTGTGAAAAGATTTATTCCTTTGTTATTGAAGTAGACCTACAGTGATTCGCTATTTTGCGTTGAGAATCTAACAGGATATAGGACAACACCTAAAAATAAAAACAGTAATAATTAAGTTACAGATCATTTAAAAACCTGCTCAGTGAGTGTAGGAAAGCAATCACTTAACATTAACATGGATGCTTTGTCCCGTTGTACATTATCAAATAGATATCACAATGCTGTTTTATTTTCCTTGCGTTTTCCAGATCCTTCAAAGAAGAAGAGGAGATTACAAGATGAAAGTTCTGATGGTCAGAAAGAAGAGAGTGTTAAAAGATTAAAAAGTGATTAGGTAAGTGACAATTTTCCACACAACCACAAAATATCAATTCCTCCAACTGGGGAGACATAAGGCCGTGAAAGGGAGAAAGGCTTGCCTCTTTTCTAACAATACCGCTGTGGACAAAATTCGTAGGGAAACTGAATGGGATTTTTTTGCACATACCACAAACTACCTATTCCTTAAGGCCATGCCAAACAAATATGAGAGTTGCTGCGAATTGACGAGAGCTGAACTTTCATCCACTATCAGATTTGGCGCGGAAAAATCAGGATGAGATAACTAGGGGCTGAGACATTATGCTTCGAAACCTTGAGTATTATTCTCGTTGGAAAACCCCTTAAAAACGAACTATTATGCTTCAAATTATGCTGAACAGCAGCTATTATGCTAGTAATTATGCCGGAAAACCTGCTGCCCCCTTAAAAATGGTCACTACGATCTAGCCTATAGTTTCGTTATATCAACAACAGCTGAAACGTCAATTGCACCGAGCCATTATTTTTTTATTTCTATTTTTAACTTTTCACGTTTTGTTACTGCAAAATCAGGGTATTACACTAAAAAATTGGACTATTACGCCGGCATTTTACCCGACGCTCAAACTGTATAGTATGATGATTATTCATTTAAAATAGTCGGCTTCGGCGGACAACACCCTCCTCGATCTGCATAATTCGTCATAAAATATTTAGCTTGCCAGTTTGTTTTCTGTTTAATATGTAAGCGGATGTGTCTGGCTTCAAAAGACATTTTCTATATAGCACCTATTGTTTACTGATTAACAGAGAAAATGGCTGCCCCTCCATATCCTTATAGATCACCCACCCCGTGAATAAATTATGAACTCTCTCTTTTAGGCATCCCTTTTACATCGTTGCTTTATTTCGGATGGATCTTGAAGACAAAAATAGCCATCAACGAGCTTAAACCTGAAAACTGATTTATTTAAATTCGTTGTTTTTATAGTGCGAGTGTGTGCGAGGATTTTAACATTCTTTTGAACAGTCAAAATATATATTTGTATCGTAGGAAACCTTAAAATGATGTCCATTTTTTTTATTAACAATTGCTATATTAAAGCAGCGACACAGTTAAGAACCGTCCTTGGATGCGGATGGTTAGGATGCAAATGGATTACAACTTGAAAAATTGAGGCTAGACTTTTCTAGTTGTTTGCGAGTGCCTTCAAAAAATCGTTATTTATAGCCGTTCGATGTTCAAAGATAATGTTTTTCATGAATTAAGTTGTTGACCACTAATTTCAGAATAGTTAAGACCAAAGAAAGCGGCGAAATCCCCATGACCTAGCTCATTTATGTTCTTTATAACGGCGTGGTGGGAATAGGCCATTTCCGAGTTGTCTTTTGCCTCAGTTTCTAAACGAGTCTACGTGCGAAACTATTCAAATGAAAATGAGTTTGATTTGCATAAAAATGGACGTGAAGGTGGAACACATTTTCATATGAATGGTTTCGCACGTAGACTCGTTTTGAAATAGAGGCGAAGGGTAACTCGGAAATGGCCTATTGTTTACTCATATTTCAGGCTATAACGCCTTTGCTATTTATGATCTTAGCGATAAAGAAAAGTATATTTTGTGGCGATTGAATCTTACTTGCGCGGTAGATACAAATCAAACATTTGAAAGCTTATAAATACTGCAGTTCTTAGAGAATAGAATCAATAGAACAACACTTTAAGTAGTAAATTGACATTTTAAAAAGCGTAAATTTACACACTACTTTTAAAATTAAAGTGTGTTCCTTTTAAAAGCTTAAAAAATAGTTCCTTGCACGGAACTATTTTTAATATTTTTGTCACATTCAACAACGATTTCTCATTGTTAACTGTGACAAAAATATTAAAAATAGTTCCGTGCAAGGAACTATTTTTTAAGAAAGCTTTTAAAAAGAACACAATTTAAATTTTAAAAGAGTTTAGCGTCTAAATTGACCCCTTAAAATTAATTGAATGTTTTAAAATTATATTCTCTTAGAACTGCAAAGAGCTTTTAAATGTTTGATTTGTATCTACCGCACAAGTAAGATCCTATCGCCGTATAAAAAAATACGCTATTCTTTATTTTTCATTACGGCGTTATTATACCCCAATCCCGATTGCACGGGACAGATTTCTTTTATTCTTACGAAGATATAAAAAGGCCGGTTTCTTTCGAAGCTGAGCAGCTGACCAGCGAAAAGGAGCGAGCCGAGCCATTTATGCCAAAAATCGACCTCCGAGTAAAATGAACGCCAAAGTTTTACTTGTTTTTGTTCTTCTATTCACTGTGATTTCTTTTGTGCCAGAAAGTGAAGCTACGGCTGGAGGAGGAGGAAACATTCCTCGAAAACAAGAGAATGGAGTAAGTTTTTACGATCTTCGTTCCTGTTGTCATTTTTTTTTAGTATTTGGACTGAAGTCCCATCTATTCTAATATACATGCAGAATTTTTGATGCGGCTTGGATCGATCATTCACTTGAATTTTATCAGCCGCAGTCGAAGAGCCAAGATATATATCGATTCAGTATAAATGATTCCCTTTGTGATAATGTGTGTCCGAAGTAGGTATAGATTGTGACCAGTTTGGTCTCAAATTGGGCATAGTTTGTACATGAATATGCCCTCAGTCCATCCAGTTTGAGAATGGTTTTGAATTAAACCGAAATATTACGTTCGCTTTTAACTTATCTCCTCGTTGTTGACCCAAATATTGAGTCCTACAGGATGATGTTTTTCGGAGTCATTTCTATTACTTACACTTGTCGGCTGGAAATGTTCCTTCCTTAGTTCAGGAATTGGGTAAAATTGTTGAAAGAACTTTTCTCACTGCTATAGCTCTTCATCGTTTCTGAGAGGTGCGATTCTTGGGGTCAGGTGTAAATTAGGGAAGGGAAAATCATATGTTTGGTCTGGAAAAGGGTGAGGGTTTGAGGAGACGTGGAGCACAACATCACTCAAATGTTTGGGGAGTAACCCTGGTGTAACAGCTTTCTATTTGATCTGTTACCTCTGAACCCTCTCATCTTAAAGCTTTTAACAGTGATGTTGGAAAGATTATCAGTATAAACAGCCAGACAAAACGTAAAAAATTTTGGGTATAGTATTTCTGTATTTGTTCAACATAATTAAAATTTTAAGGCTATATATAAAACGTTTAAAATATTGATAAAAAACCATGCGCGAAAGAGAAAACCAATCAGATTCGCGAATTTGTAACTTAGTAAACTCGTTTAAAGCGTCGTTGCGCATTCGTTTAACAACAGGCAACTGGTGAAATATTTTTGTGTTTACTTCTCATAAGTTATCTCTTCTTTTTCAGCATCAACTTGCCGGGAGAGTCCTTTGTGCGACAGCTCGGGAGTACTGCAAGCGAGAGTTTGCCGCGCTGCGGGACAATGAATGAAGCATGAGTCTGACGGTCTAGTTTCGCTGACACAGTAAAGAAGCTCTCTAAGTTCAGTGGGAAGTTATTGCTAAATTGTCAACTAATATTTTAAGATAAATTTCGAAATAATGTAGTCTCGTCAATTGTGAGATTATGTAAGGGCGAAGAATCAAGAAATAAACCTATTTTGGAGCGCATTACACCTTCTTTCGCGCCTTTTGCTGTCTTTCGTCCTCTTTTAGAAAGTTTGTGAAGGAAAATCAACTTTTGAAGGAGTGAACTTGAAACTATCAGCAGTTTCTGAGGACATTTGGCGGGGGTAGGGAGGGGGACCTTATATCAACATATGAACTTTGAGCTAAGAAATGTTCGCCAACTTATGTTTTGATCTCATAGGAAGTACAAAACCGCACTCCAATTAATCTTCAATTAACACACATTTCTTTTTGGACATTTTAGTGTGTAGCATCGTTGAATATTTTTTAGCGTTTTGCAGCGAACGCTTACGGCGAGTTAAAATTGAAGAGTAAAAATGTACAGCGATGCTACAGAATAAAATGTCTAATAAAATATTACCTATTCAACACTTTTTTCCCGAAATCCTTTCCACTGATTTAAGGGTCTTGTACTCCTCTAAGCGCAGGTGGATAATAGGAGTGACCAACATCAAAATTCCCCTCACAATATCAGTAACTAATCAAGAGAAAGGTTTTGAGAATGAATAAAATGGTCACCAGAGTGAAGGAGCTATGATCTTTTAACAAGTTCTCCTAGCTTATACTACAAGGAAATGTATGGAGATCAGTCAGGAGAATTTGTATGTGGCCTTTGGGGCTTAAGGGGTTAATTACTAATAATATCCAGACAAAATAAAGCGATATTATAGAACTCGAGTTTCTTTTGTTCACCTCCTTTTATATTACTTCAATCAGGTCTGACACTAAAGGTAGGCTCCAAATTGAAAATCACTGAGCCCAATCAGACAATCAATTAGTAAGCTTCTTGAAAATTGTTTACAATGCAGCTGTTCTCAAACTGTTCTCAAGGTTTCTCTTTTCCTCTGTTTATATAGCAACTTAAACAAACTTAGATCTTGAAAGTGTTGGTGGGTTTGTCTTCTTGTTTGTGGTTAAATCAAAATCGTGCACGGAAAGTTCTCGTTAAAAATACAGCAACACCCTCAGGGGATGATTGTAAATTATAGAAGACTGTTGTTTACCAAACTAAGGGAATGTACCCATATTTTCTTAAGAAATCGGCTTTAAAAATCATCTACTATCAAACTTTCTTTAGATTTTGAGAAAACAGCGGATGTACCAAAAAGCCAAATCAATTTATCTTTGCGTGATTCAAGACGCTAAAGCATTTGACTGAAATACGACATAGTTGATTTACGGGGGCGGACCTCTTGTTTAAGAGAAACGGAGCGTGAGATGAAAGGGTTTCCAATGATGAAAATCTTTTGAATAGAGCTGCTTTCATTTTTAGAAAGAATACGTCGGATTAACAGTTAAAACAGGCAACCACGCGAGGAAAGTTCGTTTGTTTTCTTGAGTTTGTAGCCGGGGTCAAAATCTCGAATCACATCTCCAAAGGTAAGTTCCTTGAAGCTATTCTTGCTTCAATGCTAACTTGAAAATTGATGAATCAGCGAATCCAACAAGACCATAAAATGATAAAAAAATGACTGAAATGCGGCATTTAGAGAAACAGAGCGTGAAATGAAAGGGTTTCCAATACTGAAAATCGTGTGAACAGAGCTGCGCCCATTTTTAGAAAGAATGCACCGGATTATCAGTTAAAAAAGGCAACCAAGCAAAGATAATTAGTTTGTTTTCTTGAGTTTCTAGCGTCAACATCTCGAATCACATCTCCAAAGGTAAGTTCCTTGAGGCTATTCTTGCTTCAATGCTAAAAGTCAGCTAATCGAGTTAATGGTGTCCTTCCGTCAGCCAGGCTTAATGAAATGATATTCGAGTTTGCCTTGTTCACTTCTTTTATACTACTTCAGCTTTGCGCCTTAACGTTAGATTCCTTTGAAAATCGTTGAACCCAAGACTACCCCAAAAGCGCCGACCAGTTAAGCTTGTGGCGAAATATTTACGATGTAGCCCTTCTCGAACTTTGGTATCTTTTTCAAGTAAAATTGTTCATCTATTCACCTGTTTATGTAGCGACTCAATTAGCAAATCTGAGAGTAAAGTTTTTTTGAGTCAATTGAATAAATGAGTCATAAGTCATGAGTCATGACTCAATACGTCAAGGAGTCAAATTTTAAATTATGGTTATTAATTTGAAAATAGTGCTGTCCTGGCTAACTAATAAAAGCTAACGCAAGCAAACCAGAATGGAACTAACTGCAAGTGAAATTACATTGGGGGCATCTGTAAAAATAAATCCTCATTCGTTGTAAACTGTTTAATTGCAGTCTAAGTCCCCCGCAAAGTGTTGTAAAGCGCATTGAGCATATCCTGTATGGAAATGCGCTATATAAATACCGTAATTATTTATTATTATAAGTAAACCAGAGTGGAACTAACTGCCAGCAAACTGGAGTGGAACTAACCGCAAGCAAATTAAAGTGGAACTAACTGCCAGCAAACTGGAGTGTAACTAACCGCAAGCAAACTGGAGTGTAACTAACCGCAAGCAAACTGGAGTGGAACTAACCGCAAGCAAACTGAAGTGAAACTAACTGCCAGCAAACTGGAGTGGAACTAACCACAAGCGCACTGGTGTGGAACTAACCGCAAGCAATCCAGAGTAGATCGCTAACCGTTCGTCAAGTGGAGTGTTTCTAAGCTAACTTGAATACAAGCAAACGATGTTTCAATATATAATAACCTACTTTGTTAAAAAATAACTCTGACTAATTGACTCATGACTCATGACTCATAGACTCATTTGACTCAGAAAACAGGGGATCTTTTAAAGGTTTCTCTTTTCCTCTGTTTATATAGCAACTTAAACAAACTTAGATCTTGAAAGTGTTGGTGGGTTTGTCTTCTTGTTTGTGGTTAAATCAAAATCGTGCACGGAAAGTTCTCGTTAAAAATACAGCAACACCCTCAGGGGATGATTGTAAATTATAGAAGACTGTTGTTTACCAAACTAAGGGAATGTACCCATATTTTCTTAAGAAATCGGCTTTAAAAATCATCTACTATCAAACTTTCTTTAGATTTTGAGAAAACAGCGGATGTGCCAAAAATCCAAATTAATTTATCTTTGCGTGATTCAAGACGCTAAAGCATTTGATTTAATGGAGAGGACCTCTTGTTCAGGAGACACGGAGCGTGAGATGAAAGGGTTTCCAATTATCAAAATCTTTTGAACAGAGCTGCTTTCATTTTTAGAAAGAATTTAATGTGTCGGATAATCAGTTAAAAAAAGCAACCAAGCAAAGAGAATTAGTTTGTTTTCTTGAGTTTGTAACCGGCGTCAACATCTCGAATCACATCTCCAAAGATAAGTTCCTTGAAGCTATTCTTGCTTCAATGATAAAATTGAAAATTGATGAATCAGTGAATCCAACAAGACCATAAAATGATAAAAAATTGACTGAAATGCGGCATTTAGAGAAACAGAGCATGAAATAAAAGGGTTTCCAATGATGAAAATCCGCTTTTGAACAGAGCTGCGCCCATATTTAGAATGAATGCGCCGGATTATCAGTTAAAAAAGGCAACCAAGCAAAGATAATTAGTTTATTTTCTTGAGTTTCTAGCGTCAACATCTCAAATCACATCTCCAAAGGTAAGTTCCTTGAAGCTATTCTTGCTTCAGTGCTAAAAGTCAGCTAATCGAGTTAATAATGTCCTTCCGTCAGCCAGGCTTAATGAAATGAAGATATTAATAGTATTCGAGTTTGATTCGTTCACTTCTTTTAAATTACTTCAGCTTTGAGCCTTAACGTTAGATTCCTTTGAAAATCGTTGAACCAAAGACTACTCCAAAAGCGGCGCCGACCTGTTAAGCTTGTGGCGAAATATTTACAATGTAGCCCTTCTCGAATTTTGGTATCTTTTTGAAGTAATATTGTTTATCTTTTCCCCTGTGTATATAGCGACTCAATTAGCAAATCTGAGAGTAACGTTTTTATGAGTCAATTGAATAAATGAGTCATCAGTCATGAGTCAATGAGTCAAGGATTCAAATTTTAAATTATGGTTATTAATTTGAAAATAGTGCTGTCCTGGCTAACTAATAAAAGCTAACCGCAAGCAAACCAGAATGGAACTAATTGCAAGTAAACCAGAGTGGAACTAACTGCCAGCAAACTGGAGTGGAACTAACCGCAAGCAAACTGAAGTGAAACTAACTGCCAGCAAACTGGAGTGGAACTAACCACAAGCACGCTGGAGTGGAACTAACTGCAAGCAATCCAGAGTAGATCACTAACCGTCCGTCAAGTGGAGTGTTTCTAAGCAAACTTGAATACAAGCAAACGATGTTTCAATATATAATAACCTACTTTGTTAAAAAAATAACCGTGACTCATTGACTCGTGACTCATGACTCATAGACTCATTTGACTCAGAAAACAGGGGATCTTTTAAAGGTTTCTCTTTTCCTCTGTTTATATAGCAACTTAAACAAACTTAGATCTTGAAAGTGTTGGTGGGTTTGTCTTCTTGTTTGTGGTTAAATCAAAATCGTGCACGGAAAGTTCTCGTTAAAAATACAGCAACACCCTCAGGGGATGATTGTAAATTATAGAAGACTGTTGTTTACCAAACTAAGGGAATGTACCCATATTTTCTTAAGAAATCGGCTTTTTGTGCCTTTTAAAAATAATCTACTATCAAACTTTCTTTAGATTTTGAGAAAACAGCGGATGTGCCAAAAATCCAAATCAAATTTATCTTTGCGTGATTCAAGACGCTAAAGCATTTGATTTAATAGAGAGGACCTCTTGTTCAGGAGAAACGGAGCGTGAGATGAAAGGGTCAGTTCCAATTATGAAAATTTTTTGAACAGAGCTGCTTTCATTTTTAGAAAGAATGCGTCGGATCATCAGTTAAAAAAGGGAACCACGCGAGGAAAATTAGTTTGTTTTCTTGAGTTTGTAGCGTCAACATCTCGAATCACATCTCCAAAGGTAAGTTCCTTGAAGCTATTCTTGCTTCAATGCTTAAAGTCAGCAAATCAAGCTAATAGTATGATCATCTTTAGGCAAGTTTCTTATTTGTTTTATTCCAATCTTGCATTCCAGCTTTCAGTGAATTTAATACATCCAGTTATCATTGTCCTTTTCAATTCAATGTCATGAAGAGTTATCGGCAACTGTTTCGGTAGTTGTAATCTAACATGTACAATAAATCGAGTGATAATTCCTCCCAAATGTTGTGGAGAAAAGGGCTTCAGTTATAGATAGCTGAGAGAAATGGACATCCATCCATTCCAAATTCCAAATGACAAAATGGACAACGTGGTCGCCGCTATCTTAATTGTTCAACGAGCACTACATTTGTGACCCTAAAGTTAATTAGCTTTGCTTGCTGTTGCGTATAGCGCCTAACACATCTCCAAATTTTTCGAATGTTTGATGAGCAGTTGTATGAGCAGTTGTATATGAGCAGTTGTTGAAACTGACTGATGATTGTTTTTATAAACCATTGATGACTAAATGAATGAATTATTATTCACGTAACACCATCTATAGCGTATTTACTCAATTTTGCTCCGCCGCGCTCTTTAAGTTTCCAGTGTCACGGTTGTGGCGCTTGTTCGGGGACGACGTTTATCTGAGGGTGGCGCTCTCTAAAAATCATAACATTTGTGATCCAAGTCTAGTTCTGGCCCTCTCTCTCTGTCTCATATTAGTACGGAAGGGATTCTCCAGGGACAATCTTCTGCGCATGCCCGCGATTAACCAATCACACGCGACCTTAAGAACAAAAAGTCTAGACTAGTCTCTTGTGTGGATGTCAATCATCTCCGCCTCTTTGCTGAAAGCTGCACGTATTCTCAGTTGTCTGATAATATATCGAATTTGCAATGTTGAAGATCATATTTGAATTCATCCGAGTTTATGCAACAAAAACGTTTGATGAATCAGCGAATCCAACAAGACCACAAAAGGTTTGATGAGCAGTTATATGAGCAGTTGTTGAAACTGATTGATGATTGTTTTTATAAACCATTGATGACTAAATGACTAAATTTTTATTTAGGAAACAACATCTATAGCGTATTAGATGCATGGATGAAGGCAGGATGGAATGGATAGATGGATGGAGGAAGGAAAGAAGGAAGGAAAAGATGGATAGATGGATGGATGAAGGAAGGAAGGAAGGAATGGATAGATGGATGGATGAAGGAAGGAAGAAAAGGAAGGAAGGAAGGAAGGAAGGAATGGATAGATGGATGGAGGAAGGACGGAAAGAAGAAAGGAACGAATAGAAAGATGGATGGAGGAAGGAAGGAAGGAAGGAATGGATAGATGGATGGAGGAAGGAAGGAAGGAAGGAATGGATAGATGGATGGAGGAAGGAAGGAAAGAAGAAAGGAATGAATAGAAATATGGATGGAGGAAGGAAGGAAGGAAGGAATGGATAGATGGATGGAGGAAGGAAGGAAGGAAGGAAGGAAGGAGGAAGGAAAGAAGGAAGGAAGGAAGGAAGGAAGGAAGGAAGGAAGGAATGAAGGATGGAAGGAATGGGGAATGAAGGATGGAAGGAATGGGGAATGAAGGATGGAAGGAATGGATAGCTGGCTGGCGGAAGAAAGGAAGGAATAGATGGATGGAGGAAGGAAGGAAGGAATGGATAGATGGATGTAGGAAGTAAGGATGGAAGGAATGGATAGATGGATGAAGGAATGAAGGAATGAATGAAGGAAGGAAGGAAGGAAGGAAGGAAGGAAGGAAGGAATGAATGGATAGATGGATGGAGGAAGGAAGGAAGGAATGAAGAAAGGAAGGAAGGAAAGAAGGAAGGAATGGATAGATGGATGGAGGAATGAATGAATGAATGAATGAATGAATGAATGAATGAATGAATGAATGAATGAATGAATGAATGAATGAATGAATGAAGGAAGGAAGGAAGGAAGGAAGGAATGGATAGATGGATGGAGGAAGGAAGGAAGGAAGGAAGGAATGGATAGATGGCTGGAGGAAGAAAGGAAGGAATAGATGGATGGAGGAAGGAAGGAAGGAAGGAAGGAAGGAATGGATAGATGGCTGGAGGAAGAAAGGAAGGAATAGATGGATGTAGGAAGTAAGGATGGAAGGAATGGATAGATGGATGAAGGAATGAAGGAATGAAGGAAGGAAGGAAGGAAGGAAGGAAGGAAGGAAGGAAGGAAGGAAGGAATGAATGGATAGATGGATGGAGGAAGGAAGGAATGAAGAAAGGAAGGAAAGAAGGAAGGAAGGAAGGAAGGAAAGAAGGAAGGAATGAAGAAAAGAAGGAAGGAAAGAAGGAAAGAAGGAAGGAATGGATAGATGGATGGAGGAATGAATGAATGAATGAATGAATGAATGAATGAATGAATGAATGAAGGAAGGAAGGAAGGAAGGAAGGAAGGAAGGAAGGAATGAATGACGTTGTTTGTGTGTCAGATCGAGGTTGTTATAGTCGATCGCTATATGCAATCAAAACAAACACAGTTGGATACTAATATATTTATATATAATAATATTAATAGTATTCTAGTTTGCTTTGTTCAATTCTTTTATATTACTAGACTACTCCAAAAGCGCCGACCTGTTAAGCTTGTGGCGAAATATTTACAATGTAGTCCTTCTCGAACTTTGGTGTCTTCTTCAAGTAAAATTGTTTATCTTTTTTCCCTGTTTATTTAGCAACTCAATTAGCAAAACTGAAAGTAAAGTTTCTATGGGTCAATTGAGTAAATGAGTCATCAGTCATGAGTCATGACTCAATGCGTCAAGGAGTCAAATTTTAAATTATGGTTATTAATTTGAAAATAGTGCTGTCCTGGCTAACTAATAAAAGCTAACCGCAAGCAAACCAGAATGGAACTAACTGCCAGCAAACTGGAGTGGAACTAACCGTAAGCAAACTGGAGTGGAACTAACCGCAAGCAAACTGGAGTGGAACTAACCGCAAGCACACTGGAGTGGAACTAACTGCCAGCAAACTGAAGTGGAACTAACTGCAAGCAATCCAGAGTAGAACTAACCGTCTGCAAAGTGGAGTGCTTCTAAGCTAACTTGAATACAGGCAAACGATGTTCCAATATATAATAACCTACTTAGTTCAAAAATAACCCTGACTCATTGACTCATGACTCATGACTCCTAGACTCATTTGACTCATAAAACAGGGGACCTCAACAATTTTAGATCTTGGAAGTCTTCCTGTTTCGAATTCGCAATTGATTGGTGCGCAAAAAGTTCTCGCTGACAATATAGTGACTAACACCCTTGGGGGATGGTTGCAAATTATAGAAGAATGTTGCTTACCATTAAGAAGAGAAATGCTGATATATATTTTTAAGAAATCGCTTTCGTTTGCCTTTTATATATCATCTGCTATCGAACGCTCTTAGATTCTGAGGGAACAGTCCGCCTTGGCCTGCACATTCAAGACCCTAAAATGTCTAATAAAAGATTTCTTATTCAACATTTTTCCCCCGAAATCCTTTCCACTGATTTAAGGGTCTTTGTTCTGCTCTAAGCGCAGTTGAATAATTAAGTTAATAACTATTATATTTTCGCATCCAGACATAACATAAAGCGATATTATAGATTTCGAGTATCTTTTGTTAACCTCCTTTTATATTACTTCAGTCAGTTTTGGCACTGAAGGTAGGCTCCTAATTGAAATTGACTTAACCCAATCGGACGATCAATCAGTGAGCTTCCATAACATTGTTTACAATGCAGCTGTTCTCAAACTTTCGTATCTTTTCTTCTAAAGGTTCCCCATTTCCTCTGCTTATATAGCAACTTAAAACAAACTTAGATCTTGGACGTTTTCGTGGGTTTATCTTCTTGTTTGTGATTAAATCAAACTCGAGTGCAGAAAGTTTACGTTGAAAATATAGCAACACCCCCAGGGGATGATTGTAAATTATAGAAGACTGTTCTTTACCAAACTAAGGGAAATGTACCGATATATTCTTAAGAAGTCGGCTTTTTGTGCATTTTAAAAATCATTTACTATCAAACTTTCTTTAGATTTTGAGAAAACAATCTGATTTATCTTTGCGTGATTCAAGACCCTAAAGCATTTGATTGAAATACGACATAGTTGATTTGATGGGGAGGACCTCTTGTTTAAGAGAAACGGAGCGTGAGATGAAAGGGTTTCCAATGATGAAAATCTTTTGAACAGAGCTGCTTTCAATTTTAGAAAGAATGCGTCGGATTAACAGTTAAAAAAGGCAATCAACCATAGATAATTAGTTTGTTTTCTTGAGTTTATAGCGTCAACATTTAGAATCACATCTCCAAAGGAAAGTTCCTTGAAGCTATTCTTGCTTCAATGCTAAAAGTCAGCTAATCGAGTTAATAATATGATCGTATCTAGGCAAGTTTCCTCTTTGAGTTATTCTAATCTTGCGTCCCAGTTTTTAGTGAAATCAATATATGCAGTATAAATCGAGTGATAATTCCTCCCAAATGTTGTGGAGAAAAGGGCTTCAGTTATAGATAGCTGAGAGAAATGATGGCTCTTTTGCATCAGCAATCAAATGACAAAATGAACAACGTGGTCGCCGCTATCTTCAGTGTTCAACGAGCACTACATTTGTGACCCTTAAGTTAATTAGCTTTGCTTGCTGGTGCGTATAGCGCCATAACACATCTCCAAATTTCCCGAATGTTTGATGAGCAGTTGTATGAGCAGTTGTTGAAACTGACTGATGATTGTTTTTATAAACCATTGATGACTAAATGAATGAATTTTCATTTAGGTAACACCATCTATAGCGTATTTACTCAGCGATCTTTAATTTTTTAGTGTCTCGGTTGCGGCGCTTATTCGGGGGCGGCGTTTATCTGAGGGGCGCTCTTTAAAAATCATAGCATTTGTGATCCAAGTGCAGTTCTGGCGCTCTCTCTGTCTCGCATTACTACCGGGGGGGGGGGGGGGGGAGGTACCACCATCTATATCGTCTTTTAGTCAATTAGGCTACGCCACGCGCGGCGCGGTGTCTCGGTCGCGACGCTTATTCGGGGTCGGCGTTTATCTGATGGGGGCGCTGTTTAAAAATCATAACATTTGTGATCCAGGCGAATAAATCGATCAAGCGCCGCATTGTTATAAATTGACGCGATGCTTGTTCGAGGGCGGCGCTCTGTAATATTTTGGCTCTCGTATCAGTCGTATGTCGGCGCTTAATCGAGTAAATGCGAAATATGGGGATACCAATAAAATTGTCGTTGCTATTGTTGTCAAATGAACGAATAAATCGGTGATCGACAAAGCTTTTAGAAGGGAAGAAAGTCATTATTCAATTTCCCAATCCCCGTAAAAAATTGTGATTTGAGCCTGGTAAAAGTCTCGCTGTTGCTCATTTGACTTTTGACCAGAATTGTAAAAATAATATAGGAACACTGCATATTTTATTACCTTTCTCGGTTGCTTTTGTCATAGAACTTTCAAGTCAGCTTACACGATGTTCAAGTTAACTTTGGCTTTCCTCTTCATCGCTTGTTTCGTGGCAGCTGAGGCCGCTAGAGTGCCTGCGCCATATTACAGGGACCCTATTGAACGCTTTTATAAGGTTTTTATCAGTTCATGTTACAATATAACTTCAGTGCAGCATATTACAAAAGATCAGGGTCGCCCACTACCTCTCGGAACGAGTTACTTCATTGGTTCCGAACACAATACATAACAGGTCATAACAATGCCCCTAGCCCTGAATAACAATAGAGGTAGTGTTTACAGCGGGCGAATGAAAATAGAGGTTCCAGAGAGGTAGTGTCTTACTGAAAGATCTTTGCCAATCTGTCGGACCTGTCGATATTTGGAATTTCTATGAAACTTCATGTAGTTTTTAATACATGACGGAGGTTTGGACGATATGGCGGAGTTCAACGAGTTTAATGGAAAGTTAGATTATTTGCACAATACGATTCAGTTACTACTTTTCAGTTATTAGTAGAATTCTACTCGTATACTTATGCAAATGCGACAATCTGATTGGTCGAGCTACAGGTATACTATTTAATAGCCGTTAGTATACGAGTACGCGCGAGCTCGGAATATTTTACGATTAATCATACTTTAATTGCGCAAACACCCAGGGTTGTCTTCAAATGGAAATCGTTGAATTAAGACTACTTTATAAAGAATTCTACTAAAACAATTAGATTATTCGCTTTCGATTTCTATGAGGTAATAGTTGACTCGGCCTGCGGCCTCAGCACTAACACTTCATAGAAATCTCTAGTTCATAATCTAACTGTTAACTAGTATTCAATTACATTCAGTTACTATCAGGCGCGTTCGTTTGTTCGTTCCTTCGTTCGAGAGATTTCTCTTTCTGCCTTTCTCCTTTCACTCCTTTGAAATAAGTGCTAAACTTGTAAAACTATGTATTAAACGCATTGACCGCTGTTGTTGGTTTCATTTGATTAGAGCTATCTGCAGAGGCGCAGCTGTGTTGCTCTGGGAAAAGAAGGGTGCAATGCTAACCACGGGTTGTGCTGTAGAGAAGGTGGCCGATATAACGGCACCCCGCGAAGATGCGTCCACAAAGGCGATTCGTTCGACAGCAAGTAAGTTTCAAAATCAAACTTGTTATAGCTCACACAGCAGTCAAACGCAAATATTAGCACACTTCAGGTCTCAGTGGCCTTGGATTTTGTAGAACAAAAATATCAAAATACGGGTCAGAAACAGGAGTGCTGGGAAGGACACCCCACTAAAAGTTCCACGGAATAACACCCAGGGTGGTCTTCAAATGGGTCAGAAACAGGAGTGCTGGGAAGGACATCCCCCACTAAAAGTTCCACGGAATAACACCCAGGGTGTTCTTCAAATGGGCCAGAATCAGGAGTGCTGGGAAGGACACTCCCACTAAAAGTTCAACGAATAACACCCGGGATGGTCTTCAAATGGGTCTTGTTATAGCTCACACAGCAGTCAAACGCAAATATTAGCGCACTTCAGGTCTCAGTGGCCTTGGATTTTGTAGAACAAAAATATCAAAATACGGGTCAGAAACAGGAGTGCTGGGAAGGACACCCCACTAAAAGTTCCACGGAATAACACCCAGGGTGGTCTTCAAATGGGTCAGAAACAGGAGTGCTGGGAAGGACATCCCCCACTAAAAGTTCCACGGAATAACACCCAGGGTGTTCTTCAAATGGGCCAGAATCAGGAGTGCTGGGAAGGACACTCCCACTAAAAGTTCAACGAATAACACCCGGGATGGTCTTTAAATGGGTCAGAAACAAGAGTGCTGGGAAGGACATCTCAACTAAAAGTTCCACGGAGTAACGCCCAGGGTGGTCTTTAAATGGGTCGATCAGAAACAAGAGTGCTGGGAAGGACATCTCAACTAAAAGTTCCACGGAATAACACCCGGTCAGAAACAGGAGTGCTGAGAAGGGCACCCCCAACTAAAAATTCCACGAAGTAACACCCGGGTGTAATAGCGAATGCGAATGGGGGTATTGTGACTTTGACCAAAAAATAGCTGGAAAGATAACGAAGCTTTATAGGCAAACTTTGTCGCTACCTGAGAGTATTCAGTGTTACGTCTTGCAATCCAGCTAATGAAATAGAATTTTACCGACCTAATGAATCACCCTTCACCATGTTCACCTCATTTTGTTTTGCTATTTTGTTTTGCTATTTCAGAGTGTACGTGTGTGAGGAGGAATAAATGACACAGGAGGAGCAGCCGAACTTGGGTTAAAGTTAAGAAAATCAAGAATAAAATACAAGAGCTTTTGTTGTTTCCACATTTGTATCATGTACTTTAAATGCACTTAGGCAAGTTTAAATTAAAACACGGCACAAAAGGACCGTTTGCAAACCGTTACATGCAGCACATTCCATAGCAAGGGGTTCGAGACATGTAATGATTGCTGAGTGCGATATTTTTTAATTGATGATCGTGCAAATTAGTTGAGGATTGTGCCAACAAAATAAAATGGTATTGTTACTAATATTTGATCAAGTCTTATTTTTGGCTTAATTCGGACTAGATCTAGGTGAGCTCTGTTATCTTCACAATACGATGCAGGTTCTCAAGCCCCCGCCCCACCCTATGTAGGGGTTCATGGCAAAAGTATCATGTTGCTGCTAATTTGGGAAGTTAATTAAAGGTTTGGACTTTCAGTCGAGCTACAACAGTCTCGAAATATTTGACCGGGAGGCTCTGTCCCGAGGTTCACCCCTTACTCATTTAAATACCATTTTTGACAGAAAAGGTTATCCTTTTATGTAGCTTCCATTAAAATGATACCCCTCTCACATACCTACAGCAGACAAAAGAACCATAAAAAGTGGTGTTGGCTAAAAATCGCGAGACATATTTTCTTAACGTGTCGCTTAAAATATTTCGATGAATTAGTCGTAACAGTTTAATCTATCCTATTCTATTTTCCCACTAGTGCAACAGTCAAGCCTGAGAAAACTGCTCCTTTCGGGCGGAACTTCCCCGCCCGGGGGAGGGGGAAGGAGTGGTCCTCCCCGTTTAGTCCATTCAAATGGAGTACCTTCCGGGCTTAATTCAAATTATCTCCGGTCTTGATATTTGTTGTATAATGGTAAGTCTGTATCATCTTGTGCTAAAAAAAACCCCTGAAACACTGAGGAATCCTTATTTCCTTTGAAGTCAATAATCACATGAACTGGGCCAAGCCTATAGTCAAAATTACATAAACGGCAGGTTCAAGGTGTTCAACTTTGCATTTGAAACTTTTAATTTTCTTATTAAACAAATTGAAATTATATCCTTCGCACGCAGTTTTGGGTTCTGACAAATACGGGTAGCAAAGGATTAAAACAGTTGTAGTTTTTATTGATGTAACTGACTACAGAAAAAACATGACAATGATCGATCTGCCAGAAACAATAGTACTTCATACCTTTCTTTTATTCACATAATGTATTCATTTTCTATTTTTAATCTTACCTACACTTGAAATGAGATTCAAGAATCGTTTACCTCTAAACCGAAAACGCAAGCGAGCCGAATGTATAGATAGTCGTTATTTTGGCTTTAAGGTTACTCACAATAAACTTTTACTTAGTCCAAATCACAAAAACTGAGGGCGTAAAAATAAAACTATGCAAAAAGAAACATAAGGCTTTGTTTTCATTTGATGGTAAAATCCACTGTGTCAGAGGGGGCCGACTAGATGTTTCTAAATAAACTTTCGGCTAACAGTGTTATTTGACGAAAGTAAGTAAAACAGAACTACCCTCTAAGGAAAACGCAGTTTGATTGACACATGACAAAAATAGCGATATTTCATTGGCTGAAAGTCACGTGGTAACGAAACGAAACGCAAGTTCGACTTTAGTTTTGCAAGGCTTCGAAAGGGGAGCGACGACCAAATAAAGGTAAGAAAGTTTGTTATGCTCTGTAAAGTATTTCTACGACATTATCGACAGCTCTTGGTTGCCATTAGAGTAAATGAAAAAGAGTGAGAAGACAGTGTCTGGTGATAATTTCAAAGTAACGAGAATATTCTGCAGCTACACAATCTGTTTGTCGCGGTAAAGGAAAATGAAATGTGCGCGTACACGCCGTAATCCTAAGAATTGTTCCTGCTGGTTTTCAAAGTTCTTTATTCGTGACTTAATCTTTAATTTTATAATACAGTTTTTTATATTTAGTATTAAAGGTTTAACTTAACAATAGAACGGAAGAAAACGAACAGCTATCAGAAGAAAAATAAATTTCTGAAAAGTTTTTTTCCCGAATTTCGAATGTCTACCAGATGTTAACGGCTGTTCTTTATATTCTGACATCAGAGCAATTTTCGTTGCAAGAGACTTGACAATTGGTACTTACTTACAAAAGAACGGATGCAAATGTTAAAAAATAATTGGAAATGGCTATTTAGAAAGCAGCACTTTTTCAGTATGGTGATAATTGCGTAGCTATTTCAGTATAATTTATGGTTTCTGATCCGAGGGAGACGGTAAATTGTTTTTTAATTGAAAAAGACAGAGGAAAAACTTTACTGCTAAAACTAAAGCGGCGAATCTCTCTAATTGTATGTCCTGTTTTTTTTTATAACTTAAATTCGTATCAAATGGCAGTGTGGTTTTAGGAAAAAAACCAGTCCTTTACGTTTCATTAATGTGAGATTTCATTGCTCACTTTTAAAATCGACAAAAACGGAATATCTATTGGAAAACATTCTGCAAACAATATAGCTTTTCGGGCCCGAAAATAGCTTCGGGACGTTTGAGAAAAGCACGCCTGAAGAGTTTATTCTATTTATTTTGCTGTTAACGGCAAAGTCAGTGCATAAAAAAATTAACCATCTTGAGATTAAAACAAAACACAAAAGCTAAATGAAAACGAAATTATAACTTACCCACAGCAAGGTGCGAGCCGTGATTGGCTAAACTTCTGTCTATTGTTATTTTCTATTGTTAACTGACATAAGCCGACTCATTTACCTCACAAAGATTTGCCTAATATCCCAAGATGAAATGGTAATTATGTTAACATGGCCTTTTGCAGACAGTCGAAGGTTTAGTACAGACATTAAGTCCGAAATACGAGCTTGGAAAGCTGTGAAAATTAAGAACGACTCAATTTCCGGTATTCAGTGGAAATCTTATGCGGTCTCATGGAACCCGAAGAGAGCATTTGTGGCGTGTGATAAGGCCCCGGCTACTGTAGAGTATATATAATTTAGTGCAATTGAAGTAGTACTCGTCTGGAGAAGTGTCGAAAGCAGTTCAGAGTGTGCGCAATTTAGCCGAGTCCTATGAAGCAGCTAGAGCAGTGTAATAATCGTTAGAATCGTGTTTCGCAATAAATTGAATTGAATAACTCAATGTTTACATGTGTTCATCTCGACTCGACTCTATACTCGACAAAGTGTTCCACCATGTTCACCCTGAACACTCGACCTCGTGCAACAAAATATCAAAACTCGTATTACAGGTTCTAAACGTGCCTACATGAAAGTGAGGCCGTTATGACAAGCAGATTGGAAAAACAAAAATTTAAAAAAAATTCAGCGGACAGCGCAATATACTACTGTAGGAGCTAAACCACATCCAAATGTTTTCGGAAATATAAAGAATCTATAGTGTAGTAAAAATGGACTATTATTTTTTGGTTGCCATCGACACAAATATAAATTTTGGCTGTTCAAGAATCTG
Organism: Meandrina meandrites; assembly: GCA_963693305.1. Classification (NCBI taxonomy): domain Eukaryota; kingdom Metazoa; phylum Cnidaria; class Anthozoa; order Scleractinia; family Meandrinidae; genus Meandrina; species Meandrina meandrites. The sequence goes on from OY855907.1 coordinate 37,260,142, forward strand.
TTAAAATCCGTGACAACGCCCCTTTAAACAACAAGAAATACAATTAGCCATTGTTTATCTTGGACACCTCTAACCGCAGGGAATTCGACTGGTGAGCACAAACTGGCAGTAATAAAACCAATAACAAGATCTAACAACATTCTTTATACCACACCATAGAAAATACAGCCAATCAGAATACAGGAAAGCCATTGTATATTCGAGGGTATTCAACCCAACCTTCCCATCGTGCGCTGCGGTCTTATTCTCGACAAAATTTAGTCTGCGTATTTTCTATGGCATGGTATAAAATAGTTACACAACACTTTCTGGTGGTATACTATGGAATATCCCACTTGTCACTTGTATTTTCTTCGTATACACACTCGTGTAAAGGCTCGTGTGTATACCGAGAAAATACAAGTGACTCGTGGGATATTCCATAGTATACCACTCGAAAGCGTTGCATAACTAGTATTTATGCCTTACTTTTTTTCATAGAGCCTATGGTTCCAAAGTATAGGACCAGTGTTTCTGCGATCATGCCACAAGTACACTTACACGCCATGGGAATGTTGCTCTTTGTTCTATCCATAATGTGGGGTGAAAAGGACGGATGCTTTGCGTTAAATGGTGAGAGAAACCTCTTTTCAATAACAACAATTTTATGGCTTTCAAACTGATCTTAAAAACTTGAAAAGAAACTTCCCAAATAGTGTTTCAGAACAAGAAAGGAAGCTAGGAATTAGAATGGCCAAATCTGGACAAAGTTAAAAAGAATATATATGAATGAATTTTAATTCTTAAAAGATGCGATGTAAAAAGAGTTCGGTGGAGAACCTTGGCCACTTTATCGAGTTTATACACCGGCAACGGTCACGTGAACAAGTCCAGGAAAGCTTACTAACAATTTGAATGTTAATTTGCCTGAGATACAATTCAAAATTATCGAATTAGTGAACACCCGAAAACCTGAATTAACATCATAGTAACGATAAATGTGTTTCTATGAACCCAAGGAAATCACGTTCAAGTAATTAATTTGAAGCCTAAGGTAGTAAAAAAAAAACATCTTCATGTTCAGTGGCTGGATTGTATAAAAAATAATTATAACTTCTATTTTAATAGCGGCACCCAAGGTTATGTCACCAGTTTCCACGGTGCGAGCATTAAAAGGCTACAAATTATCCTGTTCCGTGATTGGAACCCCTCCTATACAAACAAAAATGATGTGGAATTCCACCATGATGGCCAATACAACAAATGTTGCCACGATCCAGCTAAACAAAGAAGGAAAGTACACTTGTGAGGCAAGCAACCAGTATGGAACTGACAAGAAGGAATTTCCAGTGGAATTTACTGGTGAGAGATGTTATTTGCGTCAGGGTTTTACTAGGATCCTTTTAGTCAAGTGTTGGATGAGATGCTATCGGATAGTGGGTTATTAAAGCAGAACCGGCCTAAAATTATCCTTTTTCTAGTTTTGATGATCGTTTTGTTATCCGGTCACTTTGCTCCATTGCCAGCTCCCAGTTAGATCGCTCCCAACCATATCGCTCTCAAGCTAAAGTGACTTTGTCCCTTGTTCAGTAAAGTGTAAGTAAAGTACGACCGAGTTCGCTCCAAATAAACGACCTAGAATATTTCTCATTCTTTAAGCGTGAGAAAGTGACTTGGTTGGGAGCGATCTAACTGGGAGCAATCTGACCACGAAGCGAAGTGTCCGCAATTCATCATCTCGATGCGTTTTAGCATTCTGCTGATAGCAGCTCCAAAGTTAATGTTTAAAAAAGTTTCATTTTCCACAAATAGAGAATTGATCTGCTTAAATTAAGAATAGAACTAAATTTAATAAACAAATATTCAATTTCTGAAGTTCTGTGTCACGATTGAAATACTTAGATCTCTACACCTACGCAGCTCCACTTTTCTGGTGTTCTGTTTTAACAGAAACGGATAACAGGGATGACAGTGGCCATAAATAACATATGTTTTCCTTTGCTATTACAGATTGTGGATCGCTGTGTTCCCAAGGGCACGGTGAATGGTACTCTGATTATTATTCCCAGTGGGGCAATACGCTGTCATGCAGCAAAGTCATATCACCCGCCCACATTAAGAATTGTGCTCCGACGATTGTTGATGTTCTGTAAGATTTTTCCTTTGCAAACGAAATCGTTAATTTTTGGATTTTTTATAGCGAAAAGTTCTTTCGTTTTGTTTAAAAAGCGTTTTTGTCCGATTCCCTCTATGGCGCGCTCCTGCAGGGATTCACGGTAGTTGTATTCATCGTTGCTAAGTCTCGTGCATGGTTTGATGATACATCTACCATGATTTCCTGCAGGCGCGCGCCATAGAGGGAATCGGGCATTATGACATTAAGACAGCTCTTTTTCTCATTACCTGCTTGCTGAAACCAGTTATGAAAAGGTACGAGAAATTAAGAAATGGTCACTAGTCACTGAGTTACAGCGCCTAGCACGACACTAACGGGATCCACCCATCGTCTAGTTGCGTTCGACGAAGGAGAACGCACCCTAATCGAGAAAAACTCTTGCTTTTATGGACTATACGACGTTGTCAATTTGGCCCCCCCAGAAAATTTTTCAGGGGCGAATGACGTCATCTCCATGCCATGTGCTTCTGTTTTGCTGTTTGGAGTGATTTCTCTCGACAAAATTGCCCTGTGTTATGGTCTGTTATCGCTGCTGTTTGGAGGGTTTTCATCCAAGGTGGAAGAGTTTCAATCAGCCACCGAACGTCGTAAAAGGAGTGGAAATCGAGTAACTCGATTCGTTGTTTTATAGGCAAGGTAAACCAGCGAGTTTGCATGCAAAACGATTCACAAAACTAGCTAAAATTTCAAATCGTTAGCATTTCATGTAAAACGAGTGAGTAGAATAAGGATCAAAATTGTTTTATCGCTTCTTTGAATTTGTATTCTATAGTTATTCGCAGAATGTTTAGGCATTTTGATGAGGAAATCATTATTGAATATTATGAGTGTATTGACTATGAACGAAAAGTTGACGTGCTGTGCCTCGATCTATTTTCAAATAGAAGTGAAAGTATTTGTAGTCTGTGGAGTTTTAGAAGTTGTGTAGTGTTCTGTGTAGTGCCAAAAGATATTAAACATTTAAAGTGAAATAAATAATTATTTGTGGTGTACATGATAATTCATTTCTATTCCATATGAATTTTAGTGTAAAAATGAATGCAAATTGCCCATTCATTTATGACTTTGTACGTTTCTGCTTTGTGAATGTCACATGAAGTGCTAGGAGCGACTTCTATTCACGTTGTTTTACACTATTCTGACAGCAATGAGAATTTGCCGTGCCATTCATTATTTGAGGTTCTTTTTGACCTTTGGTAAACAATCACTGCTATGATGACAGATCATGTTTCCGTCCGGTTGAATGGCTTCTTGTGTAACAGTGTAACACCCAATTTACGATAACATAGCTTGCAAGCAAAGAAAAATTCTGCTTTAACATATCAAGAACTGCTACAGTGTAACAATTTTTTCACAGTTTATTGAACCCCTTCGAAAAGAACACAACCCATTTCTTGATGCGACAAATTCCAGTTTATTTTGCAGAGAGATGTTCTTTTGGCTCGTCACGCAATCTTTCCTCCAAAATGTTGTGTGATGAGATTCCTCTCTCGCTCATCCTCATCGCTCCATATGAGGCATATTAAATTGCATAGTTTGCCAACAACCTTGCTCCTTTGCTACTACCTGACTCTCCATCTTAGGTCGAACGCACTCCCCTAATCGCTGATTACTACTAGTGTTAAGAATAAGTGGCGACCACGTTACATTACCTTGATAAACCATCAATTTCATATGGAGAACTCATATTCTTAGGTTAGAAATGGGGTGGGAAGCTGAGGAGAATTAAGAACTTTTTTCTTTGCAGGTATGTGTCTAAAAGCAGCTTGAACAATCTTCCTGTCGACATGCTCTCTGTCTTCACTAATCTTCAGCATCTGTAAGTCTTACAGACATTTTATTCGTCTACTTGTGTATGAAAAAAAAGTTCTTCTATCTACTCTGTGCATTGTCGATCTGTCTGTCTGTCTGTCTGTCTACCTGCCTTTTTGTCTGTCTGTTCATCTGTCTGTTTCTCTGTCCCTCTACCTGGCTGTGTGAAGGTGTGCCTGCCTCTTTGTCTGTCTACCTTTCTAACTGTCTGCCTGTCTACCTACCTATGACTGCCTTTTATGTTTGTCTGTTCATGTTTTCATCTATCTGTATGTCTGTCTCTCTACCTGGCAGTGTACAGGTGATCCTGCCTATTTGTCTGTCTATCTTCCTATGGTTGCCTTGTATGTCTGTCTGCCAGTTTATACATTTAACTTATCTAAACGACCTAAAGTTTTACAATGCCCGCTTACGTTAATTCTTGTCAGGTTTCTGGTATCAAGCAACATCCGAGAAGTACACGAGGATTTGTTTTCCAACTTGACAAACTTGCTGCAATTGTGAGTTGCATTTATTTTGCAAAATTACTGTTTGCAATCCTCTGTTAAGGTACTCGGTAGTTTACTTTTAAAAACTCCGTCATAGCAAAGCCTACTGCAGTGTTTAGCTGTTATTTCTGTTGAGACATTTCGTGATAGAATACATGATGTACTGTAAGTTCGAAAATGATCTCTGGTTGTTGTAAGCTTAAGCATGGCGTGTTGTGCAGTGGATTAAAAGAGTTTTGAAGAGTTTAATCCGTGCTAAATCAGAGCGTTTCGGCCGTCACAACACTTACATTTTGGAAGGATGTTACATTCAGTGACAAACATGGTCTTAAACGACATTTCATTCATAGAAGCATTTCAGTTCTACTTTTCAAGATAAAATAAAATTACTCTTATTTTGCATCACTGTTCATTTATGTAAATTCTCCATACGTATGCCATGTATTTTCTTCTTGAAAGTGTTGAGAATTTATTGGTACATCAACTAATTCAACATACTCGTCTCTTTGCAAAAATTAGAAAAAAATAGAAAACAGTTATTCTCTCACACTGAAATGCGTTTTGTCTGCCACACAACAATGCAACAGCACTTTATTGGCAAGAACAAAAAAATAAATTAGAAAATAAATAAATTAAAAACAAATAGAAAACAATTAGACAAAACTATCAAACCCTTAAATTCCTCCCTACTGCATAATTAAACAAATGCCGCTGAAAGATAATTATATTAACATAATTATCTATAAATATGCTTTAAGTTGTAAAGCACTTCTTGCGTAATGTGACAAATCCAAAATCTCTTGCTCAAAATTTATCCCGTCCTGATAAAAGTTTTATTCATTTTCAGGGATTTATCCATGAACGCTATCTCATCGATACCAGTGAGGTTATTTTCACGTCTGCCACAATTAAACAGCCTGTTAGTAAATTGAATTTAAATATTGTTTGGAGGTCTCGAAAGAAAGGACTGTAGGATTGAAATTCTATTTTAAGTTTAAACAAACAGCGGCGTTAGCTTCGCAAATTATAAGTGCTGTTTAGCGAAACGAAACTTGATCTTTCCTTCCTTACTAAATACTGACAAAGGGTGACAATCATTTACACCTAAGGTCTATTCATAAGATTGGGAGGCGCGGTGGATCTATGGTTACTGCGCTTGACTCCAGAACGAACGTTCCGGGTTCGAGCCCTGGCCGGGGCACTGCGTTGTGTTCTTGGGCAAGACACTTTATTCTCATAGTGCCTCTCTCCACCCAGGTGTACAAATGAGTACCGGCGAATTTACTGCTGGAGGTAGCCCCACGATTGACTAGCATCCCATCCAGGGGGGAGTAGAAATACTCCTAGACGCTTCATGTTACGAAAATTGGGATAAGCTCCGGCCCGCTGGGCCACTCTAGAGGCTTGTATGCAGACTTTTTTTTATCAACTTTTTGTTTCTATTTGCAGAAATCTGAGCACAAACAACATTGAAACCATCGACCCTAATGTCTTTTCTACTCTCACAAATTTAACTTACCTGTAAGTTTGATGGTTACAGGCCTTATGCGATATATATCCTGTTCTTTGTAAACGAAGCGCACATATGCCGCCGGGTCTTGTTCACTACAGTAAGCAGTGATTCGTTGCCTTGCAACTGTTATTTAAAGAGTGACCAGTCGAAGAATGAGGCCCTGTTAGGGGTGGGGGTTGGTCTGAGTATCCCGTATGCCATTTATATTTGGCCTAAATATCCCGTTTCCCGTTAATTCCGGTGGTTTGTATCTCCAACTTTTATGTTCGATATCCCCGAATCTCTTGTTTAAATATCCCGTATCCCATTAATTTTTCTCCCAAATATCCCGTATCCCTATATTTTTTACCAAAATATCCCGTATCCCTAAGACCCGTAATAGGGCCTCAAGAATCAAGAGAGCGCTCTCACGATTGCTGTTGCTACCATATTTCTGAGCTGTTAGTAACAAATCGCCCACAGTTTTGCCATGGTCAACACCCCTCTAGACCATACAAATGACTTTGTAAAATCCTTTTGTGCTAGTTCTGAGAATTCGGTAGTTCATCGATAATTAATTCTCCTCACCTCACTACTTGACAATACATTGCCACTGTAAAGGGAAATTAGATATTGATCACTCTATGTTACTAAAGCTGCCCTATTTTCTTTCAGGTCACTGTCTCATAACAGAATGAAAAAGCCCCACGCCAACTTGTTCTTGAAACTTAAAAATCTGCAATACCTGTAGGTCACATTTGCAGTTAGAGTAAGTTATTGTTGCTGTTAAAGGAACTCTATACTATGAACGCAATTCAGCTGTAGCTTTGGTTAAAAATGCTCTAAAATTATAAAACTTCTTCGCTTTAGCAAGAAATGTACGTGGCAAACCAACGAGAAATATTAAGAAAATTGTCGAAAGGAGAGCAGAAGTAATTGTTTTTAATAATTTTGGCAAGACGCAAATGAGAAATTTGAAAAAGTCTGCCCGATTTTTAATAGTATCGCTGCATTAGTATAGTAATTTGTAATTTGTAACAAAACTAGACCATTATGTTTAGGTTTGCTTCGATGACACTAGCCGATTTTTCATCGTAGAACAGGAGATCCTTTATTGGGATCAAATCAGGTCAAAATATATCCGCCTAGCAGCTTGCCGCACACTAGTCGATTTTTTGTCGTGCTCCTGTTCGACAGCTGCCTTGTTGAAAATGATGCTTGCTCATGTGACTACAATAACGCTTTCTCATTGGTTACGACGCAACAGAACCCCGACAGAATGTCTTGGTCCACCGCACACTAGCCGACAAGGTCCGACAGGAGACGAGCACTGCGAGCTATTGCCCGACAAGGCCCGATCTTGTTGTAGACTTGTCTGAATTCACCCCACACTAGCCGACAAATGAAGACTTTTTGACGACCGACGAAAAATCGGCCAGTGTGCGGCCAGCAGGATCTGCAAGCAACAAAAAGAAAACAATAAACCATATTAGAACAAGGATGGCCAAGATTGAAGCAGTTAAGAAAGTTAATTAATGTCGAACTGTGGACTGACATTTTCCGATTATTATACATGTACGCCATTCGTGACATCACATGCAAATCGCGTGCAAACGAGGCTAGTAATCAAGCTAATGAGGCTCGTGATCATTTGTTACAATCATGCAGGGCTGTCATTGATTAAAATCAGCTTGGAAATACACATGCCTTCTAATATTCCAGGAGCTTCTAAATTTAAACGTAAATGATCGTCATTTTTTTGCAGGGACCTCTCGTATAACCAAATTGATAACCTGACCGATAGCTTGTTTTGTTGTGTGCCAAGCCTGGAGTATTTGTAAGTAGCAGAAAAAAGAAAATATTTTCTCGCGATTAAGGTTTTTGTCTTTCCTTCGGACAGTGCTTCTGGAAGGACCAGTTTGTTTGCTCTCCCCTCCCTCACCTGTCATTTTTTTTCTTTAGAAAAAGTGAGGGGGAGGGGAGGGTGAAATGTTCGCCTTTAGAGATCTTATATAGCATTATAGAGCTCTTTATTCTGGCAAAGGTCTACTTTTCTGACGTCTGAGAAGTTATAATGTAAAATGTGGAGTTTGGTTACATTTACTGGCTATAAGTATCAGCTAATGTTAAAAAGTGGAGATTGAAGTAGAACTGGTGCGAGAAAATTCATTTAAATTTGTAGATTTTTGCAGCACAATCGGATTCCAGCAATGACAAATAACACGTTCGGCCAAGCTGTCAATCTAAAATACCTGTAAGTTTATATAATAAATTCCACATTATAAATTAACTAGATGAAAATGAATAAAAAATGATACAGACAGTAGGAAAATTAAAGCTTGAAATCCGAGCGCAATTCGCCCTGAAGAGCGCGAAGCAGGAAGCCCGTGGGATGATCAGAAGGAGAAATACAGTACTCCTCCGTTATCTGGTTATAGCTAAGGCTAAACCCTTTAGTACCCAGATCGTATCGATTTTCGCAAAAAGAGAAGATCTGGGTAGGACAAAAGGGCCGTCGGCTTCGCGGCAAGAAATTTCAACGAAAACTCGCTTTTTTCAGAACTGTTGATGCTTAAAAATTTTGGTAGACCCGACAAAACAGTATCCCCAGATCAGCGAGTTGATCAATGTCTTTACTCTCGTCAAAAGTTCCCTTGACATATGTACTTATATAATACGGAGAAATGAATCACTAATAATAAGGTTAGAAATAAGGTTAGAAGAGTAATCTTGCAGTGTTATCAAACTCCAGATTACTAACCAACAACTACATTGGAATTATTCCGCAATATGCCTTCGTCAATAATCGCCAGAAACTTGAGATCTTGTAAGTAGCGAACATTTATGATATCCAACTATTTTCAGTAGAATATAAATAACGCGTAAGTCCAGTATAAATATCCCAAGATATTTGTATTATCGGAAACTGGTTAAACAAGTTAGTTGTAGTCGTGTTCTCTACAATGGGAGACGCGGTGGCCTGGCTACTGGTTAGGGTAAGGGCTCAAGATAAAGAAGCTCGGGTTAGAACGCTTGTGAAAAGTACTCGATCTTTATCTTTTTAGCGTGAGTTTTCAATATATTTTTTAACAATTTAAACTAGTAATTGACATTTTTATATTTCCTATTGCGCTTTAGCCCTCGAATCCGCCAAACCTACAATTAATGAGAGAAAAATAACGAATGTTCTCAACTCAGTTTAATGAACACAGTTTAATACACTGGTCATAATAGCTTTCTTTCAAAACGATTACTCCGGTGCAAACGTTTTTGCCCCTTCCCCCCTGGGGGTACTCTCCGAAAATTTAGGTGTGGGGGTGTGCGACAGGCTTCAAGAAACCCTTACCCTATTTCAGACCAAAATATGTGATTTTTCCTCGAAATCAGTACGCTGTCTCATGTCAAAACTGCTCAAAAACCATACTCCATGGGGCCTATATAACACATACCTATATAGCTTATATAAGGGAGCACCTACCACCCCCCCCCCCCCCCCTCCCCTCGATGCAAATTTTTTTCGATGAAAGTGGGTTTTATGAACTCGGAAATATAGGCATTGCTAATCAGTTTTGGGTCACTTTTTTATTTCAGAGTGCTGAACGATAATGAAGTTCAAGCAATCGAGGAGAATGCAATCGGTTTAGGCGATGACTTGCCGCCTGATGGACTGATAATGTAAGCTATACTGCACTTGAGTCACTTGAGTGTCCAAAGTAATTCGCGTTCGCTTTGATTTTGCATCACTGTGCTTAGTGATTGGTTTAAAAAATTCGCTCCACTTTCTCGACCAATCAGAAGTAAGACCAAAACCGATCGGTGGGAACTGGGAGCGAGAGGCGGGAATAGTGAAAAGGGAGCAGGAATTACTGATGTTTACAAGCATCGCTGGCGCAGGGTTGGAATAAGGCCACTAAGTCACTAAATAAACTTTTCATTCAATTGTGAAGGGTAGACAATTCCGAACTGTTGCTCAATTTCAATGATGGAGCTCTAAGCCAAAACAGACACAATCAAAAAATAAAAACATCTTAAAATCGAAAACAAGATGGATTTTTTTGCCTAGTTATGTTTCATTGCTCAGCAAGGGCAAGCAATGCTAACTGGCAGAACAGGTTGACTAGTAGGGTAATACGCAAAGCACCACGGAACCGAAGCCCGTTTGTTTTCTCCTAGTCGCTTCATGCTACGGAAACCGGGACGGCCTGATGGGCCACTAGGCTCGTATACAGACTTTACCGTTTAGTTGATAGCGATCTGCCCCGCTAATCCGTCTGTTCTATGGACTTAAGTAAAGCAAATATAGCCAAGGAAATAACATATTAACATCTTATGTTTTCTTTCTTTCTACAGATACATGATCCGGACAAATCTTCCAGAAATTAATCTTTATTCCTTCTGGGGGTTTCGCCAGTCGGACTCTCATGAAATGTAAACTATTGCATTGTTTTCTTAGTTTGAAACGACGTTTTGGGCAAGTCGTACTCCAAGAACTTTCCGTTCAATTTCTGAAAATATTAAAGAAATAATGAACTCGAACTGACCAATCACAGTGCGTGCAATTACTCGTCCATTTTATAAACTGAAATATTAGACTATAATAGTGGACATTTATGTTTACTGGAAATAGCCTGCCAAATTCCCTCACGGCTTAGCGGCCAAGACAAAAGCATGCCGCCGCTAAAAAAAGCATTCGCTCGCAAAACCCCGCCAGCTACGCAAGGTAACTGGAAAAGGTGCGTTATAAGATGCGTTATGTGTAAAGGTTGCGTTACGTTACAGGTTGCACTGCGTTAGAGGTTTCTTCGACACAGCTCTCTACCAGTGAGCACGCAAGAGTTCGGTCAGTTAATGTAAGAACGGTGTGATAGTTCCTTAACGAGCGATGATGCGATGATTACAAACTGTTTTGGAATTTTGCTTTTTGTAGGATCATGAATGATGAGTTGATTGGGTATCTGAGATACTACACCAAGGATAGCGGCCGGGATCTCTGTAAAATATACCTGTCAGTAGACAAACCTTTCACTTAAGTATTAACATGTTTATATTAAGCCCAGGCCAAATGAGAATGAAAGTTGATGAGAGTTGACTCCCATGAGAGTTTTCGTCAACTTTCGCCGACTATCACCAACTCGGGTCAAACTACAATGAAAGTCTCGAGAGTCCCTCAAGAGTGACTACAAACGAGAAAAAACTCTCATCGATTCCCATGGAAACTTTGAACAAGTTCAAACTCGATTAGAGCCCATGAGAGTCGATAAGAGTAGGGGTGGCGAATGGTAAAATCCGAGCCTTGCCGAGACGCCGAGACCCTAGTTTAAAAATCCGAGCCCGAGACTTAGCGCTACAAAAATCCGAGCCCGAGATGCACTTGATCAGAAAATACGAGAAACAGTTCAATTCCCAAACGATTGTCGTTGGGTACCCATGTACTATTATCATGACACGATTTCCTCTATAAAGTGGAAATTACGGTTTCCTATATATATTTTACATAACAATTGTAAATGCAGATTCCGGCAGGGGTAAATTTCTTAATTTCTCGTTTCGGATAAGCTTGCGGAAAAAAAATTGAATTCCCATTGGCGAGATTTTGAGATCCAAATTTTCAAAATCCGAGAATCCGAGACCGTCATATTTCCAGAAATCCGAGATTCCGAGACGCTATTTTTAAGCGCTGAGATTCCGAGACTCGGCGTAAATTTGCCGAGACCAGGAGCCATAATGGTAGGAGACCGTAAGCGCGAGATCTGGCCTTGTCCCTATGATATGGGTCAAAATTTCTATTTTTAGAACAAATCGTGTCATCCCGCGAGGCGCGCGCGCGTACTGCCGCGAGGATTTCGCGAGGACGTCGCGCGGAGAAATATAAACAAAATGGCGTCCAAAATAACCTCTGCAAGGGAAGTAAACACTGGCTTTCTTTCATCAGTTTCTACTCCTAATTTACGTCAAGGTCTCCTTGAGCACTTCTTTGAATGTAGCCATGAAAGTGAGGATGATTCAAGTGATTCGGATATCTGCAGTAGTATTTTTTTCGGACAAATCCAGTCGCGAAGACTCGTTAAACATGTCGTACGAGGAATCACACAGTGGTCAAGACAATTTTCTAAACGTTTCACAGCGCAGCGATATGGGCAACCAAAGAATACAGAATGACAGCAAAAAAGGATGAAAACATATTTTTGCCGAAATACGATTGTATACGCCATTTCGACCTTTTCTTGATGATTTGTTCTAAGTTACATGTGACTTTCATATCATATCAAATTACATATATATTGCAGAATGAAAATATTTTCATTTAAGTCACTTATCCGACTAATGCTGCTCCAAAATATTTCTTTTAGTATCCTGTATTATAATTCGCAGTGCAGCTGAAACATTGTTGAAAAGTGTGGAAAGATCGGAAACTTCAAGCAAAAGTTGTAAACAAATGAAGCAGAAGAGGATTCATTTTTTTTTCGAATTAAAAAAATCTACCTATTTTTCTTCGTTTATTTTCAAGTATGAAAAAATGCAGCATATGTGCAAACGGCTTTATCTAGTTTCGTGTGTCTAGTCTCGATGAAACCGATTCGACTTTGGCTCGCCAAGATAGCTACCTTTCGTCTTCAATTTTGGAGCGCTTTGAAAACGCTCTTGTTACAGTAAATTATTCACACTATCCGCATTCTCAAGATTATTTAGCACCTGGAAATAAACACGCCACGGTTAAAATTGCGGCTGAGCTTTGTATTCATGCATTTTATTTAGCAATGAATGTGGTATGTGGCGTGCCATGTTCAATTCCAGGTGCTAAATAATCTTGAGAATGCGGCAAGTTTGAATAATTTACTGTTACCCGAGGGTGTTCAAATGGAAGACGCGGAGTAGCTATCTTGGCAAGCAAAATTCGACGCATTTCATCGAGACTAGATTCACGAAAGTAGACAAAGCCGTTTGCATATAAACTGTATTTTCTCATACTTAAAAATATAAGAAAAAAAAAACCGTAGTTTTTTTTAATTCTAATTTCCGCACCGTAAACCTCTTCCTCCTCATTTGTTTACAACTTTTGCTAGTTTTTCCGATCTTTCCATACTTTTCAGCAACGTTTAAGTTAGCATTAAGCTTTCAAATAATCTATGGGATCTTAGCATAGCTTGAACGTTGTTGTAGCTCCCAATTATACACGAGCATAATATTTTGAAGCGAAAGTTCAACAGTCAACTGTGCAGCAATTTCTACTCAGCCGATTTCGTTGAAACTTGCTTACACTAAAAATTGGATAATTTGAACTTGTTGACTTTGATAAGAAAAAATCTATCGTCCCGTTTAGAAAATATTCGCGTTTTTTTTTCATAAATATATTTTTTCAAAAGCGCTAATATCTCGTGATCGTTTGCCTTGTTTGCTCTTTATTTTAAAGCTTTATAAAATTTGAACATTTGTTTTTTTCGATTGCTAAAAATCAGAAAAATCGGGTGAGGTTTACATGCCCAAAGCTTGATTTAGAAAAGAGCACCTCCGTTCCCCAGAAATAGCCGCGGGCCATCTTAACCAAAGTACAATCCAAATCTAAACAAGTCATGGTGAATTATCTTACTGAGAAAACTTCTCTAGATTAGTCCTATGCTTAACTGACAAAAAATCCAGGAGATGAATTTAGCACGATACGGAAGCTGCACAGCCTAATGTATAAATAGCGTCCGTACAAAATTTATGGTTCACAGAACGACTGATTTATTTTTCGTTCTCAAGTCAAGTCGTTCTCTCAGAGTCTTTTGCGGCAGATTTACCCGCGAATCACACGATACTAGTCACGCAACTCCGGCAACATCGACGCGAGAACCCACGCATCCGCGCGTGTCTGCATGTTCTAAAAATATAAAAATTGTCTCGTATCATAGGGTGCGTGGATGTCGCGCTTACGGTCTCCTCCCATTATGGCTCCTGGCCGAGACTCAACATTTTTGAAAGGCCATTCGCCACTCCTAAGAGTGCATGAGAGAGTTTCAGGTCAAACGAAAGCGAGAGTCTGAGTTTGGCCGAGTCTTTGGCCTGGTCTTTAGACTTACTCGGGAGAATTTAAACATTTAAATCATTTCCCCATTTGGTGATCAGCCGATGTTCTCTCTATACTTCCATATTTGACTTTGGTAAAATTAGAAGCTAGTCCAGGTTTTATTCATTCCGTCCACAGATGTTTTCTTTTTACTAATCATCCACTTCCCCCCCGCCCCTCCCTGTTGCGATCGAGCCTCGCCAAATCCCTACGGCTTGTATTTTCCTTGCGCGATCTCGACGAACTTAAGGCGAGGCGCTACCTGAATTTGAGTGACAGAAGAAAGAAAATTATTTTTTGAACACCAACAGACAGTTGACTCCACGCAAGAGTGCCAGCTAGAGCATCCCAGGCTGTCAGGGGACTGTCGTCAGAACTGAAATTTTATGTTTTTTTCAAGGAATCCTAACGCTTCCACTACAAAAGAGATCAGTATCTCTGGAAAGATTTACGAAAAAGCAAGGTTGACCATGGTGACGGCTTTCCTAGAACTTGGATTCCAACAGGTCGCACATCGATACGACGACGTAAATTTCACGCATCATTACAGCTTGTCGCCATGCCCAGAGGGAACGTATTCACTTGGAAGTCAAGGGTGCAGAAAGTGTCCTCCAGGTACCTTACACGCTTTAGATCACGTGTCATCTGTTCCTACGTTAGTCCAGTGTCTAAATCACGTGTGCATGGCATTTGGGGAGGGGGGAGGGGTGGGTTGGGGAAGGGGGAAGCAGGGATGGGGCAGTGGTGAAAGTACTTGCCTCTTGTTCCTTGTGGCCCGGGTTCGAATCCTGGACTCGGTGTCATATGTGGGTTGAGTTTCTTATTGATTTCTCGTTTTTGCTCCGAGCGTTTCTCTCTGGTTTCTGTGGTTTTTTCTCTTTACACAAAGCCAACACTTCTTCCAATTCGGTGTGGGAACTGTGGATGGACAGCCACTCGGTGGCATGGATGCGCTACTATAAATTCCTATTAATCTTGTCTTATTTTTCCTTTTTTAATTTTTACAATGGTTGGCGTCGGTTACATGTTTGTGTTTGAATTCAGTGTGGCTTAAGTTTTGGATTCCAAGTGGAGAACTTTACAAAATATGAGACATTTGATAGAGGCAGGTTTGGCAGGAATTGCGCGGTCGCAGTGAGATCGACCGTTGTATTTCGTCCCAAGATGTCCTAAGAACCTTCACAATTTTGTTCAATGATGGTGCTGACCAACAGGCGTGTGGTTTTAGGGACGAGATTGCAGTTAATCTGATCAAGTTTCCTTTATTAGTGGCTTATATTTGTCAGGTCAAACTCAGTTTTTTGTTCTGTGCTGTTTTACAGGTGGCTTTCTCTCTGACAGCGCGGCCTTTGTAGCAACGGAATGTCAACAGTGTCCAGTGGGTGCCTTTGTCAAGTTAGACATCTACCCGGGAACACGGCACAAACACTGCAGGGCTTGTCCTCGAGGTAAATGTATGAGAAGCACACAGATTATTGTAAACAAGCGCTCTCTCCGCGAGGAATTTGTGGTGTCTGCCTTTGGAAATTTATACGAGGGAAGGTGCGCGTGTGGGTCCTGTGTTTATTGTATTCCACGCGAGAGATCACAGGCCACCCAATCTGAAATATAAAGTACATCTGGATGCAGAGGACCACACAGTGGAGAATAAAACTGTTTGGCTTGTCTGTTGCTGGATCTCCTTTTACATTTATTGTCGCACTATAGTACTGGCCCCGAAGAAGACTAGCTCAGCCAGTTGAAATATTAGCCCTTTTGCCGTAGTACCAGCCTTGCAATCAATTTGGTTTTATAGAACCAACTGAATCTCCTTTTGTAAAAGAAAAAATAAATAACAACAGCAACAGCAACAAAAACAACAACAATGATAATGACGATAACAATAATGATGATGATGATTATGGTAATGAAGTGTCTATTTCATTTGACAAAATATAAATCAAAGGTTACGTGCGTGTTAAAAAAACTAAAACATCATGGCAGTGTCAATTCTACGGGTTTGTACAAGAATTTGACAAACATAATAATGGACAAAATTTCTAACAAAAATATCTTACATCCGCTATGCTTTTCTTATTTACATGTGGTGTTTTGCCTGTTACGGGGCGACTCCACTTATGCTTAATTATGCTTTTGTTTTTAATGCTGTTTTCTCGTTTAAGTCAAGTGCTTAATTAAGCACTGTTCGTTGATCTGCTCGTCACGCAATCTCGGGGAGGAAAGATTGCGTCACGCGCCAAAAGCACGTCTTGGTAGGAGGCCATGCCAGTTACAGTGCACTGCGCGCTGCGGAAGCGCGCTATTGGTCAATAATAGGTGTCTGTGTTACCAATCAGTTTCCGAGTTTGTCTTATAGTCGGTCACTGGGTTATGCTAATGGCATTAGTAGATATTTATCCGCTGATCCGGGTTTTGTTGGAAATCCGCAAATCTGATTGGTTCTCCCATTGTTTTCTTTTCGCCGATAAAACACGATCCCGTGCGAGTCTCTCTTGAAAGGGAAAAACATTCTTGATTTTGGGCTTAAACACACATAAAAAGTTCGTTATGGACTGCAATACTTTAGAGTTTCAACAAAAAGCCGTCATTTTCTATGAGCGATAGTCAACTCGACAGCGCCTCATTGACTATTCGCTTATATTATTAATTTATTAATAATTAATTATTAATATATTAATTACTATTATTAATTATTATTATTAATTACTATTATTATTATAGAAAACTCAGGCTCTTAGTCTCATTGATAATTTGAGCGCTTATAAGATCTCCTTCCCGCCAGTAATCGCTTAACTGTATCGACTTCCAACAGGAACGAATACCAATCAACAAGCTGGACTCATTGCTTGTACTTGCTTGGAAGGATTTCACCGCACACACATCTTTGGAAAATGCGAGGAATGTAAACGTGGTGGGGAGCATGAGGGACTGGACTGCACCAAAACTGACTTTTTGGATCTTAAACAAGGCTACTGGTGGGAATGGCAGAACGAGACACACAAAGAACGGTACAAGAATTTCACCGGCAACCTTCTGAATCCTGTGGCCTCGTTTGACAATACATTCAGGGACTTCACATACCCAATGCCCAAACCCACGAAGTGCCCAAGAGAAGAGTCTTGCCAAGGCGGTGTTGCCTCTCTCATCAATCCATGCATGCCTGGATACGAAGGTCCAGTCTGTGGTATTTGCCAGTTTGGATACTACAAGCAGTTACAATCGTGCAGCAAATGCCCGACCAAGAAATCGATGGCAATACAAATGGGCGTGCTGTTGGGATGCATCTTCATTATCATCGCCATTTTGATTTGGTACAGCAGGAAGCAAAAGACGAAGAAGACCGAAGGACGGGCCCTGATCGATGTCATTTTTGCCAGACTTAAAATCATAATTGGCTTTTATCAAGTAACGTATGGTTTACTGGAAGCCTTTGCGTTCGTCAGATGGCCCGCTGTCCTGGAAGACATCGCTCAGTATTCAGAAATACTCCAGCTGAACTTGCTTCAGATAGCGCCTCTCCATTGCCTTTTTTCCAGCCTTCATGTGGACGCCTTCGGAAGCTTGTTTGCTAGCATGGGGCTAAATGCTTTTGCAATCGGATTCTTTGGCTGCATTTACGGAGTACGGCACTTGATACTCAAAGCAAGTGGAAGCTTGGACGAAGAAGAAAAGGCCAAACGGCTTTCGCACACCAGAGAACTCGTGTACAGGAATCTGTTCTTCTTTCTCTTTGTGACATACCTGAGCACGTGTTCCAAGACAGCCAATGTCCTGCCACTCGCTTGCCGGGAACTTTGCCGTGACAAAGAAAAAACGTTGTGTGACGACTACCTGAAAGCTGACTACGGTATACGGTGTCACGGGTCACGGTATCACCTGCTGCTCATTGGAGCTTACTTGAACATCATTTACATCATCGCCCTTCCAGCGATTTCAATCACCGTCCTTTGGAGAGACCGATTATACATTCTGGCCACAAAAGATGGTGCAAATGACAAGCAACCGACTGGCAACAAAGAATTGGTCACCGGTTTGAGCTTTCTTTATGAGAATTACACCGCACGTTCGTGGTACTGGGAATTGGTTGAAATGGCTCGTAAGATCACTCTCACATCTGGCCTCATCCTCATTGGACAAGAGAGCAGGGCTTACGTGGGTGTCACATGCGTCCTTGCTGGTCTGTACGGAATGCTATTCGCCTTCAGGGTCCCTATTCAAGATCATTTCGAGAACAAGATGATGGTGACGTCACTTGCAGTCACTTTTATCAACCTGGGCATTGGTGCCGTGAGTAGAATTCCTGCGGAGAACAGAGAACCGTCCAAGGATCCGCTGATGGACACGCTCATGTTCAAGATAACGGTGCTTGGAGCAAACACTCTGGTGATTGGCCAACTTGTTGGTAAGATGTGATTTTTCACTGAGTTTCAACTTCAAACTGTGACAAAGACGTTCCCAAAATAATTACCCTCGATCGCATTCTGTTGCTGCTTCCTATCACTTCTCTCAGGTATCGCTACTTGGCTGCTAGGGGGTGGGTGAGGGGAGGGGGGGGGGGGGGTCACTACTTATGGGAGGGGGTCGTTAGGAAGCTAAAGCAAGTGTCGTATATTGGCCATTCTAAAAGAACTAACATTCTATTCTGAATGATCTATCGTGCAGTCCAGTTTGGCAACTGTTATTCCTCTCTGTTATTCTCTTTAAAAACTTGCATTATTTTTTTTTATTTATTTTCAGTCGAATACATTTCATACATACTCCGCTTCCTCAGAAAGTGGATTAAACACCCTCATTGGTCGTTTGCTTGCCTTCAGTCTCTGCTTCTACCGGTTAACGATTTACGAGATGACGCCGGGCTTGTTGAAGACGAGCAACAGATGGACGTAGAACAGGATGAAAAAATGGAAATGGTGTCGCTCTCTATTGAGGACCTCAACAGTCACCCTGCAGCTAACGACAACGAGGCGTTCGCATCGAAAGAAGACGAGGCCTTCGCTATTCGTCGTGCACCGATAGAGGACAAGGCATTCGCTATGCACCCTGCAGCAAAAGAGAACGAGGCATACGTTGTCTGCCCTGGGGAGATGGACAGCGGCGCAGATATGATCCGCGCTGGTCATCGCGCGGCCAAATTGAACAGAGGACTCAGCAGGCATTCTTCAAAGAAGGAAAACGAGGCTTTTACCGACCATCCCACAAAGAAAGACCATTTGGCTATTGATGTCATCGCTGAAGAGAATGATGGAGAAGAAAGAGATGCTGATAACGTTTTGGAAGCGCGAGACAGCTTAGATCAAGATGCCGAGTTGGACGATCAAGCCGAGGACGAAAACGAGATCGAAGAACCTCCGGTCGAAATGTGTGATCAAGAAGTACAAACCGATTTATCAACTCTTGACATGGATGACATCACGCTCTATGAGCTGTTTGGCGATCCAATAGATGAATCTCTGTGAGTTAATATATCTTGTTAGACATTTTAGTGTGCAGTATCGCTGTATAATCAACGAGTCTCGCAGTACATGTATTTTGAAGAGCCCGAAGAGCGAGTCAGGATATAAATGACGAGTAAAAATGAACAGCGATACTACACGCTAAAATGCCTAATATGAGTTTTAAGTTATCCAAGGTTTTATTTTAAAAAATGCTGGCTCACCACCCTCTTTGAATCATTCGCGCGGTTAAGAGGTTATTAAGGAACCTGCTGGTCTTGTGGAGTGCAAGTATCGCCACATATTTGTTTGTACTCGTTGAGTTTTGTACTTTACGAGGCGGAGTTGGATAATAAAAGCTTTAACTGGTCAGGACCGCGGGTTTACTTACGATGAGTTTACATAGAGAAAAATACAGGAGGGCCCAAGAAGTGTTACAAATATGTTCAATTATGTCGAATTTCCGAAAGTTACTGAACGCTTTTTAACGTTTCCTAAATGAACTTCCTAAGATTTCTGGTCATTTTGCTTCTGGAAATCCAAGAGATGTAGGCTACAAAGGAACATCAAAGACGTTTCGTTTAGATATTTAGCTTGTTCTTTAAAGAAAATTTAGCAACAAACTTAACGTCATTGATTGCTTGTATCTCCTATTGTCTTTTTAGATCCGATAAGTGTTCATCCCCGCACGCGCGGCGCGTTTTTACAATAGGTGGTACTGCACTAGTGGTGATATGACATGGAAAACTTTACTTGTGAACGTGGCAAAATCTCAGCAACTTGTCACGTTGCCTGGTATATTCTAGACGATTCTAGACTGCAAAACGGACAATCCATATTCTTGCGCGCGCGCCCGAAGCAAACTGAAAAGCACGAGCCTCGTTCGCGTTTTCACGCGACACGCATCCTCATATCGCACGTGATGCATTGTCACATCGCGCGCCATCATATCGCACGCCACGCATCGTCACTTTGAGAGAAAAACGAGGCGAAAATTGTAGTGCAGTCTGTGGGTATATTCGGTTGTGTAAAGTACTTGCTTTTGTATTCAGCTTCTTTCCTAGGGAATAACTCACTTAATCCTTTCTTTTCGTTTCTTTCAATGTCAGCTGGAATACGGAGCAGGATGAAGACGACTCCATAATCGAAGACAAAGAAACTTTACTGGAAACGGAATCGGACGAAGTCGACTCCATCAGCGAAAACAAAGTAACTTCACCGGAACCGGAAACGGACCAAGGTGAAACCATCAGCCAAGACAAGGACACCACTTCCGAACCGGAAATGAACGAAGGTGACTCCACCAGCCCAGACAAAGAACCTTCACCTGAACCGGAAATAGACGAAGGTGTCTCCAACAACCGAGACGAAGAATCTACTCCGGAACCGGAAATGAACCAGGATAACGAGACTTTTACAAGTGCTTTCTAGAGAGTGTAAAACGCGACATTTTCAACGGCCCGTTTAGTTTTTAGTTTGAATGTTTTGGTAGCAGTCGATTATGTAGGCTAATATTTTTCGCCTGGATTTGGTAGTTTGATTTTTGTAGGATTTGGTAGTTTGATTTTTCTAGGATTTGGTAGCTTGATTTTTGTAGGATTTGGTAGTTTGATTTTTCTAGGATTTGGTAGCTTGATTTTTGGAGGATTTGGTAGTTTGATTTTTCTAGGATTTGGTAGCTTGATTTTTGGAGGATTTGGTAGTTTGATTTTTCTAGGATTTGGTAGCTTGATTTTTGGAGGATTTGGTAGTTTGATTTTTCTAGGATTTGGTAGCTTGATTTTTGGAGGATTTGGTAGTTTGATTTTTCTAGGATTTGGTAGCTTGATTTTTGTAGGATTTGGTAGTTTATTACAACGGCTAGAATCGATTTGGATTTGGTAGTTTTTATTTGATTTGTTAGTTTGATTTTTGTAGGATTTCGTAGTTTATAGCACATGCTAAAATCGATTTCAAATAATGCGGTTTATTAATCTAAACTTGTTAACTGTTGTTTGGTAGACCCTAAATGGGATCTCATAGAAACCGGGAATCAAGAAAGTGTCTTTTTTATCCTTCAGAAATTGTTCGAGCCCGCGGTTTTCGAAATAGAAGTTGCTAAGCATGCGCAACACGGTGGCGTCATATCGGGCGTCAAAACTGTCGGGATATTCGTGCATGTTCGGGCGTCTTTTTCATTGGCCAGTAAGAATCGGAAATTCCGATTTCTTATACGAATATTTGCCAAAAGCGACTCTTTATTGACAAAAGCGACTCTTTATTGTTCCACGACACCTTATAAGTTATTTGAATCTAAGTTTAATTCATCCAAGTCAAGCCCGCCAAGCAAGGACAAGAAAGTACATCAAAGAAATTGAACTTACCTATCTAATCAGTATTTCCTTTAACTTATTTATCGCTCCTTACTTGTTAGAATTCACCTAAAACTTATTAACTTTTGTGAGTTTAAAAACGATAGTTAATTTAGGAATGATTAGCATCAATGTTCTCCTAACCGTATCTACACCTAATTACTGGAAATGTCACGAGAATTAAGGAAGTGATCACCAAAATGAATTGCTTTAATTGTCATTTTAAGAACTTTTCCCAACTACTGCTGTAAGAATTGTATTTTGACTACAAGTTAGGAGAATTTGAACGCTAATCGAGCCTAGAGAATCAAGTTTATAAATAAAACAAGCAAGGCTGATACTAGTATACATTCATTTTAATAGAATGCCCAGTTTTATCTCATTTCAGTTAATCCTTTTATTTTGATTTTCTGTTTTCTACTCAGACAGAAGTTTTCTCAGACGAGCGCGGGAGTCCATTTCACCGGATAGAGACAGGGCGGGGCTGATATTGTTATTTATATTATATCAAATAAAATAATATTTATCGAGTTTCAATCACTGATATTTACGCAATCGTCGAATCCTGGTAAAGAATTATGTAGACGAAATTTGATAGAATTGGGTAAATTTCGTAGAATGTGAAACCAGGATGAGTTTGTTCGATTTAATCATTTTACAGAACTTATATTAAACACTTTCACTGTAGTCCTGCTTGGCAGTAAATTGTGTAGACATTTTAACTTTGGTAAAACGCAAAAGCAGGAATTAATTAAACATTGCACTTTAAAATGATGTTCTCTATATTGCCGCATTTTTAAACTGTTCACTGTGTGAAGTGTGACATATTAACATAATGATATGTCATTAGCTGGTTCGTGGTTATAGAGGATGGCGCTCCCATTAAACTCATTTTTTGTCAACTTCTATAAAATTTAATTACCCCATTCGCTCCATCCCCGGCCCGACATTAAGTGGCGAGCGTCTACTCTCTTGACTGCAAAACAGCCTTTTCTTTCAAAGCATTTCAACAGAGAGGCGCTAAAAAGTGGCGGGAAACTAGCGGCCTGGGCTGGCGGGTTCGCGCGTTGTGAGCGGGTGGCGCCGTCTGTGATTTTACGATAAAAGTCGCAAACACTTCGGGCTAGGTCGGAAGCTTTTACGAAGATCTACAATGTCCGGAGCGTGTGTCGGAGCGTGTACGCGTGTACGTAAGTCTAGTGGAACCCAGTCTTCTCTCGATGTTCATATTTTACCTCGTATGAAATCAATATGGCGGACGGTGGAGCGAGAGAGTCAACACCCCTACAAGAGACTTCTAACCAAGGTTTATCTCAAAATGTCACTTTAGAAGAAGGGCAGTATAGACACATGTCCACTAGTCGCTCGTTCAATCAACAAAATGCGCTATTCTCGCGCTCACAGGAACCGTGGAACGTACTTTTTTACTGGATGTCTGCCCAGTACTACCAACAATATTACTACCAGCTTTCCTCGTATATGTATTACTGGCAGACGCTAGCCTCAAATTCAATGTACCAAGGAGCATTTCAAGCCCAAAGCAACTTTTCACAGTCGGTTTTACATGAGCAGGGATCACAGGCTACTTTTAGAGGACAACAACCGCCAAACAACCAACAAAATCCGCCAAATCGCGTCGGCTTCCTGACAGGACAAGCGGCTCCGTGGGTTCAAGGACGTCAGATCGTTAGAACAGGTGAGAAGTGTAATCTGCTTTCACTGGTTTAGCTTCAGATCCAGTTCAACCTTTGCCCGATGCAGAGCGACAATCAAATCTTGTCGAACAGGCTAAGCGGCCATTTTTTTCCCATGCCAGTATACCCAAACAAACGTTTTGACGTACCGGGTACATGTACATGTATGTTGCACTCTTAAACCTGAATTTTGAAATTAAGAAATATCTTCTTAGACCAAATTAAGGTGATTTCTTATTGCAAGAAGGTTTTCTTAAATTGAGGTATCTGTTCTTGATTTAAAAGGATGTCTACTTACTTTCAAGTATTGATTTTAAGGAAGGTGAGGTTCTTAAAATAAGCCATTAAAAAAGCTTATTTTAAGAACATTATCTTTAGAAAAACGAAGAAAAAAATTTCTGAATTTAAAAAAATACAGCAAAACAAGAAATCTTAATTTAAATTTAGTAAATGACATTTACAAAGTTAAACTGCCATGACTTAGCGGGCGCTTTTGGCCAGCGGTCACCTGTCAAAGTGCAGGCTCACATGGTTCGTTGCAGCTTCGTTTGTGTAGCGTTTTAGCGGTCGTCGAAGCGGTCATCTTTTCGAGCAGCTGGCGTCGCCTCTTTCTTCGTTTTTCAACGGCTTAGTGGCTTCTCTACTTTAACACATTTCTAGCAGCGTTTGTTCATCATGCGTACAACGAGCAACAGCATGTCCACGTTGACTCCGCCGACTACTTCGCCGTTCAGCTCTCACAGCAGCTCGTCAACTTCGAGTTCTACGTCGACCGTCAGTCCCCGGCTTCAACTTCGACTTCTACCTCGATCGTCGCACCGGCTTCGCCTTCCTTCCTAACTGCCTCTTCGGTCACTCTTTCCCAGGCAATTTGAAGGGCTTTTGCGGACTCGTTACCGCTCTGCTGTCTAGATCTTCCCTTCGAGGGCACGTGGGGGGAAATATGTCCACGGCTTCTGGTTCTGTTCCATATTCCAACTCAACACCGTCGTTGTCGCCCTTGCCTTCCACCAATTCTTGCCACTCTTCCACATCGTCATGTACAAGTTACAAGCAAAGGTGCAAGTTACAAGTGCTGAAAGCAAAAGCTTCGTGTGCTGGAATTAAGACCTTTTTTCCTTTATTTGCAGTATTCTCAAAAAGAAATCAATATTTGAATAAAAAAAGAATATTTCTCAAATGAAGTATCTGTTTTCTTAAATTAACAATCGAGAAACCTTCATTTTAAGAAGTAAAATTTTCTTAAAGTAAGAAAGTTTCATCTTGAATTGAGAATTTATACTAGCCAACTGGAACTAAAGATCGATTTCTTAAATTAAAAACTAACTCTTAAAGTAAGAAATTTCTCTTAAAATAAGATCTTTAATTTAAGAAAAAAAAAGTCCTTAATTTGGGATTTGTTTCAAGGAATTTGCCCTCAAAATAAGAATTTCCCATTTAGAGTGTTGTGGTTCAATTTTATCCTTGGTTCAAATTTTATTTCCCTTTGTTTTTGGGTATGGTAATGTATAATAATGACTTTAAAACAAAGGGAAATAAAATTTGAACCAAGGATAAAATTGAACCACAACATGTACACCTGCACATTTAATCAGATTTAATAACAAAATAACGCGTGTGTTAATTTGGCCTGATGCAAACACGAGGGAATACTTGGGAAATATCAGTTTTATTTATTTATTTTCTTATTTATTTATTTCAATTCATTGCAGATAAAAGATATACAGACGAATCAGAAACATAAACAACAAACTCACAACATGAAAAGTGTATATAAATGTACATGTAAGAAAAAAGAAAAAAGAATGTATATATGTCTTCATTACATGACAAAGCAGTCTTGAGGTTAATCCGGTGATTGTGATTGGTTGGGATTTTGCCACATGGATCATTTCTGTGGAAATGGTCGTAAGCCATGTAATATTTTTGTTTTAAAAGATGGCAAATTCAAAATTTGAAGCTAAAACGAGTGCCATATAATAAACTTCTTACTAACCTAGCTTGCTCGAGCTGTACTAGGAGATATTGGCCCTCTGTCGTTTTTGTATGGAATTCACTGCGCTCGGTCTGCTGCCATGAACTCGGGCCAATATTCCCCAGTACAGCTGCTTGGTTAGTAATAGGTTAATATACAACTGTAAAACCCGAGCTGCAGCCTAAAATACATACATGTAACAAAATTTCTGTTGTTATGATTGTTATGAAAGAATGCCAACAAAATGCAATGACTTGTAATAGTTAACAGTTGAAGGACAGGCTTTCTATATAATAGTTATACTATGAGTGAATATGAGGGAATGTGTTGTTCCTGTAAATATCCATACCCCTCCCACAGAAGACTTTTTGGTTTGAGTACCCCCACCCCTCTGGAAATTCCAGTTAAGCCCCATACTTTCCTTTAAAAATTTTGGCTTCTGAGACCCCCCACCCCCTCGGAATTTCCATTGACCTTCCATGGGGTGGGTATAAATATTTTGTGGAACCACACAATAGTCAATGAGATTTAGCTGAGTTGACTGTTGTTCATAAAAGAACAACAGCAAGTAGTCTAATTGTTTTAGAAGCTCATAAGGATTGCAGTCAAACCTACAATTTTATATCCTAAGCCAAAAATCTAGCCTGCAGAGCAGGCATATTTATTGGGCACAATCGCTGACTACATTTCGACCGCCATCTTGGATGAGGTGGCCTGCAGAGAGCTGGAATGATTTAAAACTGTCCCCAACAGACGGTCAGACCAGCAAAAAAAAAAAGGAAGGAGGGGGAGGGTGTGGGGAAAGAAAAGACAGTCTTGCCTTGTTCTTGCATCTTCTAGTCCCAACCCTCAACTTGTCCAGCATCCAAAATGGCCACTAAAACACGATCGATTGATCAGTTTTGTTATTGACTGCTCGGACACCAAAAACGCCTGCACTGCAGGCTACCAAAAATCAAGAGTGCTCAATCGTGTTCTTTCAGTGAATACTTTGAGCAACCCATAGAGCATGCTGTATGCTCTCTGGGTTGCTCAAAGGGTAAATAAAATATGATGATTGAACACAATATAATTAATTTGCTACTATGCAGTGGATAACATAGTGGCACAGTAGTTTGTTTTCTTATTCACTCAGGGGTAGATAATTAGGTTATCTGATGGAAAGCATTTTCCAGGAATGATAAAGACACTGCGTGCTACAAGAGGGTGTAAATTTTACTCATGTTTCTTTTGTTTTTCTACAGTTTGCGAAGTACAGATTGCACCCATCTCCAAAAGAATCTATGCTGAAATACTGGATTTTATCTTCCTTTACTTTACTAAAGTGCTAGTGTTCTCAATATTTTAGTAAGTATTGGTAAATGTTTCTCTTTACTTGTGTCTTTGCAGCAATGATGAAGTCAAGTACTGTAAAAATCAGTGACTTAATTTTTCAAACCAAAATTTATTAACTGATGTAATTTTCTGCATTTTAGAAACACCCAGGCAAAAATAGCTAGTAGTTTTAGCATTCATTATATTAAAAATAAAATTAATGGACTTTGAATGTACAGGCAATGCCATTTTAGGATTAAAGACAAACTGATTTAAAAAAGTCCCAGATGGTAGAGTACATGTACATGATTGTATGCCTCAGGCTCTCCTAAGAGATTTGTACAGATGTATGTCTTTGACCTGTAATCCAGTTCCCAGCATATTTTCAAATAGAAAGAGTGTGGAAGAGGGGGAGACCCAAAACCACGTGGAGAAAGAGTTGAAACTGAGCTTAGTGAGATGGGTTTATCATGGCGAGAGGCACAGGCAATTGCGAAAGGCAAGACTCTGTGGAAAAGAGACATTGTTGTTGCCCCATGCCCCACTGGGGGCTATAAGGATTAAGAATGTTTTGTAAAAGTATTGTAAGTAGTGTTACTATTCGTGCTATTAGTATATTTTTGTGTGTTGTAATAAAAAGAAAAGGAAAAAAAGTACATGTAAACTTGATCTCATGCTTATTTTTAAAAAGTACTCACTGTATATTAAGTAATTGGGGTGAACACTTAAGAATATTGGTTACACCGTTATAGGCCCATCTAACTGGAAACAAAAAAATACATCCGGTTATAAGCCGCCCTAGATATAAGCCCCCCTCTGCTTGATGACAGGACTGAACAGGGTTAAATGTTGCTTTATTTTGAGCTTTTAACTTAAAAACGTATTTCGATCAACACTACCGTGGCTCGTTTTGAAATATTCTTTTTATTCCGCTTATAAGCCCCTCCACTTATAAGCCCACCCAAAAACACTTACGAAGTTGTATAAGCCCAGGGCTTATAACCGGAATTTTACGGTATATTATTTGAAACTGTAGGAGGGGACATTATTTTATATTTTCAATTTCCATTAATAGTGCATTTTCTCTTTTTAGCGATGACTTGGAGCGGTATAGTCAGTTACAGTACACACTGATAACAGATGATAGCGCTAACCTGAAGGATATCGAGGAGCTGCTCATGCAAGCTTTAGTCTATAGACTGATAGTGTTTGCATATGAGGTAAAAACGTATTACAAAATGATTTTCTTTACAGATCAATGAAATTGCTCATATGGTCAAACCTGGCTCTCGTAGAAACCTAAACAACATGATTGTAATTCAGCTGAAACTAAGGTTTTTTCAAATTAATATAGAAAAACATTGAATGAAGGCTTTGACTTCAGTCAAACTTTTGTCCATCTTTAAAGATGTCCAAACAGACCACTGATGCCTAAAATAGTGTAAATTGTTTATAATGCAATGTCCTTCCTTGAATTTTGGGAACTAGGCCAGGGGATATTCTGAATGTGATTTTCAACTGTGTGTGTAGGAAGCCTCCTGTCGCCTTGTGTTGGGTTATATAGGGTTAAATCTTCTGCCAGGTACATGCAGCAACAATTTTCCAGTGAATCAAGTGAGGCGGTCTGCCTGGCCTTAAATATCTAGCGAGAACACTGAACATTATGGTTGTCTCTGAAGGTTTTAAAATTGAGATTTGTTTATTCAAAAAAAGTTAATGGGTGGCAGACTTTCAGCCAAAACATATTATTTTATGATTGAATAGTTGAGGTGTGGTAGGGTTCTTCAACAATCTATTTAACATGCCACTCCTTATGTTATTATTGTTATGATGTTATTTCAAGGTGTTTTTCCTCATGGGTGGTCTTCATG
Organism: Meandrina meandrites; assembly: GCA_963693305.1. Classification (NCBI taxonomy): domain Eukaryota; kingdom Metazoa; phylum Cnidaria; class Anthozoa; order Scleractinia; family Meandrinidae; genus Meandrina; species Meandrina meandrites. The sequence continues at coordinate 37,288,773 of OY855907.1, forward strand.
GCAGTGTAGGAGGTGCCACCCCTGGCAAGTACCTCATGGGTTTGTCAGTAGTCGCTACAGATTACATCACTACGGTGGCAGCTGGGCCAGACGGCGACAGGGTCAGGATTGAACCAGGAGGAAATCTGGGATTCTGGAGGTACATCCAACTTGGCTTCCGTTCATTTACTGGTGTTGGTGATGGTGGTGATGGGGGGAGGGGCTGAATAGGGGTGCATGTACGCTGATCTGCAAATTAACTACAATTTTGAACAATTCCCTTGATCTGCAAATGTTTTTTTGCATAAATCTGAAACTGAATATGACCTTTTCTATTCTGAAAACAAGAGCATAAAATCGCCAATCCAAACAGCATAACGAGCAAAATCCAATTTATCAAGTTGAAAATACTGGTAAATTCAGAATGTGATACATTTAAAAAGGGGTCTTTAAATGCATAAGAATGCATTATTGTTGGTTAAATCTGTGATCCAAGTAGCAGTTAATACACTGGATTTTGAACTCAATAATGACTTTTGTGTTTTAGGGCAGCGTAGCAAAATTTCATGGATCTGGACGTGCTTTGTTATATTATGACAAAATATTGCATGGCAATCTACATGTAGCTAGGCGGTTGTTTAAATAAGATATTGGGAAGTCTAATAAACTTTTAAGGTTAAAATAAGTCTAATGAAGGTTTGATAACTTGATTTTTTATTTTTATTTTCCAGATCATTCATAAGAGCCCTAGTGAAGAACTTCTCCATGACGTTTCTTTTCCCAGTATTTTTAACAATCCTCTTTTTTCAACACAATCGTACTATTTATGACGTCATTGCCAACTCAACAGTTGTAGTCACCGCTCCTGCTCAACCAAGACGACAGCACAATAACAATCGTTAGCAGTTATTTATTTAATGTGATTGTGTAAACATGTGAATATTACATTCTCCAGACCTTTAGTTTCTGCAGCATGAACACTCACTTCACAATTATAATAACAGGCTGTTTATAGTTGTGCTCATAGGGGCTACATCACGGGGATTTCGCAGATTTTGGGTCTAAACCGTTCTGAAATTAGTGATAGGCAACTTAACCCATAAAAATCATTATCTTTGAACATCTTAAGGAAGACATGACCTTAACTTGTAGATAGAAATCAGACAAAAGCTATAAATATTAATATTGTTTCGCTGCAAAGGTCCGCTTAATCTGAGAGTGAGGGTTATAATAATTACTCTCAGAAATGCAGACTTCAACAACTTGATTTTTCAAAATTTCCCAGGGAAAATACCCCTGGATCCCCCCTAGATGCTCACACTTCCGGCACTTGCACCCACCCATGTAAAATTCTGACTATAGCCCTGATCATGCAGACGCTCTTTCTGGACTGTTTCGTGTCCGGTTCAGAAAGAGACCATTTAACGTCTGTAATACAGATACCTCCGAATTTGGGTTTTGAACTTCATAGTTTGCATGGAAGTTCGTGTGTTACTGAGAGCCACTACCATAACTTGCTTTTGTGATTTGAGGACACAAAATTGAAAATTAGCAACATCCAAAATTTAAAAATATAATACAAACAGACACATAATTCATTAACTTTTCAATTTTATTAACAACTTTAATTTAAAACATTATTTTATAATTGACTACTCTGCACCCAATTAAAGAATGACGAAGGGCAATCAACATCTATAATTAAACTTTTCAACCCAGAGGTCAAATCTTAATTCTCTTTAGTGAAAACATGCAGTACATTTTCTTTTAATGTATGTTCTCAATCTAACTTAGGATATGTTGGTAAATCAGTGCAGTGGCCATTCAGTAGTTGACGTCTTTTTTTTCTCAGTCATCAACTTTGGGCTTGATGATGTATTAAATGGGGTCACAGACTAAAGCTTTTTCAGAACTTCCCTGTCACCCGAACAATCAAACTGCTGATACACCTCAGACAGTGACCTGGGTTTAAACAATGCACTATTAAAAAAAAATAGTAGTGATAAATAGATATTGATTGCACTTGGAATTAAGTTAACAGATTCCCTTAAATTTTTTTTTCAGTTTAAAACTTACAGTAACGTATCTTTTTGCTTGTGAAATAATCATTTCAAATGTTGTGGAGGCAAGATCCCTTGACAAGCAAAAGAAACCGTCTTAAAAATGTTTAAAATGTCAACAAAGGGAAGTGCACACACTGCAAATAACTGTTGTTTTAGTGACAAGAAAAGCTTATTAAGGGTAGCTCATACTCACCCTTCATACTATTAGTCTTTGTTGAGTACACTGAAAATAAATATTCCGATATTATGGCATATACATTTCTGATGCACTGTTCTTGATGAGAAGAATCATGAAATGTTTCAATTCCTTTTATAACAACTGGTGGATAATACAGTTAAACATAAAATTAAGCAAACAGGAACACGAAAAATGAATAAACGTTTATAACATACACGTACAGGTTGTGTTTTCATCTGGGAGTATAAGATCTGGAAAGTGGGAAGTTCAAACCCTCATATTCCCCTCCAAAGTTATGAATGATACTTCAAACATTACTAGGCAATAGCAGAACATAGAATTACAGCGGATTCAGGTTGAGTGTTTAACGGCCACAGTTGTCGCGTTTGTTGTAACGGTTGAATTGATTTGCGTTGCGAGGCAAAATGACAGACGTTGCTAGGCGGGATGCCAACATTCTACCTGGGAAAACCACAAAATGCTTTTTCCCAGACAGAAGGTCGTCATTCCTGCCTAGCAACGTCTGTCATTTTGCCTCGCAACGCAATCAGTTACAACGAACACAACAACTGAGACCGTTAAACACTCAACCTGAATCCGCTGTAGTTGAAAAATGTCAAAGGCTATGCATAATATTACCAGTTTGCAGGTTACTAATACTCTTTTCGTTCTGGACTGTCGTTATATCCGATTAAAGAAGCGTTTCCCCTGAATAGAGCAGCTTGTACACACAATGCAGTCAAGAAATCACAATCTTTAAGTTATCTGGCTTGCAGTACTGTTATAAATGCTGTAATAACGCTGTGTGTGGCAGGCTAGCTAAGAGTATACAGTTGAATCCCGATAACTCGAACCTTCAAGGGAAATTGAAAAAGGTTTGAGTTATCGAGGGTAAAATTAGTAAGAATTACCTGGAGGTGAATCGAAAAAGGTTTGAGTTAGCGGGAGGTTCGAGTTATTGAGGGTTCAAGTTATCGGGATTCAACTGTATATACTTTCTTTACTAACTTAAACCAACATTAATTAATAAAATTACCAGGTATTTAATATTAAAGTCAAACCTCGATTATCCGGACTCTTGGGGACTGATCGAAAATATGAATATTAATGACCCAGACGATCTAATGCCTGGTTACTAAGCTACGAATGTTCCACGAACACACGTTCTTGTCATCACGCAAAAATCTATGGAAAACTGCGTTAAATTAATTCATGAAAAATGGGACCAGGGTAGCAAGTCCGGATAATCAAGAAATCCAAATAATCGAGGTTTGAAGTTTGCGTGTAGTTATTTTATACAGGTTTGAAATAAATTATCCCAAATTTTAAAGGTCAACATATTGTGAAAGGGTGGTAGGAAGCAGGCTGTTCACAAAAAAAAATCTACATTGGGGGAATGGCTATTTTCTGCAGCAAAAAGACGAAGAACACAATTTGAAACTGTGTCGACCATACCACATTTTAAACACGTTTTTCAAAGTTAATTGGTGTGAAACTCGGGTACATTAAGTTACATTTTTCAGTTGATAATTTGACCCTTAGTTTGCACCCACATCTCTTAGATGTCTTGACCTGGAGTAAGAAACACTGAATTATTTACTTTTTCTTGTTCATGTTTGCTCGCTTGTGCTTTGCCCGCTGCTTCCTGATAAGTACATAAGACGCATAGAATGGAGCAACAACTATCCCAGCACCAATCACAGCGCAGCCTGCGCTGACAGCTAACCCGGCTATAACAGGCACCATCATCATTTGACCACTGAAGAGTGCACCACGCACCGCCATGCGCTGTACAGGCTGGTCAGGTTTATAGTTGTATTTACAGCCCAAGATACTGAAACGATCGTAGTGGTTTCCTAGGAATTTCAAATGATGATACTTCCCTCCGCATCTGTAGCAGAACTCTGTGTGACACCTACAAATGAGGGAATATAATTTATATTTACTTCCTTTTAGAGACTTTATTGTATATAATTTGTTGAACTGTTTTTCTGTTACTTATAATGAAATTTAAGTATACGCAAAAAGCCTTTGTCCCCTCCCCTTCCCTGTGAGGGTGAGGGTTTTGATAACAAGACTGTACTTTCATGGCAATTAATAAATAGAGTAACATCACGTCAGAATCATCACGTCTTTAATTTTGAAGTGAGAAATATTAATGTACTAATACTCCAGAAAATATACATATCACCCACAGAGACCTTCTGATCCCCTCCCCACCCTGCTGGAAATTTCAATTTAGTTTCACTTTACTTTCCTTTAAAATTTTGACCCCTGAGACCCCTCTACATCAGAATTCCCAGTGAATCTCTGTGAAGTGAGTATGGATATTTTCTATCACCACACAATTTTCCAACCCCCACTCCCATTCAACTCATCATCATGCTTTATTTGATAAGTAAGTTGGTATGAGGGTCTGAATGGGGTTAACTGACTAGCGACAAAAAGGCGAAAAATATTTCTGACTACCGACAAAACGAAAACATTACTGACAAACGACAAAGGTTGAAAATCTCAACCGACAACCGACAAAGTGATGAAATTTTTACCAACAACCGACATGTGGACCCCTCCATTCAGACCCTCTGGTAATTAAATACCACTTATTAACCGAGAGTGAGGTCATTACAGGGAAATCTCAGACTGAGGCTGTGATGTATTGACCGAGCGATAGCGAGGTCAATACATCAAGGCCGAGCGCGCATGAGGTCATGCGATCGAAACCAGAAGAAACGGTTTCTTTGACAATGAGGCAATTTTTGTCTTCATTATGCCAAGAGTTAGGGCAAATTTAACCACTTTAATTTTCACAAAACAAACTGACCTGTGTTTACAACTGTTTGACCACTAAAAAGTTATAAATTTTTTTTAAAATTTTCATAATGCCCGGTCATTACAAGAAAATCTTGCCCACTCATCAGCCAATCAGAGCGCGCGTACTATTGTAGCCATATAATAATGTTGAAATATTGTTGAAAGCTTAGCCAGATAAAACTCGACAATCTACTGGGGGTGCTGAAGGCAATGGTCATAACACATGACATCATGCCCCATGGCAGTCGTGTACACTACACCACAAACAGTACAAATATATAGTCGCTAATAAAATATATGCCGAGTGAAAGGTTGAGAAGATTTTAGTCTAGGAAGTGAAAGATCTTTTCATATTATTTTTCAAAGTATATGTTACAACTATTTGGTCTGTCTACACTCTATAGAAACAACAAACATGCAAATATCATTTTTAAACATTGTCTATGATCTGATCCCGTTGTTTTTCTTTCAACTTTTCCAATTCCCGCTCGATAAATTCAACATTCTATACATCCTAGCTTGTAGAACGCGTGGATTAAATTTGCGACGTATGAAAAAGTTTTAACTTTAAATATTATATTTTTTACAGTTTGAAAAACTACAGATTGAGCCTTTGTGTTTAGTGTTAAATTCTCACCTGCTGCATGACATGTGGTCGCAGCCGCTTGATTTCTGAATGAAAACTTCACATTTCGGACAACGGCAAGCGTTCCGTGCTGGCTGACCGCGATTTTTCGCCCATATCTTCAACGATTTATCGCCTTTACAAAACTCCTTACACGACAAACCATGGTGCCAAGGGGCTTGACAAGAAAAACACCACACCAGTCGACATTTTGAACATGTTACTTTCATAACTTCCGGACGATCGTCTTTTTCCTGTTCTGTTTTCGCTAGATCGGGGTGGTGGAAAATTCGCGAGCAACCAGGACAAGTCTTGATGTGTGGATTTTGTTCAATTTCTACTTTGAAGCGCTGGTATTTTTCAAAGATTTCATGTGGCACAAGTTCTATTATCTCGTCGTCGCTGATTAAGCTGTCACAATTTCCGAGGGGGCAGACAATTTTGACGATGGCTTCTTCGATTTTCGACACGACGTGAGCTTGTAAACAAGGCAAGCAAATTACCCCCGAGCAACACCATGACCTGATGCTTATTTCGGGCGTTTCCATAAAGCAAACCATACATGGAATAGTCATCTTCTTCACACAGCTTTAGTGTCTGTTCGTGTTCAAGCTGCTATCAAGGAAAGTTGCCAAGTCGACGTTTTTGTAGAGGTTCCCTTTTGTATTTACACGTGACGCGCGATATTTTTAGCAACCACGTAAATCGATCCACCACAAAATGTAATGGAGATCACTGATTTCTTACCAAGTATAATTAACAGTCAGCCAAAGTATTAGTTCAAATCAATTCTTTGAACATCGAAAATGGCCGCGCTGCTGAAGAAATGTTCCATGTTGTTACAAAACAAACCTTTTCAATACAGTCAAGTTGTTTTGATCGTACGGGTGATACCGCTGATGAACCGCGGGCACAGGATTGTAGGATATTCCCAGACACGACAACTGTAGTGACGTATGTGAGTCGAGTCATCGACAAAACTACAGTTCACATTTTTTAAACGTCTCCAGGTTCCCTAGAAGTTTGAAATGGTGGATATAAACAGGGATTTTTTAAATAACAAATGAACTCTACAATCTTGGACAGAATAAAAAGAGAAATTAGACCCCCCCTCCCCCCGAATCAATGATGAATCGCCGCAAAAACCAAAACGCGCCCATTTTCCCATCATTGAAATTGGGGGGAGGGGTGGTCCTAATTTTTCATTTGACTTGTCCAAGATTGAATCTTGGACAGAATAAAAAGAGAAATTAGACCCCCCCTCCCCCCGAATCAATGATGAATCGCCACAAAAACCAAAACGCGCCCATTTTCCCATCATTGAAATTGGGGGGAGGGGTGGTTCTTATTTTTCATTTGACTTGTCCAAGATTGTAGCTTGCCCTTTGCACAACCACTCAATTTTTGCTTGCCCAGGGCAGTTGCTTGCACGACCCAGAAGAGACCTCGCTGCCACTATGAAGCAGTCAACTTTGGCAGCGCTTCAAGCTGCGACCATTTTGGTCGCCATGGCGAGTGGAAATAAAATTTGGCGACTACATTTTCCACACAGGTCGCCAATTTGGCGACCAGGCTACGCATCAACATTTTTTTTTTGCAGTTCAATCACTAAGCCAAACAAATTTGACCACAAAACTTTTCATTGCAACTATTTCAATCGCCTATCTTACTTATCTGTTTGAATTAAAGATACCTCATTGCTCAGACTCCTAATTGTGTTTTGATGCCTTCGGTCATGGAACCGCCTATAAAGTTTGCAAACCACATTTCTTTCCATTGTTTTAGTGTACTGTATAAGAATTAAACTTGTTTTGCATGTTTATCTTCCTTACCTGTTTCTTTAATCTTTTATTTACTTTTCTGCATGATAATTGGAACAGTTCAACAAAAAAACTCTTCAACGCAAACGAAAATAACTACGTTGGAACGTTCTTCGAACGATTTTAATTCGGCTCATAATGGTCAGCGGTATTACTTCATGTAAGGCAACATAAGGTGTCCTGCTTTAAAAAGGCCTTGATTTTTGGCGACCAAAATTTTTCTAGCGGCGACCATTTTACAAAAGAAAGTCGCCAAAAGGCGACTTATGAAAAACTTGAGCTTGAAGCACTGTTTGGGCTATGAAATTAGCCAGTTGAGGGGAGGGGGAATGGTTGATTACTGATAAGAGATATTTCAAATTGTTCACAAGTGCTACATGGTACCAAAGTAAGCTGCAAAATGGAACTGAGCTGGTTGTCAAGGAATAATTTTTGTTGTGGACAACTCTTGGATAGCTTGTCCCGCATCACTTCTTATGTTATGGCAGAGGCTCTCTGTATCTAACATATTTTATGTAGCCCCTCCTCCAGATTCTGAAACTTTTAAGGTGTTTGCAGCTCCCCCCCCCCCCCCCCCCCCCATAGTAGGAACATAACTACCGGTACATCTGCCTAACGACATAAGTAAAAAACTGATCAGCATCATTTTTAAGAGATGACGTAATGTCATCGCTTAATGTCGTGGTGCAAGTGGACAGGATCTGTTGCGTGCGATCGACCGATCTTTCTAGACCTTTCTAGAACCGAATAGGACTGGGAAAAGAAATCAAGTCAACTCAACAAGAAATCGTCACGTAGAACTCAAAGCAAAATACTCCTGGGCAGTTGGAAAGACTAATGTAAAGTATAAACGAAAGAGACAAATTATAGTTGATGCGTTCTATAAGATTTAGTAAACAGAAATCTTTCCATTCTTTTAAAACAAAAGGTGTAAGCAATTTCAAGACAGCATTTGACCTTGCATCGTATTTCGTCTATCGGATGTCACACCAAGGTAACGCAACTTTTGTTGAACAATCACTCAGCACAGAAGTTGTCAGCTACTCTTATTTACCTTAATTTTTTGACAAATGTCCTGAAAATTATTAAAGACCCCTTGTGAAATGTCATTGCTTCTGCATGCATTGCGTACCGTTTATTTCTTTACGTCGTTATGTCCATGTCATTATGTGGCTACTGTGAACCCAGGGTTCTCCCTAGTTTTCTGCACAACAGGTAAGGCCGTTCTCCAAACCGGTAAAACATTTGCTTAATTTCAGCCATTTTTTAAACTATGGTTATACAGACTGCAAATTGAACTTCTGCGCCATAACGGTCAACATCGCGTCGCAAAGTAATATCATCGGATGTTACTAGTTTTCGAATTTTAATAATTGCAACTCACTGACCCTCACTTGTTCAACATAAGGAGTCTAATTTATAAAAAACGTTCCTGATAAAAGTTTGAATGAAAGTTACTTTGATGAATGTTTCATTTTGTGGTTCAATACTCTAGTACTCTTGTCTCTCAAGTATAACAAAGACAAAGAGAAATTGCTTAAAGCTACTTTCTGGGAAACCTCGCTCTGCTTATATCAAGTGTCACTTCAAAATCAGCGGTCTTCCTTCCATATTTTGTTCACGTTGTTCAAGGATTTTATTGTCAAGGCTACTCTCGAAACGTTTTAAACACTTTTGACATGAATGAAAAAGATTTTAAGACAAAGGCTGCCTTTTCTTTCACCAAACAAGAGTGTTGGTTAGAAAGGAGAACATCGTTTTCTGCCGCTTCATTGTAAAACTGAACGTGAACAACAAATAAAAGTGCGCTTGCGAAGAAATAACATCTGCCACGAAAGAATTTGACAGAAAGCCCACCAAAAATATCGCGCATCTAGCTTTGAAGTTCGAAAGGTATAAAGCATCGTTCCACGGCTTAATTTTAATTTTTTATAATTATTCTTTTACAAGGATTGAATACCAAATGCATTGAGGCAAAAAAAAGTATTATTTTTATTCTTTTACCTGCTGAATTCTCTAGGATTCCAAGCAATTTTAGGCGGTAAGAAGTGGTGCTAAAGGCGGTAAATTTTACCGGTTACCGCCTGAAAAGGAGAACCCTGCTGAACCAGGTGTTGTCAAATATTAAGCAATAATGTTGTAAAAATATGTACTTTATTACATATATAACCAGAACAAGCCTTTTTTAACAAAATGGCATATTTAACTATGTTAATTATTAATTTTCAACTCTTCCTTTATGCTGCATTCATCAAATATGTATGTACCATTAACTGAATAGTTATTCTGTCAGAATATCACTGACATAAACATGTTCTCACATTTTAAAATAAATTGTTAACATATAAATCCCTGTACATTTCATTTTCTTCTATTTTTTCGCTTAATTGAATGCTCCAACACTGTGTTGTGCTCAAGATCAGCTTTTGTGAGCAACTGCCCACAGACAGGGCACTTTGCCCTTCCTCGTCCCCTGCTTATGTGCTGCATAATAGCATCGTGATCGTAATTATGGCCACAGATTTTACTCTTCATGGGTTTGATCATCTCCTTAAGTGTCAAAGGGCATTTTGTTTGTTCTGCAGGTGCCTGAAAAGCAATTATTTGAAGACAAGGATCACAACAAAATCTGGGTGCAACGGTAAAAAAACGTACAAAATTACATAACATTCTTGTGACTTTTTCTGCAACTAAGGTTGCTTAGTGTTTTACCAAAAACTTCTGGAAATTCCAGTTCAGATGCGAATGGAACACAACTTTTTGGTCTAATTTACAACTCACTTCAAGTGTGAGGAATTTTTTTGGTTCTAATTTACAACTCCATTCGCACCTCCCTGTCACCAGAAATCCAGAGTATTCCTCTCCTGGAGAAGATGGCATTGTGAAAGTAAAGTTCCTTGCCTAACAGCATGATACAATGCTCAAGCTCTGGAAAGCTCGCTGCTGCTATTCCTTCCCAAAATTTCTTGCAAAATATGCTGGACCAAAATATTGGAAGCGTCTCTTTCCTCACCTGTGACATGATGATATCTTCATCTTCTAGTCCCTCCTGCGTGTTGGCATTTGGCATTGGTTGGCCTTGATGGTGAATGTTCCACACCTTTTCCCTAAATTCTTTCACCTTGGGGTGAGAATTTAAGTCATAATCCTTATCACTTGCTTCCATTAATTTCTGCTGAAAGATCTCCTCAATGTTTGGGATATCATCACTAAAAGAACAAAGTAAATGCACAAATTCTCTTTACTGATCTCTATTCATGTCTTAAATTGCTAAAAGAAATTATGTAATTTCTACCTCCTCCACCCTACCCCATCTCAGGTTCTCACAACCCGTGCATGCAGGGGGGGGGGGGGGGGGGAAGCTCTGATATCTGAAATCTGTTGAGTAATATTAGCATTCAGGAATTTTTAAGGACATGAGAGGAGTTTGAATAATGTCATTGTCCAGGTGAGTGGCCCTGTTAGAGGGGTCTTTATGTCCCCCACCTGAATTTCAAACCTTTTCATGTCACAATTTCAAAAGTTTTACATGTCGCTGTCGGAATTGTTAGTCGAACGAATTTGTCGGTTTTGTTTATGTCATGAGTAAGTTGCTGTTAGGTGCCAGAAGTTGTTGACAGCTGTTGATAGATGCTCATAATTTCAGAGCAATTGCAAAATACCCAGCCATCTTTGAACGGCACAAATCTACTGCTCCCACGGTCTTGCAGTCACCAAAGAATGCTCCTGCACTCCTGCAGTCCCGTAGTTGATGAATAATGAAATCCAAGTTAGTGAAAAGAGTCCTCCCACAGTCCTGCAGTCTTGTAGTTGACTCGTTGATTATAGAACGAGGTATTTTCACGTGTAGCGCTTTTGTTTCGGCTCATGGATTAGAACGAGGTATATTCAAATGTAGCGGGTATTATCATTTTGAAGACTATGGGACTGCAGGACTGCGGAAGCAGCATTACAAGACGACTGCGGGATATGAGCGTTTTTTGAAGTCAGATATTTTGTGGGCTGGGTATTCTGCAATCTAGCCGCTTGTTCTAAGTTTGTGTACCAGTTTTCTAGAGCCAGTCGTTGAAAATAGGTTAAGCATTCAGACTGAGATCATCCGTTTCTTGGGTTCTGCGTGCGTTCGCGTCGCGTGGCATAATATTATATGAGCCAGGGCCAAGACTTCTGTATTAGCATCCCCACTAAGCTAGCTCAGGACAAAACGACCTCTAAAACATGAATTTCTTGCACAAATGACTCACCTTGACGCATCATATTGTCGATTAAACTCCGCCTTCGCGAGATCTACAGCTTTTGTCCACTTCTCCATCTCTTGTTCCATATCAATATACTGGAGCATTGTGTCTTCCAGCTCCTTGACACGTTCGCTCTCCTTGCAAACTTCTTCTAAATCTAATGCAACATCTAGAGTGACGCCTAAGCCATTGTCTACGTACTCTTTTACTTTCTTAACTTTTTCTACAGCGTTATCAACTGCTCTAAAGTGAGCAGGCATGTTTTCTCTTCCCAGTCGAGACAAACCGAAATTTTCAATATGGCGCCAGAAATTGGCGCGAAGGAGTTGTCATGCGCAGTAAAGGAACATGCTAAAATATTGGTCAGCGGTCTAACTAGAGGGACACGGGGGAATCTCGGGGACCCCGGCGGGGGAGCAGGCGGGGAGGGCTGTGGGGGGGGGGGGAGGAGAAAGAAGCTCGAATCGGAGGAGATGGAGAAAGAAGCAAGCCGTCTGGTCTGATCCGTAGCTTGCTAAATCAGATTTCCCAAAAATCAGTACTGTAACAGTATTTGTGTTTGGTTTATTTGGTGCTGGCTTGTGAAGGATTTAACAGGTAAGATAACGCGGGCCTCTTCCTTTGAAAATGAAAGAGTGTAAAAGTGTAAATAATAATAATAATAATAATAATAATAATAATAATAATAATAATAATAATAATAATAATAATAATAATAATTGAATATTAACATACTTTTATTGTCTCACTGGATTTTAAGAACTACAGAACTATGTTAAAATGGCACGAAAAATTCTAAATAAATTGTCCCGTAGGTTGGGCATTTGAATTCTTCCAGAAGCCTCACGAAGGGGATTTGTACTTATGAGCTGGCCTCGCCTTGGGGCATTTCCAGCATAATATTAAAAAAGTCATATCATGTATGTCATGATATCATGGTTACTACAACTAGTACTAATACTACTATCATCATCATAACATTAATTAACATATTCCATACAAACTGGTATATACAAGGTAAAAGAAAGTAAAAGAAAATAATAATAATAATAATAATAATAATAATAATAATAATAATAATAACACTGAATAAAGCAAGCCTGATCGGACAGCTAAAAAGGGTAATTCTGAAAAGATCAGCGGAATGAAAGATTCTGAGTCCTCGACGAAAATCGAACCCGTACCCATGGCCTCCCAGATGCCGGTTGGTCGCTCTAACCACTCTACGAGAGGCTCAGTTGGAGAGACAGGCCATTTACTAGGTTCATATTCGGGTTCGATTCCCGCTGGTGACTCAGAATTTTTCTTTGTCCCACGCTCGTGGCAAATGAACATGGCATCTTTAGCATTTATTCACCGAGCTAAATATTCACCATCTTTCATTTTATTGCCCAATTTTTCTGTTAGAGAAAATATAATCATCTTCAGGTCTAACCACAATATTGGCGAAGCTTTGCAGTTGGTTTTACGTTTTATTCATCTGATCTACGCAAAGATTCGGCTTCACTTCGCTGCTGTTTGTCCAATTGGTCCCTGCGTTATTCAAGAGATACCGGTCGGATGCTCTAAGACTGACTCGTGGGTCTTTTTCCGCTGGCACATATGTCATGCGTACGCCGGCCGCTGTTAGAAGGGATCATATTCAAACTTCTCCTGTGAGAACCTTCCAACAAGTGCCTCCTTCACAGGCGCTGAACGAGCTTGGAGCGAGATCAGGGGTAAATCAGCTGGCAACGAGCGCGGCGCGCGAGCAGGGGGTGATGGGAAGATTTACGGTGCGAACGCCTGGAAATTAGGGAGCTCCAACAACGTAGAAGCAGCTGAAAAAGACAATTTAAGAAAATTAAAAGAAATACGACCTCATAACTGCTTTGACGTCACTAAAATTTTTAAACGTCCAAACGTGACTGAAAACGCAAATAAAGCTTGACATCATGTTATTTGCTGACTTCCTTTTAAATGGAAAAGAAACTCTCACTTGACGTATAATTTAGGTCATATTTGAACAGTCCTACTAGTAGTTCGTGCACGGACACAATTTTAAACGCATCATTATCATTTTACTCTCGAGATTCAACCATTGTTAACTTTTTTTCACGTTCTATTTCACTGAAATATTTCTTGTGTTCAACGAGCGAGACTCTTTTAATGTGAAATCCAGACTGTACTTTAATTTCGTGCCACGAGCGCACAGAGGTGTATTTAGTGGTTTTATTTCAAGATGAATTACTCTTTTAACGAATCGGTTGAAGCGAGCAATGATACAACAAACCAAGCCAGTGTGATCCTGTGGAATCGTTTCCTCGTCATCTGCCTTGTTTCCGCCGTTTATCTCTGCGTTTTATCAGTTCTAACTACGCTTTCAAATGGTATTCTGCTAGTGGTACTGTATCAAGACCCCTTCAAAACGTTTCGTCACCCTCCTAGTATCTTCATCACTGGATTAGCACTTGCAGATTTCTTCACTGGAATCGCAGTGGAGCCGCTGTTCGCCTATTTTTACTTCGAGCTATACAGGGACACCATTAGCAGCGAACGCTACAACCACATTTTAAAAGCAGCGGGCGTTCTCTCCAGTGTAACGATGAACGTGTCATTTTTGACGATTCTGTTCCTGTCATGGACTCAGTTTATAGCAATCACCTTCCCTCATCGCCACAAACAACTTGTTACAACACGCCGAGTCATTGGTTGTGTTTGCGGAATATGGGCTTATTCGTTAGTATTTTCCTGCTCTATTCTCATGGGCGTACCCGAGCGAGTTTTTCAAACGCTCGACGTATTTGTGAATCTTTCCCTCATCAATATCCTTGTCCTGCTCTCCTACATTGCGCTGCACATTTCATACCGGCGTCAAGTGGCTCGGTTGACTCCCGCACAGAATAACGCAATCCGCATCGCCGATACTTCAGAGCACCGCCGAAAAAGAGACCAAAGGCATTTCGTCGTGATCAGTTTGCTCCTAGCGACTTGTCTGCTCGTTTTTATTGCACCCGTGACAGTAATGTGGTATCTCACCCTTTACTGGACTCCAGCGACGTACGAAGAACGAGTGAAGGCCACGATGGCGAACGTTGTTATAGATACAACCTTATTTCTGAAATTCCTGATTGATCCTTTCATATACGCTTGGAGACTTCCGAAGTTTAGACAAGCAGTGAGAGAGATTTTTACTCGAAAGAGCCGGTCTTCTTCAGTAGGGGTGCTAACTTTGTACAATTTAAACGCCCATGCTTCTACAAGCAGAGTGAATTGAGACTCCGTGTGAACAATTGGACAGCAAACTAAGAATGGCACTAAAAAAGGAAGAGTGGACAAGAGTTCAACTGAGTCAGTGTAAATTTGTACAAATTTTATTTTACTCTATATCTTTGTTAAATACGTGATTACTCGAATTATTCTAGAATCGGACGATCGACCATTCATCAGAATCAGATATAAAAAAATGACCATGCCTCACGGTCAGTACAACATGCAGATCGTTTAAGCGTAATTCAGCAAAATATATATTTACCTTCGATTTGAAAGAGCGCCGGCACCACAATTACAGCGTTTATTTAAGACAAACCATGATGTTATCGAATGCATATGTTTAATTAGAATATGAGCCGAGGTTTTTTTTTCTCAAATCGCACACAGTTAAACCATTATGTCATTTATAATTTGCGAGCAAGCTCCGACATACACTACACGCATATATATATTTTTTTGAAATGCTGTTTGCCAAACAGCATGTGCTCAAAGTGTAATGCCTGTCACATACGTTAATTTCAATGTTACAGTTTCACCTGCATGACATATATATTAGCGAATTGCGTAAAAGTTCTAACAAATCAAACGGTAAAACTAAGCGATGAGAAATGTAAAACGCTATTATTTTTTGGCAAAAACCGGCAGTCTTAAACCAAACTCTAAGATGGGTCTAAGATCAGTGATTGTGAATAAATTTGCTAGGAATAAATCAGCCTTCAATTCATATTTAAGCTAAATACACACATCGACAGGCTTCTGATTGTCAAGGGTGTCAATGTCGATTCAGATCATTTTACAACAATTACAAAAGATAAATTCTGCAATCAGAAGAAAAACGTTTTTATACACCAAATTGGAACGAACCCTGCTCTTACTCCAAACTTAACCAAAATCAGAGAAAGGTTTAAAACTTAAAAATCATTTTGCCTGAGATTTTTTCAAATGCTAGTGAAAACCAACTTAATTAAAACAATATTGACGCGGAGCGAGGAGTGGGGCCGGGAAATGTGAAACGGTGGGGGTGGGGTGGGGGTCTGAATTTCACACTTCCCTTCCTATTAATCCTTGTTACTGATCCCTCCCTCCACCTCAGTGAACTTAAAACTACCCACAATATTTTTCGGGATTGTCGCGTGCGCTTTTTTCTGAAAACCTTTCTTGAACTAGCCGTATATATATTTATGCTATTTTGTTTTGGCTCTCCTACAAAATACCCACTGGAAAGTGATTAAATATCTTACATCCCCTGCCCGAGATGACAGATCTCGCTTTCTCGCAGTTCAGACGCTAAGATATATTAATTCAAAACAGTTCTCGCCTCTAAAAGAACATTTTGAGCTTTGTATCCTCGCTCGGCTATCCGAATATTAAAAGATATTTCTGCTCCGGTCTGACATCATTAAACTGGTTTCTTCTAGCTCTCAGAAAAACTTTACGTATTTTTTTCTTGTCGGAATTAAAAGAACCGCCTTGTAAATTTGATTCCCATAGAGCAGACTTTAGAGAAAAACATTTACCTTCCGAGATATTATTTCCCCTTTTTAATCGAAGTAACCCAAATCATTCTTTTAGTCGCGCGTCATTTTGTTGTTGACCCGGCATTCTCTAGCGATGTAATTTTCAATGTGAAAAATTATCGAATGGTAAAAATTCCTACCTTTTTGTTCCCTTGGAAGACAAAACTGATAAAAACTGAGCATTTCTATTCGAATTTTTCTAGAAGTTATCATGTGGGGAGCCCAGGGCGATACTCGGGATTTTATGTGACGGGGATGATAGAAGGAATTTTTTTGGGTTTGAAATTTTTGATTCCGGGGTTTGTTTGGGTAGGAAAATTTGGCAAGAACATTTTAGGTGGTTTGATTAAGAAGTGACTTTTGGGGGTATTACTGACATGGCTGCGTAGTTTAAAATTTTAAGGGTGGGAAATTGGGAATGGGATTTTTTTAGGGTTAATTTTTGGTCCTGGAACATTTTTTGGGTTTTGCTGGAAGCCCTTAGGAGATTTTGGGTCCACTCAAAAGGCGAAATTAAAATGGCGGACAATAAGCCACCCGGCGTCCCTACCTGCCTTGCGGGCGGCAACAGTGTTGCCACCTGAAGACTTGTGGGTAACAACAGCAGGTCATTTGTTTCCAAACCGGTCAGTAGTGGAAATTATTCCGCCAAGACGCTACATGAAATTAAATTTCACTAGATCCAAAGAAGAACTGGAAGTCATAAAGGTAGGGTAAAGTAGACAGAAGATATTTTGCTTATGAAATTTTTGTAGAATTTTTCATCTTTTGACCAAACTTGATCTTACCGGCAAACGACGTTGTTCATTGCGCTGCGTTCTTTTCAAGTTGCGTTCAACAGTTATAAATTCATTTATTTTCTTATTAATCAATTCAGCTACACGACAGCCTTGTGAATATATCTAGGCCTATCGCCATTATGATGTCTTTCTTCCACGATAAACCATAATCTTAAGAGATAATATAGTTACAAATTGATTTTTATTTAACAGTTAAAATTCTATGCGTGATAGAAAAATGTTTTCTCCGTACCATGCATAAATTATCCTACTGACAAGAAGGCAGGCTACGTGACTTAGGCTCCCATGCCTGTTAAACTCCAAAAACAAAAAAAACAATCTGGGAATTAAAAGCTGAAGCTTCATTTTTTTTACATGTAACTCCAAAATTCTATCATTACCAAACTGCCTGACAAATACTGGAAAGGTATAGTCACTGAAACGACACCAAATTCTCGGAACGTGTCAGTGAAATAAAATGTGTGACGATCTAAGATTTTGATATTTGGATACTGAACACTGTTGTGTTGCCTTGTCTACAGAAAAATGTTGCATGCTGCCTGCAGTCAGCACAAAACGTGCCGCTGTCAAGGCGTTACTCGCTGTGTCTTGCATGCACAATCACCATGGTTATTTTAACAATTTATTCAGGTAAGGACTCTTGTTCTCCTGGAAATATAATAACGTAATAATCATCAAAGCATTATCCTGTTTCGTGTCGGAAAAAAGGTGCTATCCAAAACAAAAGGGAGTTTGTATTTAATAGTATTTTTTCTGGGTGTTAGACTGAAGCATTTTATGCCTACGAGTAGTAACAAACGAACTACCGGAGTTACGACTTAGAGGGGGCCGAGGCTTTCACTGTTGTGTGTCTATTCTCCAATACAGTAAGAAAGAGTTTTGGTGATGGTGATAGTGAATATGCCATAAGTACTGTTAGTAATTTCCTTCCAGTTCCACGCCCGTAATTGCTATGATAAAATTATATTTTCCTTTAATGTCAACCTCCTTTGATCTCAGAGTGTTTAACTGATTCAATATAGCGGACAGCACCCGATTAGACCCTGGGTGCGGGGTTTGGTGTATAATTCTTCTCCTTCTTTATTTCAAGGTTACAGCTGCACAAGGAATCTTAGTGTGGAAAAACCTCGTGATCACCGTTCTGTAAACAAGCTCGTTCCAAATGAAAGCCGTCAGATTAACAAGGAAAATACCAACCCTTGTCTAAAGGACGCGTTTAAAGACATCTTACTTGTCATTGTCTACAATTATCCATTCTACGACAGCATACCTCATCTGGTTGCTCTGTATAAACCTGCCTTCCCTAATCTGTTATTCTGCGGTCCGCCCCACAATTCAACACGCCCAGGCATTCTCACAGTCGATATTTACAAAGGCGTTTTGGGATACGAGTGTCTTGGTAGAGCAATACGAGAACATCCGGGGTATAAGGGATATTTTTACATCAGCGATGACGTCATACTGAATTATTGGAATTTCCCGGATTTTGACCGTGAAAAGATTTGGGAATCGTCCTTTTCGTTCGGCTCTACTCCGGTTTACGAGCCCGCGAGCACTAATTGGTACTGGTGGGTATCTCCGTACGGTTTGAATAATTGCCGAAGAGCTTGCGAAGACGTCGCGAACATGAACTTCGGGCCGAAGAAACTGAATGTAAAATATCATTTAAATGCTCTTTTTAAGAACAGTAACGGGACACTGCGATGCTTCAGCGGTCGCTCCGACATTTTATATATCCCTCGAAAGCACGCCAAAGCGTTTTCTATCCTTTCAGAAACGTTTTACGAGCGGAAAGTTTTCCTGGAAATTGCCATACCGACCATGATTCGCTTCCTGGAAAGGAATGAGAATATTGGCCGTCTCCCTGGTTACTATATCCCTGGGGATGTGAGACGAGGCGACCCGCGAGTAACGGACAGCAGGTTTTTCTGGTTTGTTTATTTCCCGAAAAACAAGTTATGGTTCATTCATCCATTTAAACTTCATCAACAAGAACTCGATAGCAAGTTTAACCTAGTTATGTTAAAATTCATTCTCATAGAGAAAGTTAGGGCGTTAACGAACTGCAAGCCAACGTTCTTGTATTTGGGAAGACGAAAAACGTAATTAGGATTTGGTGAAGAGTGTAGCTGATTAAAGTAATTAGTGGCAAAAACAAAAAAGCTTGCTAGATAAACAATCAAACTTGTATCCAGTGTCAGTATGAAACCCCTATTCTATACCAGATATACCATGGCCAGTCCTTGTCCCTTTTCGAGACCCGCTATGTTTTAGTAAACTAAACTGCTTTAAATGCCATTGTTCTTAATGTAACACATACCAATAGAGCTTAGTATATACCACACAAGTGAATAGTGCTTTCCGCACGCGCTGATTGGTTAATTCGGAGTAGATTAGCAAAGTACTATTCACCTCCACTTCTGTGAATAATTGTTAATTATAATAATAATATAGGGAAACAATCAGTTTCAGTCATGGCAATTGATATTTGGAAAGACCTTCCATCTTCTTTAAAGACTTAAGTGTGTTTGCATTTCCGAAGCAAATGAAACGTTACCTCCTGTCAGAGATGATGATGATGTTGAAGTAATTCTCTTCCAAGAAGAACATGAAGGTTCCGGTCCAAATGAAAACAAGAGCTTCGATGAATGAGGATTGTAAGAATGTTTTTCTCTTCAACTCTCAGCGAGGGTGGGGCAAACACGTCAAAACCTTCCAGGGCTCTCATCTGAGCAATGTGAGTTGGTTTAAATTTCACGAGAGTGCACATATTTCGACGAGACCGCACGAGGGCCTGCCAGACCCACTTATGTCCAGAAATGCACGCAACAACGAAAATGACGAATGTGGCGAAATTTCGTCAAGCCAGCAAAGTTATGTAAATTGACGAAATTGACAAATGCGAGTGCTGACCGATCTGACAAAATTGACAAAATTGGCGAAAATGACGAATGTGACGAAATTTCGTCAAATTCGTCAAGCCAGCAAAGTTATGTCATTTAACTCAATTCATGCAATGCTCACAACTGTAAAAGTGCATACATACATGAATGCCTCGTTCTTTAGACATGACACAGGAACTGCATACATACCAACATGCCTCATTCTCTAGACATGACACAGGTTAAGACATAGCAACAACAATTTCCTTGTGGTCTGTTATGATATTGCATACAGCAAACTTATGAGAATTAACTCAATTATGCAATCTTGCCAACTTCACGAGATCTATGTCTCAATGAAAACAATTAACCTCATTTGCTTAAGGAATCTTTCGTATCCATGCAGAATTTCCTGCTGTCCTGAGTTCAGGCATTGATATACTGAAACTCTATTGAAATCAGGAAGCCACTTACACAGACTTCCCTCAAATCTTCAACTTTGGCGAAATTTCGCCAAATTCGTCATTTTTGTCGAATTCGTCGTTTCCGTCGAATTCGCCGCTTTCGTGCTACCCTCCACTCGAGCTCGTCCCCTGAAATCTTCGACTTTGGCGAAATTTCGCCAAATTCGTCCTTTTCGTCGAATTCGTCGTTTTCGTCGAATTCACCGCTTTCGTGCTACCCTCCTCTCGAGCTCGTTCCCTCAAATCTTCAACTTTGGCGAAATTTCGGTAAATTCGTCATTTTCGTCATTGCGTGCATTTCTGGATATATCTCGCCAGACCCGCGATTGACTGAGAGCCCACGAGAGTCGCCAAGAGTTCACGAGACTCGAAGACTGAGAGAGCACGAGGGCCGCCGAGAGCTCACGAGATTCGACGACTGAGAGTCGCCGAGAACACTTGAGACTTTCAATTCTTGTTTTCTTTGGTCCTGTTTTAGTTCTTGTGGATGTTGATATAAAATATCTAACAATTTACCATAAGGTAAATCTTTACATTAATATAAACACTGTGACTACCAGGCAGAGTACCTGCCGCATATGATGATAACGACCAGTTTCCATGTGGTGTACGTAATACGGATGTATCGCGCGTTTAATATCAGCCAATGACAGACCTGGAAATGACCCAGTGAACGAAGTTTGAATCTAAAGTCACTACAGAACTGCCGCGTTGACTTTTGATCCAGGACGTTTCTGTTGGAATCTGTTGTTAGTCATGTGCGAGGTCAGATATGTTCCCTGTTTTACACTTATTTAAGTTTATGCATTTGAGGCTGTTGTTCCACTTAGGTATTTACTTTCAATAGTTTCAGAATAGTTATTATAAATACAAGCAGGTTTTACTGATTGCTTTGTCTAGCCGACTTGCAAACACGAACGCGAGAAGAAAGTCTTTAACTACGACACAAGAGCGCAGAAGGTTGTTAAACCACTTACTACGATTTTCAGTTATTTTGTTTATTCCACCAATTTTAGACTGGAAATCGAAGAGAAAGTTTGTTCGGAATTTCAAGACCAATTTGTGTTTTGATATATCGAGTTATAGATGTTATTAAATAAGCACGGGCGCCGAATCAGGATTGGAAAAGTTTGCCTTTTGGTTTGGCTTCGACCATAAACTGGGAAGAATTGAGACTAATATAATACTTTAGTGAACTTGCTTGTCCGGTCCTCACTGGAGAATAATTCTCCAGTGAGGACCGGACAAGCAAGTTCACTAAAGTTTTATCATGAAAGCTTTTTACGACTTTACTCTGATAAATAAATAAATCCTTTCGTGGCAAACCTGTGTAAAAATGAAGCATGCTTACAACGTTTAGGTTGACTTTACAAAAAGTTGAACCAGAGCTGTCCGCCATATAGGAAAAAAAAAGGTTTCACCACATTAGCAGCGAAAGGTTTTCTGTTTCAAAAGGACGAGAATCAATGCACTGAATTCGTGCGCGTTTTTTCGGTCCATACGTACCCACGCTCATGGAAATTAACAAATCAGAGCGAAGCAGAATGTTTTATTTTGTGTACCAGTTGGCCATATGGCGATAAACAATAACTTCCTTTGTTTAATTTACTTAATAAAATGTTAATCATACCCGCCAAACCTGCTACAGGACCTCTTTCGAAATATTAGAATACTAACTTGGTTTCGAAGTTGAAAGAATAAAACAAAAAATATGTTGAACTAAACTTGACGTTTCGTATCCTAAGCAACATACGTTTTCAAAAGTATGAACGTCATACTTTTGAAAATGTTTGTTGCGTAGCATACGAAACGTCTAGCTTAGTAAAATGCGTTATTTTACCATGTTTATTGCCGCTGTTTGCCTCATATTTTTAAAATCAAGCTACGATGGCCTAAGAACAAGAGTTTGTTAGGTTATACCCTCTCTTGGATGGACTGAGTGAAGCGAATCCAAGGAAAACGACTCTTGCATGGTTTGATCGGAAGGCTCGAGGGCTCGCTAAGAAATCGGGATTTTAATGTACTATTTTATACTGGCCTCAGGCTTCACGAGATTTCTTCTGTTTCATATTTGCCCAGCTTCATGTTGGGTAATTCTGTTCATGGTACAAATCCAACATTTGGGTAAAAAAAACACGAGCTACAATTCGAGATAAAGTCCTTTGGAATATTGCCCAGTGAAAATTCTTTCGAGCTAGCTGAGAAGAGTTTGTTCAATTCTCCTAAACCCCTTCTTCCCACAACGATGGCCATCTTGTCGCGTTGGCGAGTACCTGCTGTTTTGGTACCTTTTAATTGCCCGGGCCAAACGAGGATGAGAGTTGATTAGAGCTCAAACTCTCGCTCTCGTTTGGCCTGAAACTCTCGTGAACACTCATCGACTCTCACGCACTCTCATCGACTTTGAACCTGCCCAAATTTTTCTTTAGAGTCGATGAGAATTTCTCTCGTTTGTAGTCACTCTTAACAGATTCTCGACAACTCTCGTTCTCATTTGGCCCGAGCGGGCGATAGTCGAAGACTGTTGAGATTAGTTGACGAAAACTCTCGAGAGTCAACTCTCATTAACTCTCATCCTCGTTTGGCCAGAAGTAGTTTTATAGTTTTAAAGTTTCTAGTATGCCTGTCACTTTAGTATGGGTGGCTGCCTTCCCACCCCCACCCCCCCCCCCCCCCCCCTCCGTGCCTCGTACTATATTTTGTTTGATTACATTCAATGCAGTGACGTGAAGCTGTTTTTGCTCAGAAGGTGAGTTGACATCCGCTATAATGAATTGTCATGATGCGTTAGAACCAACTACCAAGAGAAAAAAGGCGACTACAATTACGGTGAGTAAACAAATACCACAACCATGACTATAGAGAAACACAGGACTACCCTAAGCTGTTGACATATTGTCGCTCGAGTTTCATACTACAAGACAAACCTATATCCTGACCATTTTCCCAACGCATAATATTTAAACCGCCACATACCAATAGAGCTTAAGTAGCAGACCCCCCCCCCCCCCGTAATTATCCCATTGAAAATTCATACAATTTAAAAATTGCGTTTTTAAAGCAATTGAAAAACGCATCCAGGTGCATTGAAGAGTTATAAAGCACGCGAGGATTTTTAAGATTATGAGAGAGGTGCATAGAGAAGCACGAGACGCAGCCTAGCATCTCATGAGTTTTCTTGAAGTTCTCAAGTACATATAGACCTCAACAATGCACGAGGATGAAGTTTTTAAATTTATTTCTTTCGTATAAAATGCTAAGGAAATAGCACGCCGTCAAACTTATGACGTAACCCGCGTGCATTATATATACTACTTATTAACCGAGAGTGAGGTCATTACAGGGAAATCTCAGACCGAGGCCTTGATGTATTGACCGAGCGATAGCGAGGTCAATACATCAAGGCCGAGGTCTGAGATTTCCCTGTAATGACCGAACGGACGAGGTTAATAAATTATTTATTATATGGCCTTTTTAGCGCTGAAAAAAGGGAAACGTTCGAGGTCATGCGATCGAAATCAGAAGAAACGGTTTCTTTGACAATGAGGCAATTTTTGTCTTCATTACGCCAAGATCTAGGGCAAATTTAACCACTTTAATTTTCACAAAACAAACTGACCTGTGTTTACAAGTGTTTGACCCTTAAAAAGTTATAAAAAGCTAAGACAATAAAAATTTTCATAATGCCCGGTCATGACAAGAAAATCTTGCCCGCTCATGAGCCAATCAGAGCGCGCGTACTATTGTAGCCATATAATAAAACTCGATAAAGCACGCGCATGACTTAGACCGCGTGCTTTATGGAACTATTATGAACTCAGACTGGCCAATCACAGCGCGCGCAATTACTTGAACATTTTATACAACTATACAAGATCATAGGAACTCGGAGAATGTTTGATGACTTTTATAACCAGCACTTTGGTATACATTCTTCAGTTAGCGAGGAAAATGTATGTTTTGCGTTACGTACTAAATGCTTCCATGTTTGCTTTGTCTACAGAAGAATACTCCACATCGATACCATTTGTATCTTGTATGCATAATGGCTGTAGTTATCTTGATATTCTACTCAGGTAAGGGTTTTTATTCCGTTGAAATAACACGGTGGTAAAGTCGTTATGCTCATCCCTACCCCCACCCCTTCGTTCTGCGCGCCCGCGTTCCAACCTCATTCCCAGGGTCTCTCTTCTTCCCTACCCACTCCCCCCTCTCTCTCGCTTCAGGGGGCGGGAGCGAGGTTGTTCGCGTCCGCGCTTTTTTTGCTAGATGTTCCTTCCACGTTCTTTTCCGTTAAAAATAAAGAGACTGTGAACAGTCTACATGATGGCCACGTGTGACCCGTGGCGAGTTAATACTGCCACAGGTTCCAGCCCTGCTTTATCGTTTCTGGATGGTGCTCGACTTCTCGAAGGTCCCGCAAAACCATAGCAAAATCTCAAACCATATGATCACAGAGCTGTTTTTTTTTTTAAATTCCACGATATTTTTAATATAAACAGAGGTTCCCTTCGTACAAAGTTTCAGGCCTAAACACTTCTTTGTTTTTAAGATACAGATAACTAAAAATGGCATTGCGCGCCCGAAAAGTTTCCGGGACTTTCGAGAAACGGGCCTCTGGTCGTGTTGCGAGTCTGCATTTTCACTCAGTACAGCCTTGCTGTATTGTTTGTAATGACCAAAGGTTGGCTGTTGTGGAGAGACTCAAATGTATATTTATTTTTATTAGTTGATACACCGCGGGGATCTGCAATCCTGAAGCAAGACTTAGAAGGAGAAAGACACGTACTGCATGGTAAGATATCTTTTTGCTGTCACTTAGCCCTTTATGTATACAAAGTATTACAAGATGGTTTTACACACACTCAAAGTAAAATGTTTTGTTACTTTTATGCGTTCTTTTGAAACCTCTTCCCGCTCGGGGCGAAGCGTGGGGTGGGGGGGGGGGGGGGGGTATAGCCAATCGCGATATCAAATCAAAACAAACCCAGTGAACGCGAAATTCGGATCAGCTGTACCTCTTGAGCACTCACAAAATCCGAAGTCCTTTCTCTAAAATTTCTCTGAGGCATAGTGACAGCTAGAACTTGGTGCACAAACGGTTTTTCCTGGCTACTGAGCATAAACCTTCTGGCCGAACGGAACTGGACTAACATGCGCGATACAAGCAAAACTCAAAAAACTGACCTGAATTAGCATACGCAACTGACATATTAACGCCACGCGCAAACGAAAAAATGTATAAACTATGAAAGAAAATACTGGCTAATTAAGCATTTCTAACAAGGAGTGTGTGCCTCGAACGCTCTTGAACCGTGACCCTATTTTTATGATGGAAAATCGAAAATTGATTCCCTCTCTTTATGGCAAAACCACTATGACAATCTATTCAAGGGTAAAACGATCGATAACTAAGAACTTTGTGAACAAGTTGTTTTCATTTCTTTTTCTGTAGTGTGGAAACGTTAAAGTGCCTATAACCCCAAAAAATTTTATCAGACCATTTTTTTTAGTTAAGCTGGACATTTACGCACTGTAATTTTAGTTATTTAAGGGGTTCAAAATAAGAACTGAGACCATGAGGCCTATCCCACGGACGTACCTATATAATTCATAGAAGCAGAGGCATTGAAGTAAATACATTTACATTAACAAATTTTCAGTATTGTTCATACCCAGTAATTAATTATGTTCTTTTCGTTTCAAGGTTTCACTTTCACAAGAAATCGTAATGTGAGCAAACTACCAAATGAATCTCGTCAGCTTGACAAGGAAAATACTGGCCATTGCCTAAAGGACGCCTTCAGAGACATCTTACTCGTCATTGTCTACAATTACCCATTCTACGACAGTATACCTCATCTGGTTGCTCTGTATAAACCTGCCTTCCCTAATCTGTTATTTTGCGGCCCGCCTGACAATACCTCGCGCCCAGGCATCCTCACGGTCGATATCATCAAAGGTTTCCTTGGTTACGAGTGCCTTGGAAGAGCAATACGGCAACATCCGGGATACGACGGATATTTCTATATCAGTGATGACGTCATATTGAAATATTGGAATTTCCCGGATTTTGACCGGGAAAAGATTTGGGAATCTGATTCCATTATTTCGTATCCGGTTAACGAGCCCGCGAGCACTGATTGGTCCTGGTTGAATACCCCGTATGGATTGACAAGCTGCAAAAGAGCGCATGAAGATGTGCGGAATATCGAGGCAGAAAATGTCAACGGAACATATCTTTTAAAAACTCTTTTGAAGAACAGCAACGCGACACTCCGGTGCTTTGGCGGTCGCTCGGACGTTTTATACATTCCTCGAAAGCACGCGGAATTATTTGCGATTCTTTCAGAAACGTTTTATAAACAAAAGGTTTTCCTGGAAATTGCTGTACCGACTATTAATCGCTTCCTGGAAGAAAACGAGAATATTGGTCTTCTTCCTGGGTCCTACATACCTGGCGGGAAAAGCGACCCGGAGACCAGTGATGGCAGGTTTTTTTGGTATCTTTATTTATCGAATGACGACTTTTGCTTCATTCATCCTTTTAAGCTTCATCGCGAAGAACTCGATAGCAAGTTTAACTTGGTTATGTTCAAATTTATCCTTATAGAGAAAGTCAGAGCGCTCACGAACTGCAAGGCAGACATTTCTGTCTCAGTTAGGAATGAAAGATTAAATGAATAACTTGTTTAGCTGGATAAGGTATTTAGCAACAAGAATTAACCCTATCCAGACCGGGGATGGGGGAGGGGACGGAAAGTGCCCGCGCTGACTTTGAACGCACTTTATGTTGTCAAGGCAACGCCATTTTGACAGGCATGTTTCCCCAAATTTGTAATTTTTGAGTTCCTATTAATGAAAATTAAATGTAATGCAATAATATTCTCCTCTTTTAATTTTGTTTGCACCATTTTATAGTTTTGGAGTAATTTTTGGGCGGTTTTCTGACGTTTTGAAAAATAATTAAAATCCAATACGGCGGATCCAAGATGGCGGCCATTTTGACATCATGACGTAATTGTTACATGACGTGACGTCATCATCCCACGTGACGTATATTAAAACTTGATTTCCTAACATCCTATATATCCTGTAAGTTTAAATATTCTGGAAGTTACGGAGGGGGGTGGGGGGAAGATCCAAAAAAAGCCCGGTCTGAAGAGGGTTAAGAAAAAAGAACAATTTACATGCTACTTTGGACCCAAGTTCTGTCCACTGTTCTAGTCTTCTCCGAAGATTTTGATTGCTAAAACAGACCCCGAACTTCCCGCACCCAGCGCGTTTCCCCGGAAGTTTTAGTAAAAGAATATACGATGTATAAATGTATGATTTCGAATAAATCGCAAAATCATTTCCAGCCGTAGTTTTTAAATTTGCATGATAGTAAATGACCAAAAGATTACCATCACTCTGAAAATGTTGCTCAATGGTAATGCCAAAATGTGTCTTGACACCATGAAAGCTTTGTTGGTTTGGTGAGCTGAGTTCGACTAACTTGAATTTCGATACGGCATTTAGTTAAGTTTTGTAACGCTTGATTTTTCCTACGTCAGAAAGGAAAGCTGAACTTGACGGCGAAAAAAATAGACACAGTTTGTAAGAAACTTAAAACAAAAGCAAATCTTGCTTTATAGAAGAGCATAAATCCCTCACTAATTTCTGGATAATGGGGATGCACAGCAATTGGAATATTAATTCCGACACTGGCAGACCGCGAAAAACCATCAAACTGAACTTCTAATAACGGAGTTTATTCCTCTTCACTTGTTAATCACAATTACACGATCTTTACATTTATACTTCTAATGGTTGATTGATTATTGCAAACATGAAGTAAAAATTACAAATAAACAAAATCAGCAACTGAATAAGGTAATGTTATAGCGCGCAAACCGCATGGGTTCCTTTTATTGCCGAAAGCGTTTTGGAACTTCGATATTCAGAGTATTATGTCGATACTAAGAGCTAAATTTTGACATAACTGCTTGCCAGTAATTCAACTGCTAAGTTACGAAAACGATACTAAGGGCTTTTCTGAATATTACATCATCAACGGTACAATCTCTAACTGTCAAATGTTTTCACTGAAATGTTTACAACATAACAGACCATTTTTTCTTGACATTTTACACTGAAACAGTCACTCCATACCTGTGCGGGGGCAATCTTATTGTGCTGTTTCGTTTCAGACGGACTCTTTCAGTTCAGTGATCTCTGGAATCGGAGACAGACGACTTCTGTGGAGAGTGACTTTATTTCGTCCTGTGCTGCCATGAAATCTTTCATCTCGATTCCGGGCTGCCTGTGGTGCTGTTGGTCTTGTAGTGGAGGTTTCTGCGTCAAAGTTGGCTCTCAATGCGAAGTTGTTCACGCCAATTCCGTTATTTTCTGGGTTGTTAGGGCTTCCACAGATTCCCATCCTCCTGAACACTTTCTTTACACCGGCTCGAAACTCTTTTTTCCAGATGGAATAGATGATGGGGTTGCATAGGGAACTTGCGTGAAAGATAGCATTGGTACCGAGCACGAAGCTGGCAGGAACATCGAGATTCTTGAAAAACAGACGGCAAATCCCCACTATCCAGGCGGGAAGAAAGCACACCATAAACGCCACGATGATAATGCAAATATCGACAGCTGCCTTCCGTTCGATCATTCTCCTTGACATCTCTTGCAACTGGTTTTCAGACATGTCAGAACCGCCAATGCTTCCGACTTGTACTGGGTTGTGTTGCAGAGTTTGAGCCGTCTTGAAGACAGACCAGTTGAGGAAAACGATTATCACGGAGGGAACAACGAAGGTCAGAACGGTAAAAATCACTATGCTCGTTAAAGCACCGTGTACTGCAAGTTGTTCACAAGAGAACACTTCTGGATTGTAGACATACTGCCCAAAGCCAACGAACGGAAGGATGGACAACGGGATCGGTGCTACCCAGATGAAAATCATTAACACCACGCTGCGCTTGGTAATCGTACCATCATACGTCATGGGGGATTTGACGATGGCGCTGTATCGCTCGTAAGACACGGCTATCAGATGAAGAACTGTGTTAAGGTAGAAGTATAGCACGAAGAACGGGTTGAGATCACACATTGTTTTTCCATATAGCCATCTTTCGTGTGCTGTGCTTGCGATGAGGAACGAGTTTGCGAGAACTAAGAAGAGAAAATCCGACACTGCAAGGCTGGCGAGTAGAATGTAACGCATCACGTGAAATTTTCTTTCAAATGCGATCGTCACTATTACCAGTAAATTCATGGGAAGACCGATCAAGTCCAGAAGACCACGAAAACCTGCGATGACTTGCGGGAAAACCATGATTCTCAAATCGAAATCACAACTCGCTTTCAGAACTGTTTCTGCAGCTGAAAAGTCTGACTCGGTTTTTTGCTTTTTAATAAGTTCTTTCCTAAGTGATGTACGTCAGTGACTCTTTTCAAAACATTTTAGGTGTAAATTGGAAAACCAAGAATTACCCAATATGGAAACGCTTTTACTTAAAGTTTGTGAGGAGTCACAAAAGGTACTCGAAAGGACTTACATTCTCGAACAATGTTTAATTTCCTGAGCTCGGAAGATTCTTTTTATAACGCGGTAATTATTTCCCGTCAAATTTTTTCTGAGTCAAATCGTGTGACAAAAATCATGAGGGCCGAACATGTTGAACAACTATGCTGCATTTGCTGTGAATTGTGTTTGTTATCTTCTGGTACTCTGTGATTTATAAGTAAAAGGGAAAGTCATACCTTTTTGATGCATTAGAGCTTTATGTTGGCTCGAGGTTAAGAGATGAATAGAAAATTTCTTTTGTTTCACTCAGAACCAAGTAAAAATTTTAATGAATCAAAATAAGCCTATTCAAGAAGATAGTTGCTTGTCAACCACGATTGTAAACTACTAAGAGAAAATGACATCTGCAAACTGTTTGGGGAAAAACGTAACTGTTATTCATAACAGTCCCTGTCGTTAAGCTTTTGTATCAGTTGGAACGTGACACCTTTTGAACTGACGCCAAACATCACGAAAAATCAGAATAACACGGAAATAGCGGGCACAAACACGGCAAACTTTTAGAACCGAAATGTGTATGTACAAAACCCGAGCTGCGATAAAATATCTACGAACAAGGTTCTTTGTTAAACAGTTTGAAAATTGAAAATTAAAAGAGCTTTAAATAGCTTCTTAAAAGGACAGGTGGTTTCAGAAGATGAAAATCAAATTTCTCAATAACAGTATCAATACATGGCACAGTTGGCAGGTGGAGAGAATTTTGAAAAAAATCAAAGATCTCTTCGAGATTCGACTATTTTGCATGGAGTATGCGAAGGGGAAAAGATGATAATATTGAAAGCGATTTGCGATGCATTAACCTATTGACTCCCAGTCAAGAAAGCTTTTATTAGCGCGCACCCCACCCCCAAAAATCCCCTGACTTTTACGGCATTTAACACAAACGTGCGAATGGAAAAAAAAACATATGCGTACAAAATTCAGACAAATAATTCGTTTATAGACACGCTGAAAGACCAATTTGTGATTTAAAATACTTATCAACTTTGATAAATTGATCTCAAACCAAACTTGAAGACGGTGGAAAAAAAATTTCACCTCCAACTCGCAAAAGCACGAACTCTTTGTACAAAATATAACACTAGTTCAAAACGCTCTGTTGAAAGTTAGGTTTTTATTCTGTACAGCTGTCACTGACATTTTAACAACTAGTGGTATTATCTTGCAGAAAAGCGGATAATAATGGGAATAATAAAATTATTTGCGAATCATGAACATGGTGCCGTGAGATTGCACAAAACCGCTTGCAAAACTACTGAATTCCTTCCACAAAATTAACACTCATATTTACTTGTTTGTATTTTCTGAAGAACTGCTGATAATAAATCTTTACGCGACGGTAACTCGTCCGCAAGAAATTCCTATCAGATGTCACCATGTGCTTTTCAAATCAATCCGCTTCAAAAGCCTAAAATTCCAAACGTAAACTGGACAAATGAAAGAAACTTGAAAGAAGTTTTGTTTTAGATCAATTCTCATTTCAAGATGCAGCTACTAATGTATTCAAAAGCTTCAAAATTCTGCACACTTTTGGACCCGTGAGATGCTGCATTATTCACGCTAAAGCGTAAGTTTAATTCTAGCCCGACGGCTTTTTGCAGTCAATTTTCACTCGACTCAGTGGCCTTACCGATCCTTATAAAAATTCCATTCAAGTTCGAAGCAATATTATACGTTACCATTTTCCTTTCTGAAGTATTGAGAAGCTGCATTAAGTCGTGATCAAGTCCGTGAATTGTAGTCAAAAACATGCATGTCACAAGCTCTTCTTCGGCCGCGTAATGAAAGATACATTTCTCACCGGAACGGTTCTATCAAATTGTATTCCATGATTTTTCATTTTAAATCCACTTAAAAATTGATCTGTGTTTCTTCATTTCATTTTAAACTTTAAAAAGGAATTATCCGTGCTCAGAATACAAAAAACAGTCTGTAAATACGTACCGCGACGCGCCATAATCTTCTTGTACATTTGGTTACCAAGAAAGATTGCAGTGACGAGCTAAAAATATTTCTTTCAATGAAGACAACAAACAATAGACTTGTAACAATAGAAAATAACATTTGCCAATATCCTCTGACAATGAAGATTCGCAGCAGCTTTTAAGCATGTTAAAACTAAGCGATCAATCGATGAATAGCAGAGATCTTTGAAAAATCACACCTGTAGTTTGCAAAAGGCTAGACAGGGTAAATGAAGAGCGACGCGTGAAAATAACACTTCGGGATCGAGAAGTGCTGACGCATTCCCATCCAGTGACGTTTTTATCGCCCACAGCGAAAAGTATTCCCTTGTCCCTTGACAAATTGAAATAGGCCCTTAAGAGTTTGCAATAATGTGGGTCAGAGAGTACCAAGGAGCCTCACTAATCTTTCTATTTCGCTTGAAACAAGCAAAATAGTCGAAAAAACCATCCGCTTGAGTGATGTCCTGATATAGCTCTAGCAACTGGAAGGGAGAATCGATATTTCGAAACTGGAAATGAAATGGTTTGATTTGTAAACTGGCAACCCGGCATTTTTAACTTTATTTATAGTGGTTATTTTTTGGTCGTTAATTCCTCGCTAGCCGTCAGAATACGTATATAAATAAATTTGCCTGTGAAGGCTGATTAATATGTAACAGTCAGAAGCGAAGAGGAGTTTCAATGAAGAAAAGAGAGATTTGCTCACACATTGACAGTGGAGAGACAACCTCGCAAAATTTTCAGTGAGAGTTCATCCCCCCATTTTTCAGCTCCAAAAGCTTTATTTTTTTTGTGCGTATTATGAAATCAACAGTTCAAATACAAAATTCTTTCCTTGCTCATAAATTTAATTTCACAGCAAAAAGGCTTTCATACTGACAAAATTAGAAACTCAATGCGTTGTGCAGTCTGTTAATAAATAAATTCATTCGTTCCCTTAAAACCTCTTCCCGCAAAACAAACCCAGTGAACGCGAAATGCTCAGCTTTATCTCTTGAGCACTCACAAAGTCCGAAATCCTTGCTCTAAAATTTCTCTGCGGCATAATGACACTTAGAACTCGGTTCACAAACGGTTTTTTCTTACCACTGAACATAAAACTTCAACGGAACTGGACTTAGAGATTTTCCCCACGTTTTTAGAAAGTGATTTCCCAGGCCGAAAACGTGCCATCATAGGATTATTAAGAACACTCGAGGAGTACATGAAGCACTCGGCTGCTCCTCGTATTTTATTTTGGGCCTGCCTTTTTTCTCGTGCCCTCATCTTTGCTAGAGCTTTACGAACGAAATAATCGTTCCTAATTAGTTTTATTTGACTATGTATAATTTCATCAATAAATCGGCCACCTCGTGTGGCCAAAATTTATCCTAACACTGGATCTGGTTAACAATTTTTTTGGGGGCGTTCTTTGCAAACAAAGCTCGGCTGTTGACCAAATAATTGACTATAGTTTATTCGTTAAGTTGTATTTAATTGCATCTGGGAAAGGAGACATAAAACAGACATTTTTTTCCTTGACATTTTACACTGAAACAGTCACTCCATACCTGCGCGGGGGAACCTTATTGTGCTGTTTCGTTTCAGACGGACTCTTTCAGTTCAGTGATCTCTGGAATCGGAGACAGACGACTTCTGTGGAGAGTGACTTTATTTCGTCCTGTGCTGCCATAAAATCTTTCATCTCGATTCTTGGTTGCCTGTGATGCTGTTGGTCTTGTAGTGGAGGTTTCTGCGCCAAAGTTGGCTCTCGATGCGAAGTCGTTCACGCCAATTCCGTTATTTTCTGGGTTGTTAGGGCTTCCACAGACTCCCATCCTCCTGAACACTTTCTTTACACCGGCTCGAAACTCTTTTTTCCGGATGGAATAGATGATGGGGTTGCATAGGGAACTAGCGTGAAAGATAGCATTGGTACCGAGCACGAAGCTGGCAGGAACATCGAGTTCATTGAAAAACTGACGGCAAATTCCCACTGTCCAGGCGGGAAGATAGCACACCATAAACGCCACGATGATAATGCAAATATCGACAGCTGCCTTCCGTTCGATCATTCTCCTTGACATCTCTTGCAACTGGTTTTCAGACATGTCAGAACCGCCAATGCTTCCGACTTGTACTGGGTTGTGTTGCAGAGTTTGAGCCGTCTTGAAGACAAACCAGTTGAGGAAAACGATTATCACGGAGGGAACAACGAAGGTTAAAACGGTAAAAATCACTATGCTCGTTAAAGCACCGTGTACTGCAAGTTGTTCGCAAGAGAACACTTCTGGATTGTAGACATACTGCCCAAAGCCAACGAACGGAAGGATGGACAACGGGATCGGTGCTACCCAGATGAAAATCATCAACACCATTCTGCTCTTGGTAATCGTACCATCATACGTCATGGGGGATTTGACGATGGCGCTGTATCGCTCGTAAGACACGGCTATCAGATGAAGAACTGTGTTAAGGTAGAAGTAAAGCACGAAGAATGGGTTGAGATCACACATTGTTTTTCCATATAGCCATCTTTCGTGTGCTGTGCTGGCGATGAGGAATGAGTTTGCGAGAGCTAAGAAGAGAAAATCCGACACTGCAAGGCTGGCGAGTAGAATGTAACGCATCACATGAAATCTTCTTTCAAATGCGATCGTCACTATTACCAGTAAGTTCATGGGAAGACCGATCAAGTCCAGAAGACCACGAAAACCTGCGATGACTTGTGGAAAAACCATGATTCTCAAATCGAAATCACAACGAGAAGTGTCTAGCTCGCTTTCAGAACTGTGTCTGCAGCTGAAAAGTCTGACTCGGTATTTTGCTTTTTAATAAGTTCATTCCTAAGTGATGTACGTCAGTGTCTCTTTTCAAAACATTTTAGGTGTAAATTGGAAAACCAAGAATTACCCAATATGGAAACGCTTTTACTTTCAGTTTGCGAGGAGTCACAAAAAATACTCGACAGGACTTCTCGAACAATGTTTAATTTCCTGAGCTCGGAAGATTTTTTTTTAACGCGGTAATTATTTCCCGTAAAATTTTTTCTGAGTTAAATCGTGCGACAAAAATCATGAGGGCCGAACATGTTGAACAACTATGCTGCCTTTTGTTGTGAATTATGTTTGTTAAAAGTCCTCTCGATTTATAAGTAAAAGTCATACCTTTTTGATGCATTAAAGTTTTATGTTTAATGTTGGCTCGAGGTTGAGAGATGAATAGAAAATTTCTTTTGTTTAACTCAGAACCAAGTAAGAGTTTTTAATGAATCGAAATAACTGAAGAATGAGTTCTAGTTGTTTACAATCGCGGTTGAAAGGCAATTAAGGGAAAATGACATCTGCAAACTGTTTGGAAAAAAAACTTAAATGGATGTTCTTCATAACAGTCCCTATTCGCCGTTAAGCTTCTACTAGTAAGGTGGAAACACAGCAAACTTTTAGACCTGTATGTACAAAACCGGAGCTGTGATCAAATAGTTACGAGCAAGATTCTATGTTAAACAGTTTGAAAATTTAAAATTAAAAGAGCTTTAAATAGCTTCTTAAAAAGACAGGTGGTTTCAGAAGATGGAAAAACAAAATTTTCAAAACAGTGTCAATACATGGCACAGTTGGCAGCTGGCGGAGAGAATTTTGAAAAAACCCATTCGCTTGAGTTATGTCCTGATATAGCACTAGCAAATCGATATTTTGAAATTGGAAATATAGTGGTTTACACTCTTTTTTATATAAGAACATCTAATTTGGCAGTAAGCGTGAGCTTTCTTATTTTAGGCTGAAAACGTTCTTAAGACATTCTTAAGTTGCATGTTATAGAATTTCATTAAATCGATGCAGAGGTGATCAGCAAACATATCAAGGAGCATTGTTCGCTGAATCTGGTGTATCAAGTTGCTCTTTAGTTCTCGTTTATTTACTGATACTGCTCATTTAACAAGAAATTTTAAAACAAATGAATGGCCAATGCACAATGCCGGTGTTCTCTGACTCTCAGCCTGGGGTATGTTCTTGGCATGTTCTTAAAATTTTGGTAAATCTCAGCCTCAACGTTCTTATAAGGAAAGAAAATGTAATTTTATTACTTAAAAAGCACGATTGTTTGAGTGTAGTGAATAGCCAGAAGAGAAGAGGATTTTAATAGAGATTCAAAACATCTTAGGTGTAAATTGGAAAACTAAGAATATGGAAACGCTTTTACTTCCAGTCGGTAAAGAATCACAAAAGACTTTGAAGGCTTGAGCTCGGGAGAAGTTTATCTAAAGTGATAATGATTTCCCGTCAAATGTTTTCTCAAAAATCATAAGTGAAACATATTGAGCAACTATGTGCCTTTTAATATTTTTCTGAAATGTGTGCTGAAATGCGGTTAGCCGATAGCTTATAATTTGATTTCGTCGATACACGCAAATGTGAATGTGCTAAGTTTTTAGCGTACAAATCTATTTATACGTATTCCGCCTTGGACAATTCTAGCATCTTCCTGCATGCAAGATTTTTGATGACTGCAAACGATTTTATATTTGGGCAAAATTTTCAGAATTTTCTCACCCCCCCCCCCCCCCCCCCCGCCCTCTCCAAAAAAGAATGGGCCGTCCCTGTCGCCGTCCCTTGCAATGGAAGTATTAAAAAGTCTGCATACGAGCCTAGGGGCCCGTCAGGCCGGAGCTTATCCCGGTTTCCGTAGCATGAAACGACCAGGAGTATTGCTTCTCCCCCCCCTGAATGGGATGCTAGTCCATCGCAGGGTTACCCCCGGTAGTAAATTCGCCGGTACTCATTTATACACCGGGGTGGAGAGAGGCACTATGAGAGTAAATTATCTTGCCCAAGAACATAACGAAGTGCCCCGGCCAGGGCTCGAATCCGGACCGCCCGATCCGGAGTCCAGCGTACCAACCATTAGGCCACGGCGCCTCCCTCCCTTACAGTGGAAGAGCTCCTTTAACCTCGTACCCAGATCTCACTCGGGTTCGTATGGCCTTCTTCTCAGCTCTCTTTACAAATGCATTCACATTGGACAGGTGTGATATATGCAGCGTAACGTCCATCAAAATTGCGCTGCGGTTATTTAGTTTTCAAAAACTTTACCTTTTTTACGTTAAAGTTGAAATATAAAACTCATCCGATGCTCAGAAATTAAATTTTACAGCTAAAAGGCTTTATCGTTGACAAAATTTGAAACTCAATGCGTCGTGCAGTCTGTGTTAATAAATAAATTCATGTCGTTTTCAGCTTTTAGGCATCTGCATCCGTATTACAGCAAGGGTAAGAGCCGCGCCTTTTCTGTTAAAAATGGTATTTATATGAGCAAGGGATTAGACCTCGGGGCAGAGATTCCCCGTAAAATGCTACGAGACAGTTGTAACTCGACTGAAAGTGCAAACCCGTAATTGCCTTCCCAAATTAGCCGCAACATGATACTTTTGCCATGAGCTCCTACTGATGTAGGGTGAGGTGGGGATAGTTCACGGCCAGAACAAAGCTCATCAAGATCTAACACGAAGCCAATAATAAGACTTGATCAAACATTAGTAAGCAAACAAATTAAAACAAACATTTTATTTTGTTGGTTAAATCCTAAACTAATTTACATGATCATCAAATTAAAAAAAAATTCGCACTCAGCAATCCTTACATGTTTCGAACTCCTTTCTATGGAATGTGCTCCATGTAACGGTTTGCAAAAGGTCCTTTTGTGCCGTGTTTTAATTTAAACTTGCCTAAGTGCATTTTGTACATGATACAAATGTGGAAACAACAAAGGCTCTTGTATTTTATTCTTGATTTTCTAAACTTTAACCTAAGTTCGGCTGCTCCTCCTGTGCCATTTAAGCCTCCACGCACACGTACTTCCTGAAATGTCAAAACAAAAATCTTTAATATTCAATGAGGTGAACATGTTGAATGGTAGGCCCGTAGGGAGGGGGGTGCGATGGGTGCGTCCGAACCCCCTCCCCCCCCCAAAAAAAAACAAAACAAATTGGACCAAATCGTGTAATTCTAGGTTAATGTCAATGATACATTCTACCTAATGTCCCTAACTTTCACCTGCCTTATTTCCTAACAAACTATCTTCAAAATGCACGAAATGCTGTCTAAGATCACCTATTTATCAAAATTTCCTGGGGGAGGATACTCCCATACACCCCTTCGTTCTCGCGCCTGCGGCGCTCGGGATTAATTGCCGGAGGCGCTCATGCGCACCCCTCCATGCAAAATCCTGGCAACGGGCCTGAATGGTGATTCATTAGGACGGTAAAATTCTAATTCATTAGCTGAATTGCAAAACATAAAACTGAACACACTCAGGGAGCGATAAAGTTTGCCTATGAAGCTTCGTTATCTTCCCAGTTATTTATTTGTTCGTCAAAGTCAAAATATCCGCCTTATTCGCATTCGCTATTACACCCGCTTGTTACTCCGTGGAACTTTTAGTGGGGGTGTCCAACCCACACACCTGTTTCTGACCCATTTGAAGAACACCCTGTGTGTTATTCCGTGGAACTTTTAGTGAGGGTGTCCTTCCCAGCACTCCTGTTTCTGACCCATTTGAAGAACACCCTGGGTGTTATTTCGTGGAACTTTTAGTGGGGGTGTCCTTCCCAGCACTCCTGTTTCTGACCCATTTGAAGAACACCCTGGGTGTTACTCCGTGGAACTTTTAGTGGGAGTGTCCTTCCCACCACTTCTGTTTCTGACCCTTTTGAAGAACACCCTGCACGGGACGAAATTCCAAGAATCCGTAAACGGAAACGTCACAGAAACATGTGAAACCGATCCAGAAATACGACGGATAACTTGTGTTTCCGTTAGCGGTTTCGTGACGTTTACTCACGTTTCCTTTGCTGCGTATACAGCGGAACCGGACCACTTTTTGGCATTTCCGTTCGGGAAACGTGATAGAATCACGTAGACTTGGTTTTTCACGTTTCCGCAAGACGCAAACGTAACGGAAACATGGAGTTGCATGTTTCCGCCATGTTTCAGAAATACGGAA
Organism: Meandrina meandrites; assembly: GCA_963693305.1. Lineage (NCBI taxonomy): Eukaryota > Metazoa > Cnidaria > Anthozoa > Scleractinia > Meandrinidae > Meandrina > Meandrina meandrites. The sequence goes on from OY855907.1 coordinate 37,327,930, forward strand.
ACATGTGATTTCGTTCTGTGCTGGGTGTTACTCCGTTGAGCTTTTAGTGGGGGTGTCCTTCCTAGCACTCCTGATTTTTACCCATTTGAAGACCACCATGGGTGTTATTACATGGAACTTTTAGTGGAGATGTCCCTTCCCAGCACTCCAATTAACTCACTTTCTATCTGGTTCGTTTACGGAACATGGTTGTTTACCTCAAAGTGGTTAATCATATCGAATGATATTTTTTGGTTTCTTCTTTGTCGCCCTTTTTAATTTGAAGATTATTTAGAAGATGAAATATTCATCATGTCATGATTTTTCACTCAATTAACGAAACAATCTGAGTTCTCGACGGTAATCGAACCCATGGCCTCCCAAACACCGGGGGCGCTCTATCCACTGAGCTACGAGACTCCCATGGTGAGCAAGGGCATTTACTAGGTTTGAATAGGCCATATTCGTATTCTCGGTATTGGACTGGAACTAGCTTGCAATGGAGGCTAATGCGGGGGAATATAATCAAAAAAGCTTCATGTGATTTGCATTTGAAAAGATTCCCCGCATTAGCCTCAATTGGAAGCTAGTTCCAGTCCAATACCGAGAATACGAATATGGCCTATTATTTGTGTGTTAGTCAAATGAAAACAGATAAATAGTACTATGTAAATCATGAGCTCTATCGCCCCGTATTTGGTTTACCACTGTTGTTTTCGTTAATCTCCTACAAAATCCAAGGCCACTGAGAACTGAAATGGCGTCAACATTTGCGTTTGACTGCTGTGTGAACTGTAGCAAGGTTTGAGTTTTACACTTACGGCGTCGAGAAACTGCCTTGGTTAACACATTTTCGCATGGTGCCGGTATATGGGTTGCCTTCTCTGCAGCACTTCCCGTTGTTAGCCTCGCACCCTACTCCTCCCAGAGCAATACAGCCGCGCCTCTGCAGATAACTCTGATCAAATGAAACCAACAACAAGGGTCAATGCGTTTACACAGACTTAACAAGTTTAGCACTTATTCTAAAGGAGTGGCGAGATAGGCAGAAAGAGAATCTCTCGAACGAATGTCCGACGGACCGACCGGCCTACCGACCGGCTTACCGACAGACCGACCTCATAGAAATTGACAGCGAATTTTCTTTTTTAGAATTCTTACTAAAGTACTCTTAGTAAATGGTTTTAACCCAGGAGTATGAGTAGTTCGTATAGTGTGATCGTCCGGGTGAGAGCAGTTCTGAGAAGAACTGTTGTTGGTGACTGACGTTTCGACAACCTGTGCGGAAGTCATCTTCAAAGTCAAGTGAAAAGTTATAGTTATAGGCTTGCGAGCTACACGGATATTGTAGGGTCAGTTGTAGAATCCGCGCGAAACAATAGACAAATCGAAACTGACCAATTACTGTTGACGGACTTAACACGAGTCTTACAGCCAATAACATCACGGCTAAACTGACCAATCAGTTTCAACGGACCAGACTTACAACATCACCGACTGACAACAACTTTTCACTTGACTCTGAAATTGACTTCCGCACAGGTTGCCGAAACGTCAGTCACCAACAACAGTTCTTCTCAGAACTACTCTCACCCGGACGATCACACTATATGAACTAAAGTACTCTTAATTCAACGATCTTCGATTGTTTTCGCATTTTTAAGTATGATTAATTATAAAACATTCCGAGCTCGCGCGTACTAACGGTTCTTAAATAGTATACTTGTAGCTCGACCAACCAGATTGTCGCATTTGACTAAGTATACGAGTAGGATTCTACTAATATTCCTGAATAGAAGTAACTGAATTGTAAAGTGCAAATAATTTAACTTTCCATAAACTACTTGAACTCCAACATATCCTTGCAAACCTCCGTTATGTATTAAAAACTACATAAAGTTTCATAAAAATTCCCAACATCGACAGATAGGAAAAAATCTTTGGTTGGTTTTAATTTGCTGCACTGAAGTTATATTGTAACATGAACTGATACAAACCTTATAAAAGCGTTCAATAGGGTCCCTGTAATATGGCGCAGGCACTCTAGCGGCCTCAGCTGCCACGAAACAAGCGATGAAGAGGAAAGCCAAAGTTAACTTGAACATCGTGTAAGCTGGCTTGAAAGTTCTATGACAAAAGCAGCCGAGAAAGGTAATTAAACATGCAGTGTTCCTATATTATTTTTACAATTCTGGTCAAAAGTCAAATGAGCAACAGAGAGAGTTTTACACGGTTTATATCACAATTTTTGATGACTTTCCTCCCTCCCAAACTTTTCGTCTAGACTACTTTTTTTGAGGGTCGCGTGTGATTGGTACGTTGGGAGCAGGTCAATTGACCTGTGACAGTTTCACTCATTAACAAATGGTAAACGCCATAGCGTACACTATTGAGTTATGGATCTACACGGGAGTTTTAATTAGCTCCGTTTTTTTCCCTTCTATACCTCATTAGTTTTAATTATTTCGTGTTAGGTATGTGTTTACAGTTTTGGCGTATATACCTCGTTGTTTTGTTTCTAATAAGCTGGCTTGACAGATACAAGCTTTCACAAGTCAGTTTCATCTATTACACTGCGCAAGGTGCGACCACGCACTTCAGGAAAAAAAAAACTAAACTCGTAGTTCAAAGAAATGTCTTTAAACATCATCTCTTTAAGTGTACAAGGCCTCCACAAATCAATCAAAAGGCGAAAATTGTTCAGATGGCTTCATCAAGGAAAATGTGATATTGTTTTCCATCAAGAATCTTATTACAGTGATTCGGCCATAGAGGACTCTTGGCGAGCAGAGTGGGGAGGAGATATATTGTCTTCTCACGGTTCCAAACACAGTATAGACGTCATGACTTTATTTCAACCTTCTCTAAATATTAATTTTTCAAACGTTCATTCGGGAAGAAATGGTAGATAACACTGCATTGAATTGAAAACGACAATGACAAGTGGATTTGTTGATTTCACAAAAAACTGGAATGCAAGATTGGAATAACACAAAGAGGAAACTTGCCTAAATACAATCATAACAAGTTAGCTCGATTTGCTGACTTTTAGATGTGAAGCAAGAATGTCTTCAAGGAACTTACCTTCGGAGATGTGATTCGAGATGTTGACGCTGCAACCTCAAAGAAAACAAACTAATGCTCTTTGCTTGGTTGCCTTTTTTAACTGATAATCCGACGCATTTTTTCTTAAGATGGACGCAGCTCTGTTCAAAAGATGTTGATCACTGAAACCTTTTCATCTCCCGCTCTGTTTCTCTTAAACAAAAGGCTCTCCCCATTTAAATAACTAAATGCCGCATTCAATCAATTCTTTTATGATCTTGAATCAGCCAGAGGTATTTGGATTTAGATTTTCGGCACATCCGCTAGCCGTTTTCGCAAAATCTAACTCTACTCAGGAGCGTTTGATAGGCGATGATTTATAAAAGGCACAAAAAGCCGGCTTTTTGGGAATATATATCGGTACATTTCCCTTAGTTTGGTGAACAATAGTCTTCTATAGACGTAATGAATATATGAAAGACATATATGAACTGCGGATTAAAGATGAAATGAATGAAATGATCATCGCAGTGTGAAAGCAACTGCATTTTTAGCCTGAAAAACAATTCAAGGGTACAACAGGATTTGAACCCATGACCTTTGCGATACCGGCGCGTTGCTCTAACAACTGAGCTATGAGCAGGTCAATTGACCTGCACAGGTCAATTGGAATTTGGTCAATTAAAGTCTGGAATTTTGGCATTATTTCAAACAATTCAACGTCAACTTGTATTTAAAGAGTGGAGGTTTCCTTTGAAGAGTGCGGCGGAGCCCAATTGAATATAAGAAAACGCTATAGATGGTATAGATGGTGTTACCTAAATAAAAACTTATTCGTTTAGTCATCAGACTGAGTGCTATATTAAAACAATTTGGAGATGTGTTATGGCGTTATATACCCGTGACCAGCAAGCCAAGCTAATTAACTTGAGGGTCACAAATGTAGTGCTCGTTGAACAATGAAGATAGCGGCGACCAAGTTGTTCATTTTGTAATTTGATTGCTGATGCAAAAGAGCCACCATTTCTCTCAGCTATTTAAAACTGTAGCTCTTTTCTCCACAACATTTGGTAAGAATTATCACTCGATTTATTGCGCATGTTTGATCACAACTACTGAAACAGCTGCCGATAACTCTTCACGGCATTGAATTGAAAACGACAATGACAGCTAGATTTATTGATTTCACTAAAAACTGGAATGCAAGATTGGAATAACACAAAGAGGAAACTTGCTTAAATACAATCATATTATTAGCTCGATTTGCTGACTTTTAGCATTGAAGCAAGAATAGCTTCAAGAAACTTACCTTTGGAGATGTGATTCGAGATGTTGACGCTACCAACTCAAGAAAACAAACTAATTCTCTTTGTCTGTTTGCCAGGTTGCCTTTTTTAACTGATAATCCGACGCATTCTTTCTAAAGATGGACGCAGCTTTGTTCAAAAGATTTTGATCACCGAAACCCTTTCATCTCCCGCTCTGTTTCTCTTAAACAAAAGGCTCTCCCCATTTAAATAACTAAATGCCGCATTCAATCAATCCTTTTATGGTCTTGAATCAGCCAAAGGTATTTGGATTTAGATTTTCGGCACATCCGCTAGCCGTTTTCTCAAAATCTAACTCTACCCAAGAGCGTTTGATAGTAGATGATTTATAAAAGGCACAAAAAACCGACTTTTTGGGAATACATATCAGTACATTTTCCTTAGTTTGGTGAACAACAGTGTTCTATAACGTAATGAATATATGAAAAACATATATGCCGAACTTCGGATTAAAGATGAAATGAATGAAATGATCATCGCAGTGTGAAAGCAATTGCATTTTTAGCCTGAAAAACAATTCAAGGGTACAACAGGATTTGAACCCATGACCTCCGCGATACCGGCGCGTTGCTCTAACAACTGAGCTATGAGCAGGTCAATCGACCTGCACAGGTCAATTGGAATTTGGTCAATTAAAGTCTGGAATTTTGGCATTCTTTCAAACAATTCAACGTCAAGTTGTGTTAAGAGTGGAGGTTTCCTTTAAAGAGCGCTGCGGAGCCCAATTGAGTATAAAAAACGCTATAGATGGTGTTACCTAAATAAAAACTTATTCATTTAGTCATCAGTGCTATATGAAAACAATTTGGAGATGTGTTATGGCGCTATATATACCCGTGACCAGCAAGCAAAGCTAATTAGCTTGAAGGGTCACAAATGTAGTGCTCGTAGAACAATGAAGATAGCGGCGACCACGTTGTTCATTTTGTAATTTGATTGCTGATGCAAAAGACCACCATTTCTCTCAGCTATTTATAACTGAAGCTCTTTTCTCCACAACATTTGGTAAGAATTATCACTCGATTTATTGCGCATGTTTGATCGCAACTACTGAAAATGCTCCCGATAACTCTTTACGGCATTGAATTGAAAACGACAATGACAACTGGATTTGTTGATTTCACTAAAAACTGGAATGCAAGATTGAAATAACAAAAATAAGAAACTTTCCTGAATGCAATCATATTATTAGCTCGATTTGCTGACTTTTAGCATTGAAGCAAGAATATCTTCAAGGAACTTACCTTTGGAGATATGATTCGAGATGTTGACGCTACAAACTCAAGAAAACAAACTAATTCTCTTTGTCTGTTTGCCAGGTTGCCTTTTTTAACTGATAATCCGACGCATTCTTTCTAAAGATGGACGCAGCTCTGTTCAAAAGATGTTGATCACTGAAACCTTTTCATCTCCCGCTCTGTTTCTCTTAAACAAAAGGCTCTCCCCATTTAAATAACTAAATGCCGCATTCAATCAATTCTTTTATAGTCTTGAATCAGCCAGAGGTATTTGGATTTAGATTTTCGGCACATCCGCTAGCCGTTTTCGCAAAATCTAACTCTACTCAGGAGCGTTTGATAGTAGATGATTTATAAAAGACACAAAAAGCTGACTTTTTGGGAATAGATATCGATATATTTCCCTTAGTTTGGTGAGCAACAGTCTTCTATAATGTAATGAATATATGAAAGACATATATGCCGAACTGCGGATTAAAGATGAAATGAATGAAATTATCATCGCAGTATGAAAGCAATTGCATTTTTAGCCTGAAAAACAATTCAATGGTACAACAGGATTTGAACCCATGACCTCCGAGATACCGGTGCGCTGCTCTAACAACTGAGCTATGAAGGCTTGATACGTTGGGAGCAGGTCAATCGACCTGCACAGGTCAATTGGAATTTGGTCAATTAAAGTCTGGAATTTTGGCATTATTTCAAACAATTCAACGTCAACTTGTCGTATGAGTGGAGGTTTCCTTTGAAGAGCGCGGCGGAGCCCAGTTGAGTATAAAATACGCTATAGATGGTGTTACCTAAATAAAAACTTATTCATTTAGTCATTAGTGCTATATGAAAACAATTTGGAGATGTGTTATGGCGCTATATATACCCGTGACCAGCAAGCAAAGCTAATTAGCTTGAAGGGTCACAAATGTAGTGCTCGTAGAACAATGAAGATAGCGGCGACCACGTTGTTCATTTTGTAATTGGATTGCTGATGCAAAAGACCACCATTTCTCTCAGCTATTTATAACTGAAGCTCTTTTCTCCACAACATTTGGTAAGAATTATCACTCGATTTATTGCGCATGTTTGATCGCAACTACTGAAAATGCTCCCGATAACTCTTTACGGCATTGAATTGAAAACGACAATGACAACTGGATTTGTTGATTTCACTAAAAACTGGAATGCAAGATTGAAATAACAAAAATAAGAAACTTTCCTGAATGCAATCATATTATTAGCTCGATTTGCTGACTTTTAGCATTGAAGCAAGAATATCTTCAAGGAACTTACCTTTGGAGATATGATTCGAGATGTTGACGCTACAAACTCAAGAAAACAAACTAATTCTCTTTGTCTGTTTGCCAGGTTGCCTTTTTTAACTGATAATCCGACGTATTCTTTCTAAAGATGGACGCAGCTCTGTTCAAAAGATGTTGATCACTGAAACCTTTTCATCTCCCGCTCTGTTTCTCTTAAACAAAAGGCTCTCCCCATTTAAATAACTAAATGCCGCATTCAATCAATTCTTTTATAGTCTTGAATCAGCCAGAGGTATTTGGATTTAGATTTTCGGCACATCCGCTAGCCGTTTTCGCAAAATCTAACTCTACTCAGGAGCGTTTGATAGTAGATGATTTATAAAAGACACAAAAAGCTGACTTTTTGGGAATAGATATCGACATATTTCCCTTAGTTTGGTGAGCAACAGTCTTCTATAATGTAATGAATATATGAAAGACATATATGCCGAACTGCGGATTAAAGATGAAATGAATGAAATTATCATCGCAGTATGAAAGCAATTGCATTTTTAGCCTGAAAAACAATTCAATGGTACAACAGGATTTGAACCCATGACCTCCGAGATACCGGTGCGCTGCTCTAACAACTGAGCTATGAAGGCTTGATACGTTGGGAGCAGGTCAATCGACCTGCACAGGTCAATTGGAATTTGGTCAATTAAAGTCTGGAATTTTGGCATTATTTCAAACAATTCAACGTCAACTTGTCGTATGAGTGGAGGTTTCCTTTGAAGAGCGCGGCGGAGCCCAGTTGAGTATAAAATACGCTATAGATGGTGTTACCTAAATAAAAACTTATTCATTTAGTCTTCAGTGCTATATTAAAACAATTTGGAGATGTGTTATGGCGCTATATACCCGTGACCAGCAAGCAAAGCTAATTAACTTAAGGGTCACAAATGTAGTGCTCGTTGAACAATGAAGATAGCGGCGACCAAGTTGTTCATTTTGTAATTTGATTGCTGATGCAAAAGAGCCACCATTTCTCTCAGCTATTTATAACCAGATAACTTTTCCCCACAACATTTGGTAAGAATTATCACCCGATTTTTTGCGCATGTTTGATCACAACTACTGAAACAGCTGCCGATAACTCTTCACGGCATTGAATTGAAAACGACAATGACAACTGGATTTATTGCCGATTTCACTAAAAACTGGCATGCAAGATTGGAATAACACAAAGAGGAAACTTGCCTAAATACAATCATAACAAGTTAGCTCGATTTGCTGACTTTTAGCATTCAAGCAAGAATATCTTCAAGGAACTTACCTTTGGAGAAGTGATTCGAGATGTTGACGCTACAAACTCAAGGAAGCAAACTAATTCTCTTTGTCTGTTTGCCAGGTTGCCTTTTTAAACTGATAATCCGACGCATTCTTGCTAAAAATGGGAGCAGCTTTGTTCAAAAGATGTTGTTCACTGGAAACCCTTTCATCTCACGCTCTGTTTCTCTTAAACAAAAGGCTCTCCCCATTTAAATAACTAAATGCCACATTTCAATCAATTCTTTAAGATCAATTCTTTAAGATCCTAAAGAAATGTCAGGGAAAGTTCGATTGCTTGATCCACGAAATGTTGTGGATCCGCAAGAAGAAACCAAGCCTTAACACTCAGTCAGACTCCATTCGCGCAAAAGTATTTGTTTAGGCTTTGAACAGACACTGCACTCATTACCAGTGTTTGACACCTCACTGGAATGAACATGAACAGTGAACAGCTATTTTTAATCTTAATTTATTCAATTTCGCACCTCCACCATTGGTATAAATTAGTTTACTTTTCGCTCAAATAATTTTTTAACTTGAAAATGGTGCCAGGATGACACCGAAACGTCGCTCCTCAGTTTTTTCGCTAATCTTTATTGTTAACTGTATTTCTAAATTTAATCTTATAAGGATCTTGAATCAGCCAGAGGTATTTGGATTTAGATTTTCGGCACATCCGCCAGCCGTTTTCTCAAAATCTAAGTCTACTCAGGAGCGTTTGATAGTAGATGATTTAAAATGCATAAAAAGCCGACTTTTTGGGAACATATATCGGTACATTTCCATTAGTTTGGTGAACAACAGTCTTCTATAACGTAATGAATATATGAAAGACATATATGAACTGCGGATTAAAGATGAAATGAATGAAATGATCATCACAGTGTGAAAGCAATTGCATTTTTAGCCTGAAAAGCAATTCAATGGTACAACAGGATTTGAACCCATGATATCCGCGATACTGACGCGTTGCTCTACCAACTGAGCTATGAAGCCTTGATAAGTTGGTAGCAGGTCAATTGACCTGCACATGTCAATTGGAATTTGGTCAATTAAAGTTTGGAATTTTGGCATTATTTCAAACAATTCAACGTCAACTTGTCGTATTTAAAGAGTGGAGGTTTCCTTTAAAGATTATTATTAGCTCGATTTGCTTACTTTTAGCATTGAAGCAAGAACAGCTTCAAGGAACTTACCTTTGGAGAGGTGATTCGAGATGTTGACGCTAGAAACTCAAGAAAACAAACTAATTCTCTTTGTCTGTTTGCCAGGTTGCCTTTTTTAACTGATAATCCGACGCATTCTTGCAAAAAATGGGAGCAGCTTTGTTCAAAAGATTTTGATCACCGAAACCCTTTCATCTCACGCTCTGTTTCTCTTAAACGAAAGGCTCTCCCCATTTAAATAACTGAATGCCGCATTCAATCAATTCTTTTATGATCTTGAATCAGCCAGAGGTATTTGGATTTGGATTTTCGGCACATCCGCTAGCCGTTTTCTCAAAATCTAACTCTACCCAAGAGCGTTTGATAGAAAAGAAGATTTATAAAAGGGACAAAAAGCCGACTTTTTGGGAATATATATCGGTACATTTCCCTTAGTTTGGTGAACAACAGTCTTCTATAACGTAATGAATATATGAAAGACATATATGAACTGCGGATTAAAGACGAAATGAATGAAATGATCATTGCAGTGTGAAAGCAATTGCATTTTTAGCCTGAAAAACAATTCAAGGGTTCAACAGGATTTGAACCCATGACCTGCGCGATACCGGTTGACACATTGGGAGCAGGTCAATTGGCCTGTGACGATTTCACTCATTTACAAATGGTAAACGCCATAGTGTACACTATTGAGTTATGGATGTACGCGGGAGTTTGCTAAGCACGAAGGAAGCGCAAGGGAAGATAAACACACGAGAAGGAAAACCCACGAACAATTCCAAGATCTAAGTTTGTTTAATTTGCTATAAAAGCAGTGGAAAAGAGAAACCTTTAGCAGAAAAGAACAACTGCATGGTAAACAATTTTCTATAAGCTTACTAATTGATTGTCTGATTGGGTTCAGTGATTTTCAATTAGGAGCCTACCTCGAGTGCCAAAACTGATTAAAGTAATTTAAAAGGAGGTGAACTCGAATTCTATAATGTTAAGTTCCCCCTCGCTCCTCCCACCAAATGTCGTCAGATACTGCTGATAGGTTCGAGTTCACTCAGTTTTCTCGTGCCAGTGGATTCCTTCAAAAGTTGATTTCACTAGCTTAACAAACTTTCTGAAAAAAGGACAAAAGACAGCAAAAGTTTTAAGCACAAAGCACGAAAGAAGGTGTAATGTGCTCGAAAATTGGTTTATTTCTTGATTCTTCGCTCTACATTATCTCACAATTGACGAGACTACACTGTTTGGAAATGTATCTTAAAATATTAGTTGACAATTCAGCAATAACTTCCCACTGAACTTAGAGAGCTTCTTTACTGTGTCAGTGCAACTTGACGGTCAGACTCATGCTTCATTCGTTGTCCCGCAGCGGGGCAAACTCTCGCTTGCAGTACTCCCGAGCTGTCGCACAAAGGACTCTCCCGGCAAGTTGATGCTGAAAAAAAGGGATAGCTTGTAAGAAGGTACACGAAAAATATTTTACCAGTTTTCTGTTGTTAAACGAATGCGCAACGACGCTTTAAACGAGTTTAGTTATAGTTCAAAAACTCATTAATAATTCATAAAGAAAATACAAAAGATTTTAATGTTTAATGAGTGTTTTTATATCTGATAAAGCCTAACCCCAAATATAAATATTAGTGCAAGAATGAGTTGATCTACATCAGAAGATTTTGAAGTCGTTCAATAAATTTGCAGTTCGTGTTTTATCAAGTCTAAAACACTCGGCTGCGCTTCGTGTTTTAAACTTGATAAAACACTGCTGCTCATTTATTAAACATTACTTAACTTTCGCGAATCTGATTGGTCCTCTCTTTCTCGCATGGTTTTTTATCCATATTTTAAACTTTGTATATATAGCCTTAAAATTTTTTAATTATGTTGAACAGAAATACTATACCCAAAATTTGTTACGTTTTGTCTGGCTGTTTATACTGATAATCTTTCCAACATCGCTGTTAAAAGCTTTAAGATGAGAGGGATAAGAGTGATAAAAAGATAACAGACGAAAAAGAGAGCTGCTACACCAGGGTTACTCCCCAAACATTTGAATGATGTTGTACTCCACGTCTCCTCAAACCCTCACCCTTTTTCAGACCAAACATATGCGGTTTTCCCTAACCAAATTTACACCAGATCCCAAGAATCACACTTCTCAAAATGTTGAAAAACTATAGCAATGATAAAAGATTCTTTCAAACATTTTACCCAATTCCTGAGCTGAGGAAAAAAAGCATTCCAAGCCGTGTAAGAAATAGAGTATGAAAATGACCCCGAAGAACACCATCCTGTAGTACTCAATATTTGGGTCAACAACGAGGAGATAAATTATGGAAGCGAACGTAATATTTCGGTTTAATTCAAAACCATTCTCAATTCAAACTGGATGGACTGAGGGCATGCACAAACTATGCCCTATTTGAGACCACAGTGGTCACAATTTATTCCCTACTTCGGGCCAAATCGACTTGAAAACCATACACTTTATAGGGCCGTACATATTATCAGTAAGGAATTCATTTATAATGAATCGATATTTATGTTGGCTCGGAGAAACCGAAGGTCTTTCATTGCGACTGAGAAAATGCAAGTGAATCATTGATCCCAGCCGCATCAAAAATTCTGTATAAAGATGGGACTTCAGTGCAAATACTTAAAAAATAATAACTGGAACGAAGATCTTAAAAACTCACTTTAATATACTCTCGTTTTCGTGGAATGTTTCCTCCTCCTCCAGCCGTAAAAGCTTCACTTTCTGGCACAAAAGAAACCACGGTGAAAACAAGAGCAAAAACAAGGAAAACTTTGGCGTTCATTTTACTCGGAGGTCGATTAATGACTAATGGCTCAGCTCGCTTCTCAGTTTTCGCTGGTCAACTGCTCAGCTTCAAAAGAAACCGGCCTTTTTATCCCCGAACGAATAAAGGACATCTATCTGTGTAATTTCCGTGCAATCGGAATTGGCGATATAATACCGTTGTAATAAAAAGTAAATCGATGTTTTGGCAATTCGAAAGCAGACACGTTCCTTGAAACACGCGCCAGAATTTGCGGACTGATGAGAACTGAAATTGACCAAAAAAATTTCTCGTTGTTGACTGTGACAAAAAATATTAAAAATATATTTAAAAAATAGTTCCGTGCAAGGAACTAAAGGAACCCACTTTAATTTTAAAAGTATATAGTGTCCAAATTTACCCCTTAAATTAATTGCATGTTTTAAAATGTCAATTTATTGCTAAAAGTGTTGTTCTATTGATTCTATTCTCTTAGAAGTGAAGTATTTTAAAAGCTTTTAAATGTTTGAGGCGATAGGATCTTTTTTGTCGCTAAGCACATAAATTGGCCAGGGGTTATAGCCTAAAATATGAGTAAACAATTCTCACTGAGCCGTTATGAAGAAGGAGCTTCGTCACGGGGATTTTGCCGATTTTTTTGGTCTAAACCATTCTGAAATTAGTGGTAAGCATGCACCTAACCCATGAAAAACATTATCTTTGAACTTCGAAAGGAAAATGTAAATTTAATTTGCGGGTGGAAATCAAACCACGGCTATAAATAACGATTTTATGAAAACGCGCGGAAACAACTTGTAAAGTTTAGCCTCAATGTTTCGAGTTATAATCCATTGTTAATAAAAATGGACCATTATTTTTAGGTTTCCTACGATACAAATATTTACTTTGGCTGTTCAAATATGACTTGTTAAAATCCGTGACAAAGGCCCTTTAAGTATACGAAAACAAATAAATGTCCTATCTCAAGATTTCAGTGAAGATATTTTATAGAGATATGGCTTGAAGTAGTTGTCTATGTAATCAAAAAGCATTTCTTATGATGAGGCATTAGTACTTACGATACTATCGTGTTCGGCAGATTTAAAGATGAGATCGTACCGAGGGTTTTTTGTCAGCCCATTGTGTTCCAGAATTTCCAACGAGATATTGAAAACGCTTTGCCTTAAATTTTAATCAGTGCCCTCCCTTCCGGGCTATCTGGTGAAACCCAGGTTACTTATTAACTAATATTTTTAAAAACAAAATAGTTTAACTGCTTACTTGATAAAATAAAAACCATGACATTTGTCATGCTATCAGCGTTATAATTGCAGTTTTCAGTTTCTTTTTCACATTTACGGCAGACTGATCCAAACGGCGTAGCGACCAAGGTCCCAAGATGTCTTTAATCTTTCCGAAAACAAGTTACATTATGAATCAATGCCTTTAATTAAATCAGTCATAGCGAGAATAGTCTCTGCTGCATCAGGATCATCATAACTTTTACAGGCAGTGGGGTGTTGTACAGCTGGAGGGGCAGCAGGAGGAGCACTACCTCTTTCACTGCCCCTACCTGTCCCCCTTGTGGGAGGCGCAGTGGCCTAATGGTTAGTGCGCTGGACTCCGGACCGGGCGGTCCGGGTTCGAGCCCTGGCCGGGGGCACTGTTGCGTTCTTGGGCAAGACACTTTACTCTCATAGTGCCTCTCTACCCAGATGTATAAATGGGTACCGGCGAATTTACTGCTGGGGGTAACCCTGCGATGGACTAGCATCCCATTCAGTGGGGAGTAGAAATGCTCCTAGTTGCTTCATGCTACAGAAACCGGGATAAGCTCCGACCTGATGGGCCACTAGGCTCGTATACAGACTTTACCTACCTGTCCCCCTTGCTAGTCGCAACGAAATATTACGGATTGAATTTTAGCCGAAAAATAAAAGCGTATAACAAAAAAAAAACTCAACTCAACGTGTTAACGTCCTCCAGCAAGTGGAAGAACAAGACAAAAGTACAGAAATCAGCTTATCTTTGGGTAAAACTACTTTTTAAAAAAAAATTCATTTGTGGCGCAAAAAAACCGCGTTGAACACAAAGTGGTCGAGATCTGGACCCGGCCAAGAACTGGGCCCCATACTGTACTGTGCGGAAGTTTCCGGCGTTGTTGTCGGGTTTTTGCCCGTTGCACTGTTGAAATGCTCGGAGATATTAGCTCTGATAGAGCTATTCTTCAATCCGAGGATAAATAAACTATTCACTTCACTTCACTTTACTTCACTTCACTTCACTTCACGCACTTCACTTTCGGGTCTTTTAAGTGCGTTGAATGGTATTTTTATGCGAGGGCTAAACTCCTTCAAAAGACAGATCTCTCTTTTGTTTTATCCAATCCGAGGTTTATTTCAAAAAAGAAATAAGCGCTCTACCTCCGATAAGTTTGTTCCCTTGAACTCCCAAAATAAAATAAGCGTCATTACGGCAACAGTTTTTATTTAGTCAGGGCGTGAAACGTAATCAGACAGGCAGAATTACAAGAAAACAGGGTTTTGTAGCTTACATTAATTAATTAATTTATTTATTTATTATTGAATGAAGAAAACTGTGGACCGAATGAAAGTTCCATTAGGTGGGTATAAGCACAATTGCAACATCAACGATCGCTCGAAAAAACGTTTAGCAAAAATAATGAAATGTGCTGTTAGCGATGCCCAAATTACAGAAGTGTTGGCGTACAGTTCGTGAGCGCTTTGATTTTATCTATAAAAATATACTTCATCATAACCAAGTTAAACTTGCTGTCAAGTCCTTCTCGATGAAGTTTAAATGGATGAATGAAGTAGTACTCGTTATGCGGAAAGTATAAATACCAGAAAAACCTGCTATCACTCACTCGAGGATCGCCTACATCGCCTGGAATGTAGTACCCAGGAAGGCGCGCAATATTCTCGTTTCGTTCTAAAAGGCGATATATCGTCGGCACGGCAATTTCCAGAAAAACCTTTTGTTTGTAAAACGTTTCTGAAAGAATTGAAAACGCTGTGGCGTGTTTTTTAGGGACATACAAAACGTCCGCGCGGCCGCCAAAACATAGCAGTGTTCCATTACTGTTCTTTAAAAGAGTATTTAAGAGGCGAGCTCCGTTCAGTTTTTTCTCCGCTAAGGTCATTTTCGCCACATCTTCACAAGCTCTTCGGCAGTTATTTAAACCGTACGGTGAATTCCACCATGACCATGCATTGCTTGCAGGGCCAACTGCTGGGCTTGTTATAGTGCGATATGAATCCCAGAACTTGTCCCGGTCAAAATCCGGGAAATTCCAATATTTCAATATGACGTCATCGCTGATGTAAAAATATCCATCGTATCCCGGATGTTGCCGTATTGCTCTGCCAAGACACTCGTAGCCCAGGAAACCTTTGATGATATCGACCGTGAGAATGTCTGGGCGCACTGCATTACCAGGCGGACCGCAAAATAACAGATTAGGGAAGGCAGGTTTATACAGAGCAACCAGATGAGGTATGCTGTCGTAGAATGGATAATTGTAGACAATGACAAGCAAGATATCTTTGAAGGCGTCCTTTAAGCAGGGCGTAGAAACGTTCTTGTTAGACTGACGGCTTTTAGTATTTGGTAAAACTGTATTTATGACTCGGTACCCAGGAGGCTTTTTTACAGTAGCATTTCTTGTAAAAGTGAAGCCTTGAATACAAAAAGAAGAGATAATAATTTATGTAGCTATAAATGAAATTACGTAGTAGAAGCGAGCACCAGTAAAATTGTTTTGTTGAAAAATCCTGGCAGTGGATAGCCCAGTGGCCCTCCCTCTGTCACGCAAGCGTTGTCCGCCAATAAATCCTTGTGTTTTTTGGTTTATTATGCTTTCTTCTATGTTTTCCCACCTTTTCTTCAATTTGAAATATTTTTGTACTTCAGAGAAACAAAAAGACTTGAAATATTTCGAAGAAGCGCTTTTAAGAAGCTCAATACGATGCATCATCTCAACCCAGGGTCTGGGAACGAGGTTGGCAGTCGGTTGGCGTCATCTTACGTGTCTATAGAAGTGTAGTTGAACTAAAACTTTTAATTTACCTTGTGTTTTAAGCAAATGCGAATTATTATTGTTAGTTAACTGACCTGAATAAATTATCAAGATAACCACGGTGATTACGCATGTGAGATACAGATGGTATCGGCTTGGAGTTTTTTTCTTCTGCGGAGTAAACAACGTAAAATTAAGGTGCTTACTCGCAAAGGGACATGTAACAGGGGCATACAGCAGGGAAAAAATATCGCAACTTGTACCAGGAGCCCATCACTGCGTGTACCTGGCGAGCAGGGACATGATTTCAGCAACACGCCTCATACAGTACACACTCGCTTACAAGAACCTACAGGCTACATTTTGTACAAGTTAGCCTGAATAGCTTCTTACATATCGGGTGTCTATTGAGCTGGAAATCAGCCTGTTGAGGTTATGTTGGCTATTGTTCAGAATAGTGTTTTAATCCCATGATTTCAGTAGTGTCAAGGAAACGATTTAGTCCGTACAATATCCAGGGAAATATAATACATTTTCCACAAATGCCACAAATGCGAGCCTGGCTTGAATTACTAGAACTAGTACGGTACACACTAAACAGCATGTGTGTACTGTACTAGCTCTAGT
This sequence comes from Meandrina meandrites, assembly GCA_963693305.1. NCBI lineage: Eukaryota > Metazoa > Cnidaria > Anthozoa > Scleractinia > Meandrinidae > Meandrina > Meandrina meandrites. The sequence goes on from OY855907.1 coordinate 37,344,690, forward strand.
AATTCAAGCCAGGCTCGCATTTGTGGAAAATGTATTATATTCCACTGGATATTTAGTCTGAAATGTCATCCGTCCTCTCTTCCTTACCCCCCAGAGGAGGGGCGCGGGGGGTAAGGAAGAGAGGACCGATGACATTTCAGACTACTGGTTATTGTACGGACTAAAAAAAATACTGAAACTACATGGGTCCGGATTTTCAGATACAATGCCTGTTTTTTTAATTAACCTAATTGGACTGGTTTTACAAATAAGGACAAAATTTCAGCGTGTAGGTTCTTAAAGGAGCACGTCATGGGAAATTCATGGATTTTTGGTCTAAAATATTCTGAAATTAGTGGTAGGCAACTTCACACATGAAAACATCATCTTTGATGATCTAAAGAAAGATATAACCCTAATTTGCAGAGGGAAATCAAAGCACAGCTATAAATAACAATTGAAAAGATTTAATTTTTCAATTTGCAATCCATTTCCATCCTAGCCATCAGCAGCCAAAGATGCTTGTTAACTGTTTCAGTGCTTTAAAATAGCAATTTTAGAAATAGAAATGGACCATTTCCTTGGACTCAAATGTATATTTTGGCTGTTCAAATTAAAAACCGTGACAAAGCCTCTTTAATCCACTAGGTTCTTATAAGCGGGTGTTTACTGTAGTGCCATGATGGAACGTGTACCGGCGCTATGTTCCTGCCACATGCAAGGGTTCGTGTGTCTTCAGTTCCACAAGTCGATCTTCGCCTGAGCCACACACAACACTCCTTCGAGTGAATCGACGCTGTTAATATTGGCAGTTTTCAAAAATACGCCCTGTATTTGAACACTTCAGCTTCAACCTCAAAAAACAGAGACTGAGTCTTGACACGTTCAAGTTTAGGGATTATCACCAGATAAAAGTTTAAGCCAAAACTGACCAAGTGTCTTCATGACGAAAACAATGGAATCGACGATCTAATAAAGTTTGTATGAAAATATAAAGTAGTAAAGTAAAAACCGAGTTCCTTTGTCAAACCATGTACGTATATAGTGCTATACGACATACGCTTGTATTGAAGACTGAATTGTTGCTCATGTTGACATCATTTTATGGCTTCTTACACAAAATTTAACAAAGTCCCCAAAGGGCTAGATACTTTGAGCACACTACGAATTATAACACAATAGTTATGGTTACGTGTACGAATTGCGTTTGGAGGTAGTTTCAAAAAAAAATGTTGGGCATATTATAACAGAAACGGACTTAAAATATATTCTTAAAGGGGCCGTATCACCGATATATATAGTGCTACTTAAAAATCCAATGAAGGTGTTGATATTAATCGCAACTCCACTAATAGTTGCCTGGAGTCGCTAAAACGCACTGTACTAGTCATGAAATTCAGTTGTTTAAAACTGGTATGGTTACGGACAGGTAGGAAAGACATGGTCTAAAATTTGAAAACGTCGGGCCGACGTTTTCAATTTAATTTGACAATGTTACTTGGAGGAAAATCACTAAAAAATTATTGATTATGGTTTGTTCACATCTTATAGACTGTGGTGGTCTACACAAAAACTTACAAGGTCTCTCGTGATACTTCCCCTTTAATTCGATAAAAAAGTAGCGTAGCTCTTTCTCTGTTGTATGTTTGAACTGGTAAATAAACTATTTTAAGCATTAGCGACACAACTTAGAAGATCTCAGGTGTTACTGCACTTTTAATTCGATAAAAAGTAGCTCTTTCTCTGTTGTATGTTTGTAACTGGTAAATAAACTATTTTAAGCATTAGCGAGCTGAAACTCGTCGAGACCAGTAACTTTCGCATGATATAAATTAAGTACAATTGTTTCACAAGGAGTCGGAATATTCTGTGGGTACAGAAACTTTTCTATGGGGTTTCAAAATCGACTGACATTTCAAAATGCCGAGGAACAGTGTTAGCACAGAGAACATCGGCTTTAATTCTAGTGTTACTGAGATATTGGGTTAAACACTTTGAATTCCGAATAATTCTTCGAGATCGACGCTTACGAGCGAATTGCAGTAGGATAAAGGGATAGATCTTAAGCTAAATTGCAAAATAAACGTTTAGTTAATCATGAATGGAATTACACTAATGTCTTGTTAAACTGAACCGTCGCTACAAAATGTTTTCGAAATAACCTGAAACTACAATATTTTAGCCCGTTTGTAAGTTAAGTGACATGAATAGCAGCTTGTTGTAGTCCGGCAGTAAGTTATCAATTGAGCCTAATAGTTAAGATGTACAGGTTGCCGTACCTTCATGGCCTCCATGAGTCGATCTCAGCGTAAGCCACCCACAAACGCCTTCGAAAATGCTTTACATCAATCTCGACCAATATCAGACACAGAGTCATGCACGCGAGCTGCATGCAAATCGACGCTGTTAATATTGGTAGTTATCAGGGAAATAACTGCAAACCTGGAGTGAAAGTTACCCCGTTAATGCTTAATGCAGAACTTTATCACAAATGCAAACCAGTAAATAAATTCCAAGCACTAATTTTTTTCACTTTATTAGTGCATATAACCGCCGGGTGAAGTTTTACAAACGCCGGATCGCTGAGTGCTTGGTAAAAGGAAACTTAATACTGTACTTGCAAAATCCAGTAGTTTTTGAGGAAGAGCTATATCCGAGGGACTAAAACGCCCAAGATATCTTTAAAGAAGTACATAAAAATTATAACAATCCTGATTACTCAAACGATATTTAGTACACCAGCTGTTCTACAGAAACGTTTTTTTGCCGGTTTTAGGCTAAGGAAAAAGCAAATCTTGAAATATAATCAGTTGGAAGAAGCATAATTTTCGATTCGAAAGAGACATTTTCCAGCATAAAGAAAAAGAGAATCATTTGAATGGTAGTTCTAGATTAAATCTTAGCAGGGCTTCATTGAATGGCATCCCTCGAACTGATATAACAAGACAACCACTCTGTCTGAAAACTTTACATAGAAAATTGTTTTATTTAATTTCGTCTTTCATTTTATTCACGCTTCAACTACATGTGACGTACTGCACAAACTGACAAGCCAGCGTAGCTTGGGGTTCTAGTCAGTCAGGGAGAGCGAGAAAACGAGCTCGCGAGCACGCGCCGTCGCTTTGTTCGCGCGCTCGATTTCTCGCTCTCCCTGACTGACTAGAACCCAAGCTACACTGGATACAAACTGACAACAATATTTCTATGAAAACGATAAACGAAACAGAAGGTCAAAATGAAATAATTCTCAAGCCAAGAAAAAGCTAGGCCACATTTTAAGAAAACCAATAAGTTGATAGAATCAATTAAAAAAAGTTTTAAGAGGGAAGTTGAAAAATCAATTTCTTTCATTCTTTGCTCATTAGTGACACCTGATGTAGTTTACTCCCAGCAAAAGTCTTTAAATTTCGGAAGAAAAAAGGAGAAACGGTTTTCGGTCTCATAATGGCCCAATTTTTAACCCAAAATTCGCTATGGTATTTTACTAAACTCTCCTCGCGTTCGCAAACAGAACGGCACGGAGAGGTTTGGACGCTTTCTATCATCAGAAAAACACCTATTTTTTCAATGGAATATTATTTCAAGGCTTTAGCGAAGCTTGCCGAACTTAAATAATTAAAAAACGAGGAATAGGTTTTCACGATAACTAAAACTTGGAAACCGCTGGATATTTTTTATTGTAACACAAAAAACCCTAATTGCAATGCGACATCTTCTGTCGTCGTGTGCCACAGCCGTCAGAAGAGCCGATACGAAAGACCAAACAATACACTACAGTTGAACATGCACAGTGACTCCTAAACAAAGAAATTTCATTTCATAAACTGCAGCCGGTGTTTTTCGGATTTCAAGCCCTGAGAAAAACCGCAATTGAAATTAACGTAGTTACAATTCCGGTAATCTTACCGTGGTGACATCGATAACGAATTTTGTTTGATACCTTTTACTCATGATCAAGTTTGTTGTTGTATAGTCGAAACATCTTCGGATCTTCCACAGAAATCTTCGGCAAACTTCGGAAATCTCCTGGCATTTTCGAATGACCTTCGGAAAACATTCAGAGAATCCTCGGAAAATGGTCGGAAATCTTCGGAAAATCGTCAAAAGTTTGTTCTTAGTATGTTAATAAGTAAACCAAATATGAAATTTCTCTTTTCATTTTCAACTTAATATCTTATGAGAGATCGAGTTGAACAGCTCGAAGTGAAATTTTATGTCTCCGCGCCTCTCTCCTCCGCAGAGGCTCCTTCGATCAGTGGAAGGGGGCGAAAAACACGAAAAATAAAAAATAGGGGGAGCGCGGGGGACGATGGGAAGAGCGAAAAGGCGGGAGCCGAGGCCTCCCGCCTTTCCTTTTCCCTTCCCAGTGTCCCCCGCGCGCTTTCGTTTCTATTCTCGCCAGGCTCCTCGCGCTTACTTTTCACCTCTCCCCAATTCCCAGTCTGTACGAAAAAAAAACAGAGGCCTCTGCGGAGGAGAGAGTCTCCGCGCACCCATCTATTATTCTTTATATCATGCCATAGAAAATATTCGACGGTATTGAACTCAACCTTCCCATCGTGCGCTGCGATCATATTCCCGAAATTTAGTCAGCATACGCATATTTTCTATGGCATGGTATAAAATAGTATACCACTTGAAAGCGTTGCATAACTAGTATATTATATACACTATTATTTATACTAGGCACAATGTTTACCAACCAAACAAAAGAACAGAAAAAATGCTATTGTACATAACTGTACAGAAGCTTCAAATCTACGAACAAGTTAACAATAGTGGGTAATTACTGAAAAATATTCTGTAAGATTAGTTACGTAATCAAAAACAAGTTACAATTTTATAAAGAATGAAGGTTACGTAATACTATCTGACTGAATTAATTGTCTTGAATCTTAGCACTTCTATGAACAATACTCATTAATTTGCGGCCTAAAGTAAGCAATCCATGACAATAGGAATGGTGCCAAAAAATAGATTAAAAAAATAAAAAAATGAAGTGCCAAGACCGAATGGTTCAAAAATGAATCTGACGTGTTTATATTTTCGTATGCCACTTTGCGTCCCAAACTGAAAGCGTTCAAACCTCAGTGTGCCACTTGTGGTCGACATAATGTTGTCTTGGCTGCTTAGCCAACAGAGGAAACCTCCAAGCCACTACCCACTGTATCTCACTTGCGTAATAGCCTTGGTTATCTTGATAATTTATTCAGGTGAGGTTCACATAATTATAAAATTTCTTGACTTAATACTCATAGTTCCAGTAAACATGCATAGTCAAGTGAGAAGATGTATAATACGGCACTACTTAAAGGAAAACGAAACGATAACTTGAAGGCGGACAAAGATAAGTAGGATTGTTAAAAAAGATTGGCTTAGTACCAATAGCCTGCGTTGAAGCCGGACGTGTATTCAAAATATTTTGAAAGGCCCCTTTAATTACCTAAATGACAGTTTGCCCTGCCCTTTTCTGTAATCCCTATCCTCTTACATTCCTACAGCCTCAAACTTATTCCCAGGGCTTTTCATTCTTCTAGGGGAAAAGCCCTGGGGATAAGGTTTCTTCAGCCAATAAAGATACCCCTTTCGGGGGGGATCTTCCCCGTATAGACCACTAGAGTGCACCCCCCCCCCCCCCTCCCCCCGCCCGTACCATATCTGAGAATAAATTTTACAAAAATTGGAAAAAAGGTAAAAATTGTCCAGAGCTTGTAAAAGAACAACAGAACCGACTGACAGAGCGCAAAAGCAGCAAACAGTTGAGTAAGCGAGGATGCAAAATTACACAATTTATTGGGGGTCTATTTAACAATTAGTATCACCCAACTAGTGGACTAATGCAAATACTGCATTTTGATTGGCTACGCAACTAGAGGACTATTAGTAATAGTCATCGAGTAGCGAAATTCGTGACGCTTTCTTTCGTTTTATTCCCAAATAAATCTTTCTTCAACTTGCATTTGCTAACTTGATTATTACTTTTTCAGTCCGACTAGTTGGGTGATACTAAAACAATTAGACCCTTCGCCCTCAAGGGCTACGGGTCAATAGTCATCGCTACTCGATGACTATTACTAATAGTCCTCTAGTAACGTAGCCAATCAAAATGCAGGATTTGCATTACTCCACTAGTCTGACTAGTTGGGTGATGCTAATAGGGGTTATCGCTGTACGGGACATTTCGGAAAAAAATTTACGGGATACGGGACAGCTGACGGGATATTAGAAGCAAGAAACCTACAGAACCGTGACGGTGGTTTGGACATGCGATCGTTTTTTTTTTTTTGTTATAAAAGAATAAAACATCTTCACTGATAAGTGTAAAAGAGATAGAAAGCGAGAACAAGACTTATATGTACATTAGTTGTTTTTGTTGTGTGCTGTGAATGACGTCATCAGCATGCAGTGTTTGGAGTATACGGATAAATTTTCCCGCGTAATATCATGGGTGACAAATTACTCCTTAACTTTGGCGCGAAATTTTAGCGCTAATTTATAATTTCACATGCGAAATTAAAAAATTGCCATGGCATCGTTTCCCATGTTTCAGTGCCAAGATGGCGTACAGGATTGTAAAAGACGATCTTAAAGCTTAAACTTTGCACATTTTCGCTTAAATTTCACCTTGGCCCGTTTGTTTGGTCGTCTTATAATCTTTTTGCGATAACATGAATGGCATTGAGCAGATTTTTGAGCGTTTTTGCACGGGCATCGTTTCCAACCGGTTTGTTCATAACGATATAATCAACAAGTGAAAAAACTATGATTGTAAGCGTTATTTGTCACCCATGATATTAAAAGGTAACCAAATGGTATACTCGTGAAATTAGGAAATAATTTCACTTGCGTTTTCACAAAATTCTTATAATTTCTCGGGAAATTAATGGAATTTTGACAAAACACGCGTGAAATTATTTCCTGATTTCACTCGTCACCATTTGATTACCCATACTAATCACAAGCTTTTTTGTAGTAAACAAACAGTGGTGTGTACAATGGGTCTCTGTTACTTGTATTGAACATAGATGAACTTTCATCTAACAAATTAAAGAGATTATATTTTTAAAGCTCTACATGCTATTTTCCCTTTTTTAGGCTTCATTTTTACAAGAAATGCTGCACTGAACAAGCCTCATGCTACACGTTACCACATCATAAACAAAGTTTTACTTAATAAATGGCCTTGCTTGAAGGACGCCTTCAAAGACATCTTGCTTGTCATTGTCTTCAATCATCCATTCTACGACAGCATACCTCATCTGGTTGCTCTGTATAAACCTGCCTTCCCTAATCTGTTATTCTGCGGTCCGCCCCACAATTCAACACGCCCAGGCATTCTGACGCTTGATATCATCAAAGGTTACCTGGGTTACGAGTGTCTTGGTCAAGCAATACGGAAGCATCCGGGATATAAAGGCTATTTTTACATTAGCGATGACGTCATATTGAAATATTGGAATTTCCCGGATTTTAACCGGGACAAGTTCTGGGATTCATATCGCACTATAACAAGCCCAGCAGTTGGTCCTGCAAGCAATGCATGGTCATGGTGGAATTCACCTTACGGTTTAAATAACTGCCGAAGAGCTTGTAAAGATGTGGCGAAAATGACCTTAGAGGATAAACTGAACGGAACTCATCTTTTAAATACTCTCTCAAAGAACGGTAATGGAACACTGCTATGTTTTGGCGGCCGCGCGGACGTTTTGTATGTCCCTAAAAAACACGCCACAGCGTTTTCAGTTCTTTCAGAAACGTTTTACAAAAGAAAGGTTTTTCTGGAAATTGCCGTGCCGACGATATACCGCCTTTTAGAACGAAACGAGAATATTGCGCGCCTTCCTGGGTGCTACATTCCAGGCGAGCTTGGTGATCCTCGAGTGAGTGATAGCAGGTTTTTCTGGTATTTATACTTTCCGCATAACGAGTTCTACTTCATTCATCCATTTAAACTTCATCGAGAAGAACTTGACAGCAAGTTCAACTTGGTTATGATGAAGTTTATTTTTATAGATAAAATTAAAGCGCTCACTAACTGTACGCCAGCACTCCAGTAACTTGAGCATCGGCCACAGCACATTTCAGTATTTTTGCTAAACTTTTTTCGGCCGACCGTTGATCATGCTCTGAAAATTGTAGTGAACCAATAGCAAAGTTGTAAACGTAAGTATTTGAGAAACTAGAAAAACTAACACTAAAGATGAAAGTAGCAAGGTGTAATATACGCACAAGAATTGAGTAAAAGCAAAAGCTTTATGTTAGCATGAGAGATCGACTGTTTGTTTACAGAAGTTTGCTTCCAGTGAATCGAACATGCGGCGATTCAATGATCTTCATCCGATATCCAGTGGTACAGTGGAACCCAGTCAATACGAACCAAAGCTTAACGGGCATGTACAAAAATGTACGAAGTATCTTAGACTCTTCCAATCCTCTATTTTCTCGAATTTCAAGTATCCCCGTATGTTTCCATCTCCAGGTTTTAATTTTTACGAGTTGGTGAGATGTCCGTATGGACTTTATCAACTCAATTGATATGGATATACATGACGAAGTTCACAAACTTTCGATTTTCTCGAAAGATAAATCCGGAGGGGATTAAACGAGCGCGCGGGGGATTAGCTTTCGCGCTCCATGGTCGCATAACTGTTAACAAACAAACAAAACAAGCAAACAAATAAAAACACAAGGTAAAAGCGGCTGCGAACAGACGAGTCCGGTGGAACCTATCGTATGGTCTTAATTCTCTTTTTTCCAATTGCCCATAATACACTTTGTTTGCCCCCAAAATTTTGCATAAACTATTATTTTCAAAATCTCTTGGGAGGACTGCATATTCCCAAAACAATAGTTTATGCAAAATTTCGGGGGCAAACAAAGTGTATTATGGGCAACTGGAAAATAGAGAATGAGTGGCTTGCTGCCCTTCAAGTGAGCAATAGAACAAAATACAGGAACAATGCTCCAGTCCCCAAAACACAATAGCAACTGCTGCTACAATACTGGAACGGACCTTAAATACTACGGCGAAACCGAACAAACTATTTAATACTAACTTGGGCGTGAAGAACAACGTACTCACGATTGATCGAAGTAAAAAAGTTTATTACTGATTAAGAACGTTTTCTTTTACACTAAAACGGTCTTTTTTGTTTGGAAAGGAATACTGTACAATGTTTTTCAAAGTTTTATTGCTCGACATATTTGTATTGATAATCTATCTTTAGGTGTACGCTTGTCAAGAGTGTAGGCGTATTCTGGCGAGCGCTCCCTGGATCAGTGGATTTGCGTATGTGCTTGTTCTTTGCGACCAATCAGCAAACTGGGCGGAAGCTCCCAAGAAACCCCAGCTCTAACGAGATCCGTGTAACGCTCTGATTGGTTGCTTTTTGCGCGCGAAAACCGAACATCAACCAATCAATCATGTCTCTTAGATCTACGTCATCACAATGGAATTTTTTAGGGTCGAATAGCGAAGAGCCTCACGAGAGGCTTTTGCCTCTGTTTCAAAACGAGTCCTCGTGCAAAACTTTTCATATGCGCACAAGTTTGTTTTGAATGAAAACAAAGATGACGTACAGTACAGTTCATTTTCACAAAATGGTTTCGCACGAAGACTCGTTTTGACACAGTGGTAAAAGGTAATATTGAGCGTATGAAGTTATTCAGGACATTAACAGGCCGTAACTGTCCCAATACTCCTCCTAGGATTAAATTCATTTTCTCCTGACTGGTCCGTTGACTCGACCGCATACCACGTGCAACAAAGGCGCAAGCTGTTCTTCCCAGCTAGCTGTGCGAGCTGTCTAACAGTTTCTCACGCTGGTCTGTCGCGGTTTCGAGAGACAGACGACCTCGTGAAGGGGAGGGGTCAGTCACAAGTGTTACCTGCAAAATAAAATAACAGAAGTAGTGGTCAGTTTGAAAAGGACAGCGTCATGAGATGCGCATACGCATCAAGATCGTGCATTTGCCAAATTCAAGATGGTTTGGAGAAGTGACGATGGTCATGTAGGAAAAAGCAATAAACCGAGCACTTTCCAAAATAAATGGAACTTTTTGAGAGGTAGCCCAAACTTCCCAACCGGAATATCTGAACCAGTTCTAGACCTTTTGCCTGTTCAGACCCGAATACGTGGTTACTCAGCTCAGTTCCAGGTGCTACGAGTAACTGATTCTGATAAATGGAGCACGCCAAATCTCATTGGGAATTTCCCTTCGCTCACCGTTTGCCCAAACTATGAACCAACCGGTTCCTCGTGTAAATGTTAAACAACCGTTACGGTACGTAGCACTGAATTCATTCTTGCTACTAGACTTTCTAAAAGTCGTCCACTTCTCGTTCCTTACTTGAGCTTGACTAGAAAGCAAGTCCATTACGCTACCAACCTTGTTAAAAACACCGCGTCCGTAATACTCAGCCACAACAGAGAAGCCGTCAGCTGCTCTCTCCAGCTGCGAGAGGAACAACAAAAACGTCAGCATGCCATCAGCAAAACATTTACACAGATCAAAATCCATTTTCACCTGAATCTTCAAATTCAGAGTTACACGTGCAAGTCATAGGAATATAGGATTTGGTCAGCAACTGAAACTTCTCATGCCCTGCTATGCATTAAGTCTAATTGCGACCATCTTTAGGTCGGCGTATTTTCTATTAGCGAATCGTAAACGAGGCGCAGCCGAGTTAAGTTCAATAACAGAAAACGAGGACAAGTTGTGATGAGTTTTATGTTTTGGTAGATACTTTCAAGGAAAGAATTATCAACTGTGTCACGCGCGCACTGTGGTGTTTTAACGAATAGTGGACGGTAAGAGAACCTATCAGATTCGCAGATTTGCAACAGAGCACGACGAGTGTCAATATTAGTAAAGAAGATTAATATGACCCATCAACGTGGGATTTTTTTCTTACTTGGTGATGAAATTGCTCATGGAGATCTTTAGCTTGCTCTTGTTGTCGTATAATGTCGAGAACTTTTCTGCGATAGAAGAGAAAACATGTGTATTGTACACAGGGATAAGAGAGAGGTTGGTGGGTGGGGGGCGGCGGCGGGGAACCTATTACATTCTTCCAAGTCGCAGTGCGATGTTTAATATAGCCGCGTAATTAGGGTAAAAAACCCTGCTGGTTAATATTCACATTCAATTACAAGCTCAACTCACAATATGCATTAACCGGGGTTGAGGAGGAGGCGGAGGGGGGGGGGGGGGGGGTATCAAAGGTAGGGGATCAGAAGTGCTTCTTAGGCGACTAGTAAACTTCCTGTGATCCAATGCGGCGCTACAGAGCCAATCTAAAAGAGAATAACACGCACCTGTTTTCAGGAGCACATATTGGACATTCATTGTCTGTTTCAGCATATCCCTCAAAACAGCTGCGAAGAAAGGTACCAAACTTAGTTACGAATCATGTCACAATCATGATCACGTGAAATGAACGAGCAGTACGCGTGCTGTACTTACATTTGGTGAAATGAATGTTGACACAGGAAATGAACTGCAGGCAGGTCCAAAGGTCGGGAACACACACTGCACTTTGCACCTTGAAATATCTTTGCACTTGTAATAGAGAATTGCGTGACTTAGAATATAATACAAAGCGCGTGACAAAACAAGGTGTTGCGTGAACAAATCACTGGCAAAACAAATGGTCTTATTTAGATTTTACATGTAAACAAACCAAGCTAAATTACCATTTAGAGGAATCGGTGAAAGGTATCCTTTTAGGTACATTTCGTCTGTTTCATTTGACTTTATGGCTTTTAGTCCTTGCAAACAACAAGACGAACGAACAGACAAACAGGCAGGCAGGCAGCTTTAAATAAAATGTCGCTTTACCAGAAAGACAAATCTACATAAATATTTTTTTAGTCAATGCTTATCTTGGAGTACAAGCGGCTCCCACCTTGTCTTCAGCTCTTTAATCTGGTTCCTCATTTTGTCGGTTTCCTCCCGATACTGACGAATATAACGCTCATCCTGAAAAGAAGCAAATGAAAAAAATCAGTTGTACAACACTAAATCTGAATCTGATTTCTTAGTTATTATTAGAAATTTGCTCTCCAAACTTCAATAATCACTGTCAATCTTCCCTTTTCGGCTATTTATTCTACGTAGCAACGAGATTTTTTGCAAAAGTTTTAAGGAAACCGAGTCAAACGCGAGACGCAAGCTTCACGTTTAAGTTTGCCGATATTGTAATCCATTTCCATCCTCGCCGTCGTTAATCGTGCTCGTTTCCTAATGGGTTCCTGTCATTTGTCAGGTGCTCTACTACAAAATGCAACAATTATTTAGTAAATGGTTTGAACACAGGAGTATCAGTAGTTCGTATAGTGTGATCACATCTTTTCACTTGACTCTGAAGATGACTTCCGCACAGATTGTCGAAACGTCAGTCACCAACAACAGTTCTTTTAGAACTACTCTAACCCGGACGATCACACTATACGAAACGATTGTTGTTGTGTTTCTTGCTATCTAGGAATAGTTCAAACTTCTGGAATGATAACAAGGCAAAAAGAAGTCACTCTTTGGAATTTGGCTATTTCTCCTTGGCTATTTCTTCAACACTACGTTAACACTAGACCTGATCAAAAAAAGTATAATCCACTTACATTTGCAATGAGTTCGTCTTCCATTTGTAAACGATGGATAATGTAATCCTACAAAAGAAAACACAGCAAATATTGATAGTTGGAGAATAAAGTAGCCGTGTATACCTGGAGTAATGAAAATTATCACCAAGAGAACTTTTACCTTGACTACAGCTAGTGTTGCTGTGGAGTTGTGCGCCAGATTTTGTAGCACAAGCAGCGGAGACATCAGGTTCCCGTGATCAATATTTGACTTGCGATTAAGGAAATAATCATCTTATTTACTAACACTGTGGTACATTGCGATATTCGAGAAGGAACAAGTTTTCTTTCGCAAACATTGGGCATTGATTCATTGGTATGTAACACTATTTCTCTTAAACTAAATATTCACTAAATCTAATCTAAAACATTGCTTTTCACCAGCAGTACATCGTTGCTGACCTCTTAAAGGGGCTTTGTCCCTGGTTTAAGAGATTTTTGAACAGCAAAAATTTATATTTTTGGGGTAGGAAACATAAACATAATGGGCCATTTTTATTAACAATTGCTATATTAGAGCACTGAAACTGTTATGAAGCGTATTTGGCTGCGGATGGCTTGGATGGAAATGGATTGCAACTTGAAAAATTATGGCTTAACTTTTCAAGTTGTTTCAGAGCGTCTTCAAAAAAAAATATTTATAGCTTTAGTTTGATTTCTATCCGCAAATTAAGGTCATTTCTTCCTTTACGATAATATTTTTCATGGGTTAAGTTGCCTACAACTAATTTCAGAACAGTTAAGACCAAAAACATGCAAAACACCCTTGACGTAGCTCCATTAAAAATAGTCAATTATTCGATCTTACAGCCATTTTTCAGTTCTTCGTGGATTTAGAGACAATCATTCCTAAGAGCACACCCCGTGCATGTCTCCTTACAGATGTGATGCCCCATATGATAGAATTCGCAGTATGATAGTCGCAGATGTCCCCACACGATATAGGTACTCATTTGAATAATGTCCTCTTATCGGTGTTGAAGTAGAAGTCACAGCTTTAAACGATTAATTTTAATTGCATGGCTAAACCTACAAAGTAATTACATGTGATCATGAAAGGATATGAGAGAGCACTTCCATAATTTGGGGCTTGCAGTCTGTTTCCCGTCGGGCAAAGTACGAGAGAGCTTGCACCCACAAACTCGCATCTAAAGTGCTGTAAATATCAATGAAATGATGCATGAAGACAATTTAGATGCCAAAAGAGGCGCTCAGGCGAAGCAAACTGAAGACATAAAAAAATAAACTGCTGACAAATCGTAAGGCTTTAAAAAGCTGACTTACCCATACTTCTTGCATGTGTCAATCACGTGACTGTACTCGTTCTGCTCCATGTGGTAATGAAGTATCTGTTGGTAACTATTTAGTTAAAAAAAAAACAAAGAGATCAAGAAGCCTGTTGGTCACGCTGCGTTACCCGATTCTGTCACGCTAAAGTAAGAAAAACAAGCGTCCAAATGCAGTCCGTAGTCGCCGAATCGCACAATCTTTAAACACGACCTTTAGTTCGAGTAGGACTTTTCAAACCTAGTGTTCATGTTTTCGATTATCACATTTTACAAACACCAATCTCGCCATACCGATAACCTGCGTCGCAGCCGGACTTGACACAAAATCCTCGGTATATAACGGCGGTTAAGACAGTCTACGACGCAGGCTACTTAACAATTAGACCCGTAGCCCGCAAGGGCTACGGGTCTATTGACCCGTGGCCCTTGAGGGCGAAGGGTCTAATTGTTTTAGTATCACCCAACTAGTCGGACAGAAAAAGCAATTATAAAGATAGCAAATGCAAGTTGAAGAAAGATTTATTTGGGAATAAAACGAAAGAAAGCGTCACGAATTTCGCTACTCGATGACTATTACTAATAGTCCTCTAGTAGCGTAGCCAATCAAAATGCAGGATTTGAATTAGTCCACTAGTTGGGTGATACTAAATACCGATAGTCTCCTATATTACTAGTCAGCAACACCTTACAGGGTGGAATGAGGATTGTGGAAACATAACTGGACTGAAATTCGAAAGTCCTACTTCGTTTACTCACAGTTTAGCCTTTTCATATAGGTACAGGATTCCCGCTTTGAAATGGTGCATCTGCGCCAGTACTAGGGCGTGGTCAATGTCGTACCGTGCCTGAAAACATATCAACACAACAATTCACCTTACAATTTTCGACAGAATAAAATAGAGCATCGGCAAACACTTATCCTATTTTTTTTTTTTACCAGCGTGGGGATAAAAACTCAGAGACTCAAAGGGTAGTGCAGAATGCAATGGCACCGATCAATTGACAGATGATTGTTTTAAGACTTTTAGCAAGCCTGCAAAGCACTTCCTGCATAGCACAGAGGGGGTGAGCAGACCCTGGGAGCCATCAAATGTTTGACCTGGGGCAAGGAGCCTCACCGTTTTGCTGCTTGGCGCCCTAAAAATTAGTCTGCTGCAGAGCCTTGAGCCCTGAAAACATTTGCCACAGAGCCCTGGGCTCTGGCTCTTGGTGTGTAGTGGAGCACTGGAATCATAAACCCATTTGGGACCCTGCCGTCTGTTTTTATTTATTTTAACCTCTCTTTTTAGCGCAACGTGACTTTTTAAATCATTCAGCGTACCTCCACATTTTTCAGCAAATCAAGCGCTTTACGCTCATGTTCGACTTGTGCCTGTAAAAGATAGAAATCAAGTCGGAATAATCGAAGTAATAAAATTATTTAATATGACGAACTAATCCATTCGCAACAAAGTTGTACCCCAAAGCAGAATGGAACCCCTTTTCAAGATGTCACAAGATTTTTTACGAGTTCTGGCCAGATTTTACTTTTTCGCTCTTTTCTTGTTCGAGGGATTACAGTCTATCCTTTGACTCGATAACACAAGACATTAGTGAATGCGTGACATATGTTATAGCGTGACAACACATCACGGCAATTCCAAAGTCTTCTGGTGAACTTAAAACTTCTGGTAAAAAAAAGAACTGTGATTACGTGACATACTGCTATTACGTGACAACTCGTACTCGTCACGTACCTCAACATTCTTTTGGCGAGCGGCGTCGTTAAGGTAAAGTTCAAGAAGCGTGTTGTACACAAGGTTGGATGAATGAGGCTGTACCTATAACATCAAGATACACAGGGACAGGTAAGACTCTAACATGCAAGAAGCGTTGCGTGACTTCCCCTTACAAGCGTAACGCAACACAACAAACCACTTTGGCAGTGGTGTGTTACCTGCACCATGTGCTCCAGGAACTCGATTAACTTGGCCTTTTGATGAACAAAGATGTGAATGAACTCTTCTGCACGAGCTTTGAGAATCTTCCGCTCCACATCAGAAGCGGGATCTGAAATACGTACATAAATTATGTTAGCATAATTAAATCATGATATGATACTTACAAAGTTGTCGCAACAATGTTACCTCGTTTGCCGGAGCCTTCCTGAAACTGACGTTTGACTCAAACAAAGTGGTAATAACAAGAAAATTGAACAAAGAAAAGACTCCCCCTACACCCAACCCGATATCCTCGAAGTTTGAACTTGTCGTAGTTCTCTCTATTCATCTCTAAGTGATCCACTTATGAACGAATTTGGCGATTGCTTGTCAAGAGCCAACATCTGTCAAGTTGCCGTAACAAGCTGTTAGTGTCATTTTAAATACTGCTTGGTAAAGAGAGGCACTGTGAGAGCTAAGTATCTTGCCTTAGAACACAACGTAGTAACCCAAACCAGCGATAAACCCAGACATATCGATCTGGAGTCTAACGCACTTACAATAAGCATTGTTATATAGCTGGAATTTTTTCCCCAACAGTGCGCGCTCTCATTGGTTACTTCGAGGTCACATGACATCTAACAATGAAACTGTTTCCCGCCAAAAATCTCTGAGCGGTCCACATTGCAAAATGTATGACGTCAGAGGGTAACAGTGCACTGTTACCCGCGAATGTCGACAGACGACCGCCGTTGCACGTGAAGTCTTCGTTGGCTATATAACAAATCACTTAATGACTGGTCCCGAGGGAAACAGTTAATTTTGTTTCCCGAGGCGGATTTAAAGCTGCTTTTCTTATTTCTGAAAATAGCGCAGAATGCCAAGTTCTGCCGCAATGCCAGTAACTGCTACAAAACCAAAACTCGTGCACCAAGGAAACAAATAATGAAAAAATGAATGAACGAGTTAACAACGTGATAACAAAATGTGATGTCATAGAACAATAGATGTGATACAGATGAAATGCTACATCTTGGTAATAGACTGTAAAGCAGTGCCTTTGTGTTAATTAAACAAGTTAATTAGTGTGCCCAGAACTGGTAGTATCCAACCGACGAGGCCTCCAGTCTGTATAGCCGAATTTCGCAGACCTTTGAGTCATGGCCGCAGGAGCGATTTTGCAAAGGAATGTGACATTTCCGTAATTCTACCAACTGAATTTGTCACGGGTGACACGGGATTCATTTTACCCGCGTGCGCAGTCGAGCAATTTACATACGTAGCTAAAAAGGTCTATTTAAGTTTATGATCATCTTAAGCTCTACGCAAGCTGCACTGTTTTACAATCTGTCGTGACCTTAGATGTAACGTACAGGGCAGCATGAAGCATAGCGCGATGTAAAATGAAGCATAACGTGACGTAACATGAAGCATAGCGTGATTTAAAATGAAGCATAGCGTGACATAACAGCGTGATCAATGTAAAATGAAGCATAGCGTGACGTAAAATGAAGCAAAGCGTGACGTAAAATGAAGCATGGCGTGATGTAAAATGAAGCATAGCGTGACGTAACATGAAGCATAGCATGATGTTAAATGAAGCCTGGGTGTGAATGGATTTGCTGTAGCTTACCGAGAACGCTTGCCAAGGACTGAAAAACCCCGACACTGACTGGTGAAACGGAACCAGAGACTGTGCCTATAGAGCAACATATTTTCCTTACTGACTTTTATACAAACAACGTAGTTTATCTTGGAGAAACTGGATTTTGATCAACAATTTTTCCTGAGATGTTAAAAGCCAAATTCCCTTGAATCGCGTTTTGTGATTAATAATTTCAATAGAATGTGATCTAATCTTGAAAACGTGGGCCTCGAGTTTTCAAGTATTCTAATCCATTTTCATCCTCCCCATCGTTATTCATCCTCACTTCGTAATGGATTCTTCCCGTTTGTCAAGTGCCGTACTACAAACCGAAACCATTGTTGTCCAAGTTGTGATCATCGAGATTATTGTTTTAGACCCAAAATCGTGCGAAAAAACTTTTCTTGCACACAAAAGAGGCAGCATCAAAATGATGTGTTTACAAAGCCAAAATGATACTTTCTGAGCACTATTGTGTCCATAAAGTTCAGTTATGTTCTTCGTGTCAAACAAAGTAATAACAATATCAAAGGATTTCAACACAAAGCAGAAAAGAACGCAAGTAAAGACTTGTAGAACTCACGATCAATTCCTTGCGGTCTGTAATCCGTGCACAACACTTTGAGTAACTTTGTTGCCTCGTCAGGAACAGCATTCACCAGACTCTTACCATACTTTTTCATGTTTCCTTCGGCCTTGAACGAAATAATGTAGAGCTTACAATCTATATTCTAATAACTTTCCAAAGTTATTACAAAATACGTTCTCTGTTGGTCGAGCTCTTAAATAATTTGTTGTTGAATCTCGTGCAACATACTCCAGCCAATCGTATTAAAGTTGCATTCCTCTCCACCAATCAGGTGCAGAAGCCAACAAAATGGTGATTTGATTGACAAGATTTTTCCCGCCGTTTGTACAAGCTGCATGAACTTTTCTGTTTGCTTTTTCTAAATAAATACAGTCACAAAAGTATCAGCTATTAATTTATATCTCAACTATACCTCATAAAAGTCTAGTTTTCCAATGTAGGACAAAGCCCTTTGGTAATCTTTGAGATCTTCCAGCTGAATCTTCAAGTATCTGAGAGAAAAATTCATTTAAAGGTTAGTAGGACTGAACAATTCCTCAATCCTTTAGGAAACAGCATTTTTGTCCGGCAGGCAAACATGTCAAAATTCGTAATGTTTGTATGGGAATCCCAAGGTCAAAATTTACAATTAGAATATAATTTTTTGGCGTCTTGCGTCACGGAATCTTTATATATTAGCTACAAAAGATCTGAGCTACACAAGGGTTAGCCAGTAATTGATTTGGCCACAGCCCGCAAAATCACTGTAAAGGGCTTACTGGAGAAGTGACGAGACACTAAACCAGTCAAAATTGTGATGTGAAAAGGATGCCGAATGTTTTGAGGAACGGTATGCTATTAGTAGAGACTTGGTTAGTTTTCTTTTGATATGACTAAATAAAAGGCATTTTTTGATGCAGTGTGCAGTACTTACAAGTCATGCTGGTCATATTTCTCTGCTAAATACACTGCATGCTTGAAGTACCCTGCCTGGCGACACACCTGCAATTTAAGAGATAATAGTTAAACACAAGAACTCAAAACAACGACTATGCTTTAAGTACTATAACATCAAATCACCAATTTTAGCATGGAGACAGTGTAGCCGAGTGATTGAAGTTCTTGAAAGCTCTCCACCATCCTCAACCTAAGTCCCAAAGACTCGAGGAATTCAATTTTATATAGCTGTTAATCTGATTTAAATGTCTGGAACAACGTCGTCACATTACAACTTAACCTCTAAGCAGAATTTGATAGAGCGATTTTACATCGAGTGTCGTGAAACCAAAACAAAAGTATCACTGGGCAAATCAAAACAGACACAGACAATCCAGTGAACCAATCAACGCTTGAAGAAGCAAATACATGTAGCCAGTGTAAAGCGCGGGAAAACGTGCGCGAGCGAGTCACAATTGGTTTTGGTTTTACCTCTGATTGGTTGAGAAAGTGACGCGAGTTTTTTTTTTACGCCAACCCTGAAACAAAGTTAAATAAAACCAAACATGAATAACTATAAATTTCAGAGGAAATCTACCTTGATTGCAGTTTCAACATCAAAGTTTAATTCTCTATCAGTCTGAAAGAAAAAATAAAACAACAAACTATTACTATTGAAACATAAAGCACCAACCCTTTAACCATTTACTTCCCAAGAGCAATCAAAATGAAATTTCTCCTTACAATATCAATAAACAATCAAACAGATTGGTGATGAGAATAGAGAAACTCATCAACTGATGTAAAACCAAATTCTCAGAACTAACATTAAAAGAAATGTATGGGAATCTATAAGAAGAATTTGTACTTTGATCTCAAGTATCATACCATGATAAACTCGTCCAGCATAGAGACATCTTTGAGCTTGGTGTAACAGTTCAGAAGCAGAGTGGTATGATCGGTGTTGGCAAGTCCCTGTTTGTGGAGAGCCTAGCAAGAGACAGCAAAAGAAATAAACAGTATGCTTATAATCATCATCATTATCATCATCTTCAGTATTTACCCAAGGTTTACTCCCCAGGGAGGATGTAGTTCCCATATGAAAGCAATGGCGACGCTTGTTGTCTCGCTTAGAGGTGTTAATTATGGCTTTTGGTCTCACTCAGGCTGTTCAGAAAGAAAGCCAATATCTTAAGCTATCAAGCTCTTGTTTACAGTTGCATGTGAAAAAATATAAAGCGCTGCCATATTGTGTTTGGCAGTCTAAATTGACTGCCAATTTAGTTTTGTCTCTAAAATAACCATCACTACTTTTTAGATGTTTAAGCATCTAAACATTGTTTGGTCAAAAGAAGACCATGTCAGGGGTTTCAATTGTGCTTCATTTTACGCAAATCATCAACTCATCAATGATTGATGCAAAAAGAATTGCAACAAAAAATAATTACAAAAGAGGATATCAGGGTGATTTTTGTACTAACCTGAAGATATGCTGTAAGGTTGTGTATTCTTTGAGCATCCAAGAACTTCAAACAACAACAAATAATAAACATTACATGTATTTATTAATTGGAAACACTTTTGCTATATAATGCATTTTCAATTCTATCATATAATTCTATCATAATGATACAATGATTTTGAGAAGCTCAGAAAGTCGCAAACATACCAAGATTATGTAGGAATCAAACAGTGCTAAATATTGTCTGTAATGACCAGGACAGTAGCCGATTTCTGGAGCCTCCCAATAACTCCTAACAAATCTCATTTCCCTCAAAATTGCTTTACTCACTCAAACACTGCTGCAGATTAACCCCACAGGTATCAAACCCCTGAATTCTCCAATCGGTTTTTGTTCCCACCGGAGGTTTGAGAGGTTGGGATATCACATTGCATACACAGTGCACAGTACCTTGCGAATGACGTAAGAAGGTTCCAGGTGTCCAATAGTTTTAATATACTGTTTTATTGCTCCATCATGATCGCCTTTGCTGAGTAGAAATCATTAATTATTAACAATAATTAGACTACAGGAAGTTAAAGGCGTAGGCATCACAATATTAGAGGTATAACCAAGTTGACAATCACTCAAAGAAAATGAAAACGTTTCAGTTATCACTACTCTAGTTGGGAGAATTTTGTTAAAAGATCAAAGCGATATCCCTTTGATGATCATTTTATTGATTCTCATAACCTATCATTACCTAAATACAGCTGTCGCAATCTTTCATGTTTTAAGGGAAATACCGATAATAATGCTATTTAATTTATTTTTTTGAAATGTATCTTAATAATCAGACAAGTTAATAGCAAAAGTCTGGAAATGCCAGCGACAACACAGTAAGCAAATACTTAAATTAACATAAGTTATACTTATTAGTTATAAGATTTGTTACCTGTACAAGTGATCTCCATATTGTGTGAATATGTCAATCAAACCATCGGAATAATGCTGACTCTTTGCCAAACTTGACAGAGAAAGAAAAAGTATGAAAAGAAACCCAAGAACTACATGTAAATTGTTGACAGTCAGTATACAGTCTGAGTCATATTATTTTCTTCATTGAATTATAAAAAATGTTATTAAATAAATATTGTTAGTATAATCCAGCGAGTACAAACAAAAGATAATTGGCAAGCAAAATAAAGTGGAACCCCTGTTGACTGGCCACCCTCAGGGAGATGGTAAGTGGAGTTATGGCGAGAAATTAGCATAAGGTGCCGAAGAATCTTTTCTTTATTGCCAGAAAATTAAAAGACTGTCCCTTAACATGGTGACAATGGAATTACATGGAGATGATAAAATGTAAGCATGTGTTTAAATGTTTTATTTTCTTATCAGTTGTCACCTTTGTAGTTCGGATTCTTTACCTGTCATAAGCTTTTTGAAAACAAGGCCGTAACCATGTTTTTGGTGGCTGCAACATGTATACTGTAAAATTCCGGTTATAAGCCCTGGGCTTATACAACTTCGTAGGGGTTTTTGGGTGGGCTTATAAACGGAGGGGTTTATATCAGGGGGGGGAGGGGGGGGCTTATAAGCAGAATAAAAAAAGTTTCAAAACAAGCAACTGCAGTGTTGAAAAGTCATAATAAAGCAACATTTGGCCCTGTTCAGTATTGTCATCCAGCAGGGGGGGGGGGGGGGGGGGGGGGCTTAAAAAGGGGGGCTTACAAGGGGGGAAATAAGAAATTTCATTTTCACAAGTACACTATACCTGATTGCCATTGCGTAGAGATTTTTCTTGAAAAGAATTTCTAATTTTGTTTGTGTGTCCTTCTCTTCCAACTGAAAAATCTGAAATTGAAAAATTGATTTGTGGTGGCTGGACAATGATTGACATAATTGGAAATGAGCTAAAACACTGCTGTTACAGATGTATTTCTCCTTCCATCTTTCTCTTTCTTTTTTGCTACATAGCAATAGAAAGTTACTCATTGCATCTATTTGGATGTGTTACCAAGTGTGAGGTAAAGCTTGTTCCATGCTGTACGAGAAACTGAAATATCACAAGAAAAATGGTGACAAAACAACATCCAAATAATAAAATTTAAATTACCTTATTTTCCATTGTGATAACAAATAAGCTGCCCCATTCACATATTACATCAACTACACCCTGGAAAGTCCCTGTAAAAGCTGCAAAAAGAAATCAGTTTGTTTGGCTTGTGATAAATTTACACTAATATTATTTAAATGCCTCAGA
The DNA here is from genome assembly GCA_963693305.1 of Meandrina meandrites. Lineage (NCBI taxonomy): Eukaryota > Metazoa > Cnidaria > Anthozoa > Scleractinia > Meandrinidae > Meandrina > Meandrina meandrites. Next base: position 37,367,374 of record OY855907.1, read on the forward strand.
TAGTACAGTCTAACACTGTAACTGGTCAACTTTACAGGCCACATTATTAATATAACATGACCCCTTCTCAAAGATTTGACTTGAAAGGTTTTGAATCCTTTTCTTCAAAGTGAGTTATATACATGTAATATTGTAAAGGCAAAGGCTATTTATTTTAAATCATTGAAGCTCCCTTAGGGGACCCCTTGATCTCAAGACTACTCTGACCCTTAACTGCACTTCAACTCTTACCAAACCCAAATTCATAATTAGCAAATCAGAAGCCTCAAATTCTGTCCTGATTCCCCGCGATAACAAGTCACTGGCCTGACATTGCTATCTTTTTGGCCTGGTTTAGGTATTCTTAATACCCAACGGTACCTTTTTGTTACGCCTTGCAGGCATCTCAGGCTGCTTTGGTCTCACCATGGGTGTTAACAAACCCTGGCTTGCTAAATTCAACTGATAAGTGCCAGCAAAGGGAACCAAATAGGTACAATTATTAAAAGTTGTAAAAACACTACATGTAAACCTTACAAAACGCTTCTTTTAAACAAATATTACTGCTTCACTCTTACCAATAAATTTATTTTGAATATCATAAACAGTAACAACGTTGACATTCCGCGGCTGTGAGCTTCCCCTGCAATCAAAATGTGGGACAAAAATTTTTTTAAATTATTATTTTTATATATAGTAAACAATATATTAAGTCCACAAAATTGCAGTTTCAATCAACATCTCATTTCTCCTTACAATATTCAATACATTATTAAACTGACTGGTATTGAGAATTAAGAAAACCATCAACTAGTGGATACTGTCTTGATGTACCATAGCCAGAACCCTGAGGGGTGGGGGGGGAGGGTACTCTTTATTTTTACAGGGGAAGACTCCAGCCCAAGGTCCAAACCCTTACCTCTTCATACTGTATACCATTAATTTTTATGACTGAAGCGGTAACCCTTTCACATTACCTACAGAAGGTATACTGTACAACCCTCCAAGTTAAGACCATTTTAGTCACCATGGCGGCTAAAATTTTGGATCTGGCGACTAAATTGAAACCCAAGTCGCCAGCGTGGCGACTAAAATTGAGAAGAAGGATTGAAAGCGTGAGCTTAATTTAGCGACTAAAATTTTTCACTGGGGACCAAACTTAAGCAGTCGGTGACCAAATGGCCACTAAGGGAAAAAATGAACTTGGAGGGTTGGTATACTGCATCTCTTTATTTTATTTTTAACTTGAATAACTCTTAAAATACTTAAAGGAATTGATCATTCAGTGGATCTGTTCAAGATATTTTGAAAGGTCCTTTAAAAAACCTTTGATAGTTTTCCCTGCCCTTTTACTCAAACTTGTGAAATCGCTACCCTGGTATGTACCTACAGCCTGGAAAAAGTACCTCTTTTAATGGAGCCTCCCTTTTTAGTCCACTATAGGCAGTATCCCACCTCTCCACAGGGCTCAGAACTAACATCATCATAACAATAATAAGAAGAAGAACTTGAATTGAATTTCTTACCCTACTTGTGGCCTTTGAATCTGCTTGTTGTCCTGACTGACAACGACAAGATAACCTCGCCACCAAGTCACCATCTGCTTCTCACCTGTAAAAGCATAACAACCAATTCAAATCTACTTTCACTAAGAGTAAACCAGGGCTTGAAAAAATCTTGAATGCCAGTAATGCAAGCAGCTCTCAAATTTTGCTTGCCTGTGGCAGTTGCATGCCTGTCTTATACCCCATTCAAACCAAAGCTTAAACATGTTTAAATGTTGTTTAGTTAAACATGGTTTAAAATTGTTTTCTTCATGGAAGTTGCTGACTGATGTTTATTGACTTCAAATTTGGCAAAATGCACATTAGTTAGAGCATACTTGAACCCTATGTAAAATTTAGTCTGTCAGTTGTCTGTTGCTGATTTTCATTTTCTTGAACCTGGTTTTACTAAACATGTTTTGCTGGTGTGAATCCAGTAAGACACTACCTCTCTGGAACCTCTATTTTCATTTGCCCGCTGTAAACACTACCTCTATTGTTATTCAGGGATAGGGGCATTGTTATGACCTGTTATCTATTGTTTTAAGAACCAATGAAGTAACTCGTTCCGAGAGGTAGTGGGCAACCCTGTGAATCAGGTACAGTGTATAAGTTTACTTTTCTTATGGTTTTGTCAGCAGACAATTTAGGGCCCTTACCCATCAGCCAAGTGAGAATGAAAAATTACTTGCCCAGAAGGAAAATCTACTTTTCCTGCATGACTGGACAGGACTTTTGTCAAGCCCTAATAAACTACATTAAAGTCAAGTTAAACAATGCAAATCAGTTGACTGAATTAACTTTGAAGGCCCACAGCTGTACAGTCATCTGCATGCTTTGTGACCATTAATTTGGTTTAATTTTGAAGAAAAATGCCATTTTTCAGATCAATGTGTGATCTAAGTGGTCAGAAACAATCTTCATTCCATTGTCAAATTATGGCTTTTGTGCACTCAAAATAAAAATGTTTAATAATTAGAATCAAGGCTGATTCATATTAATTGCAGTAGAACTAAAATAATGATCACTATAGAGACATGGCTGCAGTGCACAATTACACATTTACCTTCAAATGCTAAACAAGGGCCTCTGCCATCAATCTGGTAGAAATACAATGCCTGCAATACAGATAAAGAAACAAATCAGCTGTGAAAACACTCTATGCACTTAAGGAACATTTCACACTAAATTATCATTTTAAAATAATAATAAACAGATTTGGCTACATTATATCCTTGTTGCCTGCCACCCAATTCAAACTATGTCAAAGATGATTCATTTGGGAGGTTTCATTGTAATTTGACATACAACTGAGTGCATCACAAGATCTGAACTGGTTTGCAACAATGATGTAAATATGTGTACATCAGCCAAACCTGTCTATAAATGATCACTGTGGAATGGAAGCAAGAGACTAACCTCTTTCCGGGCCACAATAAACTGGTTTTCTTGTGAAGCATCACTCATAACAGAGCAGCGAAGTTCACAGCCATGAGCATCTAACACTTCCTGTCAAGTTAAGCAATTGAAAAGAATTCGTTTCATAATAATTATTAAATAAATATGAATGTTACCTTAAATGACTTAAAAAAGCCACAGGCCAATTGACAAACAATATAACGTTAACTACAGTTAGTGTGTATGAAAATTTAAAATTCACATTCCATTGAATCCAAAACAGTTCTCAAATTTCATCAGAAAGTTTACCAGTGAGATGTCTTTCAACAGTTTACAGCAACTAAACATTTCACAGACAATTTTAGTGCAGACTGAGAATTGGATTCCAGCTTTAAATATATACAAACAAGTGAATTTGTGCCACATTTGTCCCAATTAAGAATGGCCTCTCATTTGCTTGAAAAGTGCTGACTGTTATATAGCTAGAAACAATAAACGGCACGCAATGCATGCAGAAGCGATGACGTTTCACAAGGGGTCTTTAAGAATTTTCAGGAAATTTGACAGAAAATTTCAAGAAAGTTAATAAAAATAGCTGACAACTTCTGTGTTGAATGATTGTTCGACAAAAGTTGCGTTATGTTGCAGGGAGATATCCGATACTGACGACATATGATACAAGGTCAAATGCTGTCTTGAAATTGTTGAGCCCTTAAATTGTTTAAAAAAAAATTAAAGATTTCTGTTTACTAAATCTTATAAAACACATCAAATATAATTAGTCTCTTTCGCTTATACTTAGAATTAGTCCTTTCTAACTGCCCGGGAGTATTTTGCTTTAAGTTCTACGCAGTGCTTTCTTGTTGAGTTAAACTTGATTTCTTTTCTACTGTTCATTCCTGAACAACTTCTGTGTTGAATGACTGTTTGACAAAAGCTGCGTTATCTTGTAGCGCGACATCCGATACTGACGACATACGATACAAGGTCAAACGCTGTCTTGAAAATGTTTAGCCCTTTTCTTTTAAAAAATGTAAAGATTTCTGTTTACTAAATCTAATAAAACACATCAAATATAATTTGTCTCTTTCGTTTATACATAGAATCAGTCCTTTCTAACTGCCCGGGAGTACTTTGCTTTGAGTTCTACGCTGTGATTTCTTGTTGAGTTTTACTTGAATTCTTTTCTACTGACGTTTATCCCTGAAGTTAGTTCCCAATCCTATTCGGTTCTAGAAAGATCGGTTGATTGCATGCAACAGACAACAGATCCCGTCCACTCGCACGACGACAAGAACAGGAACACAAACCATGCACCTAGTTTCCAATGCTCTTCGGTTCAATTCAGGGAGTAATCGCGCTCACACCGTAACACCAAAAATTCCATAAATTCCATCGCTTTTCCGCTTTACAGCATTAACCGATGACGTCATTCTATGACATCATCGCTTAAAAATGCAGTAACAGTACTCACTCTGCAATCTTTGGCTGAAGTGTTGTATGCCAGAACTGTTTCAGTTGTCACAACAAACAGAACTACACTGTCGCTGGTCTGCTTGTAAGCAAGTCCTACAGCATACAAGAACACCACGTAGTCAAATAATAACTGGCAATAAGGTAATATGTTGAGTTACATGTAACACCATCCCATAAAGAAACATGCCACATGACATCACTGACATGGGTTCAACGCCCTAAGTTTATAGTTTTGTAAAGTAACAGAGTGACTTACTTTGAATTCAACCTTTTTTGTTTCTGGAAAACCTTTGCATAAATTAATACAATTTAATGATTTAAAAATGATTTGTAAAAACTTGTAAATACAAAAGGCCTCAAGAAAAATTTTAGAGATAGCAGTTTTCAATTGAGTGGACATTATAAAACCAAAACCAAAGTAATCACTCTGACCAATCCAATCAACACTCAAAGTGCAAGAAAAAATGCATGTCTTTGAGTGAGTCATGAATGGCTTTTGTTTTACTTCTAATTGGCTGAAAAATATGGCACCAGTGTTATAAAAAACCATTAAGAGTACGTAGCAAATATGCAATTTAACCAAACCAAAAGTACATTACTTTTGACACTGAAGTGAAAAGGTTCTGCTCTGTTGGGAAAGTATTAATAAATTCCTCCTCTTAATAATGTTATAATAATTATTATCAATGATTAATTTAAACTCAGAACTTACTATACCTGTCACAGGATGCTTGTCATGATGTATAATTCTCTGTTTTGTGTGCCTTTTATAAACAAACAGAGCCAAAATTATCATTGGTAACAAATAACTACCTTTAGTTAAAGAATCAACCCTCCAAGTTTATTTTTTTTCCTTAGTGGCCATTTGGCCACCGACTGCTCAAGTTTGGTTGCCAGTGAAAAATTTTAGTCGCTAAATTAAGCTCACGGTTTCAATCCTTCTTCTCAATTTTAGTCGCCAGGCTGGCGACTTGGGTTCCAATTTAGTTGCTAGCTCCAAAATTTTAGTTGCCATGGCGGCTAAAATGGTCTTAACTTGGAGGGTTGAGAATACTTTTAGGTTGTCATGCAAAAGACATCATTCTGTTTTTCAGTCATAATGACAATTATACTAGGGCCGCGAAGCGGCCTGAAGTTATAATTCAAATTATATCAACAGACAAAGTGAGAAATATACATTGTATGAGTGGTTTGAAGCAAAAACTGGGAAATTCCTACCATTTGTTTTCTCCTATAATTTGAATGGAGTGTGTGAAATATAATCATTCTTTTTTATTTTTGGCTTAGCTATATTCCTTCTTTGTTGTTTTGTGACTGTAAGTTACCTAGAGCAAAGCACTCATCTCACCTGTCTCTTGTGATATCTCCTTTGTACACAAGAACACTTCCATCAGCAAAACCAACAGCCATCTGTGTCAGATTCTCCATCAGCGCCAGACATGACACCTGTCAATCATATCAAAAGTATGGTTGACAGAAATCCAGCTCTCATCATACACAGACATTTCTCTCTTCAAAGCTGACAAAAAGTTTCTGATTCAGGGTGTTTTTTAATGAACTCAGGCAAAAAGAGGAAAATACTATAAATATTGTACAATAAGTCATTTCTTTTCCAACAACCACTCAGTCAGGACAGCATGCTGTTGTCATTTTTTTTTCTAAAACACCACCTTCTGTAATTAAAAGACAAAAAATACCCTGCAATATACAAGGAAAGACTAGAGAACAGAATGCACATGTTGAGAGAGACCAACTTACGAACCGGAACTGGTTTGTTTCCTGGAATGAGTCTTTGCATGCAACAGCAAACTGGATTTCCATATTTGTCAATCTAATAAAGAAATAAAAAGCATCTGGAGTGAGTGCATTGTTTTGTTATACATTAAACATGTGGGAACTTGAAGAAGCAGAAGCCACAGCCAAATGCTTCTTCTTCCTTCTTGGTGTTCTTTAAAATTCCCAAGTGTTTAGTCATGTAACTCGACAACGCAAGAAGAGCAAGTTTTTTTAATCATTTCTTTTATGAAATGTTAAAGAAATTGCGTGAACAGTCAAACTCATGATGTAAGCAGCATGTACATGTATCATAACTCGATAAAGCATGTGGTGCATGCTTTATGGATTTATAATTAACTTGAACTGACCAATCATTGCACACAGAATTCCTCAAGCATGTTATAAAAACAATCACACTTTTTTCATTACACAAACACAATTATGGAATACAAACAAAACAAGTTTGAAATCATTTGGACCTGAAATTCAATTTCAACTACAACATATAATATTATGTTAGGTTGAAGTTCAGTTCTACCCTTGGTAAAATTTGGTATTTTCCTTTTTTACGGTGTATGTTGATATACAATAAATAATAATATAAAACCAAGGGTAATTCTAGATGGTGAAACTGAACTACAACATGTGCAATTTGAGAGTAATTTTAATTAGTACTGACAGCAGACAAATGGCTTGAAATATTATGAAATAGTTACTTTAATTAAGAATGATGTTGTGGTGCCCAGTAGGGAAATAATTACCTTGTCAAGATTCCATACTCTGATAATAGGATCAATACCATCCACTTCATCTTCCTGGACAAAATAAAGTTAACATGACATCAAATAACACTCTGCGTTTGCTTAAGCTTTCACTTCAAAGTAAAAATAACAAAATGAAAATAACATTTTGCGAAACACTCAGAATGAAACAGTACACATGAAAGCAAATGTTTGACATTTGGATGGGCAGAAACTGGGATTTCATCTACAGATTTGTACAGCACAGTAAAGTTAACAATACTGGATGAAAATCCTGCTCAAATACAGTGTATAAGGTTTTCACAACTTGGGAGCTTTTTCTGGCAGAGACCAAAAAGTTAGAATCAACAGCACCACAAGAGAGCTCTGTTCATAGATGTGCCGACATTTGGGTACACTGACTTGTGGCTAATTTAGGTTGTTGGCTTCCCTGCAAATAAGGAATAACAAGATAGATTTCAACAAGAAATTAAGATCACTTACTCCAACTGTGAACAAAATATTTTGCTGTTTCAGTTGGTAGAAATGAGACACACGCATTTCATAGGCCTGGAAGGATGTGATGGTCAAATCACGGCCCAGGAAGTGAACAAATCCAGCTGAATCTGTCAGATATTATCAAACATTTTATAATATTAATATATTTTTCATTAATAACTATTTGTGATGTACTGTAGTTATAGATTTATGAGGAGATGTGGTGGCCTTAAGGTTAGCACCCTAAACTCTGAATAAAGTGGTCCAGGTTTGAGCCCAGACCAGAATAATTGTATTCTTGGTGTTCTTCATTCTAATAGTGTCTCTCCCTGCCCAGGTGTATAAATTTAATATAATGGTGACACTGGGATGGACTAGCATCATATCCAGAAGGAAGTACAAATACTACTAGTGCTTTAATGCAATATAAACTGAGACACACTGGAGCCTGATGGGCCACTTGCCTCGAAAGCAGAAATATTACCTCACCTAGTACATGTATCTGATTTATAGGAGATAAGGAAAATTTAAAAATAAGCAACCTAACAGAAGAATTAATCATCAGTTATTTTAGGGGTAATATAATGATTTTTTTGATAATGGAATGTTATTAAATGTACCACTGTTGTGAGAGGGGAGCAGGGCCATGGGACGACAACTCAGGTATAACTTAGTACATGTACATGTAGCAGAAACTCTGCACTGGAGGCAGAAGGAGAGAGGGCAGAAAGGGAGATTCCAAAGGTGGCAGAAAGGAGGAGAAATAGAGGAAATTTTGCACCATCACAAATTATATTTTGTCAAATAAAAACAACATCAGGAGGGGAGGGGAGGTACAGGAAGTGCAAATGTTCACACCCCACTGGGCACGGATCTGTTAATATAGCCCTGAAAATAACTTGCCTCCAATAACCAACTGGCCCCTTCCACTTGTACAAGCTATAATATCAATGTCCTGCAAAAAAATAAAAATAACATTTTTTAAAGAAACAAATACTGTCCCTAAAATAATATAACTAAGCAAATTCCTGGAAAAAAATCAAATTCTGAGTTAATTGAAAAATTAATTAGTTTAGTCCAACCAGAACATTTTCAGACAAAAAAACATCTTTTAGTGTGGTCCACTTTTTTTCAGTTTGCCTGGTTGAACTGTTTGACTATCCAAAATTAAACCTTTCAGTTTCAGAAACCAGTTGGTTTATATGAGCACTGTTACTCTTGTTTGAATCAATTTCACACACTTTGGCAACATTTTTAAGTCATCAAAACATCTTCAGTACTCTTCAGCAACAGAAGTTATTGGAACATCTTTCGAAATCTCCCCCTTGAAATAGTTGAAACATCTTCAAAAATTTTGGTTATGTGGAGACAGCAATCTCATGCCTTTAACTTGGAAAACATTGGCAAGTATACAAAATGGAACTTAGTTGGCCCGGATTGATAAGAAAACACTGTTCCACTTTAAAACAGCAAGTCCAGTTGTTTGACTTGATTAAATGAAATGCTAGCCTGTGTACAGCCATCACACTGGGAGCGAGACGGCTGTACACAGGTTAATAGTAATGGAAATTATTCTTGCCATGTTTCTCTCAATGATGTTTTATTTTGGGCATTGAAACTGAAATCCATGGTTTATTTCAAGTTAAGATTGCAAAAAATTGTAATAATGAAAATATTTGCAATCCTTGGCTAATTGACATGAAGTATGCACTTTACGTGGGGGTTGGTTGGTGGGGAAAAATGTCCCCAGTGGGAGGGGGCACGGGAAGGGGTGACAGTTTAGACTGTTAAACTGGGTCAACTGAATACTACAAACCATGACACAAGCAATAAATCAATAAAACGTATGAGAAAGTCAATTTCAGAATTAATATTAGGGCGTCCATATAAGGTAACTTAAAAGCTTGGGCAATATCGTTAACAACTTACCTTCAGACCCGTAAATGCTTGAGTCGTTCCAGGATCCTTCAGAACTTCCTTGTCGAAAAAATTGAACCTCCGCCACTAAAAGAAAAAAATTTTAGCTTTTCGTTGCAGTTCGCGATCTATTTAAATAATCCTTTCGAAAACAAACCTGCAATAGCGCCATGGCGCTTCAGATTTGGCACAAGAAATTCTTCAACTCTCAGCTGCTATCGTTTCAGTATCCGCCATTTTGTTTTGTTTTTCCCCGAAAGGAGCGATGGGTAATGCCATATTTGGAACATTTGATTGACAAGTTGCGTAATTTTGGTGAAGTCACGCAAAGCACGCGCAGACGAACCACTGAAGGAGCGGCCATTTTCTTTTGTTCTCTATCCTCTTCATAATCTAAACGACGTGGAACGAAGGAACCGTCATTTTTGGAGTTTTTAGTATCGTGGACTATCATATTCCTGTGGGGCATGTCAGCGACTATCGAACAGGTAAGTTTTTTTATTTATCTCGGTTCCTTTTCCGCCGATTAATCGCCGGCGAAAGCAACAACGACTAATTTCATTCTAATTTCCTCTGCATTCCTTACTTCGTGTCCTCGTGTGTGCACAGCGACCCAAGGATCACAGTGGTAAAGGTACGTCATTGACTTTTTACGACATTCTTTTAGTGGGAAAACAACCGATTTATTAAATGATCATCTTTTTAATGCCTTTTAACACTGTATTTCAGGGTATGTGAATAAAAATGGTGAATTACAAAATGTGGCGGGTGAAGACATCGATCGATACCTTCATCCGGGAGCGAAGCAGGTGAGCTTCGTCGAATATTTGCTTTTAAAATACGTTTCTGTTCGATCCTTTGCGTTTATGTCATATTGTGTCACCTGACGTTTATTCTAACGGTTGCCATGTTCTCTTTTCCCTAATGCGTCAACATCATGGCCTCTATTAAAATGGCGGATCGCTCTCGCGTCGACGATTACCATAAATTCGTGTTCAGGGCAACGATAAGCAGTTGAACTCTCAACCAGGCAACACGAGCTTGCCAAACCAATTAACGGACACTTACCTACCGCCTTTTTACCCGAGTACAAGCACTGGATCAAACACAGGACTGCCTCCTATGCCTTTTCCGTATCTCAATGCGGCTGGAATTAGCGACGGCACTTGGTCAACCGGTGTGCCTTCGCTCAATCCAAACACGCTATTTCCGTCTTCGGGTTTCAGTGCTGTTGGGAACGGAGAACAGCTTTTGCCGGATCAGATGTTTAATCACAGTGCAGGAGTCGCGGTCTCCACAAACGCTTATCTTAGCAGTTTGAGCCACAATTCCCAGGGACCCCCAGCGTTGTATTTTCCTGGAACTTCAACTGATATTTCGTGGGGTGAGCAATCCCAAGGGCCACCAATGCTGCCTAATTTTTACCAACCACCACCACCTCCGACTTCGGAACATGGAGCTTTAAATCCAATTGGAGTCGACATTGACTCTTTGAAAGGAAAAGAATTTGGTTCTGCGGGAAATGTGGAAAACGCTCTTTCTAGTTTGGCCCTTGGTGTTGACGACAAAGGAAGCGAAGGATTGAACGATCAAAGCAAGTTATCATCTCAGGTGACTAGTTCGTCAACTGTCACTGCTTCTGAGACTAAACCAAAGTCTTGGGCTGCAATTGCCAGTCAACCAGCTAAACCCAAGCCAAAACTGCCTCCACCAAAACCAAAACTGCCACCTCCTCTTACATCACAACCAGCTGTTGCGTCTTCTAAAGTTGAATCTGGAGCATGGGGAAATGCCGTGAAATCAGGAGCCAACAAGCCTGCTATTGGTCGTGGCACAAGGCCACGGCCTAATCCCGCAGGAGGTATGTCTGGGAATCCAGGACCTTCAAATGCACCAGTTACTCCGTCCGAGTCAGTTCCAATTCTTGATAAATTGAAGGCCAAGAACTGTTACAACCCAAAGGAATTCAATCTTCTACAGAAAAATGCCCGCTTTTTCATTATCAAAAGCTACAGTGAGGACGATATTCATCGTTCAATCAAATACAGCGTGTGGACAAGCACAGAGCATGGCAACAGGCGTTTGAATGAGGCTTTTAAAGAGCAACAGAGCAGTAAAGCTCCCATTTATCTGCTTTTCAGTGTGAACGGAAGTGGTCATTTCTGCGGTATTGCAATGATGATGTCTGAAGTCGATTTGGAGATTGAGACTGGAATCTGGTCTCAGGATAAATGGAAGGGCAAGTTTGAAGTGAAGTGGTTCTATGTGAAGGACGTGCCAAATAATGCGTTGCGTCACATTCGCTTGGAGAACAATGACAACAAACCAGTCACCAATTCCCGCGACACTCAGGAAGTGCCTCCCGAAAAGGGAAAACAGGTTCTGAAGATCATTCATTCTTACAAGCACCAGACCTCGATCTTTGATGACTTTGGTCATTACGAGAAACGGCAGGATGAGGAATTTAAAAAGGTAAGATTATTAGATTTTCAATTAGTCATGTCAGAAGGACTCGTAGGCAAACACCAAAGATGAAATACCGATGTGTGGGAATTTGCGATTGTTTTCTGGTATCAGAAATGGCAGCACATACTTGCAAACATTAGGAACATCAATAGAAATCACTAAGCAATGTCTGTCCCGAGGAATCCTTTCTTTCTCTTTCTCCAGCAACTTGGTTGCAGACTGGAAAACTGTTTGTTCCTTTGTGTTCGTTAGCAACAAAGCCAACATTGTACTCTTCATAATATTATATGTACATGTGTAATACTACCATTTTTGAGCTACTGTGAAATAGTGAATGGCAAACTTTTTTCTGCATTTTTTTTGTCTAGACAAACCGTCACATTTTCAACTGAATCAACTAACATTTTGAGTGTCAAGTTTTGACAGCTCTGCCTGTGTGTTTCTGCACATGAAACACTTTTCTGTCGACTTTTTATCTACAACGAATGTCGACAGCAAAGAGCGGCTTTACATTTCTGGCATATGCTAAACAGCGATCTCCGATGGTTTTTTTTGTACATGTAATTCCTTTTTTGCAAGATATTTGTACATTAATTGGTTTACTTGTAAAATGTGACAGTTTGTCTAGACAAACTTGAATGTTTTACATGTGACAAAACAAAGAAAAAAGTTAGCCGTTCATGGTAGCTTGAAAATGGTAGTAGTGTACTGTAATATTCCAAAAGTTGCAAGTATGAAAGTAGATGAAAAAATTTGATGGTTGTTAACAAAACCCGAATGTAGTGATACTCTGAAACGAACACCACTTCACCAGCCGCAACCTCTGACGTAGCTTGATATGTTACAAAGGAACATATGAAAATAACAGACACAGCATGCTGTTCAGCATGAATTACGGGTCAAAATGATTTCAAACCAGTTTGACTTGTATTTCCCTTTGTTCCAAATTTTTACCATAGTTAAACAAAGAAAACTGCAAATCAAACTAGTTTGAAATCATTTTAAACTTAAACGTAAATGGATGTACAAAAATTTTGACTTTGTGTGGATGATAAGCTCACATTTGAGTTGCCTTCCGAAAGTAGTGATCTGATGGTTTGCGAGGAGCTTTGGGACAAGGCTGATCTGTAATTCCAAAAGCACCGAGTCATTTTTTTTTTTTTCATAACTTGATAGTAGATGCTTGAAATTTGAAAGATAAGCCAAATGACAACTACAGTTTCTTAATTTGAGCAGCAAGAGTCAGGTACATTTACAATCTGGGACTGTACATGTAGAACTTTTACTTTATTAGTATCACAATGCTTGCATGCAATTTTGGTGACTTTGATTTTTTTTCTGCATCATTTCTTTTCAATAAGATCACTGAAAAAAAAAACAAAATTTTATGTACATGTACAGACTAATACATGTAAGGGTTTGTACAAATGATAAGGATTTTGCTGGCTCTTCTCCGAAGTTTATAGCAGGCATTTCCCGTAGAACAGTGAAATAAGAGAAGGGGCAACATACAGACAGGTCAAGACAGTATTTGGCTGTTCCTCTCAAACTTCTGCTGCATTATTGTGGCTCAAAGATTCTGAAATACCTTAACCAAAGATTTGGACAGTAACTTTTGAAATTAGTAGAATTTTTTGTCAAAATTGTTCAAGTATTGACAGTTTGTATCAGACATTTACAATTCTTTTTCCCATTTGTTATGAATTCTTCCAAAATGACCTTTGAAAGGCCAGACGGATTTTTGACAACATAAATGAAAGTACTGCTTAATAGCTAGTATTTTAATAGTCACACACTGTGGTTTCATCCACAAAATTAAAATGTTAGAACCACCTTGTACAGCATAATTAACAGTACCACATGAAAGTACTGCTCAGTAGCTTTCATTTGAATGGTCACACACTAGGGTTTCATCCACAGACTGAAAAGTTAGAACCACCTTGTACAGCATAATAAACAGTACCACATGAAAGTACTGCTCAGTAGCTTTTATTTGAATGGTCACACACGGGCTTCATCCACAGACTTAAAGTCAAAGGCAAAACAATGTCATAAAAACATTTGCTTTTAAGTTCAATTAAAACGATGTATTGGCGAAAAAATATGAAGTGAGCTCTTTCTGTGTTTTGTTAAGTAAACATTCTAGCTATATTTTGAGAAATCAATGAGAGCGCTTGTACATGTAAGCGCAAACAGAGATGATGCCTTTGCGTGTCATGCTTGCTGGCACAGGAGGGCAAATTAGGAAGTTCCTTGTCATTTTTATCCTTCCGTGATCTGGAAACGAAATAGCTGCTTGTTGACTGAGGGCAGCAAGTCCAAAGGTCAGAAAAGACTTAGGTTTGCAGAATAGAGGGTCGAGAAGTTGGTATTCTGCTGTAACTGTGTAGCAAGTCTCTGGCTGGTTTCTTTTTCTGAAATTCAATTATTATTGTTCATTGTTCATTGTTACTTAGTTTGTGTACAGTGTAGCCAGAGCAAACAGTCATCATTTAAAGAAATTTATCTTTTGCATTTTTCACAGGGAGGCAAGAAAGTGGTTGGCGTTAAGGCACCATGAGTGACAAGCTACAGCTTCCGTGCGGTGAAAAAATGATTGAACTTTGACTTTATATTACTCATTACAAGTTGGGTGAAGGAACCTACAATGAATTGCTGTTTGAAGGATTTTAATCGTTCAAACAGTGGTTTAAAATTTGTATAATCTTGGCATTGGAATAACAGGTCACCAGTATAAACTAGTAATATACGCCAGCAAACAGCGACAATCTTTTGGTGCATGATGGCTCAGCGGCATTGCTTAGAATCAGTTCAGTAGAGTTTTATTCTGTGAGTACTGTAGATCGGAGTCTGGCTGGTGTAGTGCGCCAGTAACTCGTATGCATAGCTGCCATCCATATCATGTTTATTTTAAGAGGGGTTCCATTCACAATAAACAACTTCAGTATGAAATTGTTTTGCTTGTGTGTTCTTTTGTCTCTGTCTTTTTTCCTACCTCTGTCAGTTTCTTCTCGATCTCCTAGCCCCGGTTGTTCAGGAAGTGGTTACTTTTGAACCTTTAATAACACTCAAACTTTAGATTATCAATAATTGCATTTTTCGCTCTCATTGATCATCTTAGCACAGCTCTCCTGAAACGAGTCCATTTCAATAGGTTCAAAATGGCATGCCTTCTGGTTGATTCATTTCATTTTGTACCGGTATGTTTCTGTTTATCAAGATTTGTTGATTTGTTGTAATCATCCTTGACGGGAGCAAAAAGCACAGTCATTACCGGTAATTGGGCTTTAACTTCAGAGTTTGTGTGCCTGAGAAAGGGGGAGGGGGGGCAGTAATAGCTTCTAACAGCTATTTTGAGAAAGTTCGGAAAAATGCACTTGCGACAATCCAAAAAGGTAATCTGGGATATGATCAATACACTGTTCCTGACACTGTACCTGTCGAATCTACTTTTGTTGCTTTCTTTTAGCCCTCCCAAACATAACCTCCATGGCGTCTCATGCCATTTTTCAGATTTTCCTGAAATGTTGAAGTCGGAACAGTGAACTTAAAACTACCCGCAATACATTTTGGGATTGTTGTGTTTTTTTCTTTTCCGACATCCTCGAAATAGCTGTATTATACTATGCAAGTTGGGGCGGCTGGATGGGGTCCCATTTTTGACCTTTCAGGTCTGTGATGGGGTTGCTAAATGGGGAAAAATACTGGGTTTGTCAAATCTATATCTTGCAATTGGTGTTTATCTAAATCAGGTCATTTCGAAAAGTGAGAAAATAAGTTGTGGATGGTGGTTGTAGTATTGAGAAGAAAATCTAAAATGCCACTCCTGGTCTAAGATTGAGGTGCAGTGTGTACAAGAGAGTAATCGTAAACTGTGAGGTGGGGATGGGTATCAAATTAATGGTCTTGGTCTGAGATAGGGTAGCAGTTTCTAGACCCCAGCGAAGCACCCCCACCCAAAGTTTTCCAAGCACCCCCCTGGATTTTTCGTACTATGCAGCTGACTGTGGACCTGTGTGACTATGAGAAGGTGCAGGAAGGTGAACGTCATTTGAGTGTAGTGTAAGGAAAAGAGGTTTTGCAAGGCAGGAACAAATTGCGTCTGTCCTGTTATTGCTCATGAATGTCGTCATAACATTGTCAAAGTTGCTGTGGATCCACGAGGCGTAGATTTTTTTTGTGTGCTATGGGAGAAAATGTTTATTCTGATGCAAACATTTTCATTCAGTTCCTGCCATGCAACATTTATTCCCAAACATCAAATTAGATTTACTTAACATTAATAATTGCACGTGATAAATAATGAAAAATGTTAAATTTTCATCTCGGCGAATAAATAATAAAGATGAAATTTGTACTCTGTCACGAGCGTGGGGGCAACACGGAAAATGTCGACCAATCAGCGTCCAGAAAACTACTAACACGAAAATTGACGGACAATCTGGAGTTTTCTGAATGGTCTTGCGATGACAATGTGCCACGCTTCTATCGAAGCCTTGACACAAAACTACTAAATTAAAAACGTATTTCGGTCAACACTGCTGTGACTCGTTTTCTATTCCGCTTATAAGCCTCCCCGGATATAAACTCCTTCGTTTATAAGCCCAGCCTAGAACCCCTTACGAAGTTGTATAAGCCCAGGGATTTAATTATAAGCGGTAGTTTACGATATTTGTTTCCTGTGTTTCGGTGGCATGCCTCTAATCTAGCTATCTCGAAGAGATATGCATGAAGCTAAGTGCATAATCACTATTAACAACATTAACATTGTTTTTTCTATTGTAAAATTCCGAAACTAATCCCTAGTCTTATATTAGCTCAGCATCCCACTCAAGTGGAGTTTGACAATGAAACGCGAAGCCTTTGTTGTGTTTGAGATTACGGATTTCAGAAACCTTAAAAAAACCAATATCACAGTGTCTGGAGACTTGTCGCATTCCACGGAAAAAAAAATTCCAGCAAAACTTCAACCAATACGTTTGCAAGCTTTTCGTGCGAAGGGGGTAAAAAACTACAGCAATATCAGTTAATCACGGCTTACCAGTAACGTAACAGGATGTTTGGAGGCAGGACGAGTTCATTGTTAGGCAGTTTATTTAAAATCAGATTCAACGTTAACGCATTAAAAATACCGTGAAAACTGCTGTACGTGAATAATAATAGTTTTAATTCTTTTATAAATTTGCGT